>ML681971.1:10045064-10482355 GCA_007922195.1 Podocnemis expansa
GGTCTGGCCCTGGGTTGGGGGCCACGAAGGAGGGGATGGCTGTGGGTCTGGCCCTGGGTTGGGGGGCACGAAGGAGGGGATGGCTGTGGGTCTGGCCCTGGGTTGGGGGCCACGAAGGAGGGGATGGCTGTGGGTCTGGCCCTGAGGGGATGGCTGTGGGTCTGCCCCCTGCAGGGAGGCAGGCAGGGAGTGACTGTGTCTGGTCTGTGTGAAGGTCCGAGAGGTGTATTTGGGAGGAGGGTAGATTTGAGGTGGGGAGGCTATGGGTTAGGGTATCTCAGGGCAGGAGATGATGGGTGGAGTAACTGGGGGTCCCATTCGAATGGGCTGGAGATAACTGGACCTATTCCTTTCTCACTTTCCCCTAATGAGAAGAAGTGTGTGTCTGCAAATTCAGAGGATTTCTCTGTGTCCAGTGCTTTAACCATTCCTCAGGTTTGGTCACTTCTCGTTACTCTGGGTGGATGCTTCACTTACAGCCTCTGTGTGTTCTGCAGGTGCAACTCCCCTTTCAGTACTCGATCATCTCTTCTCCCCCAGTCACTCCGTCCCCATGGATCTGACTGGGCTTGTCTGGCTCCAAGGGCCTCTGTGCTCCTACCTGCCACAAGGAGCCCTATTGCTCAGCTGGGCTACTCAGTTACCCCATCCGTCTCCTGCCCTAGAGGGGTGTGGCTGACTGTCTGCCACCTTCAGCCCCCTCCAGCTTTGCAAACAGTCTCACTGTTGTTAACTTCCCTTTAGAGAGTGTGTGTGTCCAGTTCAACATCACTCCTGTCTCCATGCAAACACGACAGCCACCCTCTGAAATATACCAGGGCAGACTCAGTCCAGTCAGTTGATCCACAAATAACTATGCTATAGGAGGTTAAAGTGGCACCAGTTAAAACAAATCCATTTTAAAAAGATGAGTAATAGTTTCAGATTCCCCACCTGCCTCTGTGCCTTCTGCCAGTGTGTGGGGATTTAAAACCACATGTTCCTAGTTTTTTAAATGTTTCTCCCTCCCTTGAAGAAAACCCCACAGACAATAAGGGAAACTAACTAGACTGGAAACTGAATATGCACAAGCTGCTGTCAAATGTACAAGCTGCAAAAATAGAGAGAGGCTTTGTCCTGATTACAGCAATCTGGGATAGCTGCACCCTTGCAAACCACATGGCTTGGCAAAGCAGTACAGTGTGAACAGTGTAGTGATGTTTGGAGCTAGGGTAAGCTGCATTTTTACAGGTCGTATCATTGCCTGTCCCGTGTGTAGGTTTATGCTGGTGCAGGTGCACTGATGGCTGGGACTAACTCTGTCTGCTCTCTCATCTTTCTGCTGTGCTAACATTAGGCCCTGTCCATGCACAGAAGCTGCACCAGCTGAACTAAATCAGGGCCACACCTTTGCAAGCTAACTTGGACTCTAAGGTCAGAAGAGACCAATATGATCTGATCTATACAACGCAGGCCACGGAACCTCCCACCCATTCCTGTAATAAGCCTTTAACCCATGACAGTTATTAAAGACACTCGCAATCTGCTCCTCAGAAGCTGATTTAACATCCTCATGGTGTTGCAAATGTGAATTTAGCTTGCAAGGGGTTTCACCAACTTAACTAAATCTGTTTAGAAACCCATTTAGTTCAATCAGAACGGTGGGGGGCGGGGGAAGCCAAGCCTTTGCATGTTCCCTGTAGAAGTACTAGTAGGCTGATGCTGGTTTTTAAACTGATGGTGACCCTTTAAGACAGCAATTTATTTTGGTTCTTAAAGACTATGAAATGCGTAAGTCCTAAAGCTTTTTAAAATCTTGCATCTTTTAAAACAAGTTACGTGAGTGAGTTCTGTGGGAGCACCCTTATGGAAAGGAGAGAGGCTATGTTCATTTTTACCTGGAATCCCACTTTCAAAGGGGAGTTGGGCCCTTAAGAACTTAAACTGTTATTGTGTTTTAGTAAGATGTCGAGTGCTTAGGGTACATCTACACAGCAAGCAGGATTCAGGACCGGGCCCCCCCCCCCCCCCGCACTCTCCACTTCAGATACAAAACACGTACCCAGCTCTTTTTACTGCTATAGCAAGAGCCAGAGTCTGTAAACCTGGGCTCTGACGTTCACTGCCATAGCATCCTGCTTTCTGCATAGATGTGCCTGAAGGGCCCAGGTCATTTTTAAAAATTGGTCTTAGGTTCTTCTGAAAATGTTACCTTTTGTCTTAACTATAGGACTTCTTTTTTTCTCGGGGTCTGACTGTGCAAATGCTATCTCCCAGTAGTCATGTGGTAGTTATACCCATCATATTATGTGGCTCCCCGTTACGACAGTAACTAAGCACTTCTCAGTTTTCAGTGTGTTTATCTTCACAACACCCTATCCTATTATCCCTGTGTTACAGCAGAGGAACAAACTCGGAGGGTGGTATTTCCAGGGTTACACATGAAGTCTGTGGTAGAACAAGGACTGGAATACCTATTGCCCGAGTCCCATGGTAGTGCCCTAACCACCCAACCGCTCTTCCTCACTGATGTATGTCTTTGCCATGTAAATAGTAATTTTTGAGTTAGATTCTTTAAAGGGACTGACAACTTCTTAATAATATTTCCAGTAAGATTTTCTTTCCCATGTTACAAAGAGCACTTGGTTTACTAAAATGGAGCTAGTGCTTTAAATCTTATTTTCTTTTAGCTGTTTACTTTGACTTTTTTTTCTGATTCTCTCAGGCAGGGTAATAAAGAACTGTTTAGACAAGTTTCACTTTTGCTTGTATAGTTTCACTTTCAGGCTGACATCGAGAACCCCCTTCGCTAATAGAGCATGTTTATTTAAAAGCAACTGTTTCTTGTTTTGCATTTGACCAACATCCTAAAAAATCTGTTTATAATTTTTTTCCTACTGAAATGAAGAGAAAGTAATGGATGCATATCTGTTGTGCAGTGGTTTGGTATAAACTTGTTTCTGCAGAATCTAAAGCAGGGGTCTCAAACTAAAATGACCATGAGGGCTGCATGAGGACTAGTATGTTAGCCCAAGGGCCGCACCACTAAAACCTTTTCATCCAATGATATTGCAAATATTGGTAACAATAGTGTTGTTGCAGGCTGCAGGAAATAGCTGTAGGGGCCATGTGCAGCCCACAGGCCGTGTGTTTGAGACCCCCTGATCTAAAGCGTTAGCCAGCTTTGCATTGATATCGGTTCTTTAGTGCAAATCTTCCTGTTTAACAATCTTTTAAGGTACTGGGTGCTTTCAGCTCTCCTTGGCTTCAGTAGTGGTTGAGAGAACATGGTGTTTTTCAGGCTGGTCTCTAAACTAATGTGATCTGAGAGGAACTGTGCATTAAGCTATGTCTACACTAGGTGATGGAGTGTGATTCACCTGCTTGTGTATACATTGATAGCCACGGGCACCACACAGCTCTGCTATGTTACTGCCCATCTTTGTTAGTTATACTCATGACCACTTTTATCACATTAGTGTGAGTATGGGTACACGAGCAAGGGATTCGCACTCCTAGAATGTAGGTAGCTTTAGTGTCTTTTGTATCCCTAAGAGATTATCTGCACTGTAAACATTACTGTAATGTAATTAGTTTCTGACTGTTCTAATCTTGGGCTGTATTCGCAGACCCATTGCTGTCTTGTGTTAATCCCATCAGAAGTGGAAGAGAAGGAGGGTGGGTTTGTAGTTGAGGGCTTTTGAGACTTCAGTTCAATCTCTGGTGCTGCCACAGACTCTGAGAGACCTTGGGCAAATCACGTAGTCATTGTGTCTCAGTTTCACCATCTGTGGAACAGGCAGCCCTTCCTTGGTTTTATGCATTTGAATTGCGACAGCCACTGTCCCAAAGAGAAATGTGTCTGTACAGGGTCTAGCGCAATTGGGCCCCATCTTGGTTCAGGCCTCTTCTGTAAATGCTGGTGATTCCTAATGATAGTGGTAGTGTCTGGAGTGGAATGTCATTTTGATGACCATGAATCAGATTGCAGTCTTAACTTTTTAATTTTCGTGGAAGTACTACGGTTGCGTAGCATCCGGTTCAGATATCTCGCATACAAGGCTGCGTGGTTTCTTTCTCTCCTTTTGCGATTCATTTGCTAACGGAATTTGCTCTACTATTCATGTGGGTCAGGTCTGTATTTCCCTGAAAACTCCCTTTGCTATTTTTTCAGACTGAGACTGACTTTCTTTCTGAAGGACCCTTGTGGGTAGCGAATTATTGATGCAAGATTGTAAATGCCCAGTGATATTATGCAAGTAGACATGAGCAATGCGAGGTTCATTCTTCCAAGGCATCCATATTTGTGGCATGCCATGTCCCCTTATGTCTCACTGGGCTTCAGCTTGGCATGTGCCATGATGGAAGATGGCATTATTTGACACGACTTAAATGGCGTAATGGCTGACCTGTCACAAACGCTTCTGAAAGCATGTTGGAATCTAGCTGCCAGAGCGAACAGGGGCCTAGAATTCATAATGGACTCCAGTGTCTGTCATAGTTCTAGTCCTTGGTCCGGAGTGGGCATTCTTTCTATGGGCACACAAGATGTGGTGCAGCTTAAAGAGACATACTTAAGGAACTCAGACATACCTGAGTACCCATAGCTAGGTAGCTCAGGTACGAAAGTGGTGAAGTCATGACAATGTATAATTCACCATGGTGAGCCTGTAAGTTATGACCCAATGGTCTGCGGAGGCTTGTCTTGCCAATGGTGGCACAGCTCCCTTGCTCCAGGATGCAAGCTGCCGAAATAAAATCTAGCTTGGATATGTCTACACAAACTGCGATCACATGCTGTGATTATTGCATTATAGACATACCCTGTGTTTGGGGAAATGAATCTGAGTCACCAGTAGAAACATATATAAAAACCTGGTGGTTCCATGTGCTCAATTTCCCCAGCTCTCCTATGGAATGCCAGGCCACATGCAAGCAGGCAAAAAATCATCCCTGAGTCACTGTGGAGAGATTGCGAATGAGAACCCCACACAAAGTTTAGAATTCCTAGATCAGGCCATGCCAGAAGTAGGTTTACCCCTTCCTGGGGGTACGTGTTTCACTCTATCTCATTTCATTGTCGTCCATTGAAGGGATTTTCCCTTCTTTAATATGATTAATTTTTAGTGGGCAGGTTTCATTTCTTACACTCTTTTGGCTGCCCATTCTGACACCTCCCACTATCAATGTCTGTGGTGGTTAAAAGAAACACGGACACACACCTTACCCTAGAACTGAGCAAACTGCTTCTGTCTTGTTTTCCATTAGTGTCTCTCACTCATCATTTTGGCTGCTCCCCTTACTGGTTTTAGTTGCCTGTTGTGTAAGGCACTGGATAGGAACAGCAAGAGACAGTCCTGTGCCAAAGAGCTTGCATCTATGCAAAGGATAGGAGCGGAAAAAGAGGCCTAAAGAGAAGAAATTAGTTGGTCAAAGTTAGTGGTGGACCTAGCCTTCCACGCTGCTCCAGATGGGACCAGTCTGGTCCTGAGTTCTGCAGTCCCCAGGAACAGCACAAGTAACTGAGATTTCTATATGGGGATTCCTGTTTTTTTCCAGGTAGCTCTGCCAGCATCCACAGAGAATCCTGCAATGTGGGTGAAGTCACAGCAGTCCCTCCCTCCCCCCTTCCTGTAAATTCACAGGAGAATGAAACTAGAATTGCGTCAGAGTTGTTTTGGAGCTTGGCAAGCACCATGTGTAGCAGCAGGGCTATTAGTTTGATTGTCTCCTTGGGACTTCTGAATAGCAAGGGGGGCTGTAAGCTATCTGCAACCCCCTAACAAACTCGCTCTCCTGTGCTGAGTTATCAGCCTGTTACAGACCCCTGGTTTAGTGTAACCTGCACACCTAGATGATCTTTGAATTCAAATACAATCCTGTCACCATGATTAACTGCAGTTGCTTGTCTAAAGACCTTGCATTTCCCAAGTATGTTGTTAGTGATTCTTGCACATCTTTTCTGGGCCTCATCCTGTTCGAATAACATGTTGAAAAGTCCTGTGGTTTTCAAATAGGAGCTCTCACTGTTTCTAGGCTCCTGTGCCCCTTTCAGGAGTAGGGTTTGTCTTAAAAATCTCAAAGTCTCTCTTCACTTAAAAACTACTTGCTTACAGAATCAGATGTAAAAATACTAAGTGTCACAGTAAAACAAACAAGGAGTCCTATGGCACTTAAAAGACTAATGTCTTTTGGTGTCTGATGAAGTGGGATTTTCTCCCATGAAAGCTCATGCAATAAATACATTTGTTAGACTAACGTGGCTGCCCCTTTGGATCTACCAGTAAGTGTCACAGCATACTATTACTGAAAAATGGCTTGCTTTCTCATTTTTACAATAGAATTCTAAAATAAATCAATTGGAATATAAATAGAGTGCTTACATTTCAGCATACAGTATACATATAGAGCAATATAAACGAGTCATGGTCTGTGTGAAATTTTAGTTTGGACTGACTTCCCTAGGGCTTTTTATGTAGCCTGTTGTGAAAACAGGCAGATATCTAGATGAGTTGATGTACCCCCTAGAAGCCCTAGGGTTTAAAAAAAAAAAAAAAAAAAAGGCAAGGAGTTCTGTGGCACTTAAGGACTAACAGATTTAGTTATTGCATGAGCTTTTGTGGGAGAAAATCCCACTTCATCAGATGCTTTGAAGATGGGGGAGTTTACAGAATGGGATGAAAATAAATGCAGGGGAGCGTAAGACATGGGATCAGGTCATACAGTAACAGCAAATCAGAGCAGCTGTTAAGATTCAAACACTGGGAAACAGCACATAGAGAATGATGAAGTCAGAATACTTGTTGTAATGGGAAAGGAAGCCATAGTCACAATTTAATCCTGATGTCACACAATCTAATCTGCATATCAATTCTAATTCATCTGTTTCTCTTTGAAGTCTTGATGTCCCGTTGATTTTCTTGAGCACAGTTGTTAACAAATCATCCGTGGCATGATTAGAAAGATGGAAGTGCTCAACAACTGGGTTTTTTTTTTTTTTGCATGTTGTGTGTCACTGTTGGGGGTGTTGCATGTTTTCCTTAATGAAAATTAAAAAAAACCAAAACCCTACAGATTTCTCTTGGTTTTCCCCTACAGTGATACCCTTAAATAACTAGAAACATAGAGTCTTCACTTCAAATTGAAGTTTTGCCAGAGAAATGAACTTGAATTAATTATTTCACAATCCTTTCAGACAGCTGCAGGCTAGAATTCCTTTTATATGCATGAAATGGGAAGGCCCTGCCCCTTTAGAGTATCAGTTTTCCGATCCAGGAAATGGAATCAGTTACCTACTAGGAAGTGAATTTTCATTTACACTGAACTCACTTGCAGCCCATTGGGATTCCCTGATTTGCATAATTTTGCCCATTGGCTGCTGCTGCTCCAGCTAGCTAAGCATTATTGACCCAAGGTCATAAACTGTAGGCAGTTTGTTAAATGGTTGTTTTCAGCCAATTGTGAGCCAGGATTTTATTGTACAGTAGATAATGAGAATGTCTTCCTCCATCTCAGTTTGGAGGCTGTAGTGCTTTGTGGGAAAGCTATCGTGTAAGAATAAAATATTAATAGATCTTTTTCTACTGTGATCTTTTTTCCTTCTGTTGCCACTACCTTTGAAAAGGAGCACAAATTTGTATGATACCACCAAAACCCAGAGTGCCTCCCACTGATGGCCTGCTTTGCTGATGGCTATGCACGCTACCTTTTATTTGGAAAGCAAGGAGCACTTTGCACAGGGGTGTTCTTATGTTTTCCAATACTCGATACTTGCCTACGCTAGGTGCCAGAGAGGATGCAAAACTCTGTGGCAGAGCTCTGAAATGAGGTGTTCGTAGCTGAGCTTGGAAATTCTGACAGCAACTGTGTTGCCAGGTGCCTGTGTGAAATCCAACATAAAAATAACTGGTGTATGTTGGGATTTTGCACCTGGGGTTTGTAAAAGTGACTTGTAATTCTGAGCAGCAAAATAACCCCCCACCTAAGGCATTAAGGGGTACTGAATGACAGCAGCAAATATTGCATCCTGCTGGTGAGATCCTTTTTTTATCAAATGATCTGGGGGTGTCTAATTGGCTTGCAAGCATGGGGGTGTTTGGTGGAACTGTACGGGATGACTCATTAGCTACATTGCCCTCTTTGTCTTTAAAATGCATCACTCTCCTTTTGAGAGCACAGCCACCTGGGTGTGTCTCTTGTTCCATCTATCTGGATTTGAAATAACAAACCGTGCATGTCATACCTGAGTGGGGGTGTGGCACCCACAGGAGCAGGGGCTGCCCTTCTTTGTGCTCCAGTGGAGGCATTTTTTCTACCTGCCTCTCAGTCAGGGCCCCCATATGGCAGAAAAAAGGGTACATTTTATGGAGGGGGGCTGTCTCAGCCACAACCCTCATTACCAGGGGATCCGTGTTACGAGTTTGTGCTCGATTGTGATGAAAGAAGCCTTCCAACCAGCCGATGATGGCTCTTTTGGATAAGCGGTGGCCTTTTCTCCAGCTTGTCCCTGAGTTCTCCAGGCTGCCTGTCTTTGTAGCAGACTGTCTGTGGGCACGCTGTGTGATTCACAGCTTGACCCCATGCCTGGCATGCAGAGATGGGCAGGGATCATGTTTTGGTGTGGTGTGAATATGCAGAGCCTGGCTAAGAGGGGTTTGATATCAGATCAGGGACTCTAGATCTACTGAAAAACAAGTGCTGACAATAATGGGCACCTGTAATGGCAAACATTGTTTGCTTATCAGTGCTTACTTAATATGCTTGGTGTAGAATACTGAGCGTATCTGTCCCAAAGAGCTTACACTCTGGATTGGATTGTAACCCTCCCCCCCACAACTCTGGCAGCAGGATTCTGGCACGGATTACTCCAGCTTGCCTTTAACTTGCTTGTTTTGAAATGGGTTATCTTCCCAGTTACCACGGCCCCTCAGATTGTTCAGCAATTTAACCTCCCAGCTGTCTCACTGAAAAACACATGCCCTTCCCTCTGGCTCCTAGACTGTCGGCTTGCTTCAGTTAGCTCCAGGCTGTCCTCCTTAGCTCTGTATGTCTTGTCTCTCTCTCCGCAGGCCTGACGTACATCCTTGAAGAGGATGGTTTGAAGGTGGGCGAACAACACTATCTGACTCGGCTCGCTTTCAGCCCCTGGAAAAATGGCAGCAGCTCTAGGTGCTGGCAGCGGTTCTGCTGGACCATCTGGGCTACTCCATTCCATGCCTGGGCACACCACTCTGCCAGCAGTGGCCGTATGGGAATGGCAAGATGAGTTCGGCAGGTGGAGACCCTACAGAGGCAGTGTGTGCAGTTACATTGAACAGGCTCTCCAGGCCGCTCCACAGAAGGGGAGACGATCAGGAGCCGGGCCGACCAGCAGCAGCATCCCATTGGGGCAAGCTGATGCCACGCTTGCTCCTTATGTCATCGACATACCAAGCCTGATGCAGTTCCGACAGGACACTGGTATGTGGATTCCTTTGCACTTAAAACTTCACTGGGATTGCTTAAAGTTGCACATGTCCTGAAATGCTTTATAGGATTGGGGCTTTAGAAATGAGTGCTCTCCTTTCCTGTGCACCCCCTTTCCGAAGAGTTGTCTAGAAAGGCCTTTTCATGATTGAAATACTCCCTTGTTCCTCCAGCTGCAGCACAGCTGCTCTGGCTTGGCCGGGTGCCCTGTGAAAGCTGCTAAGCTAACGGTTGCAGCTGCCACAGAATGGTGCAGGGCAGGGCCAGAACACTGCCCCTTCAGATGGATTTTTACCTTTCCATCTTTGGGATTTTCTTTCTCCTGGCTTCAAGGAAAGCTGGCATTTTTTGCAGGCACAGGATTGGGAGGCTGCAAACACCCAGTGTTAGTTGCCGTTTTGAAAGCACAGGCCTGTCCATACCTCAGTTTCCTCATCTGTAAAATGTCATTAACAGCTGTCTCCTGAGCTATTACAAGGCTTGATTCACTCTGAGGGCATTAGAGAAGGGCAGACATGTTCAGATTTCTTGTCTACAGTAAATCTGTCATGATCTGGAAGGAGGAGGAGTTATCAAATGGTTCTTACATGACTGGCAAGGAGACAGGCCCGTAAGCAAGGATGGCCACGGCTTGTTTGGTCATGCTTACAGCTCTAAGGTGAGCCAGCGTGAGTAGCACACAGCTGGACCTGGCTCTGCTCAAGAAAGTACCTACTGCTTTGAAACCTGGCGAGGTTTAATCTTTAAACCATGGTTTGAGGACTGGGGTGACTCAGCAAGAGGTGAGGGGTTTATCGCAGCAGGGAGTAGGTGAGGTTCTGGCTTGCAATGTGCAGATAAGACTGGGTGATCATGATGGCTCCTTCTGATATTAGTCTATGAGGAAGGTGTCTCAGACAAGGGACTTTATACCAAGACTGCATCTTTGCATTGTGCTCTGTGCCAAGGCTGTGAACCGAGCCTAGGAGTCCTGACTCTCAGTCCTTGCCCTGCCCACTATCAATGGATCCCCTCTCTCTGAGCCCATCTGCTCTTGGAATGAGCACTTTTTCTAACAAGAGTAACAGCAGTGTGATTAAATCACTAATGATGATGACTTTGTCGCAGATGCATGAATGGGTTAAAATGTTCTCAGCCCTCAGCAGTGGATCTGGCTCTTAGTGTAGATGGACTTTTGTGAGGGTTAGACATGGTTCTGTCCTCCTGTGAATGGAATATCTGCCCTCAGGGGTGTGGCAGTCTCTCTGAAAGTGAGTGCCAGTGCTTGGTAATATCTTGAATCTCTGCTTCCTTTCATGGCAAAGGATTCCATAAACTGTATTCGTGTAAGGACTGCAAAAAAGCAGCCAGCTCTGGTGTGGATAAAGGATAGCAGGTAGGGTGAAGGAGAAACATGTTGGCAGAGATGACCCTGGAGTCAAACCTCCGGTCTTGTGAAACATGATGGAATATTTTGTGTCAGGGCTGCTGTCTCAGTTTGGAGGAACTTCTGTGCAAGTCCTCTCCCCACAAATGCACAAAGCTCACTAAATTGATCTTGGTCTTGAAGAAATGATGGGATGAGATTACCTGGCTGGGATTTGAACTTGTTGCTTCAGAGACCATAGGAATCTTGGACCCGGTGGCTGCCCTGTGAAACAGACTGTTCAGTTTGCATTTCAGTCTGATCATTTAAAGCTCTCTTGTCCCCTTCTTGTGATGCATTTATAGTCAGAGTTCCATGTCTTTGAGCCAGGCTTTCTGTCTTCAGACAGGAACATTTTGTAAATGATCAGCCAGTGATCTTTGTCGTGTGCTAGAGATAAAATAAGCGCTTCAGGAAACGTTCGTATGAAAAGCTTAAAACAGCAAAAAAGAGGCCATTGCATTCTACCCATTGCTATTAGATAGACAAATGGGCTCTTCGGAGGAAGCTGGGAAGAATAACAGGAAGCCAGTGTTAACAGTTCTTGCATCCCCACAGAAAGGGAGTGACAGCTGCACAGGCAGATCTCAAGCTCTGGATTAGGACCAAGCCCCAGCTGCTGATCTGCTCAGCGTAGCAGAAAGCAAATATCAGGGGGCTTCAGGAAGTGTCCTGAAGTCCCCACTATTTGTGGGCCAAGAAAGGCATATCAGATGGCCTGCTCACTGGGTGTCCCAGTGTGGTGCAACCTGGCATTACACATTGATTCCCAAAAGCTGCCTCTTCCCCTAGCTGGTCCGTAGGTGCTCTGCTTCTAGGCTCTGAAAGCCCTCATGCTATGTTTATCCTGCTGGAACAGGAGGATGTCATTGCTGGCTTTGAATATTATCCCACAGCTGGGCATGTTTCCCACCATCCCCACTTCCCACAGTGTCAGTGTTATAGAGTCTCAGATGGGCTGTTTTAGCTGTCAGGGTCGGGTTTGCTCTGCCTCTCCTAAGCACTTGGCTCTGCTCCTCCTTGAAGCTGTGATCCCATCTCCGTTCCCCACCACACACGTTCCTTCACCTGACCCCTTGTAATGGCAGGTGTGTAGCAGTTGGACTTCTGTATGCTGTCAGATAATGACCCTTCTTTGTTTTACTTTCAGAGAACAGTGAAGTAGGAGTGGGAGTCCCCGAACTTGTTTTTAGCCACTTTGTCTGATCTCCCCCCTCTCCCCCCCCGAACCTGATTTCTTTCTTTTGGAATCTGTCTGCTGCACACTGTCTGTGTCTCTCTGCAGTATGTGGCAAAGTGGCCATTTCAAAGCATCTCTAAGGGTTGTTCAACCTCTGAAAGACCCGCACCTACAATTTACAAAGTACCCTGACCTGGGTGGTTGGCCTTTGGTCGCTCACTTAAGAAGAGTTCCACTCTCCCTTTCTTGTGTCATTTCCTGCAGGGCCCTGGATGCAGAATTCCTATGGAAAATCAAAGGGGGTTGGGTGCTTTGACTCTTCAAAACACTGTCAGACAACTGGCCCTAGAGTGCCATTTTTCCATAGTTATCGCATTCCCCTGGTTTTGTGTGGTTTTTGCCAACATCCAGTGTTTGTTTCTCTTTAACCAGGAACCATGCGATCTGTCCGCAGACACCTCTTTGCTCAAGACTCTGCAGCTGGGCTGGGCATCATGTGGGAATGGCAGAATGACGAAGGAGGGTGGTCTCTGTACGAGATGAAGATCTGTGTGTTCCTGGAACAAGCCTTCAAGCAAGGCCTTCAGCAGGTTGACCTGAGCTCCTTGGGCTACAACTACGACATCAGTTTTGTGTCTCTGGTCCAGACCAACAAGACTTCTGGGTTCCAGCGACGTATTCAGAGGCGGATGGACAGCCCATATCCGGTGACCACAGTTACGGGGCCCCTTCACGCGGCAGTGGCTTGTTCTTGTCAACAGTGCTTATTGAACAGCGGAACTGGCCCTGTAACCACGCGTTATCGGCACTCCTTGATAAACCTCCCCAGTTCGTGGGGTGTCCCGCAAGTTTCCAGTAGGACAGCTGCACTAAGCTCTTCCAGTCTTGGGTTTGTGCCCTATAACAAGCCAACCTTGTCTGGAGCAAGGTCAACACCAAGACTCAATCCACCAAGTGCCTGGGCACTACCTCAGTCTGTGGGAGCTGGTGGCCCAAGCACCTCATTGTCGGCATCTAATGGAGTCAGGTACAGAAACTCATTACCTTGGGGGGGGGGGAGGAAATTGACTTACAGCTCGGTGCCAGCAATTTTACTTTTGTCACCAGAGGGTGCTCTTCCATTACATTTCTTCAGTGGAGCTAGGCAGCAGGCCACTAAAACTGGTTGCCATGGTGACCAGAAACAGATTTGTCGAGGTCTGATTTAAAACTACAGGCTTTGCATGAACACCATCTAATACAATAGAACTTTCATTTGCCATATAGCAGCCAGGCAGTCCTGCCTAACAATCCAGACCCACATAACAGAGGTTGGATATGTTACAGGGGGAAAAAAATTGAAGTTTGTGCCTTCTCTGGTTCCTTTGTGACAAGTAAAGAATGGCTTGGAAGGAAGTTGCTGCATTCCTTTACCCCACTTGTTTTTTCACATTAGAAATCCAAACCAGTCTTCTTGAGAAGTCTCTTTGAGCCACTGGAGAACTTGGTAGTATTCTGACATGACAGATTCCAGGAAAGAAGAGGTGGGTAGTGGAAGGAATGGAGATTTTATTCAGGCAGTTTAAAACTGAGATAAACAGATGTTAACACAGCTGCACCCCAAAATTAACAGCTGATAAAGAGTCACTCAGAGCCTGTTTCTCCAACGAAAGGTGAAGTTTGCTCAAAGCACATCCAGTTAGTCCTCTGGAAAAGCCCATTCTTAATGTTTCTAAGATTAAAAACTAAGGAAGGAAAAATACATCTTCAGATTTTTTTTATGAATCAAAAAGTCTTTCTGAGCTTTTCAATCAGCCCAGAGAATGAAAAATAAATAATAGTAAGAAGCACAAATCCAATCTTATTTTTCTTGTGCTGCTCCCTTTTGGAGGCACTGTGTCAGATCCATCTTTGATGTATCTGAAATCAGTGGAGTGATGCTACAGAAGAAGTGGACCTGTTATGTTGGACAGATCCAGCAGGCTTTATAGGGATAAATGCTGAGTCTGTCTAGATAATGGGAGAAGCAGTGCATTCTCCAGATGCTCTGATGTCACAAGCAGTATCTGTCTGACATGATGGAACTGAAAGGACAGGAAAACCATAATTTTTGGAAAATACAGTTTTGCCTTCTGAAATTTGGCTGCTCAGGGCTTCTCTTTTCTCCCCTTTCCGTTAAACTCAGTTTGTAGTCAGAGGTGAATGAACAGTGTCAGAATGTTTTAAAGGGAACAGCCTATATGACACAGAAACACGTCAGCTGGTCACATGTTGTATCAAAAGATTTGGCCCATTCAAATCTGCATGGCTACTGTCCTCATTGTAGCCATCTGTTCATGCTAGAACTGGCCACCACCACCATGTGAGCCACTCCTTTTCAGTATGGCAGTCTTCTGACACAGGTGACATGCATTTTCATCTTGGGGTGTAAAATGGGACCTTGCCTGTGTTTCCTGAACTGTGTGACAGCCTCTGAAGGAGCAAAAGGGACAGTTTGAGGGACATATTGGGTTCCTGCCTGTGCCACAAGATGGGTTTTATCAGTAAGTCTTCCAGCTGTGTGCGGTGGGACAACTGCATGGGAACTGGTCCACAGAGGTAGGTGCGGAAGTTCTTACCTAATGTTTCATTGCTCCGCTTTCAGTAGTGGCCCACTTCTGTGTTGTGGGCCTAGATTTCTTGGCAGTCAGCTGGCCATGTTCATGACAGGGAAGCAGGGAAGCTGAGCTCTTTCTCTCCATCCTGTTTATTTGTTAAGAATGGGAGGAGACCCCAGTTGTGTCCCTCACATGTGAAATCTCTGTAAACTTTCTAGCCCTTGTGTGCCTCTCAGCTCTGTTCTCCTGCATGTCAGTGGGCTGCTTGCTTTCTCTCTGGGTTTCTGTGTGGTGTGAGAGCTTGTGCCACATCCCATTTTCGCCCCCTCCCAGTAGGAGCTGCAGTAATCCATGCAATGCACCTTTCATTCAAAGTCTTTTGCAAACGTGGAAGAGCTCAGATTGCTAACTTCCGTGGAAGGCAGATACCACCTCTGTTTTACACCTGGGGAAACCAAGGCACAGATGGGGATCCCCACCCATCAACAAACAGCACCTCCTAAAAGTACAGAACAAATAAGGAGAATGGGGGAGATGCACAAAGCTATTCCTGAGGGACAACCAAATGAAGTTGAAAGGAAAACTCCAATATGATGCAGTCACTGCATGCATCAAATTGCCGAGTACAGTGAATCAGTAACTAAATGATGTTTCTTTAACGTCTCTGAGGTGTAATTAATGCTCCTAGAGGAAGCTGCTGTCTCAGCACCTTGCTCTCCCATAGGAAAGCTTTAGGAAGTCAAGGGAATCATTCCCCAACTGTTCTGATCTTGGAATTGCTGTGGTTTCTCTGTGCAGTTTTCTAAAGTGCTGAATTTTTTAGTCATTTGGCTGGGCCTCATGCGGGGCTGTACAATGTGGTGTCATGTGGACTCCCTGGGTGGGAGAGGATGGATGACTAGAGATCCCAGAATAATGGCAAGTAATGATTTCTGAAAACTGTTTAGAAAATGAAGCTTCTCATTAGTGGTTCAGCTATTTTGAGCATTGTCCAGAAACCTCCTAGCTAGGTTTATAGAATCATGTGTTTGCTGGTTAAAAGTTGGCATTTATCTATATATGGAAAGAATGGAATAGTCGGTTTTACAAAAGACCTTGCTGCAAGGATGGCCTGAAATAAGACGTGTGTTTACCATTGAGTTCCAGCTTTCCTGACTGCTTGCTTTTGGCTATTAAAACCGAAGACACCAGCTTGGCCTCATGACTCAGTTTGATACTTGAAAGGTGCCTTCTGCTCATGCTTTTTTTGTGTCCTGGAAGATCAAGGTACCAGAAAACGAGAAATGACTCCAAAGAGAGCTCTTTGGATCTCTGGCAGCATTTTTTCCTCTCTTTGTCCCTCCAGCAGAATATAAAGACTTGTTTGGGCACTGGACTGGGAGTCAAGCAATTTTGGGTCTTTCTGCAGATCTGCAACCGAGTTTCTATGTGGCCATGAGAAGCTATCACATCATGCTGTGCCTCAGTTTCCCCTTTTTTCAGATGCGGATAATGATCCCGACCTTTCTCTCTAAAACACTGAGATTTATAAGTGAAAAGCACTAAATATTGTTGGCTCTGAGGTTTGTGTTTTAAAAGGCAATGACCAAAACTGGGACTAATGGAAATGTTTTTGTCTGACTTCCAGTGATAACAATTCTCCATTGTGGAACTGATGCCTCCCCTAGCAATGTTTGCAAAGCTTTTAGTGAACAGGAGCCTTGATTTATCTATGGGCCTGATACTGCAAAATGTTGTGTCAGTAGCTGGCTCTCACATGAGTGGCCTCATGGAAAAAGGGGAGAGAACTTAATGTCAAGTGAAAGTTTGCTGAGGAGACCAAGGCTTTGCAAAGTGCTGTGTAAATTTAGAGAGCTATATGTCTTTTGCTGTATTAAGCCACATATTGGAACGTTGTTTGAGTGTATGAGAATCTGAAGGTAAACTTGGCTGGACTAGTTTAAATTGGTCCAAGCAGATTCAGTGTAAAAAATATAAACAACAGGAAGGTTAAACAGTCCATAGGACTTTTAAAGTGCTTTGCATTGTTAATGTGAGAGGATGGTCACAAGGAGAATTTGGGTGGTTTTTAAAACTATTTGGAGTTTGTGTCCTGATTCCAAAACAAATGTGTACTCTGATGTGTAATATTGCAGTATTTGATTGTACATTTGGATGCCATCTTTACAGATGAAGTCCGCCTGTACATTAAATCTCTCAAGCCCTCTCCATTAGAGCTAAAGAGTGGTTTTTCTTCGAGTGCTGCTCGGATGCATTCAGTAATAGGTGTCTCCGTGCCGGAGCGCGGGATTGGTCGGAAAAACTTTGTCCTAGCCTGTCAGAAGAGGGGAGGCAGCCACCACCCCTCGCGCCACCCCTGGCTATATATACAGCCGCCTCCCTGCTCCCTCCTCAGTTTAATTTCTTCTGCCTTGCGCGTCGGATCTGGAATGTCCGCTCCTTGCTATCGCAATCAGCCTGTCCATCATGAATCAGCTTTTCGCCTGACTCGGAGAATCTCTTTATGGATTTAATTTGACTACAAGAGCCTTCCACCGTTGGACTGAAACAGCCTACAATCATGCCAGGGTTCAAACCCTGTGCCGAATGAGGCAAGGCCTTCCCCAGGGATGATCCCCACGGGAAGTGCCTCAGGTGCCTGGGCAAAGACCACATGGTCTCGGCATGTTCCATTTGTCTCTCCTTTAAACCTCAGACCATCAAGGAGAGGGAACAGCGATGCCACACCCTAGCCTCGGAGGAGGCTCATCACCTTTCACCTGAAGCTTCGGGTTTGAGCCTGGCACTGAGACCCAGCTTGGCGCCAGTACCCTCACGGCACCGTGTCACCGGTGACTACTGCTGCTGCCGCCGCACCATCTCAGGTTGCCTTTACTGATTGAGGTCGCCCTCAGTCAGCCTAGCACCATTGGCACCGGGCTCACCTTGGCACCGATCGAGGTCACCCTCGGTTAGCCCGGCACCACATCATATCACCTCCGGTGCCGACGGGCCGGTACAGTCTGGCCTCACCGGTGCCGACCTCGCCTCGGCACCGGCTGACCCCACTTTCGGCACCGCAGAGTCCGGCGCCGAAGGAGCGGGAGCCTTCCTGCCCAAGCAGTCCTCCCTTCCCTAGTGAGGATTTGCCCGCGATCCAGGTGGGGGTGATCCTCGTCCCAACCATACCGGAGGTGGTGGAGGCAGCACGAGCCCTGCTGCTGCTTCCAACTCCCCCTGCCCCACCTCTAATCAGGATGGGTAAACCGGCCTTCTCATCAAAGGCCTGGGTTCAAAAGGGGTGCTTCCCTTCTCCCCCCATAACAAGGGCTGGCACCACTCCGCTGCCGACACAGAGCCGGGAAACCCGATCCCCTTCCCCTGGCTCCAGCCCGGAAGAGGGACCTTCTAGGGGCTCTAAATGGCCCCAGTGCTGAACATTGTCCCCCTTTCATTTTCGGGCACAAGAATGGTCCCCTGAGAGAACTCCCTCCCCTCCCCGGCGAATCCCTGGTGCTGCGCTGTCCCTGGCACTGGAGGCCTTTATGGGAAACCTCGGGGCGCACTTGACCTGCTGCGCCGAGCGATGGCCCATTTAGGCATGGAAGTGGAGCCCCTGAACCTTCCCCCTGATACCCTGTTCAGGCCGGCGTTCACCTCCACGGCGCCCTTAGCAATCCTGCCCCACCAGAGCGTATGGGACCTTGCATGCTCCCATTGGCAAAGCCCATGCTCTGTCCCTCCAGTTTCGGATATGGCGAGCATGAAGTATTTGGTACCAGAATCGGACTACCCCTTACTCGTTGGCCATCCAGTTCCCCCTCGGGACATGGCCCAGATGGCAACAGGGGCCTGAGATCCCACTAGGGACCCCTGCCCCACCACTAGGGAGACCAGAGAACTGGATTTGTTAGGCCGCAAGGTGTACTCTTCCTCAGCCTTTCAATTGCGAGTGGCAAACACCCAGGCTATAACCAGCAGGTACCTGCTGGATGTCTGGGAGTCGCTTGGGAGATTTAGGAACATGCTCCCGCCTGAGGCCAGGGACGACTATGATGCCTTCCTGGAGGAAAGTAGCACAGTCTCACAGGACCACCTCCTCTCAGCCCACGATGCTGTGGACACCGCTGCCTGCACCATGGCCTCGGCGGTTACTCTCCGCAGGGTAGCTTGGCTTAGGGAGGCTAGAGTGCCCCCTAACACACAGCATGAGGTCTTGAACCTGCCCTTTGAGGGAAATGTCCTGTTTCCCCCTGAAACTCTTTCAGTGGTAGGCACAGCCCAGGCCTCTTGGGGAGAGGCAAAATATTTTGGCCTTCTCCCTCCCGGGCCTGCCCCACTGACTTAGCTCCCAACTCGCCAGATGGGACAGCCCTTCTTTTCCACCGCAGTTACGGCAAGAAGAGGGTTCTTCGCTCACCCCTCCCAAAGTGGGTGCAAGGGTCTTAGGGCGTCATTACCCTGCCCTCCCCCCCCCCCTCCCATAAGGCAGACAAGTCTGCTAGGAACCTTCCAGGCCCTGCCTCGTCTTCCCTTCTGCAACAGTGGGGGGGTGGGGGATAGATCAGGAATAAGGAGTTGGGGATTGGGGACCTCCTTCTCCTGCCAGAGGTGCTGGGTGGTTGGGTCGAGGGCAAGGGCCCAGCTGACCCAGAGCCAGCAGCTCCTTCGCACTCCTCTGGCCTGGTCCCTGCAGCATCAGGGGTTGACAATGCACGACGCCCGTCTACGGTGCATGTACCTAACACTGTAGCTACCACCCTCACCCCGTATGCAGCGACTTCCCTGAGGACGGAAACTGCCTCTTTTCCATTGCAACAGATTCCGTTCCCAAATTCTCCCTGCTGCGTTCCCCACCCTAATCCCTTGTCAAGGGATGGAGATGCGTCTCGTCGTAGCCTAGCTTCGGCGTGGCTCCGAGACGTGCACATCCGAAGACTTCCCATAACAGGACTGTGCCTGTGGCCATGACGCATGTCCCAGGTAAGGCCCCGTGTATCCGGGTCAGGGGAAGCGGGGGGGCACCCCTGGTCGCACTGCCGTCTTCTGCACTGTGACCCCAACCCCTTTCAACAGGAATTCTCCTGCATAATGAAGGGGACACATCTGTATGGAAATACAGCTGCCTGGGAAGACATTTATCATGAAGGTGCATATAGAGTGGATTTTACCCCTGCGTGGGCCCTAGTTACGGCCCATTCCTCCTTTTCCCACCCTCGCATGGTTCCTCGTCTCTACCTCCTGGTGATCTACTGGGAACCAGGGGCCCACCTCAGGAACCTTCACCTTGGTCTACCACCTTCGAGGTAGCCCACGATTTCCTGACCTCACCAAGGTATGGCCGGGGACACCAAAAAATCCCGGAGGGGGAACACCTTATTGTGTTCCATATGTTGGGAAACTGCAGAGGGCCTACCCCTTTGAGTGCCCTCCCACATATAGTACCCGCCTCAGTATCCACTGCCCTCGGGACAGCTGTCTACATCAGACAGAAGGTCTACATCAGACAGAAGGTCTATTTCCAGGGCACTTGCGCAACCCTCACCCTACGATCTTGTCCCCTGGCAGGACACAACTCCCACCCACCCCCATCCGCCCTACCTCCCTACGGGACCGTCCCACTACGCCACCCGTAGCCCCTTAGGCCTACCGCTTCTTTTCCCCATGCATGTTGGTGGCGCCTGGCAGATCTGCGGTCCCCTCTTGCCTTTCTCAAGGACCCCGTTGAGACCACTGCCATTCCCATGGCATGATACGCAGAGAACCCATTTCTGTACATCGTATGGTGGTTTGGTGTGGTACCCCCCTTTATTCACCTCTAGTTCCCCTCAGAGAGGGGATTTCATTTGGTTCTCTGATACCAGGGTGTCCTTCAGATGTGGCAGTGGCCACTCTGTTAAAGTTCCATTCTCGAGCTTAGAAAGGACCTTCCTTGGTAGAAAGTTCTTCAATGTTCATGTACTGAAGAATGTCCTCTTTGGCAGCTGTCATGGAGAACCCAGAAAAGCCTCTTGGATCCCCTCTGTTCACAGCCAGTCAGGACTCTGCTACGGTGGAGCTTCTCCCGTCCAGCACCTGGGTCTCCATGCTACCTGTAGCCAGCTCCCAAATCCAGGCTCAGAAGGTCCAACCCTTGCTCTGTCTGGTCTCCCTTGGGGGGGTGTTCCTCCCTCCAAAAAGGACTACAAAAAGGACATGGACAAATTAGAGAGAGTCCAGAGGAGGGCAACAAAAATGATCAAAGGGCTGGAGCACAAGCCCTATGAAGAGAGACTGAAGGAACTAGGCTTATTTAGCCTGCAGAAGAGAAGACTGAGGGGGGATTTGATAGCAACCTTCAACTACTTGAAGGGTTGCTCCAAGGAGGAGGGAGCTCGACTGTTCTCGGTAGTAACAGAGGGCAGAACGAGAAGCAATGGTTTCAAGTTACAGCTGGGGTGGTCCAGGCTGGATATTAGGAAAAACTTCCTTACTAGGCGAGTGGTGAAGCATTGGAATAAGTTGCCTAGGGAGGTGGTGGAATCTCCATCTCTGGAGGTGTTCAAGTCCCAGCTGGACAAAACACTGACTGGGATGATCTAATGGGAGTGGTCCTGCTTTTTTTGGCAGGGGGTTGGACTAGATGACCTCGTGGGGTCCCTTCCAACCCTATGATTCTATGATTCTATGATTCTCCCTTTGTTCTCCTCTACATCCAGCTGCCCTGCCTGTGGTCTAAACCAGCCACAACCTGTCACCCACAGGGGGTCCAGGTAAGGTTATACTAAAGCCTCTTCCCCCGTAGTGGTACCTATAGTTATCACAGCCCTGTGTCCCATCACCAGAATACCATCACCAAAGAACAGGAACAGAGAAGAACCACCACAGGAGCCCAAGAGGTTTTCTTTCTTCATCACAGCAGCCATGGCTGGCTAAGTGGTATCGTTATCCCTCCAGCAAGCACCATAGGTACTGAGTCCATGGTTTTTCCAGCTCCCCTCCAGTTCCTTTGGTCATCTAAGGGCTGACTGAATGGCAGTGAGAGCTCTCTTCCATTCCTCTCTTTTCCCCTCATGCTCTAGTGAGAGCTTCGAGAGGCAAACCCTGCAAGTCTAGACTAGAGGGGACCTTCCCTACATTCTAGGACCCTGTGGGCCCTAGTAGGCCAACCCGTCAGCATTGCCTCAGGTCAGATTGCGGTCAGTACCTTTCCGGAACCTCTCTCCTGCGAGAGACCGGTCTTAGTGCTAACTCAGCTAAAATCATGCGCTTCTGTGCGGCTATGTCATTAATTCACACGCCGCAGACCCTGTCCTGCTTGGCCTGACTCCATATGCCATGGCCCGTGTCTCGTAGTGTTCTCAGTCACTCTCAAGCCATCTCGCGGTCTTGTACCCTTATTCCTCTCTTCTATCCAGATGACTTGCGTGGCTGCATCCTCTTAGGGGGCATTGCCTGTTCCCTCTTTTTCCTCGTGCACTTAGTAGTCGCCAAACCAATCCATGACTACGTGGCTCCTGGAAGCCTTTGGTGCTCTATGCCTTTCCCTTCTTGTTCTCGCCCAAGACGTGGCCGTTCGGCTAGTCTCGTTTGCTAGCCTTTAACGTTTCTCTTGTGCGTCCACGTGGCACAACCTAGGCCAGACTTGTGGTCGGCCAGTTACATTACAATTTTTCGCTCTTAGGCAGGGCACCCGTGCAATCTGTTTTTTAGATTGCACCTCTTCTCCAATCCAGGTGACCTGGCCCGACCTAATATACTATCTGCCTCGGTGGTTCGGGCCTGCCCTGTTCTGGTGGACCCTCAGCTCTTGCTCCTTTTGGGTCATTAAGGCCCGCTTGCTGCTTTATTTCGGTGAGTGTCTTGCTGGAGGGTACTGCCTCACTGGGCTTGTTGCTGTTCTGAAGGTGGAAGTACCAACTCCACTCGCCATCCATCAGCATGGCTAGCAGTCACCTATTACTGAATGCATCCGAGCAGTGCTCAAAGAAGAATGGTGGGTTACCTACAGTAACTGTCCTTCTTTAAGATAGGCTGCTCGAATCAATTCAGGTCCCTCCCCTCTGTCCCCACTTCTGGAGTTGGCGACTCTGAGGAACTGAGGATAGGGCGGGGAGGCAGCCGTATATATAGCCACGGGTGGCGCGAGAGGCAGTGGCCGCCTCACCTCTTCTGACAGGCTAGGACAAAGTTTTTCCAACCAATCTGGCGCTCTGGCACGGAGACACCTATTACTGAATGGATCCGAGCAGCCCATCTCGAAGAAGGATAGTTACTGTAGGTAATCCACCATTCTTGTCCACCATTCCCCTTCTTCTTTTTCCAGACCGCTGCATGGTGCTCTGAGCTGCCGGTCTCGCTGACTGCTCACGTTCCTCCACAGAGGTGGCTGCGTTTCAGCTTGCCAGGCGCACGCTCACCCTTTCCAGCAGGAGACATTGTCCTGTTTGCATAGCACTGTCCACACTGGCACTTAGGTCACTCATGAAGTGGCTTATTCACACCCTCAAGTGGACCATAGTTTGTACAGAGCCTATGTACTTAATCAGCATAGTACCAGCCCATCATGAGAATCATTGATTACCTTACCCACTGAGTCACAAACTAAGCCTTTGGGACAGTGTGGGAAGTTTTCAACAGAGTTCCCAGTTAGACTCCACATTCCCTGAGAGCCGAATGTCTGTCAGCAGTTAGTTTATGGAAGATTGCCTTGGTGGAAGCTTGGCAGATGGGGATGCCCATCAGTGAAGTCATGAAAGTTGCTTTTGTAGACAGAGTGGTGCCTGCCTACCTCACTCACAGTAATCCACGGCCCATTAAGCCTTTTGGAGGCTGTATAAAGAGGATACTTGATCAGGCATCCCCTGGACAATGCAGCACAGCAGGAGGTGTGGTCTGTGCTGTCAGGGTTGTTGGAAGGGAGTCTGAGAGAGGACACCTAAAGGAGAGGTCCTACACCCAGACTGTGAGCCCCCTTGCCTTTGTGGTTTGCCCCTCCTCCTGTTCTCCCCTTAGATTGCGAATGCACTCTGGGCATGAGAAACTTAACTTGCCTAGCCGTAGGGAGAGATTGTGAAGCTACTTTTCTGTGGGACTGGAACTTGGTTTGGAGGGTGAGAGCTTTGTTGATTTACTTTACTCTTTGATCTGGAGATGGAGGTTTCTGCCTTGGCTGCACTTTTCTTTTTTGGAGGGATGAGGGACGGTACTTAATATTAGTTTGTGTGCTAGCCAAACCCTTATCATTTGTACTCGCTCATGTGCTTCATGGGAATTTCACTAGAAAAGCTGTTCCTTTATTTGATTCTGACAGATGTTTATCATCCATAACTTTGAGGAAGGCTGTCTGTATATGAGTATGTGTGTGTAGCTGGGAGGGTACATGAGGTCCAGCAACCGTGTTCTTGCATTGTTGGGAGCAGGTGGTAGTGTTTGAGCAGCTAGCTTAAAAGCTGATTCAGCAAAGTATGTGCCTTGTGGCATCCACTTAATGTTGGGTTTTGAATCTCGAGGGGTTTTCTTTGTCCTCCTCCCCCTTTCCACCCTACACACAGGTACAAATGGAAGGCGGATGTTGAGGATAATTTTGTTCTCAGTCGAGAGCAAAGATAGAAGGCAGGCTGCGAAAGGGACAATTTCATAACAAGCAGACAGTTCTGCACTGGATGGCTTTTCCTTTTCTTTCCTTATGATGAACTTGAGTCGGAAATGCTGTTGGCACAGTGTAATTATTCCTGTCTGGGGTTATGTTCTCAGGCTCATGAAATTGCAGTTTCCAACAGAAAATATTCTAATGATTGTGCATTAACTGTTAGAAGAAACCTGAACAGCTGACTCTAACAATATGTTTCATTTTACTATTAGCTGTGACATTGAGTTACTTTATACATTAAATCCCCTCTTCCTATTTCCCCCTGTAAGGGAAGTTTAAAGATGGAGTAAGTTTGGTCTGGAAGTTCTGTGTCTGAGGCTCTGTGTTTGCTTAGACAGGTTTATTAAGGCATAAGTCAGGAGAGATAGGGTTTAGATTGATAAGAAGGTAGACTGTTTCTATAGCTACAAGAGGTAATCCACAAAGGTTGATTATAAGACAATCCCTCCTGTCTGGACCCTGATGGGAAGCTATCACCTTAGTCGGGTAAACAGGTTGGCAGGGGCTAGGTGGCTGAGGGGTCACAGGAGTCTGGCCACTCTCATTGGTCAAGGACAGTAACTGTTACCCAAATAAGCTGTAAACAACAACAGAGGCGGGCTAACTATATGCTGCCTATTAAGTATAATCTAATTATGTAACCTGCATATTAAAAGTAGTAATACCATGTACGGATTTTAGGCATGATGTAACTTGTTGTATTATGCATGAGCTTGTTGCATTATGTAAATTGTATTTTGCATGTTAGAAGGTATATGTGACCTGTAACCCCTATACTGGGGGTTCTTGCTCAGAGAGGCTAGCTTCTCTTTGCTGCCCTCTGATGCAGTTCCTTTTATTATTCAGCTGAATAATAAACTCTGAACCACACCTCGTTCTCTGCTCATTGGAGTCTTGGCTGGGAACGGGTCTGCTTCATTGGGGAGGCTCTGGTGTGCCTCTTTCTGAATTTGAAGGCCAAAGTTAGATTTTTCCCCCACACCTGAGGTTTGTTTTTGTAAAACATTTATTTTTCTTCCCTGACAGTCCACGTGCATCTCCTCCTTTTATTGCTCGTAAATTCCAGCAAAATGTTAGTGTTTGTGGCTCATTCAGTGTCAGTGAAAACAAGGGACTAATTACAGTACACCCAGCTCTTGGCAGGCTCTGTGTGAGCTTTCAACACAGAGCTCATCTTATGAATCTCATTCGTGACACACCTTTGCTAGTTAGTCTGTGCTCAAAGGCCCAGTCATTCTGATGACAATTCTGAGACTGGGTGGTTTTGTGGTGCTGACCAGTGTGTACAGGGGGTGGGTCCCCAGAGCAGCCAAACAATGGATAGATTTGCTCTCCTTTCACCTCTGGATGTTTCCCGGTACTATACAAGAGTGGGCCTCAACCCTTCCAGATATGGCACCCTTTTCAGAAGTCAAATATGTCTCATGTACCCCAAGTTTCACCTCACTTAAGAACTAGTTGATTACAAAAATTGGGCATAAAAATATAGAAGAGTCACAGCTCACTATTACTGAAAAAATGGTTGACTTACTCACTTTTACCGTATAATTATAAATTGTTGGAATGTCAATAGCGAACTTGCATTCCAGGATGTAGGATATAGAGCAGTATAAGCAGGTAGTCTGTATGAAACTTTGTTTGTAGTCATTTTGCTAGTGTTTTTTTGTTGTTGTTGTTTGTGGTAGTCTGTTGTAAAACTGGGCAAATATCTTAATGAGTTAATAAACCCCCTAGAACAGTGGTTCCCAACCTTTTTCAGTCTGGGGACTCCTTTTTTTAACAACAAAAAAAATCTTTGCGACCCTCCCGACTGATTATGTAACCTGGCCTGCACACACACTCTCGCCTGCACCACTCTGGTGGTGCCGGCGAGCTGTGCTGTCACATTGGCCCACGCCACTGGTGAGCCAAGCCACGGCAGCTATGGCCCCTTGCTCTTGCCCCTGCTAGAGAGCTGCTGTGCCCCCATCCCCTTGCCAGGATCCAACCATCGGAGGGGAGAGGCACCCCTGGTGGGGAGCATCAGGGCTGTAGCTGGATTCTGGCCCCAGTAGGGAGAGGCTTTGGGGACCCCCGGCAACGTGTCTGTGGACCCCTGGAGGTCCCCGGACCACAGGTTGGGAACCACTGCCCTAGAAGACCTCCAAGTACTGCATGGGTATGTGTCCTTGTAGTGGACTTCTCTGCAGGAGTGGGGGCAGACAAGTGGGAAAATGTGGGTTTCAGAGTCATGGGAACCACTGCATCATAAAGCTCCCTGCAGCACTCTGGTTAATTACAGAGAGGAATAAATCTCTCTGAAGTTTGGTAAGAAGCACCCTCTTTGTAAAATTAAACCAAGGAAGCTCTGGCCCCAAATGTTCAGTTCAGTAGTGGCAGGAAACTTCCCTAGCTGTAATCTAGTTTCTGTGTGCTTAAAAATCAAAGTCAGGCAAGTTAGCAGTGATTTAACATGCACAGTAATTGTGGGTTACAGGTGTAGTGCTGAATACCCACAGTTCCCACTAAGGTTACTGGAAGGGGCAGATATTCAGCCCATGTCAGGATCAAGCTCTGTGTGAGAAACAGCATGGCCTAGTGGCTAGGTCAGTGGTTTTCAAACTGCTTTTTTCAGGAACAAGTTGAAAAACAATCATTTATGACCTTGACCCAACCATTTGATATCTTTGAGCAAAGCATTCTGGTCTTTTGGTGATGGCAACTGGGCACACTGCAACCCAGTGCATGAGGCACTGCGACCCCGTACTGGTTTGAAGATCACTGGGCCAGAGCATGGAGGAGACAATCAGTAAGGCTGGGTAACGGTGGGTTACTCACCAGTAACCGTCCTCCTTCGAGGTGGGCTGCTCGGATCCATTCAGTAATAGGTGTCTCCGTGCCGGAGCGTCGGATTGGTCGGAAAACTTTTGTCCCAGCCTGTCAGGAGAGGGTAGATGGCCTCCACCTCTCGCACCACCCGCAGCTATATATACAGCCGCCTCCTGATCCCTCTTCAGTTCCTTGGAGTCTCCAACTCCAGCTACGGTGATGGAGGGGAGGGACCTGAACGGATCTGAGCAGCCCATCTTGAAGGAGGATGGTTACTGGTGAATAACCCACCGTTCTTCTTTGAGCGCTGCTTGGATGCATTCAGTAATAGGTGACTACTAGCTATGCTGATGGATGGCAGGTGGAGTTGACTCTTCTCCCTTCAGCATAGCAAAGAAAACACCCCAGATGGGAAGAGGCCCAGTGAGTAAGACTGTAACCAGAGCCGGGAGGTGAACTAGGCTCCTGGCGTGGCGCAAAATAATCCATAACTGTGGGCCAACCCAAAGTTAGGGGTAGGTCCAACGCCGAGGCAGGTGTGCGAGCGCAGGATGGACAGAGGTCACCATGGTGAAGATGAAGAACGCAACATGACAACATAGGTTTTCCCTTGACTGCTATACTGGTGGTATACTGCTATGCTAGGTGGTATAGCACAAGGAAAGGGACCAGAGAATAAGTGTCTGGTCATAAGGCATTCCAGCGTGAGCTGTAAGGAGACGCTGGAGGTCAGCGGGTACGGGATTAGCCATAATATCCATAGCCCACACAGAAAGCAAGGAAGAAGGGAAATTTATCCCATGAACAGAGCACATCCGGTCCGAACTGTGAGCCAAAGGGTCACAGCCTAGCTGTGACAGCTGCAGACTACGCAGACAGTCACCGGAGGAATGAAGCTACCCTTTGTTCTGGTCACCACCAGCCCCTGAGGGGCCAGGAATAAATTGCATAGATGCATTGGGAAAGGGGGGGGAGGGGACTCCCAGATTCGAGCGAGAAAGGTCTGAGGAAGGTACTTCGAAGCAGTACCCAAAACTTGAAGGCAATAGTACGGTGAGCAGCGCATTGCATGTCGGCCGGAGAACCTTAAGCTAGTGCACAAGCGCACGCTTCCAGCAGTGTGTGGGACTGAAAATGGGCATTGTTTAGGGGTGGTTTTGTTTTTTGTTTTTGTTTTTTTTTGAAGGGTCCCCAGGACGTTAGCGCCCACAAAGCGACATGATGGCCTTTGGTGGTGCGGATGGTTGGTACCTATAACCATCTTAGTAATGTATGAGCTCATGGAGCGGGCCCATCATTGGGCCTGTAATCCCTTGGGGTTCCAGCATCACGAGGATTGCCCAGATGACAGGGGTATATGAAGAGGGAAGATGTGAGGCAGGAAACAATGCAGAGCCACCGGTTGGCCAAGCCATTGGGATGGCCGAAGGCTTGTGGAGATCAGTAGCAGGGATATCAAGTCGCATGCCTAGGGCATCGTTGGAGGAAAACCATGCCGCAGCTACGATGCACCTACATGCGTAGCAGAAACAAGGGCAGATAGAGACAGAACTGCCCCGGAAGTATGGCTGCCATAGGAAGGATGAGTCACCTTCTGAGCGTGCAAGACGTGGAGTTGCTTGCAAAGAGTCAACTGCGGCACTACCGCGGTGACTTGGGTCTAGGGAACCCACGTGTAGGGATATCTCCAGCTGGATGAAACCTGATGGCACTCCTCTTGGAGGGTGTAAGCCTCTGAGGTTTTGGTACCTCGGAAACAAGAACTTGACCTGTCCCCCTCTATTATTATTTATATGTAGTTTGGTCCCTTAAGAGAATGAGGGAAATTGGTCGCAGTAAGGCCATCGCCAAGCTCATGTGGGGTGGCTTACAATTCAGATTTAGGTCCCCAGGGTAGGAGTCTGGCTTGCACCTAAGGGGCAGAGCTCTTGCCAGGATATGTGCCACTGAAGGGCAGAAGGGGTTGGGGTGGGCAGGCACAGGCAGCTCTGTGGAGGGGCTTACATGCCTGGATTGCGGTGTTGTACCGGCTATGTAGGGCTGATGCTGCCGAAAAGGGGTGGGCTGTGATGCGGGGGGCCCAGGATAGGTACTTCTACGGTTCCTCACCAAGGATAAACTTGATGTTGACTCCTACCCCTCGATTTCCTTGATCCAGAAGTTCTGGTTCAGGTATGCTAGGTTTCTGCTTAGAGATTGAAAGGGGGAGAAGAGTGAAGCATGCAAGAAGGCTTACCCTGCTTCTGGAAGGGTGGGCCCAGGGCAGTGACTCCAGGATAGGCTGTCCTGGTATTGGCCAAATTTGCCCGCAAGGGAAAGTGGCCGTTGCAAGGCCTCAGATTCTGCTAGAAGGGGGGAGTATAGGGTGGCAGGGGTTGTACCACTCTGCCTTGGCCTTCCTTGAAGGCTAAGTACCGCCATAATGATGTGAGATGCGTCCCGCGTGGTGGTTGGGCTGGAGGAGGTTCTTATCTAGCACAAGGGTGCCGAGAGCCTTAGCTGAGCCGGTCTAGCCAGCATGTCAATGGTATGATAGCGAGGGGAGGGGTTCCCTCCCCGACCCAGGAACGAGCGTGCATCCTACCTGATGTAGAGTCTTTGGGGAAGCAGGAGTGGGTCTGCATCCTTGGATGGCTGTGACTGCACGCGTCGGAGCCGTTGCACCAGTGGCTGGGGCTACTACAAGCCACGCTTCTCGTTCCTGTCAAGGCCCATCCTGTCGCCTACCAGTGCAGGGGTTGTTGGTTGAGGGGTACCTGGAAGAGGGGTTGGAGGGGCGGATCTACTATGAATGCTGGAGTAACGTCTAGGATGTCTAGGGGTGGACCTCTGGAAAGATACAACGATGTGCAGGGGGTTCGGTTGACATGGTATACATTCCCCAAGGTCGGGGAAAGTACACGGCCAGAATTAGTGTGCCCGAGTTCGCAGTATTGGGAGAGATGAAAAGGTCTCTCTAAGTCCTGATGCTCCCAAAAGGAGGGAAAGGACACCAACCGCCCACTCGGAGGGTGTGCTGGAGTCTTATTGCATCCTGGATATCTAGAGAATGCCGGTGCCTTCCTTGCCGATGCACTAAGGTCTTACTGTATCTCGGATGTCTTCAGAGTGGGTGGGTGGCCAGAAGGGCCTGTCCCTTTGGAGAGGTCTCAGCACTATGGCAACGGGATGCTGGGCGGGTGGTGGTGGGGAAGGTCTGTATCCCCACGATGGTAAGAGAAGCGGCATTGGAGGGAAAAGCGTTGCCCCAAGAGGTTTATGGGGGAGGAAAGGGCCCGGGAGGGAGGAGGCTGAAGTATTTGGCCTCACCCCTGGGGTCCTGCGCGGTGCCCACCACCGAAAGGGTTTCTGGTGGGAACAGGGCGTCCCCTCTGTGGTACGCTGGGCAGAGCGTGGTCAGGCACATCAGGCAAGATGTGTTCTTGTCAGTGTTCTGTATCTAGCGCTGATATCAGTTTGGTTGCATGTGTGAATGAATGCGTGCAGCTGCATGAAGTTTGGGCTCTGGGGCTCCTACTTCACTGGGCTTTGGATCAGGCCCTTGGAGAGACAAGTAAACTGCTGTGTCAGGTGAAAAGATTGAGATGTGCCACTCAGCTGAGTCGGAGAGGGAAAACCCCGCCACTGAAATAGGCGGGTGGGAAAACACCATGATTCAGAGATTACTGGGGGAAAAGGAACTATTCTCATACTCTTTGCTGGTCACTAGCAGAACAGTGGCCTGGCAGCTCAGCCAGCGGATTCCTGCCCATGACTTCTGTTGGCACTCTAGTGCATCGAGACATGTAAGATGGGAGGAGAAATGGGGAGGGAGAGAAAACAGGGAGATTGGGGTTTGAAAGTTATTTTGAGCAAAAACCTAATTTTCAATGGCAGTCGATTGGATTTCTTTTGTCCCAGAATCATAAGAATCTCTTGGCAAGTGTGTGTGTGGTGGGGGGGGGGGGAATCTGCCTGTCTGTCCATTTGACCCAGAGCTCTTAGGCTATCTTGATGATCTCAGCCTAAAGACCCCACCACTTTGTATGAATTGTGATTGACCTGGAGGTTAGAGGATGAGAATATGAGTCAGCAGTGTGCTCTTTCTGCTGAGGTTAACAACATATTGGACTCCATGAAAGGAGCATTGCCAGCAAATCAAGAAAAGTGACTATTTCCCTCTATTCGGCACCGGTGAGGCCTCATCTGGAGTACTGTCTTGTTTTTGGCCCCCCACTACAGGAAGGATGTGGTCAAATTGGAGAGAATCTGGTGGAGGGCAACGAAAACGATTAGGGGGCTGTGGCACATCACTTATGAGGAGGGGCTGAGGGAACTAGACTTTTTTGATCTGCGGAAGAGAAGAGTGAGAGGGGATTTGGTAGCAGCCTTCAGCTACCTGAAGGGGGGTTCATGTGAGGATGGAGCTAGGCTGTTCTCAGTGGTGCCAAATGACAGAACTAGGAGGAACAGTCATGGTGGGGGAGGGCTAGGTAGGATAGTAGGAAAATCTTTTTCCCTAGGACGGTGGTGATGCACTGGAATGGGTTACCGAGGGAGGTTGTGGAATCTCCATCCTTAAAGGTCTCTAAGGTCAGGCTTAACAAAACCCTGGCTGGGATGATTTAGTTGGGGTTGGTTCTGCTTTGAGCAGGCAGTTAGATACCTGTTGAGGTTCCTTCCAGCCCTCATCATCTATGATTGCTTTCCCATTTCAAATCCCAGTGTGGTTCAGTGGATACAGCACTTGGGCTAGGATTCTCACCAAACTTCTGCTACTTCACTGCCTCGTGCCTCATTTTACCCCATCTGTAAAATGGTGCTTGCCTTCATTATAAAGCTCTTTAGATCTACTGCTGGAAAACATGACGTAAGAGTGAGGTGTAGTTAGTTATTAGTATTTTACAGTGAGTTTGTTTTATTTTCACTAGTATCAAAAGCCAGTGCAGCAAATTACCTGGAAGGTTTGATACTTTATTGTATCTCCAGCCATACCTGGGCATGTGCTAGAGACCTAATTCTGGAGTGACTTGATTTTTCTAACTGCAGTGAGAAAATGTAATTGCCTCAGTCTTGTCTGTCATCCATGCAATGATGCTAAACATTGTGTTTGGTTGTTTTTTTTTCCTCCCAGTGTCCCGAATCTGCCAGTCGCGATGTCCAAGCCCAGCAAAGTGAACCAAGCTTTGGCAGGTAACGACTTCTCCCTGGTTACTTGTTTGCTCCCTGGGTTTTTCCCTTTCATTTGTAACTGGCTTCCCCACTTAGCTTTTGATGGTAATCTGGAGCATCCTGTCATGCTGACAGGGCCTGGAGCAGGTTAGAGGATAAAGCTGCTGTGTTTAAAATGTATAGAAAGTGAACACAGCAGCCGCTGATTAGCTTTTCTCAGCCACATTGTGGTAAGTACTGAACTGGCTTTGTATCATTGTCATTGCTTTGGTAATAGTGTGGAAAAGGTCCCACTCTAGTTTTCTACAACACCACAGATTGTGGACTTGTTATTTATAAGGCAAAGGCTGAGAGAGATGGGAACAGAAACCCCACTATACAGTCAGGCACTGTGGCCTAGTGGTTGGAGTCAGGCAGGTGGGATTTGGCTGGCAGTTTTATAGGTGATGCTTGGGCTGAAATAGAATGCAACCTGTTTTCCTGGAGCAGCAGGAGTAAGTAAGCAGAGCTTGTGTTCATTGCTGAAGTCTGCACATCTGACTCTGAATGAATCCACAGAGCAGATCTGGTAGGGAAGGAGGAGTCCACTTTTATGGAGTTGCTGGCTTTTTAGAGTAGACTTTCATCCTACAGCACTAAATGGTGGTGCCTTGATAATGATCCAACAGCCTACAGCGGAAGCCATGCTGATCTGCATCCCAGAGGGCGGAACATTTTCTGGTGCATTTGGCATCTTTTAATTCAACTGGGATTCTCCTTTGGTTGCAGCTGGCTGCTCTTTTGATTGCTTAGTTTCTTCTGCATATTAATACTTAAATAATGCACAGGAGTGTTAGTGGCCCTGGGACAGAACTGCCACATGGCCCCTTCATTGTTGTCTAGTAACGTTGTGTGTGGCAGGGTATCTTTGGGTGCATAGCAGGGCATCCCCATCACCACACTTCGTCTAGGTTCCATCTGTTTGGGCTGTAAGCTCTTGTGAGCAGAGAGCGTGCTGAAGCCAATATTCCAAAACCAGGAGATATCAATCCACCAAGCGCCAGGGCCATGTTTGCAGTCACATCCTCATCTTGTACATGTAGAAAGTACCTGGTGTGCTCTCTCTGGTTAGTAGTCATAGTAATACCACATTGGAAATCAAGTAAATATGCAGCCAGTCTGATCACTCCATCTGCTAAAAAAAATTCTTCAGTCTAATTAACGGATGCGAAACATTGGGCCACACTCAGACCTGGTGTAAGTTCCTGACCTCAGTGTAGTTTCGTGCTCTGAATTTGGCTCTTTGCTGTATGCAAAGACATCAGATGGACCCATTCTGTAGGCAGTGCTGCGAAGGAAGGCATTTAACGACAAAACCTGGCTTAATCATATAGGTCCAGAGTCCACAAGGCACACTTGGAAGGATGCTGCCAAATTGGGGCTATATTAATAAACAGCTGCTGTTATATTCCACAGGTGGGTCATCCATTCTCTGTGTGGAAGAGGCAATTGGACTTGATCAGATTGTTTATCTGATGACATGCTTTTATGTAGAACCCCAGGAGGTTGCTGGTCAATAGCAACAGCCTTTTACCACTGCATTTATTGGAAAAGTCACTTTGGCAATCCATTCTTCAGTCTTCTTGCAGGCAGGGAGTGCAGAAAAAAGAATTTTTCCACTTTTAAAATCTGTTTAATTTAAAAAGGAGGCCAAGACATGTGAGTTCATATGGATAGCAGCTAAGATGCATGCTGATAGGTATAGCAGCTAAGATGCATGCTGCTCTACAGGAGTCAAGAAGCGCTCAGACTAGAGCATGATCGATGGGTGCAAGCTAGTATCTAAAAGACAAATGCTCTTCTTGTTTAGATCTGAATTTTTACAGAACCTGGCTCTGAATGGAGCTGAGCATGCTTTAATGGAAGCCTCAGCTTGCCTTTTGTTAAGCGCAAAAGATCCAAGGAAGTTGCAACAGAACACAATTTTTCTTTTTCAGCAGAAAATCCATATTAGAATGCAGCTATAAAAGAAGTTACAGAGGAAAGTTTTGGATAGCTTAACTAGTCTGTGTAAAGAAAGGAGATGCTGGGAGCTTGCTCACATATCCAGCTTGTCCACAGAGAGCCTGCTGCACCTACACACAGTTTGAGTGCCTCATCCTCAGTCATCACACAGCAAAGAATAATGAGAATTTCTATGAACGGGAGACCAATTAGATCCTTGATTGCTGTGACTGTTGGTGTGGTAAGACCAACCTGTCTTCTCCGAGGCACATACAAGGTGCTAAGATATGCACTACGCTGCAGGTTTTCAAATTCAAATACAGAGATTCAATAAGAGCAGCCAAACTCTCCTTTTAAAGTAACTAGCTGGTATCGCAGAAATTGGCTCTGACGCTAAAGTTGCATGGCTAAACAATGGAGTAGTTCTGAAAATACGGACCCATACCGTTACTAGATAAAAGCTGAGTCCTCACTTGTTGCTTTACTGCAGTAGAAAATGTGCAACTCCATCATTTTTGGAAAACTCTGCATTCCTTAAAGAACTGTTGCGACTCACTGGCCATCTGGGAGGAAAACATTGTTTAAATCACATGCTGTTTTGAGTCAAAAAACATCATCTTTGAGCCTTGTAATATACACCCAGATTCTAAGGTGCTGGTGCATTCCTATAAATACTCATTGTTAACAGATACAAAAATAATGAATTTCACTTGTCAGACTGAGTCACAGATGTCAAGCTTTCTAATGATGAGGCAGTGTGAATGTGTCACTGGGTAAGTCTGTGTTGCAGTCAGAGAGGGCTATTTAGGTTAGGCATACTTGCACTAGCTTTAATCTACCCAGCACAGTCAGGAACCTGCATATGGCATGGGCTTGAGCATAAACCAGAAATGTAGTTACATACCCTGGGTTCCAGGCTGCAACAGCTGTACAAGCTAAATAGAAGCTACCACGAGTATATTGACCTGATCTGCAGTGACACTCCCATTACAGTGTGGTTGTCCCCAGTGATTTCCAGGTGCTAAAGAGTCAAAAGCACTAAGCCCAACTTTCAATAGCACAGCTTTATAAAGAAACATCACAGGTGGCATTTGCTACCGGGTTCCCCTAGGGTTGATTGCTGAGATTTCCTGTGCTTCATTAGCCAATTAAGGAAAGAACAGCTGGTGGTTACACAGATTGCTCAAATGTGAGTATGAGCCCAAACAGTGATGCACCAAGTGACTGGCTTCTTTTTCCTCAGTGATTCCTTGGCTGGAGGAGCGAAATGCTTTGTCAGTGTAGCACATTTCTTTTTGTGGGGCACTTGATTCATCTGCCACGTCTTCCCCAAAGATAGCAAAGTAGAGGAGAAGGAAACAGCCCAATAGTTCGCCTAATCTGTCGTCCTCTATCTTCATGAGGTTGTTCCCTTCTAGGTATTCAGAGGAAGTCTCCTGTGATACCATGAGATCAGCCCTGTCTCTTTTGAATACTAGATGTGATTCCACCTTCTGATGTATTGTGTGGGTTTAAAGCTCCTGTAATAAAATTCTGTTTTATTTGCTGTGTTTCATCACTCCAACATATATGGCCAATATATTGCTCTGGTAAAGATTAACTTACAAAACTCAACTAATATTCTGTGGCCTGTGTTTTACAGGAGATCAGACTTAGATTGTTGTAATGATCCCTTGTCACCTTAAAAATCTTTTAGCTCAGTTTTTCCTATACCCAGTTCTTCAGCTCCTGTGCTTTCTAATGGCATACTCCAGGGGTCTCACACACATGGCCTGCAGGCAGCATGCAGCCCCTAAGCTATTTCCTGCGGTCCACAACAGCGCACTCATTACTGATATTTGCAATATCATTGTATGAAAAGGTTTCAGTGGTGTGGCCCTTGGCTAATGTACTAGTCCTCATGTGGCCCTCATGGTGATTTGAGTTTGAGAACCCTGGCGTCTGCTAACATTTCAGTGATATTCTCTGAGCAGTTGAACTTAGATTATGGGTTAATTTTCAGTTACATATCAGTCATTTGTGTTTGAAGGTGATTCTCTGTAGCACTCTGACCACATTCAAAGCTCTTTACAGGTCTTAGCTGATTAATTACCATAATCAAATTGTCTCATAAATATGACAGGAGGAGCTTTACCACTCTTTCTGTACCAAGCTGAAGAATTGTGTTTATAGCCCTGCCTGGTCAGGAACATACAGGCTGATCTATTAATTATTACAAGCAGTTTTTTCTGGTGGCTTGAAGACTGGATGAGGGCTCAGACTGCTACTGGCCTCCTGGGTAACCACAGACAAGTCAATGTCAGTTTCTCCATCTGTAAAATGGGGATATGATACTTGTGTATCATTTTTTTGTAAAGTGGTTTGAGATCCACAATGAAAAGCTCTGTATAAGAGCTTGGTAAAACTACTCTAGTTATGGATCAGAGCACCATTGCACTAGGTGGGTGCTGTACAAACATAGACCAAAAAGATAGTCCTTGCCCTAAGGAGCTGACACCGTGAATATGACAAGAGGCCAATGGATGGAGACAAACAGGGACATACAGAGAAACAGTGAGAGTTGGCGGAGGGCAAGTGGACCCAGCACAGCAGAGCTCTGTTGTCAAGTATTTTGGGCATCATAGCAAATGGTAGTTTTGAAGAGGGATTTAAAGGAGTGTAGCAAGGTCATTTTGCAGATGTTTGCATGGAGTGCACCCCAAGAATCAGTGGAAGCATGAGGACTGCATAAAGGGGCTTGGTGGAAAACATAATATGTGGCGTCATCAATTAATTGCCATTTATGCATATGATCAACTCAAAATAGATTAGCATGTTTGTTTATTTATTTATTTATTACGTGCGTTAATTCCACACCTCTGGAGAGCGTTAATCTGGCATCCAAAAATTTTGAAATAAATGGCATTCTCCCCTTGTTTAACACTCTGGATTTGTGTCTCTTCCCAAAGTAGTGCTTTTTTCACAGTCTAGACCAGTGGTTCCCAATCTTTTATCCGCCGTGGCGCACTGTACCATGCTGTCATTTGCGGTGCCTGGACCCTGCTACTGTGGGCTACTGCTGGCCAGGACTAGGTCCTGCTGCCACTGGTGGCACGCTTAAGGGGTTGTTGCAGCACTGTGGTTGGGAGCCACTGGTCTAGACAGGCACCAAATGCTTTGGATTTGGTGTTTCTATGTAGCCAAAATTCTTAGTAAAAGTAGTGAAGCAAATTGTCCCTCTTGAATGGCGTTCAGACTGCAAACTCAGATGGCCCATACCAGCTTATTCTAAAGATCAGTTTGTTCATCCTTCAAGCCATGAAAAGTGACAAGGGGAATGTGAGTGCGGCCGGTTGGTTATTGCATGGTTGAGGTTGAGAAGGTTTGAATAAAAAAGATCCCTGTAGTCTCCATTGGGCAGCAGGAGGCGAAGCCTGGCCTTGCTCTGTGGGTGCGGGTGATGACAAAGAAGGTTGTGTCCTGTTGCTGTGGAAATATTTAGGATATTGTCAGAGGATTTACAGCAGGGGTCTCAAACTCAAATCACCATGAGGGCTGCATGAGGATTAGTACATTAGCTCGAGGGCCACACCACTGAAACCTTTCCATACAATGATATTGCAAATATTGGTAATGATTGTCATTGCGGGCTGCAGGAAATAACTTTAGGGGCTGCATGTGGCCCAAGGGGCACGTGTTTGAGACCCCTGATTTATAGTCTGGTCCTGGAAGTTGAGGAGCACTGTGCTTACACTGGAAACTGAGGATGCACAGCAGAGCAGGAACCAGGCTTTCAGTCCAGCACTAAAAAGAAATTAGATTCTGGTGACTGATTTTTTTCCACTGATAAGCAGTGGGTCTAATTTTGGGCTTTGTGTGAACTGGCATATTTTCTGTCTTAGTGGTGCTACAGGGATTTCTAACAGCTAAGAATCTAGTCTTGTTATAATTACCAGGACAACAAGTTAGTAGCTTAATGTTTTCACCCACTGAAAATCAAGTCTCTTTATCAAGACCCCAAGGCTGCTGGAGGCTCCTTCTGTGTTTCCTCTCCAATGGCTGCTGCTTAAGGAGGGGTGTTTGTTTTCTGCGTTACCAGTTATGCATTTGTATGTCAGAGTCCACCACAGTGGAAGTTGTTGGGAGATCAGAATTGCTGGCCTTCAGCACTGAATCTGGTGAGCGATTCCATTTTCACATCTCTTGGTAAGCAGTGTGATGTGAAAGAGGACAGAGTGATGGACACTCATGGGAGATTTCCTTAAAAGCTGTTTCTGGTCTTTTGGAGTGTGGCTGTAGTTAGTCCATGTCCCCTGTCTAGAAAGATCTCTGACAGAACTTTATTCATCACCTAAAATCATTCTTTTCTGTCCTCCTTTCTTTTATTTTTCTCTCATTTTCCTCCCTTCAATTTTCCATTTAAAAGGGGTGGCCTTGTTTCTTAAGTCATTTCTGCTTTCGTGTGACTTGTGTTTCTATAATGTGTCTCCCCATTGGCAGAGTAACAATATTTAATAGCATTCATAATGCTGTAGAAAGGATAAAAATACAAGGCCCAATTGTTCATTGCCTTGCCCCTCTTGTAATCACTTATTAGAGAAGATGGATGGTCTTGTAAAGATGTTGGCTTTGGGAATTCTGGATTTAATTTGTTGCTGTACAGGCAGGGTGACTTTGGGCAAGTCACGTAACCTCTGTGTCCCTCTTACCCATCTGTACAATGGGATTGTTAATCTTTCCTTTCTCCCACACTTTCAGGATTTGTCAATGGGAATCTTTCCATTACCTTTAATGGGTTTTGGATCAGAACCTTAGGCTGTCAAGTCATAGGGTCAGGGACTGTCCTTAATCATAGAAAGAAGGAGCCACAAGAGCTACCGTGTGTGTGTGTGTGAGAGAGAGAGGTGAGTGGAGCATTCCTAATGAATAGCATCTTGTACTGATCTTGCACAAGGGCATTTGACTACACGGAGACTCTAAATCCTCTTATTGAGTTATGTATTTTAGATAGTCACTTGTACTTCAAGTTTATTGAATCTCCCCCACGATGATAATATCAGTTGCATGTAACATCTGTGCCTGTGTGTCATCTTGTATTGAACTAATTAAAGAATGAATTCATTTTGTGTGCCTTTTAGACTGCCTTTCCCTCCCTGGCTGAACAAAGATTTGAAAACCAAAATACTTAAAAGATCAGTTAATGTAGTTACACTCTTATTACTACCAACACTTTGCATGTAGGGGAAAGCCTCAAGCTAGGGAAATGCTGTCATGTGTGTCTCATGTTTGATGTTGACCACAGCCAAGAGCTGCATGGAAATATCCTGGCATCTGTCATGGTAGAACGCTCTTCTAGAGTGGAGGGCAGGGGGGTACTTGACTATATAAGCTTCAGGGGGAGTTTTCTTACATTGCCTTATTTAGGACTGTGACTGGTCTGTATTTCAGCCATGAATGTTCCGGCATTAGATGGATAGAGTCAGATTCTCTGTGCCAGTTGCCCTCTAGGGAAGAGTTGTGCTTTTAAGAGGAATAATTAACGTTAAAAAGTTGCGTTCAACAAATCCATCATGTGGCCATGCTGTCCTCTGGCTTTGAAGAGCAAAACACCTCAGGGATCCAGCTGAAGTCAGTGGTCCTGTTGTAACGTGAAGTTAAGCATGTGTTTCATTAATCAGAGTCAAAACGCAAGCTGCATCCCAGGCTACGTGAGGCTGAGAACATGACAGTGAATCCAGTTCTGCTGTTGCAGTGGTGTAAATCCAGTGTAACTCCATTGAAACCAGTTGAGCCACTCCAGGTTTACAGCAGGGCCCTTGGTCTCAGCCCCAAGGCTTTTGCAGCCTAGGAACAGGTTTGGAAAGGAGCCGAGCCTCTTGGACTTGAGTACCCGTCACCTTGCAGGTCTGATCCTGAATAAAGGCACTTCCTTTCTGAATAGCCTAGTCCTAAATTTAATCCACAGACTCCAAGTCTGATGTGAACACAGGGTTTCTGTGAAAGCAGAGGCTACCGGGAGCATTTATCAAATTCACAAACACATACCTCCACTTTGGTTTACTGTCCACGCTGTTACCCTTCTGGCTTCTCCAGCCCCTGTCTTTGCACTAAATCAAGTTGAATCACCTTTCCCGTTGATTTACTTTACAAATATTTCATGTTCTTTGAATCATGGGTTACTTTTTTTAATTTTCTTTGAAAAATTTATTTCTTTTCTTTTTTTAAAATAAATTTCTTTCCACATTGTTTCCCTCCTGCACGTCAATCTCGTGTCCCCTGTAGGCATGACGGCTATTCTGATGTCAGCCACTGGATTTCCTGTGCATCTGACCTGTCCACCACCACCTGCCAGCACCCGTAGAGCCACTAAAAAACACAGCTCAGTTAAGGAAGGGAGGAAAGTGTCCAAGAAAGGTAGTTGCTGCTCAAACTTTCTGGTATTTGTTTCAGTCTCCTTCTCTTTATCTCTGCCCTCTCTGTTAATTTTTCCCCTTGGCCTTTTTTTCTAAATGTCCATGGTTGCTGCACTCACACTATAAAGATTAGGCCGGGCCTCTAACCTGCTCCCTTCCACCGGTAATTAACAATTAGCTAACCCAGCGGCCAGATGCTTATTTCAGGCCTTTCCTGCCAAAAACTTGCCAGCTACAGTCTTACTGGGCACTCTGAAGGCAGGTGGATGATGATGATGATCTGTGATTTGTACTGCTGTGGCACTGGGGAGAGCCATAGACCAGGATCCATGGTGCTGGGGGCTGTACAACCAAAAATATTCCTTGCTGACCAGGAGGTGGTAGGTCCCAGAGTTACAGGGATGTTGTGAAATACATCCTACAGTTGCCCTCCAGTGGGACTGCATCTTGGGGAGCCTTGCTGGCTTCAGACAACTCAGTTTCTGACCATTTAGGGCTTTATAAGATTGAATGTGTTAAGTTAAACCCACTTCCTACAGCTCAGATCTGGGTTTAGCCAGCTGCATGTGCATTTCCAGGATGTCTACCCAGAATGACAGCAACAGCAGCGACCTCGGCCATGTTGCAAGACTTAGTCATCTACACAGTGATTTCTCCACTTCCCTCTCATCCTGGCAGCTCTAAGACATGCAACCTCAGCAGTGTGGTGGCCATTGTTTGACAAGCCTCAGGCCGGGCTGGGAGAGTCAGGCTGGCATGTTTGTGTGTGCTAGCCCCATGCACTCTTCACGGGGAAAGGCCGGGGGCAGAGTGAAGTTGGGAAATCTTGGTTAATCCACTTTTGTAAAAGTGGGCTAACAGTGTTTGGCAGCTCAACCTGAGGGCCCTGGCACAGGTTACTGTCCTCCTGTCCCAAACTAAGCCTCTCCTTCTGCTGGCTTGAAAAGGGCACTGGGTGCAGAAATACATTAGCCAAAAGAGTGGGCCAGGCACCCACCTCTGCAGCCCCAGCTAGCAGGGAGAGTCTCAGGGATGGGCCGTCTCTGTCTGACTGTGCTTTCATTGTGGTGTTCCTCCCTCTCCTCTCATCCTGCATGTCGGACTGTTTGCAGAGGTGAGAGAGGGGCTGAAAGAGGCAACCCAGAGGCTGAAGCAGCATAAAGTCCTAGAAATGTAGGGCCAGAAGGGACCGCAAGAGCTTAAGTAGTCAAGCCCAACTAAGAGTCCTATACCATCCCTGACAGTGTTTGTCCAAGCTTGTGCCCCTAGTGACCTGTCCTACTGGGAAGCCCAAATGGGGTCACTGAAGGGGAAAGGTTCTCAAGGGAAGAAGGGCCCATGAGTGGAGGAATATGTTCAGTGGCAGGGAGGTGTACATCCAGCTTCCTGGGTCTCTGGGTACAAAGATGTAAGAGTTGATCTTGGGGTATAGGGGAGGAGGGCAGGGAATATGCAGAGTAGAAAACTGAGCTCAGGATGAAGGAAATAAGGAGAATTGGAAAATAGAAACTGGGAAAGATACCAGAGATCCAAGAGCTGAGTGGAGTGAAATAGGAAGTGGATGGCAGGGTGATGCATGGAGAAAGGTGGTGAGGCCAGCAAACTGCTGTTTGCACCCCTGGCATTAGATAGTTCTCACGGAACATGTCATAGCCCCATTGACTTCAGTGGAGCTGTTTTCATTTACTCTGGCTGAGAATTTGGCTCTAGACAGACCCTCCTCACCCTTTCCAATCCCTCTAGCCCTTGCAGTAAGGGAGATGTTAATCAGACTGTGAGCCAGAAACATTACTGTGCATGACCTGGAAAGGGTACAGGAGTTTCAAGATGATGTGGAATGAGACAGAAAACCAACAGGCAAGATGGAGGAAGGTGGTGAGGGGGAGGGGGAGAGTTCTCCAGTTATGATCATAGGTTGAATCTTTGGAGCCAGGGAAAATGGAAAGGTTTTCATGACAGCTGTCGCATTGCCCATTATCCCTTTTCCTTTGGTCTGCTCCATCTACAGCAGTGTTTCTCAACAGTTAAGCTGTGGGCCGGCACTGTCCCTGAGCTCTTTCTGACACAGCATAGGAAGCCAGTCTCTGGTATCATAAAGATTGACAAACACTGATCTAGAGCATCCTCAAGATTGCCCTGACACCCAGAAGCTACCCTCCCCAAGCAAGGGTGCTCTCTGCTTTGGTGAGAGCATTCAGCTGCGCCCTGGCTGAGATCCCTTTTGTAGTGATGTGCCCCAAGCAGCCAGCCTCGCATTCAGCCTGAGGCTCTTAGCTTACCTGGACCCAGAGAGGGAGAAGTGCTTTCCACAGCCCTTCTGTGCCCAGATGCATGAGGCATTGAATAAGTCTCCTATTTCCACCATGGGCTTTCCATCCCTGCATGGAGCCAGCCCTAGATTAGACACTCATGGCCCCAGGCTTCTCAGCTGAATTCTCCTCCAGCCATCTGCCTGTCTCTTTGCAGGGCTAAGGGAACACCGTTCACTGCCAGCTAGGAAACTGGCATGGACCAGCCTTCAGCCAGATACCAGCACCATCTGCTGGAGGAAGTTTAAGCTTTTCCTCCAGCCTCTTGTTGTAGCAAAGGGTGGGAGAGGTGGTAGCGTGTCAGTGGGTGGATGATATTCACACTGGCTAGGCAAGGCGTAAAAGATGTGGAGCACCTGTCGCTCCCACCTGGTGCCAAAAGAATCCAGTCCTTTGTATTTTTTTCCCCATTGTTCTTTTAGTGGCTCATGCATGGAGGGGCTTAGTAGCTAGGCCTTTTGCAAAACAGCTGTCTCACACTAATACACAGAAGCAGGATATCTCCTCTCCCAAGGGAGAAAAATTATTTATTCCATTACACAGTTTGTTTGTTCATTGAGGTTCTAGTTGCTTTATGGGCCCGAGCCTGAAGGGTCTTAGACATTCAGCTCCCATGGAGTAAAGGGTGCTTAACACCTCCCACGATCGGGCCCTCTAAAGTTTTCTTTTTTTTTTTTTAAGCGTTAAAGAGCTCTGTCCCTGCTTGAGTTCCTTCTCTATCACTGCAAAGGAAATACATAAGTGCTACTGCAAGCCTGTTTTTCATTTTGACATACTCTGGCCCAGTCAATCTTTGAGATCTCTTAGCTGTCAAGATCAGAAATGGGTCGTTCTTTGGTTCAGATGTTGTTGTCTCACAAACGCACATGTTCTTGTATCCTAAAGAGGTTTATAAACTGATACATCTTTGAGCAAAAGCCTTAGTAAATGCTGTAAAATATTTCTTTGTCCTGGGGCTGACAAGTATGGTGATGGGCTGCTTTCTGAACCTGAAAGTCAATCCCTTTCAGCATTGTGGAACACAGCAGACTGAGCTTTGTCAGTTTCTTGAGTGGCTGGTTTTAAGTCCTATATTTGCCACCATGAATCCCTGTGTGGTTGCTCTTCGTTTCCATAGCAGCACTAGAGGATTTCATAGCTGATCACAGAGCATTTTAATGAAGAGGTCAGGTCTGTGCATCAGCAGATCCAAGCTTCATGCTGGTAAGAGAGAGAGCTTAAGAAACCAGAACTAGATTATGCTGTTCTTTGGCAAATACCTGGCCTGTATTGACTGAGGAAAATAATTAGCAGATACCCTGTTGTTCTCCCAGTTCTGTAGGTGAATTTCTAGGATAGATGGATTGTACAGCCAGTGACCTTCAAGCCAGCTTTCACTTCCACCTTATGTAAAACAGAGACCACAACACTTTTTAGCTTGGCATAAAGTTACAGAACTAATTCGGCAAGAGAATCAGAATCTGTCATTGCAAGGAGCAATGTAGTACTGTGAGTACATCGATTGTTCGAGCCACCCTGACACTTCTTGTTCCTGGCTATCCCAGAACCAAGCTCAATGGAGAAAATTGCCTCAGCAGCCTCAGTAGGGTAAATTAGATTGAATGCTTGGCGGGTCTGACTCTGCCAGTCAAAGTCCAGCATCTTCCTCATACTAGCTCCTGGGCAGCTGTGAGTGTTTGTCTGTTTGTCATTCCTGTTCTGTGAAAGACAGAAAGATGCAGAACATGGCAATGATGAACTTGATTCATTTCACACTAACGCCACAAGCAGGAGAACTGAATCCCTAAGGAGAAAGGGGGTGGGGGTGGGGTTCAAAGTGCTTTGTTAACGAGACGGATACCCTGAGAATGGTGAAGCTTAGTTACTTGAAGAGTCCTGTGTCTCCTTGCTCTTCTTGACTACACAGATGGCTTTGAGGGAGGTTGTTTCTCTGAAGTCCCTAAAAAGACACGACTAGCAAGAGTATGTTGGGGAAATGACAAATAGAAATGCCAGTCAAGGAATCTTCCATGCAAAAAAGCATGAAACCTGAGTGCCCTAAAGTGTACCCAGTGCTCCAGAACCACCAGTTGGAACCACCGGGTTCTGCAGTTTAGTGCTTAGATCTCCTGCCTTCAAAAACAGGAGAATGTTGAACAAAAATATTTGGAAAGTGCAGGGTGTCTCTTTATCTACTTTTTGTTAGAAATAATGTCTCCGTCTTTGGCAAATGCTGAGTGGGATAGAATATCATATGGCTCCATTTTGTAGCCAGAAGGGAACGTATTGTTGCTGTGAATCCTGGGCAAGCATCCAGAACGCTGCTGTGAAATGTTAGCCATGGAAAGACCTCATCTTAGTAAAAGGTGTACTGTCTCCCATAAATGGGCAGTGTTAGGAAAATAGTGTATCCCCTCACCTGTAGATGAAGGAGCAATGAACCTTTCTTCAATTCTCAAATTAGCAGTAAAGCAACAAATGACCAATGAGTGATAGACAATATAAGCTGTGTTATAGTATTTTTCAACCTAGTATTGACTTTAAAGAGCAATGGAAGAGGGGTTAGCATTAGGTGAACTAGGGTACTGATAGATCAGAGACTATTCGGACAAAGGCCTCAAAGCAAATGTCCTTTGATATAGACTGGACCTTTATCTCTCAGTAAATATCATAAAGGCGTACATATCTGCTTTTAGATGTCTTGACTCTGTCTTTTCAAGCTTGTGGGACAATGCTGTAGTACACACATTGGTCCACTTTAATGAGGTTCTTAAGTTTTCAGGCGGGGGTGGACCAAACTCTAGATTAGGGGTGGCCAAAGTTTTGGAACTCGAGCCACACAAGTTGATTATTAAACCTTCAAGAGCTGCACTGAGGCATATGGCCATATTTTACCTACTCCAAAATTACGATGTTTAAAATTCATTGCACGCTTTAATTTTATTGTAAAAAGGGCAAATATTGATCCAACTAATGTCAGATTCTAATAATTACTTAAGGTTACCATAAAAACTAGGCCTACCTATACAGTAAAAACTTAGCTTCTCCCTCCCATTCTGACCATGCCACTGCTTCTCCCCACCCTCTGTGACCACGCCGCTCTTCTCTCTACTGTCCCCACCACACCACTGCTTCTCCACGCCATCCCAACTCCTCCCCTATTCCCCAGACCTGGTGTTGGCTCCCCCAGGCTGACTCCCCCGAGCCCCCCCTGAGCCCCCTTACCTGGCTGCTCTGGCAGATAGGAATAGGCTGGGGCTCAGTCCCCTTGCCTTAAGCCCTGCCTGGGCTGAGCATATAATATGGTTGCTCCAGTGGCTAGGCATAGGCTGGGGCTACTTTCCTCTGACTTTCTTCTGAGAGCTGCACTTTTTCATTCAAGAGCTGCATGCGGCTCCTGAGACATAGTTTGGCCACGCCTGCTCTAGATGAAGTCAAGTCACGTCAGTTGTTAGAGTCAAGAGTTTCTCTCGGGGCCAGATTTTCAAATGCTCAGCACCCACGACTGGGGCCAAATTTTCCAAAGAGCTGAGCAGGCACCATGTCCAAAGGCATGGTAATCTCATGTGGAAATCTGGTCACCTACTCTGCTGCCTGGTTGGATGCAGAGATCATAGAAAAATCTGTCTCTATGGGTCCTGAAACCAACATTTTAGCTTTGCAGATAGCCTCTCGTGGCTTGACAGTGCCTTTGTAGTGTTTCCTGGGAGTTATTGGCGTAATACCTCTGGAAGGCAAATATCGGGGTAGGTGAAATTGTGCCAAAATTTGAAACATCTTTTATTAAAAAAAAAAAAAAGCAAGCCCACTGAATCCAGCCGGCTCAGTGCAGGGCACAGCTTATGAGAGTGGCTGGTCCCATACCCTGAAACACTGTCATTTTGCCACCTTCCCCCAGTGCTATGGTTAGCAGAGTCAGTCAGTGCCCAAGGGCATTGTATAGGTCAGTGGTCGTTAAACTTTTTTCTTCAGGAGCCAGCTCCAGACCCCTCTGCCATACAGCGACCCCTCCACTGTGGGGGGCCATAGGCTGTCCTCCCTTCCAGGAGCAGTGCCAGCCGGCAGGGGAGGGAGGGGGCAGCCACCTCTCCTCCCAGAAGCAGCAACAGCTGGCTGGGGAGCAAGGAGCAGCCCCCCCCGCGCCCCCCCAGCACAGGTGCTGCAACCCAGTCCCTTTGAACTTTGATGACTGCTGGCATAGATGATCCAAGGCACGCCCCCCTGCACACTGTGGGTTACATTCTGCCAATCAACAATGCCTTTTCCTATCTTGATTCATGTGGGGCCCTCTGGTCTGTTTACAGCACTGAAGCCAGCGTAGACCCTTCTCTCTCTCATCAACACCCTTCTTAGCAGAGACACACAGCGAAAAGAGCCAGTGGGAATCTGTGTATTCAGCTGATGTCATTTGCAGGGCAGTCTACAGTCAGGTGTAAGCGAGCCAGCAGCATGGCCATGTGTGATCATTTTCTACCTGACTCAGAGAAGTCACAATAGAAACTGAGCTCCGGTTAGGGCAGTGGTCAGGCGCCATCAGTATTCTGAGGCCAGAACCAGCAAGACACATCCTAGCTTTCCAAGTCTCTCCATGACCCCATGGTCCTCACTCTTCTATGGGATTGACTCCTCTTCCTGTCCTCGTTTTCATGGACCATTCAGTGGTTCTGGGCAAAGAATCTCTTTATTTGCCCTGTCAAACTCCACACCTTGGTGTGGTCCTGCATTAATTACAATGGGGAGCCAAGGTTTTATGTATCTGAGCAGCAGAATGTCTGAGTGAGGAGCATCAGCAGCATTTCTGAACTTGGGTGAATCTCTCAAACTGTTTTCATTTGTCTTGTGCTGTAGAAAGGGACACATGACTGATGGCATTAGGACTCCTGCTAATCAGATCTCCCACCTGGCATAGCTCCAACCATCTGCTTCCTTTTGTCCTTGCACCTCATTTCCCATATGTGCCTCCTTCCTCTATCTAGCTCCCAGCCCAGAGGAAAAGAAGAGCCTTAAAAAGAAATAGCCCAGAAGGAAAGGCTGCAAGGCAAGGTATCTGCTGCCGGATCGCACAGTCTGAGCTTAAGATCCTAGCCATGGTGCTGAGACAGGTTGTATGTCACCTGCAGCCATGCGCATAGCTAAACTGCTTCGGGCTTAAGCTGTGCTCTCTAGCCAAAGCCCTGCAGGCTCATCCAGAAACGGTAGCGCAGGCTTATTTCCTGAAAGGAAAGTTGAAGCCTCTTGTCTTCGGTGACCAAACTGTCTGAAGTTACCCAGAAATTTACAACCCTGAGCAGCTTGTGAGGCTGGTCCCACTTGAATCGCCTCCCCACCCCTAAGCCTCCACATACCATGGCTGTTAGTCAGATGAGGTGGTTGCCTTCTAGGAACATTCCCTCTGCCTATGTCATAGCCTGTGAGTGCTAAGGGCCAGGGGAGCTAGGATCTCACCACCCAGCTCTGCCTGTAGTGCGGGGGCGGGGAAGGACGACTGACTGTGCACAGGCCAAGCTGCTCATGCGCCTCTACTCTGGGTCTTCCCATTTTGGCACTAAGAAAGACAGCCAGAGCTGGGTGCTGGTGCTGGCCCTGTGAATTCAGGCAGAGAGATTGCTCGGAAACACTCCTGGATCCACACAGGGGAAACTGCATCTGCCCATTCTTGGTGCCTGGTACCCCCAGTGACTTCCCTACATAGGCCACGGCAGAAGCTGAGATTTTCCTGCTGACCATGGACCCGCTGGGTCCTCCCTCTGGCTCTGAGAGTCTAGGCCCCAATACAGAAGTGAGGAGGGGTATTTTCGACAGCACGGCTGAGCAGAGCACCCTCTCCCATCCCATAAAGACTGTTGGGAGCCTGGTATAGCCCTAGGGGTTGTTCATGGGGTGAGAGCCCAAGTCACAGCCATCAAACAACCTGCATCGCTTGGGCCAGTAGGGTAGGATGTCCACCATGCTAATGAAGAGCAACACTTCCCTACCTCTCTCTCCACCTGCCTTGGGGATGTGTAAGGCTATGACTATTGAGAGGGCAGCAGAATCCCACCGATGGCCCTTGTGAAGCCTCAGCCTCACATTGTTGGGATTCAGGGCCGTAACTAGGAGTTTCGACACCTCGGGCAAGCAGTCCCAAAGGCACTCCCTGGCCCCGATCTGGTGCCCATCTATACAGCAGCGGGGAGGGGGGTTGTGACCCTTCCTTGCTGCAGCCAGAGCCAGCAATGGGGGTCCCTGACCCACCACCAGGGGAGAAGGGGATCTCGCCACTGCAGGGAGAAGCGATCCCTCGCTGTGGCCAGAGCAGGCAGGGGCGATCGCTTCCTTGGGGCGGCCAGAGGCAGCAGGGGTGATGGCTTCCCCACAGTGCTTTTTAGATTGGCACCCAGGGCAAAGCCCCTTTGACCCCACCGTAGTTACGGCCCTGCTGGTACATGGCTTAGTGTAGGAGAGTTTCAGCTCTCACAGCCCTTGCAGACCCAGCAACTATTGTGCACATCTCTTTGACTGAAAGGGCAAGCCGCTAGCTCTAGTGTCAGTAGGCTGAGAAGAGAAACCTAGATCCACACACTGCTCCACAGCCAGTTTTTTGAGTATGGAGTAGATCATCTCACTGATCCCCTCCAAATCCCCCAACCAGTGCAGGCTGAGGGCTAACTCTTGCTGTAAGCTCTGCAAATGGCCCCTCTTGCTTTGTGCTCTGTGGTGGTCTGTTTTACCAGAGCCTTTGAAACTGGATGAGGCATCACGGGCTGTGTTTGTCAAGAGGATGGCCTAGAGTTACTTATATAATGGCCCCTTCTGGCCTTTAACATTCAGGAATCTCTCTTCCTGACTGTCCACTAGAAACGGTGGGTTACTTACCAGTAACTGTCGTCCTGCGAGATGGGCTGCTTGAATTCATTCAGTATTATGTGTCTATGTGCCACAGCACATGATTGGCTGGAACTTCTTTTAGCCTTAGCCTGTCAGGACAGGGCTGGCAACCACCGCCCCTCGCCATATATATGGCCCCAACCCTGCTTCACCCCAGTTCCCATTAATTGCTAACTTCAAGTAATGGGGATGGGGGGAGGGCTCTGAATGAATCCGATCAGCCCATCGCGAAGAAGGATGGTTACTGGTAAGTAACCCACAATTGTTCTTCGAGCGCTGCTTGGATACATTCGGTATTAGGTGACTGCTAGCCATACTGTGGAAGGTGGGCGGAGCCAGGACCTTATCTGCCATCAGCATGGCTACCCAAAAACGGCACAGCACCCAAAATTGGGTGAGGAAGCAGTGGGCCACCAGGCAAAGACCTACGGGCATGCCACCAAGTGCAAGATCTTTGAGAGAAGGCGTGCATGAGAGTGCTGAGGGGTCATTTGCCGCTGTCAGGAGACTATAACTCCAAGAGGGGCAGTCCCCTGTTCTTTGTTAGGGAATTTGCTATATCATAATAGCAAAGAACATCCTTGTCACTAGCAAGACTTTTTAGTGTAGGAGGGTTGCCCCTTCTTAGAAGAACTGACCCCTGAGAAAGGCAATCATGATCCAGGGCAACAGACTCCCACAGCTGCAGGCGAAGGGCAAGGGTGCAATAATTGCCACCTTTGCCACCTGAACCCCAAAAGGGGAAGGTCAGTTGGGTTAAGTTACTAACCAAGACTGGGGCAGGGAACACATTGCCCCTTGACCAAATGGTGGATAGGCAAGATGCCTTTCCCTGTTGGTGTGCCGGGAGGAGATGCCATGGGTAGGATTGATAAGGAGCGCCCTAAACTGAGGCATCCTGGCTCCATATGGAAGCTAATGCAGGAAGAAGGATAACGAGGAAGGGAGTGGGTGGCGACCCCTGCCCCTCCATCTGTTGACTCATGGGAATGGAGGCCCTGGAAGGAGGGCCCCAGAATAAGGCCTAGATGCTTGGCAGACCCATCTCTGGGGCCAAAAGCATCAGAGACACTCCTTCAGGGAGGTGGTCATAAAGAGAGAAGTGGACATCTTAGAAGGGCCCTTCTTTAGCAGTAACCCTTGAGTAGGTTATAGTAGTAAAAAAAAAAAGGGGAACCCTGAGGTACAGCCATCCTAGTATCAGGAGGGAAACTGGGAGAAAAGTGATTGAATTCCCCATGTTAGGTTGTCCCCAACCAAACGAGGGGGAATGACCTGAGGTAGGGGTGATGTGAAACTATCGTGGGGTTTGGGGCAGGGGGGGACTACGCAACTTCAGAGCTAGGTGTGCATTTCTGTCCCCTGCCCCTGTACTCTACGCTCCCGGTACGCAGACTCACGTAGAGAGAGGTGTGCTGAATTGAAGGAAGGGGTATCTGGCCGTCTCTGTAGATGGGTCAGGTCCACCTCAAGAGTCATGCCTCCAAGCTCCAGAATCGGAGTATTTGCAATGTTCCCTCTAAGGTTTGGTGGCTTGTGTGCAAAATTTTCAACCTGTGTGCAAAACTTTTTCTGAATAAAATTTGTGTGCAAACTCGGGCAACAAAAATTATTGAAAAATCTAGACCAATGAAAAATTAATATAAACTATTTAAAGCCGTTTTTTATTACTAAAATCACCCAATTTATTTAAAATTTACCCAAATTGCTATACAATCAAAAGAAACTAATCCATGGCTTTCTAACAACCCAAGACCAAAGTTATATTCAATCCGTATCCTAGGTGTCACAAGTCTGCCTAATACCCTCATCTCCTGTGTTCTACATGCAGAGTTACAGTTCACACGGAAGCCAGCTAATTATCACTGACAGCATTTAAGATACACAAGGAGTTGTGTGGCACTTAAAGACTAAGGTTTATTTTTCGCATGCGCTTTCGTGGGAGACTCCTTGTTTTGTTTTGTTTTCCTGGAATGGACTAACATGGCTACTGCTTTGGAAATTGGCAGCATTTAAGATGTCTTGATGGTCCCAGAGGGGTAAATTCTATTGAAATTTTAAAAATCAAAAAAAGATTCCAGGCATCTCTTTTCAGGAAAATGCTGCTACAAGAAGGATGCTAAACACAACTGAAATCAAAACAATGGGCTTCTAGCTGCTTTAAGATAAGGCTACAGTATTTCTTAAAAGCCTATTTTCAGTCCCTTGTATCTTTACCTGCCCCATCATTTTGGGGCTACAATTCAACTTAAGAGAAAATCTCTACTAAAATACCACATCACTTTAATGCATTATGGTTTCTTCTGATGGACAGACTAGGGTGCATAGTGAAGAGAATAATCTCATGGCTCCTTTGATTCCCAGTCTTTTGGCTGTTACTATATTTAAAACAAGTACTTATCTGATATCTCCGTTACACCTCTAAGATTTCTGTGAATTATTCTTCAAAGCATCTGAGGAAATGGGGTTTTCTCCCATGAAAGCTCATGCAATCAATATATTTGTTAGTCTTTAAGTACCACAAGAATCCTTGTTTGTTTTGTAATGAATTGTTGTGAGTTACAGGATTCTGGAGAAAACATCTTCCAGGTTCTTTGAAAGCACAGGGTTAGCATGCTCAAACACTCTCACTGTTCAGTCACTCCACTTAAGTAACATCCACACTAGCTTTCAGGAAATATACAACTGATTTTTAGATTTTTCACCTCCACAGCTTTATCTAGTTACAGAAGGGACATTTTGGCACTATGCACTCCCTGTTTCCCACTTGAGGAGTTTCAAACTTCAGGGTATGAATGGCACTTACTCTTTGCCATGCCTCTTGTTTAAAAAACTGAAGAATTACCCCAATTCCGACTCCCTAAGCTCCTTGCCCCCATTCTAGCCCTCCTAAACCTCACCCCCACCTCCCTATCTTCATGCCACCTCTTTCAGCCCCCCCCAAGCCCTCCCCAGCCCACTATCCTGACCCCTCCTCCCCCCTCCCCACACGCCCTCCCTGCCCCCACGCTTTCCGTGCCAGCTGCCTGACCAACCCAACCCCTCCCCCCCCCAGCCCTCTTTACTGGCCAAAGAGCTGGGCAGGGGGCAGGAGGCCACGGTGCTGGCCGGCAAGGACGAGCCTGGGCTGGAGGCTGGGGCTGGCCACACGAACGGCCAGACCCCGGCTGGAAGGGGGGGAGTCGAGGGAGGAGTGGCAGGGCTGGCTCAAGCCTGCAGACCCTCCCTTCCTCCGGCCGAGGGGCTGGGGTGAGGCTCGTGCCCGGACACAGCACTCCGGTGCGTCTCTCCTCGGCCACGCTACCACCCTGAACTGCCCCATGCACGGGGGCAGGAAAATCCTGCGCGGCAGGATTTTTTTAAGCGCGCGGCTGCGCTGCCGCGCACCTTAGAGGGAACAGTGAGTATTTGGAGGGGGGCACGTGGCTCGGAAGATGTTCTCACCTCTCACTTCTATGGAGAGGCAGTCAACCTTCATAACATAGCTGGATGACTCATCTCTAGCGGTGGGTGCAGGTGTTGGGTCCTGGCTACAATGGGCCAACTACGAGGGATCTTACATAGATCCTGATGAGGAGAGAAGAAGACGCCTTATGCAAGACACAAGTTGGACATGGTCTATAACACCTGCTCCGAGGGGAAGAAGTGTTATTGGTGCGCCACCCCACGTATTGGAAGGGTTAAGACTTGGGCAGGTCCCGAAGGGAAGAGAGAGAGATCCTGCAAAGAGGAGGAAAGCATAAGGCAACTCCTACTTAGGAAAAACAAGGAAGAACCACTGTATCCTATAAGGAACACAGAGGGGCAAGAGGGGACGTTATGAAATTGTCACCGATAAGGCGTCAGGCTCTCCAACCTATTAGGGTCTGTAAGTTTCCCTGGGCCAGAGTTCTGCAGGGGAACTACCCTGAGCTGAAGACCACAGGTCTTCAAATGGCTTGCTCAAGTGTACAAATACCAATGGTGGTTAGGAGTTCTATCCCCTACTATCTCCCTTTATTGCAATTCTAGGGAAGAGAGGGGTGCTATAGAAAGATCAAGGCAGCTCCTAGGCAGCTGTCTAGGGTTTTCAGGGGAAAGTGACCCTTGCCTGGTTAGAGGGAGGCACCAGAGTAGAGGAGGTTCCAGTCAAGGGCTAACCTGAGGTCTGCCCGTGGACAGAAGGACCAGTGTAATGTGGTGAAGGTCCTTGGGGAGGAGGGGGAGGAGCTGAAAAGGCAAAAACCCTTATGGTGAGACTCGAGGATCCCTCTGGCAAAAGCCTAGTACAAGTCTGAAGAGCATGGCCCTGATATTAAAGGGGGCACTGCCTGGGGAGGGGAGGCAGGAGAAGATGGAGTACGAAGGTGTGTGAGCTTGCCCTCTTACCCATTACCTAGGGGGCAGAGTGCATCATCCTGCAATAGTTTCCCCCCGATCCATTGCAGTCCGACACGGATAAGGAGCGCTCTCGGGATAGTGACGCGGGAGTGTACCCTTTTCAGTGTGCCTGACTGGGAAAGAGTTGGCAGAGGTGTAGGCATCCTGCCCTTGTCCCAGAGGGCGAGTGTGTGTGTGTGTGTGTGTGTGTGTGTGTGTGTGTGTGTGTGTGTGTGTGGTTTGTTTGGTTTTTTTGGCAGGGGCATCATGTGCCCGCTTCGCATACCTGTATGACATCCAGATTCCCACCAAGGCTCCAAGGGCGTATGCAACTGGAACCAAGTGCATGTGAGAACAATTTTCCGGTGGCCAGGCCCTTACTTGACCCAAAGGGTATGGGAAGGGATGAAGGAGGCACATTATTACTGGAGATGAGGAAGAGGTGTCCCAAAGCTGATTGTGAGGGGGTGTTTAGCAAAAGCATTTCGGGTTCTGCTCTGACATTCAAGGGTTTGATGGAGATAGAAGCAACCCTGTTGGAGTTGATCACCTATAATAAGGAAATGGGACCATCATCCCGTGGTCCAAAGGGTCCTAAAAGATAGCCATTTCAGTTGTGCGTTGGGGGGGGGTCAACAAGGACTCGTCCCCCAAGCGTTCAAGGGGTCACGGTAGACTGGGAACGTTGAGGCACCTGGGGAGTAAGCATATACCCAGGGCTCTGAGGGCTGACCCGTGGACACAGTCACCATGCATCAGCGTGTCAGTGGGCAGGTAAAGAGAGAGACTGTCTCTCTAAAGGGAAGTCTAATATGGCCTACTTAAGTCCTGGGAGAGGTCAAAATCCTGAAGCCAGACTGCTTGGCATGTAACCATGGCAATAGCAATGTCACAGCCGGCCGTGTTTGAGGCATCAAATGCCACTGTAAAGGCATGGCGAGAGGCTAAAACACCTTCCTTGACAAAGGCATTCAAATCCTCCAAGTGTTCTTGTGGGAGGAAGCTGTTTAATTTCTTCATAGCATCCCACAGGTCTAGGGAATCTTTTAACCAAGGCCTGATGGCTAGGACCTCTCAGCTGAAAACTGAATAGGTTTTTTTTTGTGTGTGTGTGGGCGGGGGGTTACCCTTGAGGTCAAGTCTTCTGGGACTCCTAGATGACCCAAGATGAATCAGGGCAGCTTGGGCCAGTGTGCCCCAGCAATGTCAAAGACACAAGTACGAAGAAGGAGAATCATAATGGCGACCGGAGAGGTTTCGACCCCCAGGTCAAATAGGGAGTCCTGCCCTCCCTTGAGGGGTGTGACCCTGACCCAGGTAGGCGGTGGCCTGGTGAAGGGGTTCAACTGTGGTAGGGTCTTCTCTGTAAGACCCTGGCCCCTGTTTGTGGCTGTAGTCGGGAGAAGGGACAACCTTAGTACTGGGGTGCCCTTACCGGGGCCCTGGCACCGAGTAGGGATTCCCTTTCTGGGCCCTCAGTAGGAGCTGGCCGGTTTTGAATGCAGTGCTGGGAAGAACCAGGTGCCGTGGACTCTTCAGTAAGGGGCCAGGCCTGAGGAATGCACTCTCAGATCTCTTGCGGTGCCAAGGCAAGGGTGTCAGCACCGTAGGAGTTGAAGCAGTTTTGTGGTGGCGCAGGCCCAAGTGAGCGGCTCCCCCTGGTGCTTGGCAGAGTGAAGGAAGGAAGGAAGATGGACTTACCGATTGCTTCGACAGCCTGGCAGCATGTTCAGGAGCACAAGGGCCTCTGCCACTTCAAAGGCTGTGATAGGCTCCAGGCACTCATCCTGGAGGGGAGGGCCAGACGCGGCACTGGGACTTCAGTGCCGGAGTTGGCCCTGAGCGCCCATACCTAAGCTCTGCTGGGAAGCGGCGGCAGGAGGGCCTTGGTGCCAACTGGCAAGTGGAGCTGCTGCCAAAGCGCAGAGCTCAGATGCCCCGCCCCTTTCTTCACCGAGTATGATGCTGATCGCGGCTCTTTATTCGCAGCTGGAGAGCGGCGCCAAGAGGGCTCCCGTTCCATTCCAGCATGGGGTGCTGTGTTAGAGGCTGATCATGGCTTTCATTCATAGCCAGAGAGCGGTGCCAAGAGGGCTTCAATGCCAACTGAGCACACGGTGCTGAGTTAGAGGCCAGTTGCGGCTTTTATTCATAGCTGGAGAGCGGCGCTGAGAGGACTCCGGTGCCCGTCCAGCAAGTGGAGCCAGTGCATCCTTGGGTGTGGCAGACTGCAGGGTCCATTTCTGGGCGCATTATGCAGCCTTCACTGCTTGTCTTCCTGAGTCCTTCGTTAAAAGACCTGCAAATAGAGCATAATCCGCCTGGAGAAGCTCACACAGGCATTAAGAAACTGCCCGTGGGGGTTGTTCCTCGGCTTCGGATTCCTGTTGGAAGGACGCGGTAGGAGCGCTGGTGAAGTCCATAAACAGATCTTCCATGAAAATACACGTGAAACAGTGCAAAGAGACAGGCACTTGCATAAAGCAAGAACGGGCTGTTCCATAACCGTTGCTAAGGGAGGAAAAAAAGGAACTGGGGCGGAGCAGGGCTGGGGCTATATATGTGGCCAGGGGGCGGTGGCTGCCAGCCCTGTCCTGACGGGCTAAGGCTAAAAGAAGTTCCGGCCAATCATGTGCTGTGGCACCTAATACTGAATGATCCGAGCAGCCCTCAAAGAAGTCTTTGTTATTAACTTATCTCTGCTGAATTGGCAGGTGTTGGGGGAGGTGTTTCTCTTGTGTTGATGGGGCTAGCTTTCCTCCAGCTATCAGGCCTTGGGCCATATCTTGGTCCCTTTTGATATTCAGGGGTGTTTTAGACATTGAGCCCAATGTAGTCAGGATTAGCCCTTGGAAAGCACCTTTCAGATAGCTCTTTCATTGCATCTTGATCTTTCTTGCCTGCCCAGGTAACTTTTCATCTCCCCTCTCTGACTGTCTGCTGAGAGGGAGGTTCACATTCTCATGTTCATCAGCATGTAGCCTTGAACCTGGCCCCGTCTTCTAGGAGAAAGCTGCCTGTTCTGCCTTGTGCCTTGGCCTTCTGTCTGACACAAAGCCAGCTCTTTGCGAAGTAAAGAGACTCACCAGTTTGCTAAGGAGGCCCGAGGCAGCAGAATCTTTGGCAGCTTAATAAGGAATAAAAGAGGATAGTCCTTCTCCTCTGCTTCCTAAAACTAATTTCTACTCCGAAAAAAAAGTAGCTCTGCATGGATGGTACCCGTGTCCCCATCACACCTGATCCCTGTCTCACCACAGCTTCCCTCTTCAGCATCCAGAACAAGCTGGGGAATTGCTGTGTTCCCCTGTTAGCATTTTCGAGTTGTTGGAGGGAGTGCTGGACCGTGGTCTGGCCTGTTCATTTTCCATAGGTTGGTTTATTGAGCTCTCTTCAGAGGTGCTGTACCTGTGCCTAAGAATGCATCCTGCTTGATGGTGCTGAGGTAAATGGGGATGGTAGAATGGAAAGAGGACAGGTCGACCTATCTTATTTGAACATCCACTCTTGTGGACCCTGTGGGTACCCAGAGCCCTGTTTGACACCCAGTATGCATCCAAGGGGCTCAGGGAAATGTCTTTTTGAGTTGTACACTGAGGAAACCAGACCTGGAGATGCTGAGGATCAGCGAATATAGTGCGCCAGCCTCTCACAAAGCCCCTTTACAGAGCAATTCCGTTGGCATCCTAGGTGGAGAGGCCTGTGGGCACCAGCCAGTGAAATTCCACAGCCCTGTGGTAACCTTGTGCCGCTCACTGCAGCCTGTCTTTGCCTGTTTGTTCCTCTGGCATGGGTGGGGGAAGAGGAGAGTGGGCAAGGAAGAATTACTTACTGGTAATAGCGTTTGTCATTGCCCTCCTCTTCCCCTGCCCTATGCCCCTCCAGCTTCCTTTCCTGTCCATCTGTAGGTCTGTTGTGCTTTTGAAGGGGCTGAGTGGGAGGGAGCGGTCATGGGCTGTCGACCGGCTGAGTGACTCATCCTCTCTTTTGCCCTCTGCTAGGTGGAGTCATAACATGGATTGAGCAAATGTTTCCCTTTACAGGCTGGTGGAAGAGCCTGATGGCGCCTGTGATGGACACCATTAATGGTAAGGAGCGTGTCACCCCTTCGAGTGGGCCACTGTGACCATGAGGGGCACTAGCCCACTTTCCACCAGTCCTTGGGGGACCCGTCTCTGCTTTTTGGCTCCCACTTCCTGAGCACCTCCCTCCTGCAATGAGCCAATCCCAACCTAACCCCTTGGGGGGGGGGTAGGCAGGCAAGTGGCGTTTCAGTGGGGACTGGACACGGGCTCCCTGACAACCCCAGTCCTAGCTCTGCTGCTGTTCAGTCTGGCCTGCAGGCAGACCATGGGATCATGGACTGGGTCAGGGAGCCCCACCGACTTGGGTGTCGTCTTCCTCCCCATACTGCAGGGCAGGGGCAGAGTAACCTACAGAGGGCTCTTCATCTGTGGTGAGGCAGTGTGATGAAATGCCACCATAACCATGCTGGTGGGGAGGGCCTAGCCCTAGACCAGGGTCAGGGTGTGTTGGTAAGTGGGGAGGGGTACATAGATGTACCCGTAGGGATGGAATTGATTCTGGGGCTAATGGATGAGTGCAGGGAGCACAGCTTGTTGCCTGGGGAGAACTTAAACTGGGTGAACAGACAGTGAACAGAGATCCCTAGGCGCATGACTCCCATTGAATCAATGGCATGCCTAAATGCCTTTGAGGGTCTGGGCTCGGCCTCTGGCACTGGTGACTGTGCATTCTTAATGAAACAAGCAGATCACCTTTGTTCTCTAAACCCTCTGACTTGTGTTTCGTGGGAGGCGCTAACCTGGATCACTTGTACACAGTAAAGGCCCTTTCCTTTCAGAAGAGGGATTTGCTTTGTTAGGAGTGCATACCCAGTAACAGAGCTTGTTGCCCCATTGTCTTCTCATACCAAAGAGAGAGCAGGCAAAAAACTTCCAAAGCCAACTAAGGCTTGAAGTGTTGAATCAGATCCATCAGTGTCAGGGTTTTTGCCACTGCTTTGAAGTGGTGCTGGTGCTCGAAGATAATGGTTGTCAGGCTGAATAGATACTGACTACATAGTGTGTGTCTGTCTAGTGCTATTTAGATCCTTGAGCCTGGTTCTAAGATGGCTTCCTTGCTGCCAGTCTAGTGTCACCTGTGGTATGTGGGGAGACCATAATACGGCAAAGCAGTGGAAGACTAGGGGGAATCTTGAGGTCTTCATCAGATGGGTTGAGCATCTGCTGGTCCCAGTGGCTTCTAATGGACCAGCGGCTTTTGGGTCCTCCCCCAAAAGCCCTATGCAGTGGCAGCTTTTACAGCTTGATCCTTCAATCTACTTGGCATTTACCAGGTGACATTTCTGGCCTGTGTTTTGCAGGAGGTCTGTTTAGATGAGCAGTAGTCCCTAGTGGCCTTAAAATGGATGAATTTCCTGCATAAGTAGTGTCCGAGCACATGTAGTGAGCACTGACCAGCTGGGGCAGCCCCTCCTGGATTGACTTCCTCCAGCTCTAACCCGTAACCTTTTCCTCAGCAGTCTGGCTTGCCTCTGACTTTGCTTTTCTTCCACCTCTCACTTCTGTTATGCCTTCTAGAGTCTTTATCTCCCTGTGTTTTTTTTCTTTGTTTGTTTTCTTCTCTCCCTTTCTCCAGTGACACCAAGCGAGTCTGAGCAGGTGGTCAGGAAATATGTTGAAGAGCTGAGTGGAGCCCCTGCTGATGAGGTGAGGAATCTAAGGAGACCAGGGTAAGGGTGTCTTCCCCAGCAGGGAAGAATGGAAGGCAAGAGGTCTGCCTTGCTGTGTGTTGGGGAAGGCTCATGGGGAAGACCTAGGCAGCTATTTAGACAGTGGACCAGATCCTCAGCTGGTCACTTTGCTGATAAACGCGAACTGAGGAACTGGCCCTACACAGGTGAAACTTCCCAGCAGAGACCTACTGTAATGGTCCTGTCAGCACCTGGTGAAAAGGCCAGTCTGGAGTTATAGCATCTGCAAGACTTGTATGCTGCCTTGAGCCTACAGCACCTTTCAGGGCATGTGACTGATGTTCCAGGGTCCTTATTCCTACCAAGATAAGTACCCTGGGACACCACTGCTCTAGGCCTCTTTCAGTTGTGTGTGAACTTGAGCTTCTCCAGGCCCCAACACAGCTGGAGTTTCATAAAGATGAGGGTTTGAAGGGACTGCAGGAGATCATCTACTCCCACCCCCTGCTCAAAGCAGGGCCAACCCTGACTAAATCATCCCAGCCAGGGCTTTGTCAACCAGCACCTTAAAACCTCTCAGGAGGGAGATACCACCAACCTAGGTAACTCCTTGTAGTACTTAATTACCTGCCTAGTGAAATTTTTTTCCTAACATCCAGTTTAGATCTCCCCCACTGCAACTTAAGACCGTTGGTCCTAGTTCTGTCATCTTCTACCACTGAGAACAGCTTAGTTATTTTCTTTGTCCCCAGAATTCATGCAACAGAGTTTGAAACAAGCCAAACTTCCATGGGTGTTAGGAAGCACACAAATGGAAGGTAGCGGTGGGCACTGACCTGGGACCTTAGACTAGTAGATGTGCACCCAAAAGGCTGGGCTGTACTTAGCGAGTTCTGTGTGAAGACTCTAATGCTTGGAAGATGCAGCTAAAATGTGAAATCTCAGCAGAATATTTGCATCTCAAATCCTGCTGCCTGTAGAGAGCTCACGGGGAAAGCTGCTCTTGCTCAGCAGTTACTAAAATAAATATCAGTGCTCTTGGGTCAGTGTTGGCTCCATCTCTTGGAGGGGGGATGTACAAGGCAACTAGACACAGGAAGTTATACAAGGGCGCTCCCTTATTTAACCTACTGATAACGAATGTGCTGAGAGGCATCTTTTAATTTCTGAAAGAATAGACTGACTGTGGCTCGAGACCAGACTAGCAAACCCTATTCCCAAGTCGTGCTGACCCAGCTTTCCAGGTTTTTCATCGAGTCTCTATGGAAACTGTCTCATCCAACCATTCCACCTCTCAGGGACATCAAAAACCCCATGGCAAACTTTCCATCCCAGCTATTCTTGAGCTATGTGCTAGTTAGTTACTGACTTCTAACCCAAAGGTTAGGATATCAGGATATTTTTACTGAAATCTCTCAGTGTGGGAGGTGTTGTGGAAATGTTCTTTTTTTTTTTTTTATTAGACCATAGGGACAGTTCTCCAAAGATCATACTGATAGATGAGTAAAAGAAACAGGATGAATCTGTGTTCTTCCAACAAGTGAAAGAGGTTGGGGACAGACAGATTTCCTCAAGCTTTGAAGTAGGGGTTTAGTGCCACTGAAGACTAATTTCAAAATAGTCTTTCTGGCAAGCTGATGCATCACCATGCTAAAGTTAGTGTCAGACTGTGTCTGATGGTAAACGATGTTTCTTCTTGCTCTGTTTCCAGGATTGCATTATCTGTATGGAGAAGCTGGCATCACCCTCTGGCTACAATGATGCCTGTGAATGCAAGACAATCAAGCCAGAAATGGTGGGGCGACTGACACGGTGCCAGCATACTTTCCACATGCTTTGTGTATTGGCCATGTATGCCAATGGGAACAAGGTATGGTACCAACGCGACCCACTGTTAGCTACAAGATCTAGCATAGTAGGGTCCTGATCTATGAACTGGGCCCCAGGCAGCAGGATGGATACTGTCCTTATTCCTGCGGTGCTGTTTCTCTGATGGTGGCCCTTTTCCCCACAGGATGGCAGCCTCCAGTGCCCTTCCTGTAAAACTATCTATGGAGAAAAGACTGGCACTCAGCCAAAAGGGAGGATGGAGGTTTCAACTCTCTCTCAGTCCCTTCCTGGCCATGCAGACTGTGGGACAATACAGATCGTATACCACATTAACAGGGGAACTCAGGTACGTAGACAACAGTGAGCCCTCCTTGGGTCAGCAACTACCTGAGCTGTGTCTGTATGGTGCCCAGGACTGAGACAACTTGTGTTATAAGGCACGTAATAAATACATGGTGCAGTGAATCTAGGGGGCATGGGTACTTCTTGCCTAAATCTTGTAGGCATCAGCCATGCTAACACACTGGTGCATTGCTTTTCCTTCACTCCGTCCAGGGCTGATTTGAATTCCTGTTGAAGTCAAGGGGTTGGGTTGGGTGCCAAAGGATTAGATTGACTCAGGTCCTTTCAGACACAAGGTAGGGTGCTACTAAAGCTAACAGAGCAAATGAGGATAAACTGGTCATGAGTAAGCTTGGCGGAAATGAGGTTTTAAACTACCTGCTATTCTGGAACAACTCCCCCTTGGAGTAGTGGAAGCAAGAATTGGAATGAACTTGAAGATGGGTCTTTGAGTCTGTGTGTGGGATTTTTATGCCCATGATAGCAGGGGACTGGCCTCCAACTCTTCTAGGCTGATGCCTGTAAACACAAAGAACTGGGGTAGGGTCAGAGGAGTAATCCAATGAAAGAGCCAATGGGATCTGGACACCTTAAGTTTTTCCAAGGAGCTTGTTAGCTCACTTGTAAATTTTTCATCCAAGTGACAAATCCCTTTGGTTGCTTGGGAGTTTTGAGTCCTGGACCTACAGTTAGTGAAGCAGTAATTTTGTTAAGAATGTACTAACATGGAATCCCCTGATGATCTGGTGAGAGAAGGTGTATGTTGAGGTGGCTGCTTAGCCCAGGGAACGTGTAGCCTTGACAGACTTGGATGGTTTCTACATGTCTTGCTTGCAGCAAAGAGGGAGCAGGCCTGCATGGTTCTGTTGTGCTGCAAACACCCTGCTGTAGGAGAAACAATCAGTCGGTTAGTGCCATCAGCCTGTGCAAACAAATGGAACTGGTCTGCAATTGATTGTCTTTGTCTATTGCAGGGACCAGAACATCCCAATCCAGGGATGCCATACACAGCCAGAGGCTTTCCCCGGTACTGTTACCTTCCCGACAACGAGAAGGGCAGAAAGGTAATGGTCCCTTAACCTGAGTCCTGGTGGCCTTTTTCCACATGTTGCTGAATGGATGTACTTCTTGGCTCTTAAACGAGGCATGTGCTCATTCCCAGTCTGTGCAGGGAGGGAGTTAATGTGGGGGGTCTTAGTTTGGAAACCACGAGTGACTTGAGATTTTAGTTCATGGCTGGTGCTTCCTCTGCCTGGAACACATGCAAATCCTTCCAGAAGATCAGCATGTGGAAGATGTGATGTGTTTTTCTGCAAGGGGCTGCATGCCCTGAACTTCCCCTGAGTTAAGTGGATGTTGGCACTCAGTGCCTGGTGGGATTGGTCTCTTCTGTAGCCACAAGAACAGTTAGGTAAAGGGGGCAGTTTGCAAGGGAGGCTGTGGAATCTCTGTCTCCTTGGTTGCCTAGATGTTGAGTTTTTGGCAGAAGGGAGTTGCCCCAGGAGCCATCACAGCTATCTTGAGATGCAGGAGATAGACTAGGAACAGTCCCTTCCAATCTGAAAATCCATGGTTCCGTCCTGGGCTCTGCCGAGTAAAGTTTTAACCAGCTGTTTCCCTGGAGAAATCTGCCCTGTGCAGTTTCTCAGGAAACCACCCCTTCCTGGTGTCTCCTCTGCAAGTGGCAGTTAAGGCTAGAATCATGTCTGCAGTACCCAGACTATTTCTATAGATCCAGAGCTCTTGCTGATGGAGCAGGACATATTGGGGGGGCGGAATTTGGCACGTCCACTGCCTGCTCTGGCAGACACAAGTTGCGTCCTTGCCAAGCAAAGAGAGAGTTCAGAAATGGGCGCAGCAGGGAGCTGGGGCTCCCCCGTCTGTCAGTCTTTGGGTGGCGACACTCCCATGCCTCCACTTCCATCCACTGCTGTGTCTCTTGCTTCTATGGGGGAAAAGGAAGAGGCCTGATGGTGCCAGAGGTTCATTAATAATGATACTACACCCGTCTTTGTGGTGTGCTTTGAGATCCTTGGCTGAAAGACACCCAGTGGCCCGTCCCCTCCCACTGTGCCACCAGAACACTCAGGAGCAGAGAGGGACATGATCTGCACCAGCTATGTCAGGAACAGAGGCCAGGTCTCCTGACTCTGAGCCTGAAATACACTGCATGTTCAGTGCAAACGCCATATGCCCATAGAGCAGGGGAGAGGTAATTAGTGTGGTGTAAGGGAATTAGCTATAGAAGGGGGTTAGGGATCCAACCAAGAATGGGGATGGAGCAGGAGAGCTGAGATCACACAGTCTCTGAGCACTGCACTGCTCCCAGCTGTACTGATCACTCTGGCCTGAAAGCATCGTCAGTGAACCAAAGTGCTGGGATGCATTAATCTACCTTTTGCCGTCCCATCTCCAGGTCCTGGAGCTATTGAGAGTGGCCTGGAAAAGACGCCTGATTTTCACAGTGGGCACGTCAAGCACAACTGGCGAGAGCAACACAGTGGTGTGGAATGAGATCCACCACAAGACGGAGATGGACACGAATCTCAGCGGTCACGGCTACCCTGACCCCAACTACCTGGACAATGTGCTGGCAGAGTTAGCGGCTCAGGGCGTCACCGAGGACTGCCTGGGACAGTAACTCGCTAGCACAACACCTGTGCTATGTATGCCATGTCCACTCACACCTCTGGAGGGTGGCCAGTGCACTTACTCCTGTTGCCTTAAGTTCCTGCATCTACTCACTTGTCCTGTTTGGAGCAATAACGCTGTATTTGGGAGTCCCCCCTTCTGTACAGTCTGTTTTCTGGAGAGCTGGGTTATTTTTGTATAATCAAAGGGTCTGTGTCTTGGTATCTGAGGCATTTCATGGTAGCACGCATGCCTCACATGGTGGCTAGTCAATGCACTTCTCTGTCTGTTTCAGGAGCAGTCGGGCCCTCATGGTTCTTTGAGCTGTAACGGCCTGAGTGCGGCTCTCTTGCTGTGTAGAGGGACATCTTGCATCCTTCCTCCTCATCTCTGGGTAGCTGATTTAATACATATACATATGTGCTGTGGTTGTAATAAACACTGCATTGTTATGGAGAGTTCTTGTTACCCTGTAGTGATCCTCTGTGTTGGGTAGTTTAGTTTCTGTTCTTCCACATGTTCCCTCACTGGAGTTCTTGCTCAGCTCTATATAGCCACTGTTCTTAGGCTGAGTACTGGTCTAAGCTGGAAATCAGCTGGGTGGTCAGAGGGAGGGAGTGGACAAAGCGATGGCAGTGCAAGGTGTTCTTGTAATGTGGCAGGACAGGCCTGGCCAAAACCTCCCATTGAAGTGCATGGCCCTGACACTTTTCCTCTTTCTCTCGCATGCTCCTACCTTTCTTTCCCCCTCTTCATGCTTTGCAAAGAGCAAGTATTGTCTGGGAACAAAACCAGTGGTGTTCAGGGGTAGGAGTGGTTTGCAGGTAGCATCTGGGGCTGTGGCTGGGAATCACCGTTCAGGGGCCCATTTTTCTACTGTTGCAGAGACCTTACCATGCATGTTACATAGAGCAGAAAAGGTGGCTGAGAGATTTTCTTTAATGCTGCAGAAGACTCCGAGTTTGTTTGCTTGTGTAGCAGTTGCACCTAAAGCCCCAATCAGGTTCAGGGCCCTGTTGTGCCAGGTGCTGTACATATCCAGAACAGATCATCAGCTATGCCTTGAAGAGCTTAGAATCTCAAAGACCTGCCAGACCCCTGTTGGCAGCTGTGTCTGAAGCTGACTCCATGTAGGAATCTTGGGCAGTACTGGGCAAATTAATAACAGCCCAGGCCGTATTTTCAAATACACTGAGACCTTTTTACGACACTCCTGTTTCCTCTATTTGCGGCAGCCCTTTTTAGCATTACGTACTCACATCCCACCTGAGAGTGCACCAGGCCTCTTGAATGCAGTAAGAACTGCAAAGTCAGAAGGGAATAGCAGGGAATGAAGCAAGTCATTTCTGAGGTTCATTAAGGTACATCTGGGGGCCCCAGAAGTGGGGTGGTTGGAAGCCTGTACAACTTGCGTCTGGACTAGGCTCCTTGCTGACCAGCATTATGCATCCTTTGGTGTGAGCCAGCTACTGGCCAAAATGGGCTGAGTAGTAAAGCATGCAGATTTGTGTGGTCTTCCTTAATTTTCTACAGTGCATAGGCAGGAAGGGTTAGCTCTTCATTATGAACTGGGGATTGGCCCTGTAAATACAACAGCAAAGCACCTGAACCATGGTCATTGACTCCAGGCGCTTCTTCAGATAATGATTCATGGCGTCATGCACTTGAGTCACTGGCAGAACTCCTGCTTTGTTCAGGCTCAGCCTGGGCATCAGGCATTAGCAGAGCTCTTTCTGCCAGTCAGGGCCCCATGATCATTAGAGCCATTAGGTGCCAGAATTACAGATGTGTGTCTGTGTTATGGTTTGTTCCAGTGGCTCTTGGCACCCACAGATCCCATTGCCAGTGGGGCACAGCCGGCAAAGAATGAGAACCTTTGTACATTGTAGGCAAACCTAGTGGCAAGAACAGTGAATTTGGGGGCAAAAAAGCAAAACCTGCAGACAGTCTTAAAGTTGCTTACAGGAATTCAGGACTAAGCGGTTTCTCATTGATATTACACTTCAATGGAAGAGGTAATAGAGAAGTGGCAAACAGGTTGGCTTTGCTACCTGAAAACCTGACGACACGTTGTAAGGTGCTGATGTCTTCTTGTCACTCTTACTGCATGTGCACGGTGTGTGTCTGGTTATATGTAAAGTGCACCTTGCTGGGTGACAGACCCAAGGGGAAAGGTGTGGCTTCTACATGCTATATTTATTTAATGACCTTTTTCAGTGTTCAAATTGGGCAAGGACTGGACAGGGCCTTGTAAAGAGAAGCCCAGATAGGGTTAATTTGGCCCCATCAATATTTCTCTGCTCACCTGAAAACCATCTGAAGTATCTGGAATTAAATGAGTGGCTCCAGCGTATACACAGAGTGAAATGCTGGCCCCATCAAAGGCAGAGACAAAATTCCCTACAAGCTTTATGGGGCCAGGAATTCAGCCCTAGTGTCGGACTCTCCTTGGACAGCATTCATATGTCATGGGAATCGTCCCTGCTTTACTCTCCTGTCGCTGAAGGGACAGTGAGACCCACGGAATTCATTTGCCCAGATGAACTGTGCAGTCCTCTCTCTTAATCACCCTTGAAAAATATCCCCGTCCCTAGGAATGGATAATAACCTCAGGGACAGAAGTGGGAGTGTGGCCCTTCTCACTTTGACAGGAACTGCATTCTAGCAGAGTTATTTCTGCACTCACTGGAATGGCCAGCATTTGGGGGGCCCCACATGCCCAGAAGGGTGAGGGACAAGCCAGAAATTAGCATGGCATAGTATGGCTGTCAAAGTCAGTGTGGTCCAGTGGCTAAAGGCATTCAGTGGGCAGAAGGGAGCTCTGCTATTTGCTCACAGTGTGACCTTGGCTAAGTTTCTGGGACCACTGTTTTCAAAAGTGACCTCTAAATTTAGATGCATCCAATGCCTGGTGCCCAGCAAATGGGGCCTGCCTTGAGAGGTACCTAGCAGCTGCTGCGTCACTAATGCCAAGAGGCTCAAATGCTGAGCTGTTTTGGAATAAGAGACCATTGTGCATCAGTTTCTCCGTCTGTAAAATGGGTGTAATGATGCTCTCTGCCTATGCAAAGTATGAAATATACTCAAGAAAAACTCTCCTTCCACAAATCATCCCATTTCTGTTTACAGTCAGAGGCCCGAGGTGTAATACTAAGAGCTGGGATGGGGTCGTCTTGCCAAGGGGCTGGTGACGGAAAGATCTCAATATGCAACGTACTAAGAATCTGACCCAGTTGGGCATGCTGAGACCTTCACCTCCCTGTTTCTCAGTCTCTCTCTGAAATGGGGGTAGTGATATGCTCCTACTTCCAAGGAAGGTTTCCAGGGCAACCAAAGGATTGCAAGCTGATGGGGGGGAGATAAAAATGCTACAGAGCCCCCCCTACAATTCATTGCTTTTGAGGGACCATTGTGATCAGCCAGCCTGTTACATTTTGTGCTCCCTAGTGAGTGGGGTTTGGCTTGAAGGTACCAGCCAGGCCCCATGGAGTACTGGGGGGTGTGAGGAGAGCTGGACTCTGGTTGCACAGCTGGGGGCTGGATGGAGCAAGGCAATGCACCTGTTTGAAGGAAACTGACTGTTCTCGAATAACAGGTTGTGGCGGCTGGTCCAGCCCAGCCCAGCTGCCCAGGGGCGCCCAACAGCTAGTCTAGGATGGGACCTGGCCCAGAGTACCGCTCAATTCCTGCAATCCCAGCCTTTGGGGCCCTTGAGCTTTGCTGAAGAACCAGCCCCACCTGTTTGCTATCAGGGGCCTGGATAGAGAGTCTAGGGGCAGGGCCATAATTAACTGGGGAGGGGCATGGGGAGATCTCCCCCCTCTGCCATCTTCTTTCTTCGCACTCGTGTGCAGGGACAGAGAGCAAGGGACAGGGGACCTCGCTGCACGTGCCAGGCTGGGCACACAGAGAATCCACCCACGCTATCCACTGCTGCCATGGAACAGCCACTGGTGCTACTGGTGCTGACTGGGCTCTGCACTGCCAGGATCCTGGGTGAGTCTTCGGGCTGTTAGAGGGTATGTGCCTGGTGCTGCTGTGGAGCAGGGGGGTGATCCAGAAGGAGAAGCTGGGGGGAGGGAGGAACGCTATGGGGTTAAGGGGCTGAGAAGGGGGCATTTTGGGCTGGATGAGTGGGGAGGGAAATGGGTGTGGAGGGGACAAGAAGTTGTGGGGTGAGTGGGTGAGGAAACGGGGGGGAGGTGAGATGAAGGGAGAAGCCATGGGGTGGCTGGGTGGGGAAGCTGTGGGATAGTGGGTTAGTGGAAGGGGAAGCCATGGAGGAAAAGGAAGCTCTGGGGTGAATGAGCAAGCCATGGGGGTGAGCTGAAGGGACAAGCTGTGGGGTGAGTGGGTGGGGAAGCTGTGGGGGGATGGGAAGGGGAGAGTTGTGGGGTGGAAGCGTCTCTTCTGAGGGCTTAGCAATGGGAGAGAATCAGAACAGAACTCGGAAGCCAAGGCAGCATGGAAAGGACTGAAAGCTGCTGCCTCTGCCAGCTTCTGGGCACTTCTGTGTGGTGAAGCTGGTGGTCTTAGTTCATTTCCCGCTGGCCCATTGCCCCAGCACCAAATCCCCATTGTGACTGGCCCTGTGTGGCAGCCTCAGCAGAGACACAGCTGGGGGCAGTGAGGCACTCTGGACCCAGCTTTCGCCAAGTTGGGTTCAGCTGAGCTCTGGAGGCTCTTTCCAGTGCTGGGCTGGGGGCATATTTGTCACAGTTCACCTCCTGGGCCCAGGACAGACACGTTCTCCCCAGTTACCTGGGTAGGAGAAACTGGCCGTGTTATAGGCCATGTCCAGAGAATAAAGACCAAGCCTCTACCTCCAGTGAGAGCTAGCTGGAATCTGTCCCAATGGTCACGCCATGGTCACCGCTGCCACCGATGGATGTCAGTTTCAGCCTGCTGCCAGTGCTGGGGAATGATTGAGAGGGAATCAAGGAGCTTTGGCTTCACTGACCCTTGCTCAGCTGGGTTGCATATCTGCCTGCAGCTGCTCACTGCATGTGTTCCTCCTCCTCTTTCTCCAGAAGTGCTGCCCTACACGCCACAGATCACAGCCAGGTCGCTGGAAGGCAAGCTCACAGCTACCACCTTCACGCTGGACCAGCCCATCTGCATCTTCGACAAGTATGTGAACAGCACTGATGACATCTGGCTGGTTGTTGCCTTCACTAACGGTATGTGGGGCCCCCCTCACTAGGCACCTTTCCCTGAGCCTATTACAACCCTCACCTGCCCTGCTGCGATACAGTTTGAGAAGAAAGTCGATAGCCTCCTCCATTTACCTCTGGCTTTTCCTTCCTCAGTGTTGGCTGGGTCTCTGGCTGCACCGGCTTCTACCTCCCTTGCTCTAGGGACAAGAGAGCAGTATAGGTAGGAATGGAGTCAGTGCACATCTCTAGGAGGCCTGTGTTTTGGTCCTGGCTCCACAACTGACTCACTCTGTGGCCTTTGGCTAGTTGTATAGGCTCAAATTTTCCAAAGCAACCGCTTAAGGGAGCTGCCTCTGTCAGCTTCTCTCTCCAGGGCCTTTAGGTTCAGGCTGGCTGGAGCTCTGCCATCCAAATGAGCTGTACTGTCCCCAGGCAGGCAGTAGAGGCAGCCTTTCGGATGCCCTTTGCCCAGGAGTGAGGCACAATAGGTGGTGGGAAGGAATTTCAGACTGATGGGATCTAAAGATTCTTAGGAATGTAGGGTTTGTCCTTGTCCCACCAGATCAGGCTGCTGGTTCTTCAGGTTTGGTATCTAACCTCAAGTGGTGGCTTCTGGGGAAACTCTCCACAGTGCACCTAGCCAGTTGAGCAATGATGTGAAAGGAGGGGAAATAGCCCTGTAGTCATTTCCTGACTCCCTGCAGTGTAACTCCACTCGCTCTTATCTTGGCGAAGGGTTTGGTGTCTTTTCACAGCAGGGATCACCTTACTGACCCTCTTAAAAACTCCTGCCACAGAACGAAAAGCCAATAACCAGGAGACGTTCCCAGGGGAGCAAGAATCACCCACTGCTCCATGTCCACTGAGGGAGCATGGAAGTTCTTGGGTAAAAACCTAGAGTGCACTTAAACTGTATCACAGCATAGCTATGCCGTCTAGGGCTGTGGAAAAACCGACTCCACCAGCCAAGCCCCAGTGTGAATACAGCTGTGCTAAGAGAAGAGTGCTCTGCTGTGTAAATGTAGTCTATATCCTCGCTACATCCCCCAGGACTGGGAAATCCCGCCTGTCCTGTGCATTTTAGCCCAGCACAGACTATCTCTGCTGCAGCCATGAGCAGTGATGACAGTCAGTGCTTCTTCAAGTGCTGCTCAGATGCATTCAGTAATAGGTGTCTCCGTGTTGGAGCGCCGGATTGGTTGGAAAATGTTTGGTCCCAGCCAGTCAGGAGAAGGTAGGCGGCCTCTGCCCCTCACGCCACCTGTGGCTATATATATGGCCACCTCATGACCCCTCCTCAATTTCATTTCTTCCGCCTTGCGTGTTGGATCTGGAACGTCCACTCCTTGCGAACACAAGCAGCCTGTCCTTTCATGAGCTTTTCTCCCGACTGGGAGCAACTCTTCATGCACATAGTTCCACCACAGGAGCCTTCCATCGTCGAGCCGGAACATCGTTCACCATTGTATATGCCAGGGTTCAAACCCTGCTCCGAGTGTGGCAAGGCCTTCCCCCGGGACAGTCCCCATGGGAAGTGCCTACGGTGCCTAGGCACAGACTTCCTGGTCTCAGCCTGTTTTCTATGTCTCTCCTTTAAACCTAGGACCATCAAGGAAAGGGAACAATGGCGCCGTGCCCTAGCCTCAGAGCAGGCTCGGCAGTCTCCACCCAAGGCTTTGGGTTCCCCCCCGGTGCCGAGACCCAGCTTGGCACTGGAGCCCCCACGGCACCGTACCACCGGTGGCCGCTGCTGCACAACCTTGGTGCTGACTTCAGCACCCCGGCGCCAACCCAGCACTGTTCGAGGTCACCCCCAGCACCCCGGCATAGTCCGGTACTGCCAGCATCCGGATCACTCTGGCACCAATTGCCTGCGTCTCCGGTGCCATTGGCCTGGTACACTCCGGCATTGCCGGTGCCAAGTTCACCCTGGCACCAGCCACAATCACCCTCAGCACTGCAGACTTGGTACACCCCTGTACCGACGGAAGGCGAGCCCTCCCAACCAGGCAGTCCCCCTTCCCCAGGCGAGGACTTGCCGCGGGCCCGCTCAGAGTCACTCCTCATGCTGACAACTCCTGAAGCAGTGGAGGCCGCTTAAGCCCTCCTCCTGCACCCCACACCACCTGCCCCAATCCCAGCTAGAAGGGGCAAGCTGGCCTTCACTTCTGAGGCCTGGGCCCATCGTGGGCATTGCTCTCCCTCACCATACAGCCCTCCGTCTTCCACTCTATTGGGCCCCGTACTGTAGGACCACCCCCACGGCAACATATCACCTTGCTGTTGCCGGTGCCACCCCTGGCGTCTCGCACTCCTTCCCCCGCTCTCAGCATAGAGGAGGGGCCATCGAGGGGCTCCAAGCGACCTCGGCATTGCACTTTGGCACCGTCGCCATTCCACTTCCACCCACAGGAATGGTCCCCCCAGGAGACTCCATCTCCTTCACAACGAGCTCCTGGTACTGCTCTGTCCCCGGCACTGGACTCCTATACAGGGAACCTATCAGCGCACTTTGATTTGCTGCGCCGGGCTACTGCCCATTTAGGGATGGAGGTGCAACCCTTCGGTCCCTCTCCAGACACCCTCTTTGGGCCGGCCTTTGCCTCAGCAGAACCCCTGACAGTCCTGCTCCACCCGAGCGTCTGGGACCTCACATCCTCCCGGTGGCAGAGTCCAAGCTCTATTGCCCTGGTTTTGGACACGGCGAGTGTTAAGTACCGGGTCCCTGAGTCAGACTTCCCTTCCTTCGCCGATCACCCGGTTTCCCCCAAGGGACGTGATGCAAATGGCGCTAGGGCCGGGTGAGCCCCCTAGCAACCCCCTTCCTTCTTCCAGGGAAGCCAGGGAACTGGACCTCTTGGGCCGTATGGTCTACTTCTCCTTGGGCGTCCAGCTAAGAGTGGCAAATAACCAAGCCCTGACCAGCAGATATTTGCTGGACATGTGGGAGTTGGTCGCGAAATTCCAACGCTTGCTCCCACCAGAGGGGAGAGAGGAGTACGATGCATTTCTACAGGAAGGTCAGATAATCTCCCAGGACCTCCTCCTCTCGGCCCGTGACGCAGTGGATACAGCCGCCCGCACTATGGCCTCGGCAGTAACTATCTGCCGAGTAGCCTGGCTCAGGGAGGCTAGGGTGCCCCCTATGGCACAACAGGCAGTCCTTGACCTGCCTTTTGGAGGAGACGCCCTGTTTCCTCCAGAAACCCTATTGGTGGTGGGCACTGCGCGGGACCCCAGAAGTGAGGCCAAATACTTCGGCCTCCTCCCTCCCGGGCCCTTTCCTCCCCCATAAACCTCCTGGGGCAACGCCTTCCTCTTCCAATGCTGCTTCTCTCTCATCATCGTGGGGATACAGACGAACCTTCCCCTCCCCCTGGCGGCATCCTGTTGCTATGGTGCTGAGACATCCCCATGCTATCACCTATAAGGAAGGTGCCGGCCTATTTGGCTGCCATCCCATTCTCAAGATATCCAGGATGCAATAAGACTCCAGTGCACCCTTGGAGTGGGCAGTTGGTATCCTTTCCCTCCTCTTGGGGGGATCGGGATTTATCGGGACCCTTTCTTCCTTCTCTTGATACTGCAAACTCGGGCACACTAATTCTTGCCGTGTACTCTCCCCAACTTCAGGGGAATGCATGCCATGTCAACCAAGCCCTCTGCCCATCAGTACATCCATACCGAAGCCCACTCCTAGACAGCCTAGACGTTACTCCGGCATTTATGGTAGATCTGCCCCCCTACCCCTCTTCCAGGTACCCTTTGACCGACAACCCCTGCACTGGTAAGCGACAGGACAGGTCTTGACAGGAACGAGAAGTGCATCTCATAGTAGCCCCAGCCACTGCTGCAGAGGCTCCACGATGTGCAGACACAGCACTCTAACGACGCAGAATCACTCCTGCTTACCCAAAGACCTTGCATTAGGGAGGATGCACGCTCATTCCTGGGTCAGGGAGGGACCCCCCCCCCCCTTGCTCGCTAGCATACCATTGATATGCTGGCTAGGCCAGCTCGACTGAGGCTCTCAGCACCTCTGTGCTAGACGAGAACCTCCACTACCCCAACCGCCAAGCGGGACGCGTCTCACATCATTACGGCAGTCCTTAGCCTCCAGGGGAGGCCAAGGCAGGGTGGTCTAACCCCTGTCACCCTATATCCCCCCCCCTTCTAGTGGAATCTGAGGCTTTGCAAAAGCCCCTTTCCCTTGCGGGCAACTTTGACTGGTACCAGGACACCCTATCCTGGGAGTCCCCGCCGTGGGCCCACCCTACCAGAAGTGGGGTAAGCCCTTCTCACATACTCCCCTCCTTTTCCCCTTTTTCACTCTCTAAGCAGACACCTAGCATACCTGATGTGGAACTTTCTGGATCAGGGAACTTAAGGGGTCGGAATCAACATCACGTTTATCCTTGGTGAGGAACAGCAGTGGGAGTACTTATCCTGGGCCTCCCGCATCAGAGCCCACCTTTTCTGCAGCGTCAGCCCCCTACATAGCCAGTGTAATCCTGCAATCCGGGCATGGAAGCCCCTCCTCCGAGTTGCTCGTGCCCGCCCACCCCAGCCCCCTGCCCTTCAGTCGCATGTGTCCAGGCAGAGGGCTCTGCCCCTTAGGCACGTGCCAGCTTGCTGCCTTGGGGATCTAAATTCAAACCGTAAGCCCACCCCCATGTGAGCTTGGTGATGACCTTACCATGACCGTTACTTCCCTCATTCCCTTGAGGGACCAGACTATATATATAAAAAAAAAAAAAAAATCCCCTCTCACCCTTATGGGTGGTATGTGTCTTCCTAAACCTCAGGTCCTCTACCAGAAGCCTGGGAGTTTGATGGTTCTGCACAGTATCTTAGCTGTTCCTAGCACTGCACTCTTCTGGACAGAGAGCTCTGATGTTGTTCTTGGGATCTGTTGGAGCCACTCTCCCAGCTTGGGAGTCACAGCCCTGAGTGCTCTACCACCACTGGGACCACTTTGGCCTTTACTTTCCACATCTGAGTTATGGTGGTGGTAGGAATTGTCATTAGGGCTCTATTGGCATCTTCTAGCATATTATCTGATGGTACTTCTCCAAAAAGCCTTGGTAATCAGTCTCGAGGGTTGACTGTAGCTAGTTTATCCATGATCTTATGCCTCATATCAGCTGCTGTGCTCTGTAATGGAGGGGGTGGCAGTGAAGTTCCAGCTTCAGGTGTTGGCTGCACATCTAGTTGTTCTTCCAGGTCGTCGTCTTGAGTCCAGGATGTAATGTGGAGGTGGTCTATCTCAGGTTGAGAGAGCAGCTTCCTCTTTACCCTGTTGAAGCATTGGGTAACTAGCTGTTTCTCAGTTAGTGTGGATGTAGGTCTTTTGTCCATCCATATCCCCTCTCATTAGGTCTACTGTTGTAGTAGCATTCCATCAATTCCAGGTTCTCTTGTCTCATCCATGTATGGTTTGTTCTAGTAGCCCACCTATTGTCAGATTGTCCTGGTTCCCCAACATCTGGTGTGGACCTTGTTAATCCGGGCAACATCCAAGCCAGCATGACTGTCCTAGTTTGTGTCACCTTTCATATTCGAGGTAGGCAAGTGAGGCATTTGGGGGTCTTTTGCCCAAGGACCCCTCCTGGAAAGGTAGGTAGGTAGGTACCAACCAGGATTTGAATCCCGGTCTCCCGTATCAAAGGGTAGCATACTTAACCACTACACTATCCGGTCACTCGTTATACATATATATATCTGTTCATATATATAATAGATAGAGGAAGACAGGTCAGAGTCTCCTGTTTTCCGAAGTACCTGGAATCTCAGAGGCTTATACCCTCCACGAGGAATGCTATCGGTTTTCATCCAGCTGGAAATAACCCTACACATGGGTTCTCTAAACCCAGGGTACCTCGACAGTGCCACATTTGACGCTTTGCGAGCAACTCCACTTCTCATGTGCTCAGAAAGTGACTCATCCTTCCAATGGCAACCGTACTTCGGGGGCAGTTCTATCTCTACCTGCTCTTGTCCCTGCTACGCATATAAGTGCAATGTAGCTGCGGCTTGGGTCTTCACTGAGAGTGCCCTAAGCACGTGAGATAGTATTCCTACTACCAGATCTCTACGAGCCTTTGGCCACTCCGATGGCGTGGCCAAGCGGAGGTTTGCATAGGCCTCCTCCCTTTCTTTCCTTCTTCATACACCCCTGTCATCTGGGCAATCCTTGTGATGCTGGAACCCCACGGGATTACAGGCCAAACGACAAGCCCTCTCCGTGAGCTTGTAAGCTACTGAGGTGCTTATAGGTACCAAACCATCAGCACTGCCTAAGGTCATCATGCCGCCTTCTGGGTGCTAGTGTTCTGGAGGACCCCCTTCCCCCCCCCCCCCAAACCCTAAACAACCCCGGTTTTTGGTTCCATACACCACTGGCAGCGTGCGCTTGCGCACTAGCTTAAGGTTCTCAGGCCGACATGCCATGCGCTGCTCACCGCACCTCTCTTGCCTTCAGTTTCTGGTACTGGCTTGAAGTGTCTTCCTCAGACCCTTCTAATTTGAACCCAGGGTTCACCCCCACCCCCTTTTCCCAATGCATCTATGCAGTTTAGCCCAGGCCCCTCAGGGGCTAGTCATGACCAGTCCAGGAGATAAGCTTCATTTCTCCGGTGACTGTCTGTATAGTCCACAGCTGTCATAGCTAGGCCACGACCCTTTGGCTCCCGGCTTGGGCCTGATGTGCTCTGTTCATGGGTTAATTTTCCTTTCTTCCTTCACTTCCTGTGCGGGCTACGGACATTACGGCTAATCCTCCAGCGTCTCCCTACAGCTCATGCTGGAAAGTCTCATGACCAGACACTTATCCTCTGGTCCCATTCCTCGTACTATACCACTTAAGTATAACAGCCAAATGCACCCCTATGTTGTCATGTTGCGTTCTTCATCTTTGCCATGGTGACCTTGGTCTGTCCTGCCCTCGCACATCTGCCTCAGCAGGGTTGGACCTACCCCTAACTTTGGGTTGGCCCACAGTTATTGATTCTTCTGCACCACGCCAGGAGCCTAGTTCACCTCCCAGCTCTGGTTAGAGTCTTGCTCACTGGACCTCTTCCCATCTGGGGTGTTTTCGCTATGCTGAAGGTGGAAGAGCCAACTCCACCTGTCATCCATCAGCATGGCTAGTAGTCACCTATTACTGAATGCATCTGAGCAACGCTCGAAGAACAGTGGGTTACTCACCAGTAACCGTCCTTCTTCGAGATGGGCTGCTTGGATCCATTCAAGTCCCTCCCCTCCATCCCCACAGCTGGAGTTGGTGACTCCGATGAACTGAGGAGGGGTCGGGAGGTGGCCGTATATATAGCCGCGAGGGGCGGAGGCCGGCTACCTTCTCCTGACAGGCTGGGACAAAAGTTTTCTGAGCAATCCGACGCTCCGGCACGGAGACACCTATTACTGAATGGATGTGAGCAGCCCATCTTGAAGAAGGACAGTTACTGGCGAGCAACCCACCATTCTCAGGGTGCTGACATATCGTCTGCCTTCTGTCCATCCTCCACTGGGACCTACAGACTTCTTGGGCACAACAGGGTCTGATTGCATTGGGCTTGGCCACTCACTATCCATATTTCACTTGTAGTTCTGGTCCAGGTGCCAAAAACCCACTGAAAAGTGACTTTTGGGGACACGGCCCATGGTTCTTAGTGCTGCTGTGAGCTGAGTGGCTCTGATTGTGTTGCAGGGAAATGGGGAGTACGTGTCTGTCCTTCTGGGCCTGAAGGGTGAATTGTGGGAAGGCAGTGGAGGAGTGCCAGCACTCATATGGTTCTGTCTGCGTCCTCACTGGAAAACAGACAGCTTGTTAGCCTGAGGGGAAACCTCACTTGTGGTCCAGCCACCTGCTGGGTCAGTTAGTTGGATTGAGAACACCACTGAGCTCAGACGAGAGGGTTCTCTGTGTGGCCAGGAGGCAGGTTGGGGCAACCATTAGTAAGGAGCAGGCTTGCAGTGCTATATACCCATGCTCCGTCTTCATTCTCAAGCCCAGGGGCTGCTGAGCATGCTCCTAGCTACCTTGGCAGGGCCTGCCCTAAAACAAGCCCCATTCTGAACATATGCCTTTCTGCACTTATGGTTAGTGGTTTTCCAGTGTGTTTAGGGGGTTTTCTAGGCTCCCCATCTCCACAGCATCTATGCCACGCAGTATCAATGGATTTAGTCAGCCAGCACGTTGGTAATGTAAGGAAGGATTTGCAGGTGGGGAAAAGGAGGCACTGCATGATTAAGTGACTAGCCCGGCATGATCTAGGGAGTCAGTGGCAGAGCTGGGAATTAAACAAACAACTCAGACGTCAACTCCATCAGCCCTGCCTTCCCATTTCGTCTGCTAAAGTTCTTCTCTTTCATCCACAGCCACGTCCAATTTCAAAAACCCAACCTCTCGGCTCCAAATCCCTCCCTACCAGAAGCTATCAACCGCTCTCCATTACATGACGCTGAAGACTTCCATCACCTTTTATCCCTGTTCTGACAGCAGGGCCACCAGCGTGCTCCGGGTTGGCAGTGACACATTCTGCAGAGATGACCGCAGCCAGGAGTACTGCAACGGGCCTCTGCCCAATCCCGGGCCATACCGGTATGATAGTCTGAACCCAGCTGTCACCAGCCAGGGATCCAGTTGCCTCTCACTCACACATCAGAGATCTGCTGCAAGACTCAGTTAGAGATTAGGGGTTTTTTGTTTCCTCTGTTTACAGTCATCAGCCAGGGCCCTGTTGTGCAAGGGTCTGTACATGCACTAGATAAATAGATGGTCCCCGACCCAAAGGGATTACTGATAACAAATTAAATCTCTTCAGTGTCAATTCCCCCGTCACAGCATTGCCACCCTTTCTGCCTTTTTGTCTTCTCAGATCCGTGCAGCCTCCCTTGCAACCTTTACAGCAGGGGTCTCAAACTCAAATCACCATGAGGGCCGCATGAGTAGCAGCAGAGGGCTGCATAAAGATTAGTACATTAGCCAAAGGGCCACACCACTGAAACAGTTCAATACAATGATATTGCAAATATCAGTAATGATCGTGTCATTGTGGGCCACATGAAATGGCTTTAGGGGCCACATGTGACCCCCGGGCCGCATATTTGAGACCCCTGCTTTACGGCATCATGGGTTGTTCTTTTCCAGCATACAACTCCCTCACTTATGGAATCCAGCCCTTGCAAAGGAGATTCCTGGTGGTTCTGAGCTTGCTTTGTACAGTTGAGTGGGCTGGAGTACAAGTGAGTTTAAGGAGCCTGCTGGTTCCCGACCCCTGGATCCCAGGGCTGCCTCTGCCACTTCTTTCCATACCAGTTATTTAGTCGTTGTGTAATTAATTGGCTCTTTAAAACTGTAAATGCCTCAGTGTGTTCACTTATCCTTTCTTGATTAGAGTCAACTGTGCTTCCTCAAGATAACTGTGGTCCTCTTCCCTTTTCTTCCATTCTCTCTCCCATCCTTATTTCTGAAGTGTAACTCTCCTGCCCTTAAAGATCGAAAGGGACCAACTAACTCCAGAGCATGGATGGAGGAGTGGTCTGCAGAGATCTAATCTCGTGGTGTTGGGGAGACAGGTCATCACAAGGGAAACAATCAGAGAAGACACTTGTATGAGCTTGTGAGCTGCTACCTGAGGGGAGAATTGAGTTAGATTCTGCCCTTAGTTTGCATCCTTGCAGCCCTTTGACTTCAGGGGGCTGCAGTGGTGTGTCTCAGAGCAGGATCTCACCCAGTAAATTCATTAGTACCAGAGGGCCTTGCATTACAGAGGTTTCAGTGTGTACACACAGAAAAATCCTCTTTATTTTAGAGCTATAGTTGCTTGTGCTGTATGATAGTTTACTTGCAGAATAACATTCAGCCACTAGATGGCTCTGTGTGCTCTATAGACTTCCAGTCAAGGCGTGGTCCATGGTAAACAAGTGAAACTATGCAGGAACATGAGCAGTGTTGGTGTCAAGTGTCGTAGCTGTCTTCTTTAACAAACACCTCCGGCATAAAGAGGGTGTTGGATTCTATGCCCTGACATACTGATGTCTTTCTGAGCATACAAAGCACCTAACAGCCACTCTACTAGCTTGGTGCTAATACCCCAAATCCTGACAATATTGAACATTTAACAGGGTCAAAGCGCCCTACAAACATCCATTCTTCTGCTTCTGTCATTCACAGCCCTATTCAATGCCCTGCTAGAGCTGGGCACATGCTAAATGGATGGCGTCTAAACAGTTCCCATGCTGTGTGAGACCAAAGAGCCCTGTTTGAATGTCTTAAAGTGCCATACAACTCCTTGTTGTTTTTTTTACTGTTTGAATGAGCCAAGGGCATCTCTGGAGACTCCTCCCCTTGGAGAGCTTGATGCTCTGCAAGAGGCAGCATTACTGGGCTGGCTGAGTTGGGTCAATTCTTAAAACAGGATTGAATGTCTCATCTAAGAGAAGGTTAGGAGGTGTCTTGATCCCAGCCTATCAGTGGCTGGTTGGAGAAAGCTGGGATGAGATCCAGTGTCTGGAAACTGAAACTAAATGAATTCAGACTAGGAATACAACATAAATATTTAAGAGTAAAGGTAACTAGCCACTGGACCAACTGACCTAGGGACTGGGTGCATTCTCCAGGTCTTGTAGTGGGTTAAGTCCTGTGTGGATGGCTTTCTGAAGACTATGCTGTGGTGCACAGGGGGATTACAGGCTCACCCCAGGAATTAGTGAGGGAGGTTCTTCCAGCTAGATGGTCCACCTTTGAAACTCTAGGACTCTGGGTAAATGGGATGACACGGATAGTGTCAGATCCTCTGCTTGTGTAATTCACCCAAGCGACGTTGAATTCAATAGAGCTGCATGGATATGTACCAGAGGGAATCCAGTACCTCTAATAGAGAGGTGTCTTGGGCCAGCTGTCTAGAGACAGCCTGTGGGCAAAGCCAGGATTTAGCAGAGCCAACCTGGGTCAGTTTCACTGTCCTACGCTCTGTCTGCATTAGGAAAAGTAAGTTTGAATTTGTTAATTCAAACTAATAAATTCGAGTTTAGTTCAAACTAAACTCAAACTTATTTGTTCTAATTAACAAAGTGAACTAGTTCGACTTAACATTAAGTCAAATTAGTCCACTTTGTTAAAACTAACTGCCCTTAATTCAAACTTTATTAAATTCGAACTAAGGGTTAATCCCGGTCTACACCATCCTTAGTTTGAATTTAGGATCGAACTAAGGGCTGAGTTCAATCTAACCAACAGGTCTTACTAATTCAAGCTAAACTTTCATTAGTTTGAATTAAGGAACTCCTTAATTCGAACTAGTGAAAGCCTAGTGTTGACAGGTACTAAGTTAGTGTGAATTAAGTCTCCTTAATTCGAACTAACCTGCAAGTGTAGACATACCCCAGGAATGGCAGGTCTGTCCAGCCTTGCAGTTTGCACCTGCATCCCCTGCACTGGGATGTGATCTGGGCCGGAGCCCTGCATAATTTCACTCACCCTCTCTCTGCTTTTGTCCCCCCCTGTTTTCAGAGTGAAATTTCTCATCCTGGATTCGAATGGTTCCAAGGCAGAGACAAGATGGTCACAGCAAATTATCTTGAAGCAAGGTAAGTCTGGGAAAAGAAAGAAAGTGCTTCTTGGATTGTGAGCATCTCAGCGGGGGGTTCGTGTCTCCTTTAAGTCTTGTAAAGGGGTCTGAAGGCACCTCAGCTCTCAAGGTAGCACATACAGACTTGAGTTCCAAACTCATCCTCTGCACACTTCCTGTATGAGAGGACTGTCCATACCAGCCTGAACTGGCAGCTCCTTGGGTTTCTCCTTGCAGGCCCCCATACCCCTCCTTGCTCAGAAAGAGACAGCCTTTAACAATTACTCAGGAGTTTAAATGGGGGCAGCCTGGTCTGGTTGCCAAAGCAAGTCAGTAGAGCAGCTCTGCACCTGCTTTTCAGACCTTACAGCCTGATACTTAGCCTGGTCACACAAGGCTTTTGATCCTGTTACAACTCCCTACTGGGAACCCAGGGCTGCCAGGGCACCATGCCACCCACACCAACCTGAGAGAGGAAAGTAAATGAATGGAACTAAGGGAGCTGGCCCTTAACAAATCCAACCCCCCCATACTCCCTCTTTTCGCTCATCCCTTTCCTCCTGGATCCCTTCAGTCCCCACCACCCTCCCCAGTTCTTCACTCTCCCCTGATGCTTCAAGTCACATCCCCTCTGGCTCTGACCCTTCCCAGTCCCTCCACTGATAACTCCCCCCACTTGTGCCCCAGGTCGCAAATCAAGCACTATTGACACCTGGCCTGGGCGGCGCAGCGGCACCATGGTCGTCATCACTTCCATCCTCTCCAGCTTCATTGGCGTCCTGGTGATCTTGTTCCTCTGCACGGTCGCCTATGAGTGGTGAGTGCAGCAGCCCAGAGCAGGGAATCTTTCCTGGGAAACCAGCCATTCTGGGGGCTGAAATTGCTCCAAAATTGCTTTGTTGGTTGTGGGGGTGTTTTTTTGTTTTTTTGTTTAAATGAACAGTGAAGATTTTCCATGGAGGGAAATGACGCCTGTGTCGCAACTCTCAAGGTTCAGCCCATGTTGGACTTGGAGGGTGGCAGTCCAGGTGGGGCTGGTGCATTCCATGGCACACCCTTCCAGAATTGTGCTGTGAGGGTGGGGCAGGGCAGCCCTGCACACTGGCCCCTTGGCCTGGTGCTGAGGAAGGCCATGGCTGGGTCTGGCTGCATCAGCACTGCCTGGTCAGTACCATTTAAAAGCTGTTTGTGGGGTTTTTTTTCCCAGCTTTAAGCTCTGGCGGCCCGAGGAGCCTGCACCCCCGGAGGAGGCCCGCGCTGAGTCTTTCAGTGGGAGGCAGTATGATACCCACCACATCCCCCCATCACAGGCTCCACCCCAGCCCCCTACTGATGTGCCCAGGCCTCGCTCTCCGGTTGCCTCCCCATAGGAGCCCAGCGCAGCCCTCAAGCCACTGTCCATCAGAACGCAAGCACCACTTGAAGCACAGCATCTCACTTAGGTTCCCTATCTCCAATGTCCCCATTTTGCTCCCAGGGCCTTTGTTCCGCATCACAGTCCCTACTCCATGGCATCCACTGGCCCCCACTTCCCTCCGCTGCTCTGGGATCATCAGTTTTGAGAGAGGAGAGGACCCTCGCCGCCTCCTCTGGGGTCTCCCATGCCAGGCTTCTTCCTTCTGCTTTTGCCAAAGGGTAACAACCACAGGTGGCTGCCTGGTGCATGGAGCTGGGCCTTGGTGACAGGCCTCGTCCCTTGGTCATTTATTTCTTGCAGGCTTTTTTCTTCTTTTAGAACTATTTAGGAGGCTGGAATAATGGGAGGAGCCAAGGACAGGGTCCCTGGTGTCAGCAGAAATCATTTGCCACTTTCAGCAGCAGTGCAAAAAAGGAGGGTGGATACAGGAGGTAACTGCATGAGGCCAGGGCGCCTTTCAGCAGTCTCCTGCCCAGAGGCATTGCTGGTGCTGGGCATGCTGGGGCATGTGCCCCAAACCCCAGTGCTGGTGCCCCAGATCTCTGGCCCAATCGGGCTGGAGATCTGGGGCCCAGCTGCCTGCTGCCACGGCGGCCCCTGGCCCTGGCCCCGGCCCTGGGGGGGGGCGGGGCCTGCAGGGTGGGGATGGGGACTGGACCCGTGCCCCAGGTCCCTCTCGTGGCCAGCGACGCCCTTGCTCCTGCCCCAAGGATTGCCTTGGGAATTAAAGTTGGCCCAATGGGGGAAATGCTCCATGCAGGGCAGAGGCAGAAACTCTGTCGCCTTCAACACAGGGGCAAAGCAGATCTTGGCTGTTGCAAGAAGATGCCAAGCAGGGGTTAAAGTAAGCTGGAACATGGCAGAAAGCCATTCCGGGTCCCACTGTTTTTAGGGGCTTGGTGTTCCAGGGCCCCGAAAAATAGACCGTAGACCCAGAACACTGCGTTCCGGGGCCCACCATTTAAAAATAGCAGGCCCTGGAACACAGCATTCAAGTTCCATGTTCTTTTTTTAGGGGCCCGAATGCTGGACCCCTAAAAATAGCAGGCCCTAGAGTGGCGTTCTGCTGGGCAGGGCTAGGGGCGTTGCTGAGGGGCTCAAGCCCTGCCCCAAACCCATCCTCTTCTGGGCCATGCCCCAACCTGTGGCCTGCAGCCTCTGCCCCAGCCACTCTGCCACCCAGACCCGGGGCCTACCATCCCCACCTCCCCAGCCGTGCCGCAGCGGGCAAGTGTGGAGCAGCCCAACTCATGCTGGGGAGAGGGTATGGGGTGCAGGGGGTGGGGGTGCTGGCATGAGGGAGGGCAGGAGCTGGGGTCCAGGGAGTCCACCTGCTCAGAAGCGTTCCGGGGCCCCTCAAATTATATTTAACCCCTGATGCCAAGTGCATGACCATAGTGCCTGCTGGCCAATGAGTGGCATGCTCTGGATAACCCAGCCTTTCTGCTTGCCTCAAACAGAACCGGCTGTTGTACTGAGCAGACAGAGCAGTCAATCCCCGCCTGAGAGCAGATCTCAATTTACAAAGCAGGAGGCAGTAAAAAACCCTCAAGAAACAAGGACTTTCCCTTCCCCTGCTTTGATCCCATTCCCCACCACCACCCAGTAGAGCATAGGAGGTGAAGGATCCACCTGTCCTATCAGTGAGCATGTGACGGATGTTTCCCCATCCCCCTAGCACTGCAGATGCAGCTCCAGGTTTGCAGGGAGGTAGGGATCCGTTCTGATGCACTTTGGGCTAAACATCCCTGCCTTTGACCACTGGAGACATTGGGCCTGGATCTAGAAGAGCGAGCCTGTCAGAGAAGCAAATTCCAACCAAGGGTGTAGTCAGCAGATTGGCGCCTGAACACACACTGACCCCTAGGCACCCTGCCCTGCCCACTGCTTGCAGTTGACGCAGAAGCCTGGCAGGTGGAATGTCAGCCCTACCCTTTTGGGGCGTGAGCACTAGCAAGCCTGTGCTTTAATGCACTGGGAGGCTGAGACATGGAACCTGATCAGGTTGGCGGTGGCAGGGGCAGGAGTGTACTCACTCTGGGAGGGCCTTTTCCAAAGCTATAACCAATTCATGGTCAGCTCTCTGCAGCCAGCCTCACCTGCTGTAGCTAGGGACAGGCAGGTGCTGAGGAAAAAGGTCAAGCAAAATCCCATTTCCATGAGCTATCCCTGTAGTCTGAGCTTCCAGCCACAAGGGACCCCAGTCAGGCCAAAGGGGGGGAGCAGGGGCTCGACTCACCACCCATGGATGTTAGGGAGCCTTGAATCTAAGCACAGCCTAAGCTGCACCTACAACTCTTAGAACATGGATAAGGGACCAGGGCACAGTCTCTCCCTTCCCCTCCCTCATTGGAAGCCATCCTCAGGGACCATCCAACTGGCCGGTGTGAGAGGTTCAGCTTCTATTATTCTTGTACATAGTACTGGGGGGGGGGGGAGGGATGGGTTTCTGGTTTCAAATCATTGGTACCCTGTGAAGTAAAATGTAGTTTGCATTTTTGGGTCACTGTCATTCTTTGTGCACTCTGTAGCTGTCCCAGTCAGTCCTTTGGCCACAGGAGGTAGCTGTTATAAGGAGACTCCACACAGCTTGCGTTGGGATGTGTTTACCAGCCCCATCAAGCCCGCCATGCAGCACAGCGTGTTATCTTGTGGCTGAAGGGCGTAACTGCAAGACACATTCATGCCTATTCTCTCTCTCACACACACACGCACACACACCACTATTCAGTCACTCGCACCCATTATCATGTGCACACAATGCAGAGATGTACATTTGCTTCTGGCCTGTAGCACTAAATAGCAATCTTTTAAGAAACCGAGTTGTCCTGGGCCACTTTCTGCCAGGCCACCAGTCCCATTTTGCCACCCTTCCCTCCAAGACTACATGTCTAACTGCTTTCTGCTCTTCCAACGGGTAGTCTATGGCCAGTTTTTCAGCTCCAGGAATGAAGCAACCAAGCAAATGGTGCCACTAGCTATAATTTTGGCAGATATTCACCATGTTTCTTTTCAAGCATTTTTTTCATCTTTGAGCCATTCAAATGTTCCATTTGCAGGAAATTCTGGGTGTGAAGGTCAGCCAGCATGGGAGGGTTGGGCACTCATCACTGAATGCTGGTAGCCACTGGCAGTTGGGAGCTTTATAACCTTTAAACAACTGTTGGCCAGCATGTCAAAGGATCCAAAGCCAGCAACCTTAACTCAAGTTCTAAGACGGTTTCCAGCCACAAGTTTTACTTTGCCTGGATGCCCATTTCAGTTACTAGCCCTGGAACCCTTTTCCCTCTGTCTTAGAGCATGCCCGTGTTGAGATCCATGTTTTTTGAACCAAACTGAATTCTACCGGATGACTGCTCTAATGCTGTGGGGGCTGAGAGGAGCTCTTTTCCCCCACCCCATCACTAGAGTTAACCAGGGCTGCAGCAGAGGTGGGAACAGCTTAGAGACCCTTCCACAAGGTGGGAGAACAGGCTGAGGTGCTGTCACACGCTCTCCTCCACCACCAAGGTATGACAAATGAGTCAGGGCTGTCAGAGGGGCCCAGCCCACCATAGACAGGTCAGGTGTGGCTCTCACCACTCTGGTACTGGGTGGATCCGCCACAGATTGGGAAGGAAGAGGCCGGGCGGGACAAGGCACATCTCAGCTATGTGCAGGGAGCAGCAAACCATAGGCACTTGGGAAGGCTGGGGCACACACAGAAGGGAATGAGCCTGGCCTGCCAGGAGGGCCATTCAGGGCAAGGCCTGGGGCAGACTTGGGGACCTGACAGACACGGTCCAGTAGAACCTGCGCTGGCCAGTTAGGAACCTGCTGCAGGGTTGTCACAGCAGCTGGGTCCTGGCGTTGTCCTTGATTTCCCTATCCAAGCCAGTTCTCAATTTTGTCCTGGCCTGGTTTCCCCAGCCACCCCTGAGATCATGGGTTGGATGAGGGAGACAACACCTTGTCTTGGCAAAGCTGTCCAGCTCTTCAGGGACATCCTCATGGCCTCAGATCCAGTCCAGCACAGCATGAGTCCCTGATCACACACTCAAAAGCTGGGAGAACTGGTGGAGTGGGCCAGCCCTTGTTCAGCACAGGGTGTGAATGGGACAGCTGGACTCCTGTCTCTGTGAGCTGGGTTAGAGTCTTGCCCCAGGGCAGCTTGGCCAGAAAGGGGGAGACATGCTGGTTCTCTCTCCAGCCAGGTGAGGGGCTTGCCCTCATCAGTGCCCTTTGCTGGCGCTGCCAAGCCTCATGTGCACTCATGCTCTGCAAATGCTCCCTGAGAAACTGGCCCGACCTGTTTGCTGTCAGCTCTCAAAGGAGACGAGGAACAGAGGTGTCCAGGAGAAGGGAGGGTGCAGGCGGGACCCACAGGGGTTGAGACACAGAGACCGTTCTTCCAGTGATCCTCCCCACATTGACACGCCAACTGCTGAGCCAGACGGAGCCCTAGTCCGCCAGCTGTGCCACAATGATCCTCCCGCTGGCCATGCTGCTGCTGGCCGCCTGCATGGCTAGGAGCCAAACTGGTGAGTCTTGGGGCTGCTGCCTGGTGCTGCCACTGCCTCCCTCACCCAGTCAGAGGGGAGCAACAAGGAGCCCTTGGGGGTCTGAATACTGGGACTGGGGGGTATGCTGGTTGCAGAATAGGAACAGGAGGAGCACAGTCCAGTCCATGGGGTGCCAGGCACTCATGGGTGCCTCTGATTGGAAAATAATCAAGAGCTGGGTTAGGCTCCATGAAGCAAATAAGTCCTGGGATGGGATGGGGGTTTCTGCAGGGCAGACAGAGCAAAGGGATCTGGGCACCACCCTGGATCTGCTGCTGACCTACCATGCAACTGTAGGTAAGTCATGGCCCCTCTCTGTGCCTCAGTTTCCCTTCCTACCCATTGCCTGTCCTGGTTATTTAGCTCTGGGTTGTGTCTTGTTCTCATCATGTGTCTGTACAGCAGCTGGTGCCCTGATCTCAGTGGGGCCTCAAGCACTCAACGGAGCCCATGCCAATGTGTGGGAAACTAGAATCAGGCCAAATGGCTGGGAGCCCCTGGTTTACTTGGGATTGCTGAGGGGCTAGAGAGGAGAATCTGGGACCCTTTTTGATACGGGGGAATCGACTGATGACCAGATTCCCAGCCTGCTCTCTTCCAGAGAGTGGGATGAAATTGCCCAGACCTGCTGGAAGCGTGGCATGTTTCATTTCATTCAGTTTTGTTATTAATTCTGTAGACACAGCGTCACACAGATCGTGGTATTTGTTTCTTTTTAAAGTCTATGAATGTTGCATATTTGTGTCAATCTGCATGCAGATCTGCAAGAGAATGAAGTAGTAGTAGAAAATAACCCTATAGTTAAACTAAAACCCACTTACTGTTTCTCAGGTATCATTACTGCATTTTTCTCTCACATTCACTTAATTTTCAGTTGTTATTGTTTTGTATCGAGGTACCACCAGGTATTTCCAGTCATGGACCAAGGTCCTGTGGTGCTAGGTGCTATACAAAAACCCAATACAAGATTTAAATCAGTTGGTAAGCAGGGTTTCTATTGTCAAACTCCAGTTTCAATGTCATTCTTGCTATAGCAGTCAGTCAGACTAGGAAAAAATATAATTGGGTTGTACTGTCCACCCACAAGCCAAGCTCTGCCTACTAATGAGACCACCACTCAGACTAAAATGTTCTAATTAGGCTTCAGAACAAACAACCCCTTGGAATTAACGGACAGTCTGCATTTCTCAGAGCCAGCACTTCCAGCTGATTGAGAACTCAGCCCTGGGCAACTCAGCTCTCAAAGCTCTTGACAGAGGAAATCAATGTCATTAGCCTTATTTTGTAGATGGGGAAACTGAGGCATCAAGTGGTGCCATGACCTGCTCAAAGTCAGCCAGTGTCGGAGCTCATACTAGAACCCAATCCACCTCGGGTTCAGGGTCTGCTCACTAGGCAATGGTCTCAGTTGCTTGCCAGCCCAACTCTGCAGCAAAGGTCTGGGTCTCAGAGGCATCGCGAGGTTTATGGCGTCATTTCTGCACCCTCAGTGCCCTGCCAGTTCAGACAGTAGAAGGTAAGTGGCTGGCTACCATTAATGTCTCTGTCCTTGGCTTTCTGCAGTGACCATGATTGACTATCAACCTGTGATCACTGCCTTGGCAATGGAAGGAAATATCACTTCTTCTACCTTTGTCTTGGAGCAGCCCCGCTGTGTTTTCAACCAGATTGTCAGCTCTACAGATGAGGTCTGGCTGGTGGTTGCCTTCACTGATGGTACGTGGGTGCATGAGGGGCTTTGCTCCACAGCAAGCGCTGTCATTGAAGGGGTTATGGCCCCACGTCTTCTCTGATGAGTGACCTAAGATTGGGTGTTCTGCCCTGGGAGAGTCCCAATGCCACAGCCTGTCCCTGTCCCAGAGCCCTGACCAGCTGCTGATTGGCAGACAGAAGGGGCTTCTCCATCCTGCCCTGCAGAGCCCACGTTGGCAAGAGATGCTGTCTGTACTCCTGCTGCCAGTTCCCCTATGCTTGGAGCCTGGGGCTGTCATGGGAAAAGGGACAGTCCAGGTTGCAGGGATTCAGCATGCCCAGACAAAGCTAGAATGGCCCAGGGAACAGGTTCACAGAGCTGTCAGTGGGTGTGGGCCCTGGGAGTTCACACTGCTTGTAAGAATCTGCCATACCCTAAGGGCAGACCATGCCTGGATCCAGACTAAAAAGCCAATGAGACAGAGGGTGGCTGTGAGTTCCTTTTTGACATCTGAGTGCTGTTAGTAATGACATGGGAGTTGTGTCCTTCCTAGGCTAGATCTGGACTGGTTCACTGCTTCCCCAATGGGCATGAGACTTTGGCACAGGCTAGCACAGTGGGGAACCGCTAGCATGTTCTCAGCTTGGGAAATGCCAGGCTAGAAACACCTGTGCTCCATCCAGCCTACTGGGCTTTCAGACTGGGGCAGAGCCAGCAACTTCACAAGACATGCTTAACTGGGCCACAGAATCAAGCTAGGAGAGCAGGCGATTTCTCTTTATTTTTCACCCTCAATAAAGTCACCGTGGTGCCACAGATAGGGGCTGGTTTTTTAATCCCAGTCTTACTGAACTCTGCCTCAATTTCCTGTGGCAGTGAGTTCCATGGATAAACCATGCTGCATGAACAAAGAAAATGTCCTTTCCATGTAATAAGTGTGTCTTTCTCAGGGCTGGGGGGTGGGAGGGCTAAGGGGTTAAAAGACAGAGGGTTTTGCTTTAGAACCACAGTGTCAAGTCCAGCCCAAGAGAGAAGTGACGAAGTGTTTGCTACCTGGATAGCTGTTAAGTGGCTTATTTCAGATGTGCCTGGTGGGTGCCTGCCCAGAGTTCAGGGGGCATGGGGAAGAGAAACAGCCATGACAGGGAATGAAACAGGCTCAGTTAAAGAAGGGTCCAAAGCAGAGCATGGTACATTGGCATCTTCCAGACTTTCAAAAGAAAGAAGAGTGATCAGTAAGTGTGGGAAGTCAGGCTGGGGACAGACAGGAGGAATCTAGGATTTTATTAACCATATAGGGTGGGCTAGCAAAACAAGCCAGGCAAAGCTGGAAAAGGGCTCCAAAGGACTGGAAGAGTAGCAGTAAAAGAAGAGGCCATTTTGAGCTAACTCTGGAGAGAGTCCATTGATGTCAAAGAACTTCATTCTCTTCTCTCTCACCTGGGTGTAACTCTGCACTGACTTTGTTGAAATGGCTGGGTCTGATTTTCTTCTCACCCCAGTATATCTCCAGAGTAAGTCAGTAATGTCAGTGGGCCCGACTCTCTTCTCCCACTAGAGTAAATCCAGAGTAGCCCCCTTGCAATCAGTGCATTGCCACCATGCCAAACTCCATAACAAAGTCTAGCTTTTCACTTGCTTCTCACCATTGTCCTTGCAGCGATATCCAGTTTCACCAACCCCTCCACGCTGCAAAATCTCCCAACCTTCCAGCAGTTTTCAAAGAACCGCTACTACATGACCATGGGCACCTCTCTCTCAAACTACCCGTGTCCACATAACTCAGGTCAGATCACAGTGCTGCGTGTTGGGAATGAAACCAAGTGTGTTTTGGACACTTCCCGGCCAGACTGCAATGGCCCCCTCCCTGACTCAGGGCCCTACAGGTGAGAGACAAAGGCTGGACTGTTGTGTTCTGGTTCTTCCCCTTGCATGGTACAGGAGATCTAGGTGCACTTTGTCCCGTGTCAGACTCAGGGGGTGGCCTAGATGTGACCCTTTGAAATGCCTGTTCATTTCTTTGGATCTAAGCTGTCCATAATGGAATGACCCTTCCTTTCAACAATGGGGAGATTCCCCCCATGCAAAGAGCCAGCCCAGACCCCATCCGTCCCTTCAGTGTTGTATGGAGGACTTACATGGTGCCTCAACTTTGTGAATTTCACATCTGCTGCCATGCAGTCTTGGTGATTTACCTTTAGAGCCATGGCAGTCCTTTGAGCTAACCTCTTTGCTCTGTGCACAGAGATGGGTGATCTCTTGGGGGACAAAGGCAGATATGGAGGTGGTGCAAACTAGGGTAGCCCCACTCTCTTCAAGAGAGTGATGCCACTTTGTATCCACTAAGAATGAGGCCTGTTAAGTTCACACCTGTCTCCAACTGTTGCTTGATTTTTGCATGCTTGACTTAGACTTGTGCCAGGGCTTCCCTCTCACCCCCTGCTTCCTGTGCCACTTGTTCCCTCGAGACCCCAACTTGTGTTGGCAGGTGGCACTGAGCATCTCTATGATCTCTTTCTTTTTCCCTCTGCCCAGCGTGAAATTCCTAGCGATGAACCCTCAGACTGGACCTGAGGCCGAGACAAGGTGGTCAGATCCGATCACACTGAAAACAGGTAACTGACCATAAGGTTCAGCCACTGTGAAACAATGCAGCACCAGGGCAACAGGTGCTCTGGGCTGCAAGAATTCCTAGCTGTGGAGCCTGCGAAAGGCCAGGCACACGTGTGTGGCCAAGGGAGGTGATGCATTAGCCCAGTCTGGTGGGAGGCATGTGTGGCCTTGGAAATCGACTATGTCATGGAGGCTTTGTGGGAAGTGGGTGCTGTGGGAGCAGCACACAAAACAACGGGCACCTATTAGTGGACTTGTGGATGAGGCATCAGGCTAATACACAAGAGCTGGATTCAGTCCCTAATGGATTCAGTCCCTAACTCTTATCACAGGCTCCACGCATGAGCTCAGGCATGTCACCGAGCCTCCGTCCCCATCTGTGTGGAAGGGGTTGTGGGAAATACCAACTGGCTAAACTTGGGCATGCCCACATTGATTTCTTTGGCTTGGACCCAAGGAGGGCAGTGGCAGTGCCCTTAATTTACAGAGAGGGAAACTGAGGCAGGGCAGTGAAATGAGTGGCCTAAGCTCAGTCTGCAGGTCAGTGGCAAAGTGGGGACTAGAATTCTCCTGAGTGCCAATCCGGTGCTTTATCCACTAGGCCACACTGCATCCCTGCTCATTTAAGGCTTGCATAGTCTCACTGAAGACCCTGCTGAAACACCCACTATGTCTGGGCAGTCATTCATGTGCTCTGTGGATGCTTTGCTGGATAAAAGCCTCTCCTCTCCTACCCAGGCATCTTTGTGCTACCTGGGACTCAGTTTCTCCTCCCTGTGCTTCTTTTCCAGGCAAGAACCCTGCTGATATTAACACCTGGCCTAGAAAGCGCAGTGCTGGTATGATTGTCATCACCACAATCCTCTCCATCCTCCTGGCCATCCTCCTGGCCTGCTTTATCGCTGTGCTGATCTATGGATGGTGAGCCTGGGTGCTGAGGAGAGCTGTTAGAGGGTTTCCCTCCTGATCCTGACCCTACCCCCCACAATACAGCCATGGAAAGTCACCTAGGTGGCCCCCATCCAGGGCCTTCCCTTTGTTAAGTAAACAAGGGAGCAGGTACCTGGACGGGTGATCTTCTGCACAGAAAGATAACTAGGGACAAGTTTTACTTTTCAGTCCTTTTCCAAGCTGGTGCTTCCCTGGACCCAGTTCCTCAGGGATTTGCTAGGGCAGCATCTTGTTTCTTGGACTCCGAGGTCCCTGATCTTGAATCCGAGAGTGGCAAAGCGATGGCAGCACAAGTGTCCGCACAAGCTATTCTTGCCAGGTTTGCCCAGCCCACATTGACCCTCATATGGTGACAGCATCACTTCTCCAGGACCCCAGCTAACTCTGTTACAAGCCAGTCTGAAGGGCAGTTGCACCCTGTGACTCCTGGCTAGACAAGGACCTGAGTTCTCCGGGCTCAGCATGATTCTGGTTTCAGCACACCTGGCTCTGCCACACAGCTCACAAATTGCTTTCCGGCTCTAGTGCTGATCAAGTGCCTGGCACGGGCACAGGCAGTGTGCCTAGCATGGGATGTTAAAGCAAGGCGCTCTTGTGATGATTCAAACCCACACAGCCAGCATGTGAGCTGTGAAGTTCATTCCAGGTGCCGTGTACATACACCTCTGAGAGCCTGTCTGGAGATGCTCCATTCTCTTTCTCATTTACCCCAAGTCCTGTTCCCTGGGGCTCAGCAGCCAGGAATAACTGGGGATAAATAGCTGAAAGGGAGGGGGCTGACGTGTAACGGTGCCACTTGAGCAACAAGGGGTTGAGATCATACTGTAAGTGACACCAGTGGCTTAGATTAGCCCCCTCTGGCACACCAAGGACCCTCACTGAGCCCCCTGCTCTGCACTGACTTGTGTCTATCCTTCGTTCCACAGCTCGGATCTTTCTGAGAGTGCTGAGATAATGAGCAAAGATCCAGTGACAGTGAAGCGATACAACACCCACCATATATACGACCAGCCAGCTTACACGCAATGAGGCCTTCCAGCGAGATAAGCATCTCCTCCTCCAACTTCGTTCTGTCCCCCTGGGGCTTGTCTACCAACACTCTGGCAGTGCCTGTGGGATGCCAGCTGCTGTGTGGCCCAGGGTGCACTGATCCTGTGTTGAACAGCCACACTTTTCCACTGCATCCTCAACAGGCTGAAAGTAGCCGCAGGGAACCCTGCCTCCAGTTCCTCCCAGGCTGTTTCTGCTACCCCTCTTCTCTCTGCTGTATTTACCCTAGTCATGAGTCAACATGGGTCCCACACCTTGGATCCACAGACTCAAAGCTGCCAACTCAGAACCAGAAATTTAGGCCGCTCTGCCCTGTAACAGGTGTAACAACCCCTGAGATCACCCCAGAACTCTGGGGGTGGAGTTGAATGTTGGCGTCTGTTTCTTGGGCCCAGGCACTGTGGGGTTAGTTTGCTCCTTTGACATGCTGACTTTTCCAGGGAGCAGCTCTCCAATCTGTGCCGAGTGGGTCAGGGGCAATGGCAATTCACCACAGAACCAGGGGTGTCTACATTCTTCGTGGCTGGATGATTCTGAGTCCACAGCAGGTCCTCTTGGGGAATGCCCCCCGTCCCCCAACTTGAGCCCAGCTCATCTAGATAGGAGCAGTTGCCATCACCCAGCCCACATCCACAGGACATTAACTGCCAGCATAGCTCTCAACCCCTTCTTTCCCTGGCTGAAGAGGTTGCTGCTGAGTGGCATGAAGCTCTCTTAAGATTTAGCTCTTTTTCCAGTCCCCTCTCCTCATGCATAATGCACCCATGGTGGTTGAACTTCAGTCCCAGTTCCCTGCTGGCTGCCCATGTCTTCATCCAGCAGGCCCAAGACCCTGACTGTCCCTATGTCTAATCGGCGCCATGTCATGCCACCCATTTTGGCATGTCTGCTGGGCCCAACCTGTATGCCTGAGGCACTGAACAGCTCTTGGACTGCACCATCTCCTAGTCCTTTGGAAAGATGTCCACAGGCAGGAATGAGAGCCTAGCACTGCTCTGGATCTGGGCACCACACACCTCATGCTGGGGACCTGGGTACGGAGGGGACCAAGTAGAAATACACCACTTCCCATGGGAGCCTGCTAGACTGCTCACCAGCTGGGCCTGGGTGTTGTAAGCTATAGTCCCAGGTGATCAGAGGGAGGCTCAGCTCAAATCATAATTCATAAGGCTCCCTTTGCAGAGCAAGGCAGGGAAATCCAGATAAGGAGATAATGTGCCTCACTGTGAGGACCCAGGGTTCACTCACTCACCCCATAAAGCTTTAGCATTGCAGAACAAGGGAGTAGTCCCCCAGTTGCTGATCTGGGAATAACAAAGAAGCCAGATGGATTTCCATTTGCTTTGGGGATGAATTCTGGCTGCAGTTTATTTGTAGGGACCTCAGCAAGGTAACAACTCCCACTTGAAAAGGGCAGGGGGTCACTCAAAGGAACCTGAAGAAGTTAGCCACTCGGAGCAATGCTGAGTTTGGGGCTGGGAGCCAGGGAAGAGGCTCTGAGTGAGGTCAGAAGTGGAACCACTCCCAGGCAGCAGTTAAGGACAGGAGCAGATTCACAGTCGGGTGTGGAGCTGCAGCCAGGCTGGGTGCTAGGGCCTGAGTCTGCAGCCACGGCTGGGGGAAGGTCCCCAGAGACAACATCTGGAAGGGTATCATTGAAATGCTGATTCATACAGGGATCTAAACTGTTGTGAAACTTGTCAAGTGCCCCTCGCTATGGGGAGAGAGACACTCCTTGGTAGGGCAGCATTGTGAAGTCAGTTTAGCAGGTGTACATTTCTAGCATGTGCACGTCTGTGCAATAGTTTAAAGGCAGGGAGTACTTCTCATGCAGGGTTTGTGTCACTCTGGGTGTTTCACCTGCATGGGAAGATTATAGATTTGGCATCTGACTCATGATGAAAACAATGCGTCCCTCTGTGCCTTTGAGGCAGAAAAACTATACCTCGTCTGACTCACCCCAAAGTTATTTCAGGGGGTAATTATAAATAGCAGAGTTGGCCAAAGAAATTCAAGGGAAAGTTTTAATAAGAAAACAGGAGGCTCATTGAAAATGAAGTTGTGGCAGAAAAAAATAATTTTTGAGTCACATTTTAATTTTCCCCCCAAAATTGCAAACCAAAATCTTTTTTCTTTAAATCTCAATATTTTTTCTAATACCATTTCTTTTCCTCTCACTTTGCTAATCTTTCCTAGCTGGGCATATTTGTGAAATAGCAACACAGCAGGACATAACTCACTGTCATAGCTTTGCCAGCAAACAGTAATAAAAGTTTGGAAAACAATATAAATTGAAGGAAAGTAGATGTCTTCCACTTTTGTAGACTGTAACATTACCTTTCCTTTGTCTGGTGGATAAACCATGCCCACAGACCCTCACTTCAACCTCTTTGTACATGTGCTTTATGATACAGCCTTTCCGTACATGTTCACATTCTTTTTTCCCCACAAGCACGTTGCTGGTCCCGAGGTGACCAAATTTCAAGCCCCTTCCAGGGTGGAGTTTCAGGAGCTTCTCATAGAAACAGTTGCAAGCATTTTCTTGGAAATAGCTGAGATATTTTTGCTGAACCTTTCTGACACCCAGCGTGGAATGGTTAAAGTAAGGCTAAGTTATAAGCAACTGAAAACAAGTCATATAACTTATGTGGTGGGGCACTTTAACAACTCTGCCTAGAATGCTTAGCTTGTCTGATGAAGGCTATTCTTGAGCAGAGTGCCTGCAGCCATTCGCTGCTTCCTGAATTAGAGGAAAAGTGCATGGTGTCTGTCCCAAGACATGCCGTGGTGGTTAGCTTTCTTTCTCCGTGTGGCTCATGGCCTTAGATTGGGGTCTGGTGGCTGGCCACAGCAGCAGAGCTTCCTTGTGACCAACGCACCCTTTATGCTTGCCAGTCATCTGCTCAGGTCCCCTGTTTGGCCACTGGGGATGAAGCTGTCAGGTTTTGATGTGCCACTTTGCTTTCCAATGCGTAATCTTACAGCACACGGTCAGTCCACAGGAAATTCGCTCCCCTTCCCAATTTACTGGAATCAATAAATGTACCAACTGAACAAAACCCCATGAGCATCAGCAGCAAGATGTTAAAATCCATGGAGCCTGTGGCTATTGGCCTCAGGCTAGCTGTGAGCCCTGCAGGGTTTTCTTGGCCCAGTGGAGGAAAGGCTGTGAGGACAGAAGGGGGGGTGAAGAGGTCTTTAGTCTCAAATGGCTTCCCTTTCTCTGAACAGGGGCATGATATTCATTCAGCTCAAGTATTGCTGCTGCCCAGAAGCCATTTGATGGAGATCTGTAATTGCCAGAATGGCTGTTAGATTACCACACCCATTCGCCAGCCTCTAATCCCCACTGGGTCACCTCAGCCACTGAATGGCAAAAGATGCCACCCAGCCCTTCCCTGAGGCATCACAGCTGCAATCTTTGTGCAGCCCTGCCAACACGCCTCCATCCGTCCCTTTTCCTCAATCCTGCTACTTGCCAGCCCCACCTGGTGGGGCGAGGACTGTGCACCTTAGTTGGGCAGGGGAGAGTGGGGCTCCTTCTTTTGGCTGGCTCTTCCACCCACTGCCTGGGAGGATCGGATCAAGCCAGGCTCTGTGGGCCATTCACCCCAGAGATGCAGGTAACTGCTAGCCCAGTCTGTATGCACTAGCTGGCCCACCACCTAGCTGGTACGGTCCCAACTGAGGATGGCTTGGCAGCTAGAAGGAAATAGCTCATAACAGCAGCAGTGGGGGCTGTAAAATCCACCAGGACGGGATTTGCTTACACTGGAGTATAGGGGCAGGCGGACAGCTGAAGCCAAGTTGAGGCATATCCAAGCAGTGGCTGCTGTGTGGGGAATGTCAGCGCAGACAGGGTGTTCAGCTGGCGCAGTAAATCACAGCCTCCTCTTTTCACCCTGCTAGACTGTGCCGCCTCCAAAGTGCCCTGGGCAGTTTGTCTTGTGAGTCAGCAGCTCACAAGGCAAGACCCTGGTCCAAGCGTTCTCCTTGTGCTTCAGGAGGTGTCTTTGGCAGAATGAAGGAGTCAACCGGGCTAAGCAGAAAGAAGACGTGAAATCCAGCCAGTTGGAAGACCTGGGAGGACTCTTCACCCTACATTGAGCACCTCAGCTCTGAGATGTGGCTGGAGATGTCCACGGTGAGTCAGAACTTTACTGGTGTTGTTTGGACTCTTGTTTGGTGGCAGTTGGGCACATGGTGCCAGAAGCTGCTCCCTGTGCATCCTAGAGGGAAATGATCCTGTATGTGGGCTGGCAAGATGCCGTGCCTAGGAAGCAGGACTTGGTAGGGTAGTTTCCCCTCGAGCACACACCTGGAAGGAAGTAAAGAGGTCCGTGGAAGGCGGACTAAGCAATGTGAAGTGGAGTGGAGGCTGGGCCATAGGGGAAACTTCTCCAAATGGAAGCCAGGCCCCATTTAGGCAAATCCCCTACTGGCTTCAGCAGAGGCAGGATTTAAGCTCTGTGTTAATAGTGATGGCTCGTCACTTATGCAATGTCTGGACGAGGACCAAATCATGATCACCCCCATCTCAATGGCCAGGTGGTATGGCCACAAAGCCTATGGGGTTAGACTCTGCTCTGGTCCCTGGAGGAGAGTGGGGGCACCTGTTGCTGGAACTGGGAAGCTTGAGCAGGCGGCTGGGAGCCATGGCACTCAGTCATCTTAGAAGAGTTCCTTACGCCTCTCTGTTCCTTAGTTTCCTCAGTGGGACGAGTCATACCTAGATCGCTGGGGGCAGTGGGTGGTTGCATGACAGCAAAACGCTTGGTTGATTGGACCTAGCCATGTTAGTGTGAAGAACTCATGGCCAGTGAGGGGGAGAGAGCTTTTTTTTCTCTCCTTTTCATGGCCAGGGGGCTGGCTCCCTGGTGAACAAGGGACTTTCTCTCAGCACTAGGCAGGCCAGTGCCTTCCAGGCAGGAAAACAATGAAGTGTCAGTCGCTTGGCAGCTTTCCTTCAGATGAGGTCCAGATGTTCCCCTTTGCTGCAGGGTCCAGTTGCAAGTGTTGCCCCTGCTTGGGCCAGAATTTCTCCCCAGAGTCCAGGACGCAACTCTTGAGAGCCTGCTCATTAAATTAATGAGCCATTCTCAGGCCAGGTCTCCCAGTCAAAGCTCTAGGAGAGGCAGTAGGGGGAAATCAGGGCTTTACAATGGGAGCCAGTTACCCCTGCATTCCTGGCTCTCCATCATGCCTCTCTGAACTCTCTGCTCCCACTTGATGGCACAAAATGAGGCTGGGAATGTCACAAGAACCACGTTCCACTGTTCCAGCGACTCCCACCTGCCTCAGTGGTGCTTGAAGATAGAAAGTTATTCAATTCCTGGACATTTAACTGCACTCCCCCAAAACTCATGGGTCCTGCCAGGAGCTTCAGCATGTTTAACTTTGGGGCAGTTGAAGTACAAGATGTCCTAAAAACGTCCAACCCAGAGCGCTATGCGGAGCCTGTCGCAATGGGATAGGGTTTTGGGAACACAGCCAGGAAAGTGCATAGGTAACCCAGGGGGAGCTTAACAGGGCCCTGCCCTGTGGGTCCACAGAACAAGTGAGCTGTTAAAGTTTTCTCTACAGAGCTGTAACCCAAGGAGTGACAGCTCCCACTTTTGGCCCAGGGGATCCCTGGTTCAGCTTTCAGTCTGATCAGCAAAGCCATGGCTGTCACACAGACGCAATGAGTAAAACACAATCTATGGAGCTCACACTAGCAGCCTTCACCTAAGCATGTTCCAGGAATTCAGGACACGCCTGGTCTCTCTATCCCCATTAAAAGTAGAGCAGATCTCCATTGGTGTTAACTGGCACAGCCCCACTGAAGTCAGATGAGCTGTACTGAGCTATAACAAAGGGGGTCTGGCTCCATCTTTTTAGAAATTCAAGGGTGAATCTCAGGCAGGCGCTGTTAGCATAAGGGGGACAGAGAGATTGATCACCACAGTGTCTCCTTTTGGCAGTCAAGCAGATTTCTTCTGTCCTAAGCACAGACTGATGGCTGCATCCATCTGCAGGCTGCCGAGATAAGCTCTCCTGCTGGCCCAGGGTGGTACAGAGATAGGGCGTGAGCAATGATGCCCTTCTGGTGAGCCGAAGCCTTGCACAAAGTGGGAGTGGGAGGATGGCACAAAAGAGGTCTCAGAAAACTGAAGGGATTGATTTGCTGCCTACGCAGACTATTAGAGAGGACAATGGATGAAAGGAAACAGCCAAAGGCTGCAGGCAGACTGAATGTTCCCCAGGTGGGCTCACCCCACAAAAGAGCTGGAGGCTCAGCCTGGCTACTGGCAAGGGAGGTGAAGGGCAGTGAATTCTGGAGGAAGCATGACCTAGTGGTCAAAGCACAGGGCTGGATTCTAGCACAGCAGCCAGACTGGGACTGAAGTTGTCAAAGGAATGTGGAGGGCCAGTTCTGTCATCTTAGGAGCTGTGCAAACCTCAGCTTTGGCACCATCCTGTGCCTGCTACTGGCTGCTTCACACACTAACTGACCACACCTCTTGACTTGATAAGAGCTACTTTAGAGCTGGGAAAACTGAGGCACAGAGCAGTGATGTGGTTTGCCCAGGGCTAGATAGCAGGGCAGCATCAGAAAAAACATCAGTCCAGCCCTAGCCGTTCCTTGCTCTAACCACTCCTACCTATTCTGAGTATTAACATGTACCCCTTACCTGGTGTCTGTGTGCACATGGTCTATAGTTCCTTTAACATCACTGCCCCCAGGGGCAGGGCAGCTCTATTCTCCCCATTGTACAGATGGGCACTGAGGCTCAGAGTAGCTAAATCAGCAGTTCCCAATCTCTTCCTTTATGTGCCCCACTGCATTGTCATTAAAGGCTTTTGTGCATCACCATGTATGCAAGCCATTGTAAGTTATTTCTCACAAGGAGTTCGTGACCAGGGATGTGAACCCATGTCCCAAGCAGCACCCTAATCACTGAGTCATCCTTCCTCTCTACCCAAGGGCGCAGTGAAGTGTAATTCACATCTCAATGGTGTTTTGAGATCTTCTAATGGATGGATATGTCTACATCAAGGCAAATTAGTTTGGACTTGCTAGTCCAAACTAAGAAGTTCGAGGTTAGTCCGAACTAACCTTGGGCTAGTTCAAACTAACCGCACTTTTTAGTTTGAACTAACGCCATGTTCCAGTTCGAACTAACACTTAGTTTGAACTAGAACATGTGATTAGTTCAAACTAATGGCTTAGTCCGAACTTAGTAAGTTCAAACTCACCCTTAGTTCAGGTCTTGCACGCACTTAGTTTGAACTAATATTTGAACTAAGCACAGAAGTCTGAACTAACATTGGTGCTAACTAGTTCAGACTAAGCTTTGCCTTGTTCCAACTAAGAAATATCTTAGTTCAAACTAGGCAAAACCTAGTGTAGCCATGACTTAAATTAGTCCGGACTAAGCTTCCTTAGTCTGGACTAATTTGTCAATGTAGACATAGCCATGGTGTCCTCAGCTGGAATATGAGGCTTTAGGTCTGGTGGCAACTTCTTTGTTCTGGGTTTGCAACACACGAAGTGCAATGGACCCTGCTCTGTCCCTGGCACTCTGGGCTGTGAGTGTAATGCACACCATCACTACCACTCTTGCGCTTTGCAAAGGGATCTTGGGAACAGAGTCCCAGGTTGTTGCACAGGGAGAGGATGGGTGAAAGCAGAATGTGCCATGAAGCGGAGCAGCCCAAGAGGCTATTTTCAGCAAGACACAGGGGTTGTCACAGATCTGATGGGGAATGATTGTTACCAGGAGTCTAGAAATGCCATCTGTAGAAGACAAGGATGGTGGGGGTTTATCCACGCTGGGGCGGGGTGATCAAAAAGCTCTGCTCACTTGAATGGAGCCAGAGTCATTTACTGCAGCTGAGGAGCTCTAGCCTGATAAGTGACTGGTCACGTGGGAAGTCTGTGGCAGAGCCCGCAGTTTCCCCTGTTGCAGGCTAGCTCCCTGCACCACACCTCCCTGCTGGCACTGAGCAGTCAGATGTGCTGCAAAGCTGCCGCCCAGAGGCCCAACTCACATGTCTTTCTTTCCAAAATGGCAGGAAACTAACAGCCAAGCCTGAGGACCAACCCCAGAGATGGCACCATGAGCAGTGTCAGACCCTCCAGCCATCCAGCCTGCTGCAGCTGGAGCACCCTGATCCAGCCAGACCGCCCCACGGCAAATGGCCAGCCCTGAACACGGCAGCCACAAGTGTCAGTCATTTGTGTCCCTCCAGGGCAATGGTCAGAAAGAAAGGCAGTCCCGGACCAGTGGCCAGGGTCCTGCGGAAGGCCCAGCAAACTCTGGCATGCTTCCTGGTGATGTACACTCTCCTGCTGGGTGGGCTGCTGTGTGCTGGCCTGATATTGCAATGCCTCACACCACAGTGAGCTGTGACAAGCTGCAGGCCAAACCTTGGGCCCAAGACACTTAGATCCTCCGCCGGTAACCTGGGACAAGTCATGTCCTTGTTCTGTGCCTCTGTTTCCCCAGCTGTGCCATGGGAATAATGTTGCTGAGATCCCTGCTTATACACTTTGAGATTTGCTGAGGAAAAGTGCTAGCTAAGAGATTTTAAAAGCCAGTGTCAGCTCTGGGCCCCTTGTAGAGTTCAACACTACACACAGAAAGGCTACTGAAGCTGTTAGAGCTTTAGTGAATTGGCCCTTTTAAGATCCTCAGGTTCCAGATTCAATTCTCACTGTTCCACGCAGCGATGTTGTGCACTCTATTCTATTAATGCTATGGTGTGAAACAGTAACGATGATCCGCCATGGAGAATGGGACCACAGGGAAGATGCAGTGATGGCCTGTGACGGGGCCCTGAGCTTGGCTAGAATTCTGTCTGGGCAACAGGTTAATGTGAATAATGTTAGCCATGGACACTGACAACCTCAAGGACATCATTCCAGAAAAATTGGGGGGTGGGAGCAAAGCTGCATCAGCATATAAAGCATTATATAGGTCTAGAATCAGTCCAGCAAAGTCAAAGGGGGGGCAAAAAATGGAAAACAGAATGGAGCATATAGTCCTGTACAATTGGTAGAGGAATGACGTCTATGCCCAGGTAAAGTATGCCAGAATGCAGCAGAACACCATTCTGGGGCCCCCTATTTTTTAGGGGCTCAGCATTCCGGGCCCCCTAAAAATAGAAACTAGAGCCGTAACGCTGCATTCCAGAGCCCACCATTTAAAAATAGTGGGCCCCAGAATGCAGCATTCTGGTTCCATTTTCTATTTTTAGGGGCCCAAACACTGAGCCCCTAAAAAATAGCAGGCCTTGGAACCGAGTTCTGCCACATTCCAGAAGGCAGGGGAAAGTGAGGGTGCATGCCCTGCTCCCTCATGCATGCACAGACTGCGCTTGGAGGCAGAATCCTCCAAACGGAGCTTGCAGGAGGGATTGTCTCCCAGCCCAGCACACAGCTGCCAATATGTGCTGGGGCGGACTGGCTTGTATTGGGGGGGGTGGATTTGGGGGTGAGTATTGGGGGCTTGGTGGATATTGGGGATGAAGGTGGGTATTGGGGGCTGGGGTGGATTTGGGGGATGGGGGAATGGATATTGTGGACAGAAGCCAGCGTACATGAGGGGGGCCCCTGGACCTGCTGAGGGGAGCCCAGAAATTTAGGAGGGTTCTGGGACCCCCCAAATTATACCTGTCTATGCCTCATAACTAACGATGCCCCTGAATGTCTTGTCCCTCCTCTTTTGTGTCCAGCCGGCTGATGAGGCTGTCTAACCTTTAACAATGACATTTTATGAGCGCCAGGGCAGAAAGGAGAAAGACAGCCTGTTGGACACAGATTATAAGGTGATCGTTTCTCCCCTCCTTAGCTCCTTCATACCATGCCCCCCTGCTAGTACGGACCAGCAAGGCCTTCCTTGTCTCTGGAATTCTTTTTGGTTGAAGGAAACATTTATTAGCTAATGACAGCTGTTCCGGACAGATGGGGAATAGCCCTGGCTCTCTGCTGACTGCGGCTTGGACTATGAGCATATTATTGAACATGTAGGTGCCAGCTGATGCTTTTGCCCCCACTGTGAGACACTCTGGGTTCAAAAGCTGCCCTCCTCTTGTTCCTTTTTGCTGACTTTCTATGGCCATTTCCTCTGCCCTTCCCATGGTAGGGAATCACCCATGTTCTTGGCTTTTATCACATCACCCTCAGAGCCACTGCTGCCAAACAAAGAGCAGTGTGTTTTCTGGTATGCTGAGTGGCAGCATTGCCTAGAGGATGAGTAAGGAGACCTGGGCTGCCACTGATCTAGTGGAAGACCTCAGCCAAGTCACCACCCATCTCTGGGCCCTTTTTCTCTTCCCATCTGCCATCTGTCTTGCCTGTTTGAATCAGAAGCTCTTCCAGGCAGGGAGAATCACTACAAAGGGGCCCTGAGTTTGTCCAGGCATTCTGAGTGCTGCTGTAATACAAAGAAATTGGACGGACACAGCACTTGCTGCCTCCTCAGCCTAATGTGCTGCAGGGACACAGCTGGCTTTTCAGAGATGCTTAGAAAAATCTTTCTTTGACTTGTAAGAAATGTCCCTGGAAAATAAACCTTGACTGCTGAGAAGCTCTCAAAAGACTGAAATGGCTTTGTTCTCCGTTTTTGTACAGAAGACTTTGTCTTCCTCCCCATTGAACGGGGAGCAATAGGTGCCTTGGCACGTGATCCTCAAAAGCCAGCATTCTGGGCAAGGTCACAATGCCAACCAAAAGGAGGTGCCAACAGGAGTGACATGTGTCCGGCCAGGCTGCATCTCAGAGACCACTGCCTGAGTGCACGTGGCAGGCCAGTGCCAATCTCTGCTAGCAAGCCCTATGGGAACCAGGCTGGGGGCTGAGATGTTTCTTGTGGGAATGAATTAGGCACCTGCCTCACCCCACACAAAGTAGCAAGCAGCAGCACCCACTTTGCAAGTTTCAGCCTGGTGGTCAGTCCCAGGCATGGGAGCCCCACGGTCAATTCTTCTTCCCTACGAGAGGGGAAGAGAATGTTTGAAGGGGGATCTACTCAAATTGCTGGGATGTCCTGTTATGGGATTTGCTCTGTTGAAGTGGTTTCCCTGTGGCTAAACAACCAACAAGCAAGCCTGGGTCTCACACGCAGGTGCCCTGAGAATGGGATTAGAGAGTCAATCTCTCCCTGGCCCACTGACTAGTTCAGTATTTATCCACCAGGGACAGTCCCTGGGCCAAGCTGAGATCAGCTGGAAGCTTGTGGTGCTAAACTTGAGACTTGGGAGCTAAATTGGGGGTTTAGATCTGAGCCTTTCCCTCAATCTGCTTTTGTCCTCCCTTCCCCTGTGTCTGTCATGTGTAGTTAGGCTGTAAACTCCATCTGGGCCGTGCCCAGAAAAACAGAGTGCTAGTCTCAGCTAAGGCCTCTCTAGACAAACATAAAAAGTGGAATAGGGCGTGCACAGCTGTCATTTCAGGAAAGCTTGAGGAAGGCCTGCAGGCACTTGTCCTGCACACCTGGGCAGAGCCTCAGCTGAGGGACTGGAGGTAATTATAGGACAGGTGATTAGCATCAGCTGATGAGCTGGCCCTGAGGGAAAAGCTTTGTGGGCATAGCTCCTTGTCCTCCACCTCTGTTGTGTCAGAGCAGTTCTGGAGAACTTGGCACTGACCCTAGAGAGCAATGTGAGAAGGAACCACACATGCAGATCTTCCAACAAACTGACCTTCACTCTAGCTTGTCCAGGGCTTGTGCTGCTTGCACCCTACCAGGCCTAGGCTCATGTTTGCCACCCTGGGGTCTTAAAGACACTGACACCCAACAGGACAGGCATGACTTCCAGCACCCCAGGATGGCCACCATCTCTGTCCTCTCCAGGTAAGACACTGGAAGAGCTGTATTGTGCAGAGGTCATCTCCCAATGTTGCACTTGTGTTGGAGCATGTGGGTGCATGCTGGGCTTGTGTGGATACATGTCCTGTGACCCTGCCAAACCATAGGGCTGGATAGCCAGGACCAGGAGACTGAATAACCCTTATAAATAGTGCTATAGCTTTCCCTGGGAATGGGCCAGCTGCCGTGGGCAGCAGCAGTGTGGATAAATGGCTGCCTGGTGCTGTGTAAGACTTAAGTGACTGTTGACTGCAGAAACCCTGTTGCACTAGGTGCAGTACAAACACAGGAAGGGTCTGTCCTTCCCCAGACAGACACAGGAAGGTAATGGAGGCCTAGAGGGATAAAGGGCTGGATTTTCAAAGCACATCCATCCAGGCCATTTGGAGGATTTTCAAAAGCACCAGGCATCTAAATAAGCTTGAAAGTCTGGCCCTGGGGAACTTGCCTGTCCACACAGGAATGTGGAGGCAGAGGCAGGCCTCCAAGCCAGACCCCTGGCATCACAGACTCCTGTCTTCACCATGCCACCCTCCATCTGTTCCCAGTGCCACTCTAGAGCCTCTTCCATCAGACTGTTGTATCTCCTATGGGGCCCCTTCACATTAGGTTTGAGGCACTTTGCAGGACAACATGAGAACCTTCTCAGACACTACAGCTCTAAATTAAACTAGTTTTCAAAATGTTACATGCCACTGCTAGCCTCTAGCTGAGTATTCTGGCATCTTCCCTAGCTTCTCTGTAACCAGATTATGCATAAGGCCTTCCTTGAACTGGCTATCTGAACCCACATGCAATCAGGGCCCAGAGTTTTAGCAACAGGCAATGATTCAAACTGCACTGGGGTCTTTGGGAGCCCATGGAGTGCAGCCTGTTTGAGTGGCACCTGTCTGTACAGTCTGTCCTGCCATCTAGTGCAGCATGACCTGCAAGGCTGGGACTAAACTGAAACTAGGGGAGCATCGAGCCTGGGATTAAACCCACCTGCAGAACCCGGCCTTTGCAGAGCACATTTTGGGAACTGGCTGCAGGGAGTTTCCTCAGTTGACTTGTTGTGGGGCTCCTTCTGGCTGGAGGAGACAGGGCTTCACAGAAGCTGTGTGCTAGACTCTTGATGAGAATCCCACAGGTTAGAAGAGTAGCTCTTGTGGGAAAGGGACCCTGTGTAGATGCAGCACCATTTAATGGTTCTTGGGGCATGGGTGCTCTCCCAAAGGGTCTGGTGTTCCACAGTCCAGCTGTGCCTTCAAGAAAGGTCACCAGTCAGAAGGAAACAGCAGGAACAGAGGCGCCCATTCATCTTTTCAGTTTCTAATGAGATGTCACCTCAGTCATGATTTCTCTTATCTCAGCTCTGCAGCTGGGCACCTGCTTTTGGACGCCAGCCTGGAGAAAGAGAGAAAGCAGAAGGAAACAATGCCCATGCCTTGTACAAAAGGCCATCACTGAGCCTTCATCTCCCCACCTCCCCTCAATGATCCCTTCTTGAAACTGTCCACAAAGCTTTAATGACTGCCACAGGGAGAAGATTGGGGGGTCTAGCCAGGTCCAATTCTAATCAGCGTTGAGGTTATAATTCAGGCCAAATGGTCAATGTCAGCAATGTAATTCGGTTCTGCTGGGAATAGGCAATTTTGCCCCACCACAAACCAGCACACAGGCTCATGCTGTTTACCAGGCTTTGGGCTCAGAGAGAGACCTGTCCAGAACGGTATTTCTGCATGGGACCTCATCTGGTATTCCAAGTGAAGCAGGATTGAGAGTAGCTAGTATTTGATGAGACAGTGCCATGGAAAGCCCAGGGTGCCACCAGAAGCACTGGTAGTGATTATTAGTAGGTGATGCTCTTTCCTCCATGTTAGCTCTGTGCCGGTGCTGGTTGGACAGTTTGTGGAATCTTTGTGCAGAATCAGAATTAGGGTTGATTTGTATGAAATTGCTGCAGGCAGCATACGTGAGCTCCACACTTCACGGAGTGACAGGGCCACCATGGCATGTCTTTCCAGAGGAGAGACACGGGGCAGTCATTAACTGAACAGCTCCTCCTGACTATGGGAGCTCCCTGGGACAATGGGTTGGTTGCAGGGTGGAGGATCAGTTTTCTTTGACTTCCCAGCATGAAGTTGGGGCCTGTGAGATTGGCTGGGAACTAGGAAGGGGCTTGAAGGAAAAACAAACCCCTCTGAGGAGAGAGGGGATGTCTTGGACTGTGAGGCTGACAGAGGTTAAAGGAAATGGGCTGGAGAAGAGATTTTCCATGACTGAGAGAAGCTGTGAGCTGCAGCGGGGGAAGCCTTGACTCCTTAAAAGACTCTGATCAGAGTCCAGGAACACAGGAAACTGAGGGAGTGAAATGTGTGCTGGTGTTGTGTTGTGGTGGATGTGTGTGTAAACCCCTCCCTTTTCTCCCTAGGTTACATGGGAGCAGGCAACACTCGTGTGCACAGGTGCCTAAGTTTTATGATAAGGAGATCCTGAGTTTCCCAGTGGTGATGTTGGGATTGAGGGAATCCTCTATCCACTCCTCTGTTGCTGTCCCTTTGCTTTATAGGAAATTAAACCTGGTGGTGCCTCCACCTGGCTGGATCCTGCACACATTCACTGCTGTGCCTTGGAAGCCTCCAGGACTTAAATCCATGTGGCTAAGAATAATCTGTGGGATGAGTCTAATCCAAATTTACTAATTATATATACAATGCATTCAAGGTGCTAAATTGCATGTAACAAACCTTTATTTAATGAAGAAACTTATCCCAACAAGATGGAATTGAATATTACTACTAATTTAAATGCACAGGGGCAAGAAAATAAACCAGTGAACAGACACTGAATACAGTTAAAGGAAACTTGTCTGACTGATGTTTGCACAGCCCTTTTACCCCAACTACAGAGTGCATACTCCCCAACCCCTTGCTTGTATGGGTGCACTTGGAGGATTAATGAAGGAGACAAAGCAGCACACTGCAGGTCCAGTGTATCTGCTCAGAACCATGCTGAAGATCTGGAGCAAGCCCAGCCAAATATCTGTAGTCCTGGCCCTGGTTCAAAGGGACTGTCATGCTGCCTCCCTTCAGGCCCAGTCAGTTTCTCAGGCTCCCTTTCTTTACAAGCTCTGCTGCAAATTGGAGGAGGAAGACAGACACGCACACCCTCACTGCAGATCCAGCTCAACCTGCTCTGGGCTCAGACCCTGCTTTGGGCTGAGTAAGCCACCAACCTCTGACGCTCCCTGCTTGAGTAAGTCTCAGGCACCCCAGGAGCAGTCTCGGGCACCAGAGGAGGAGTCACCAGCAGCTTCCAGATCTAGACATGTCTGTCTCTCTCTCTCTCCTATTCTGCACTGGTGAGGCCACATCTAGAATATTGTGTTCAGTTTTGGGCTCCCCACTACAAAAAGGACAGGGACATGCTAGAGAGTCTGGAGGAGGGCAACCAAAATGATTAAAGGGCTGGAGCACAAGCCCTATGAGGAAAGACTGAAAGCATTAGGCTTATTTAGTCTGCAGAAGAGAAGCTTGAGGGGGGGGATTTGATAGCAACCTTTAACTACTTGAAGGGATGCTCCAAGAAAGATGGAGCTCGACTGTCCTCAGTAGTAACAGAGGACAGAACGAGGAGCAATGGTCTCAAGTTGCGGTTAGGGAGGTCGAGGCTGGATATTAGAAAAAACTTTTTTACTAGGCGAGTGGTGAAGAATTGGAATGAGCTGCCGAGGGAGGTGGTGGAGTCTCCATCTTTGGAGGTGTTTAAGGCCCAGCTGGACAAAACCATGACTGGGATGGTTTAGTGGGAGTGGTCCTGCCTCTGGCAAGGGGTTGGACTAGATGACCTATGAGGTCCCTTCCAACCCTATGATTCTAATGGAGGACCCCCTTGTCCCTCTGTGCTCTCTGGAGGGGCAGGGAGGGTCTCCCTCCCTTTCCCAAGAGATCATGGGAGTTGAACTCTCTCAGTGGAAGAACTTGCAGTGCATGTGAACTGCTTAAATGTTAACTTCCAAAAGGGCAGCTGTGTTAGTCTAGTAAAGCAAAAAAACCAAGGAGTCCTGTGGCACTTAAAGATGAACAGATTTGTTTATCACATGAGCTTTCTTGGGAGAAAATCTGATGGAGAAAATCCCACTTCCACAAAAGCTCATGAGATAGATAAATCTGTTCGTCTTTAAGTGCCACAGGACTCCTTGGTTTTTTTTCTTAACTTCCTATTTGAATTCAAAGGCCCCTAAAATACAGGGTGCCTACATGTGGATCCGTTGTGCTGTCTAAAGAGTAGCTGCTTTAGAATCTCCGGGTTTTTTTGTTTGTGTGTGGTGTGTGTGGGTTTTTTTTTTTTTTTTTTTTGCAGTCTCTTTCTTATGTGTTTTTATAGCATGTGGGGTCCAAGTAGTGCGGCCTAGGGTGTGTGCCACAGGGATGCCCCACCAGAGGCTCAGGGCGGCTCCATTTTGATGCTGTGTTTTTCAGACAGAGCGTAAAAGCCAGTTGTGCTCACTTGAGTTCCCCAGGGCTCCCTCCAAATGTGGGAGCACAGCCTCTCTTTGGGGTGGCACTCTCAGCTTACACTCCAACTGCACACTTTGTTTCTCCTGGTCAGCTTCACTTGTGGGTCTATGGTCTTACAACTGACCATGGGTGAAATGCATTGGGCTCCCTTGCCATGGATCGGCATTACTTTGCAACCCCATCTGTCGTTCTCCTGTGTGCTCTGGCGTCCATCTCTCCCTTCTCAGCCCCAATGGTCTCATTATAGCTCTCTGGAGGTTAGTCAGTAACATGCCGGTGCCACCTCATTCTACCTCAAATCCTGACTTTGCTGCAAAGGTCCCACCCAAGTGTTTGCCTCGTGGCTGGGTAGCAGACTCTTTAGGAGCAGGGTGGCTTTTCTGGCTAGTTGCGTAGCTAATATTCCATTCTGAGGGATTTCCGCACCATCAACTTCGCTCCACCTTTTGCCTAAGTTGCTATAAAGGCTTTGCCAAAATCTGGCCTGGAAATATCTGGCTACTAACTATTCTGGCTGTTCAGTGGGACACCTCTAGCTTCTCTTCTGCACGTCTGTGCAGTGAGACATCACCATGATCCCTCTTCACTGCAGGAGGGTGGCCAACCCTGCCTCTCTGGTTGGGTGTCTGTGTCCCAGACTCCAGTGGCATCTCCACTTCTTTTATCAGCCTCCTATTATTAAAGACCACAGAGCTATGGGGTGGGGAGTCAGCTGGGCCACTGCCTGGTTACTTTTAGGCACTAGGTTGCAGTGATGCTCAGGCCTGGCCCAGCTGCCCCTCCATCATGATGAGAAGAAGCCAGGCCAGTCAGCATGGCTGATGTTGCCACCTGGCAAATGACTACAGCACTTGTTCAGCTTTCTCCCTACCCCATAATGCTGGCTCCTGAGTAATTATTTGTATGACCAAGGCCCTTAGTCTTCAAAGGCATTTGGGGGTGTCTCATTGAGCTCAGAGGGAGTTATGCACTTAAATACCTTTTTGAGGATCTGGGGCATAGTTGCTAGGAGCCCTAGTAATGGACTACAGCACTATATCAGGGTGTCTTTTTGTTTAAACTCTCTCATGCCACCTTGGATTAGGGATACTTTCACATCATCATGCTGTGGCGTTCCATTCCATTGCTCCATAGAATAACAATCTACAAGTGAGTGACACAGTTACACCGACCTAAGAGCCAGGACCAACAGATGAGTCATTCTCATGCTGAGACCACTGCCTCTCAGAGCAGTGGAGTAACTAAGTCTGCTCCAAGTTCTCTTTGTAGGCTTTAGAGGGTCCCAGCTAAATGTAAGCAGAAGTAGTGTTGAGCAGAAGGAGCAAGTGCATGTTGTAAGAGTAAAAGACCATTCCAGACAAAGTGGTCCGTGAGCACCACTAAAGGCATAGGATGAAAAAAGAGGGCTAGTGAGTTACAGATTGTTGAAATAAATCCAGTGTCTTTACTAAGAACAAGCAAGGAGTCCTGTGGGACTCCTAAAGACTAACAAATTCGCTTACTGCAAGAGCTTTTGTGGGAGAAAATCCCTTGAAGCTTCAAGTATCAGACAGTGGGATTTTTCTCCCATGAAAGCTCATGTGATAAATAAATTAGCTAGTCTTAAACATGCCACAGGACTCCTCATTTGCTTTGCTGAACTAGGCTAACATGGCTACCCCTTTGGAACTTAAGAACCTGATTTTTACTGTCGAGCAAGGTTACAGATATAAGCTCCCAGGTTCGTCTTTGTGAAATGTTTACTTGTGGACAAATTAGATGCACAAATTTGGGGGAGTGGGAGCTGGAAAAATATTTTTGGCCAGAAGCTTTATCCCAGTTTTAAGATGATTCTGATATCTTCAGGGTGTGGTGGTATCCCATGGGACATGACAATATTTGTCTTCTCTGTGACCACAAAACCCAGCCAACCTCCATTGCACAGAAGCGGTGCTTGGGACCAGCTACAAAAGGGTTACATTCTCTGTCCTGGACTTGGTTTACAGACAGGCACAAAGGGACATGACTCAACCTGCCTGACATTTCATTTTTAAAGACCAAAAGACAGTAATTTTCCTGGTACAAAATAACCCTGTTCTAATAACAAATACTAAACCACAGCCTGTATTCAAGGATATATTCTTCCCTCCTAGACTTGCTCAGATGGTGATATGAAGGTGCAGGGAAGCAGCAGCATGAGGTTAGAACCCAACACTGTATGTCGGGGTTCAGCAGCCCCCAATCCCACCTTGGTCTGTGATTGTGCATCAGTCATTCAACTGCAATTTCCTGCCCAGAGGCTTCAATCAGTGAAGGTGCCTTTTACTCTTTAGAGCAAAGCCACAAGAGACAGACTGGGTTTTGTGAGAGTTGTAAGGGGATGAGCAGGCACAGTGCAAATATTTCCCAAGAAAACAATGATCCTGGGGGTGGTCGTGAACTCTGAGAGCAGATGAGGGTCACGGAGAGGCCCCCCAGCCTGAGTTGATTTCTGGTTGTCCCTGGAAACCATGGAGAATCGACTGAGCTTTGTTCTGAATTTTTGGGCACATGCAAAGCAAAATTCAGTCGTGAGTTTGCTGTGGCCAGGGACCAAAGCCAGAATTTCCGGAAGGGTTTTTCCAGCTGTGTGCTGAGCACAGGCAGCTTTTAGGGTAAGCAAAGCAGGTGACCACATACGATCCCAAGCAGTAAGGGGGCCCATTGTGTACTGCAGGGGTTGTCACCTGCTTCGCCTAACTCTCAGGGGTCAGCAACCCAATAGAGAAGAGCCATTTCCCCCCACCCTCCCACTGCATGAGCACAGATGGCCTGGGGCAAGCACCATGGACCCTAGCGCTCATGGCAGTGGCTGGGGGGAGCTGCGGACTGCCGAGACCAGAGACTGCACCACCCATCCTTCCTTCAGCAGGAGCAGAGCACAGTGCTCCCCACCTACCCCTAGCCAGCAACACTTCCTCAGTGGGAGGAGAGCTGCCTGGGCAGAGCTGTGGCTTGTGGAGGGGGGCCAGTCCCTGGAGCAGCCTGCTCCAAAGAGTTCACTTCGCCCCAAGCCACACCAGTGCTGAATAGAGACTGGCTCTTCCCCATGCCCTGGATCAGACCCATTCAGCCATGGGGTGGCTGGGGGCGAAGTGGCCTGAACTCCTAGGAGCAGGCTGCTCCAGGGTGCCCCCCCCCCCACAAGCCGCAGTTCCACACAGGCAGCTTTCCTCCCCCTAGGGAGGCACGACTGACTAGGGGTAGGTGGGGAGCACTGCTCCACCCCCCCGGATGGAAGGTGGGTGGGCGTGCAGCCTCTGGCCCTGGCAGTCTGTGGCTACATGCCCCTCCGCCCAGGAGTGCTAGGGTCCATGGTGCTTCCCCTGGGCCACCGGTGCTCATGCAGTGGGGGGCAGCTGCAGTGAGTTGGGATGGGGGGGCAGTTAGGGCGGCACGGGGACTGGGGCCACAGTGAAGGCACCAGTGGGTGTCTTTAGGAGACTTTTTAGGGGGCCCCATGGTGGGTTTTCGCCGAAGGCCCCCGATTGCCTAAAGCCACCTCCGGTGCTGAGTATAGCATGCTGTGTGCACATTGGGTGCTCAGCGTGTGAAAAGCTGACTCCAAGGCACGCAAACGCTGGAGAATGCAGCCATTCAAAGCAGAGCGTATTTGACTGCTAGAAGCTGCTTTCACCCATTGCTCCCCTTCCCTGCCTGCGTTCCAAGCAATGGGCTCATGCTGCAAGCCCTGTTTGATGTTCTCTGTCCCTCCTAGCCCACTCCAGAAACATCGCCCCACCCCTCTTGCTTTGGCCACCTTGTGTCACCCAGCCCATCCCCCTTTGTCCACACTGAGTCAAGGCTACCATCTGCTCTAACAGGGCCATTAAAAGATGCTGACAATCTGAGGGCTAGAAACACTGTCCCGTATCACATGTGAGCACGTGTGCTTTGTGGACTGAAGCACAAACTGTTCATCTCTCCCTCCTCCTCGTGCCTATCGAATTGCGTTCATATCCACTTATCCGTTGATTACAACATTCTCATTTCTCTCGCCCACCCGCTCACCAGCCAGGCTCACGGGCCAAGCCACCTGCAGCAGGACCCGTCAGAGCTGGGTGAATCAAAACCAGCAACGCACAATGGAGCAGGAGGTGATTCATAGACAGAGCTGAACTGCTTGGTTTAAAATTGCAGGTTAGCCCTGCTTGTATTGTTAATGCAGTTCCTGCTAGAAAGAGAGAGAGGGGGAAAATGGACGCCTGGGTTTGATTCCCAGCTCAGCAACCTTAACTACTTAATCACCACATCCCTCAGTTTCCCCATCTGTAAAATGGGCCCAATGGAACTTTGAGCAGGTGCCCTCCCCACCCTGTTAGGCTGTTATCAACTCGGTGCCAAGTACTGAGGGGGATGTTGCTCCAGCCATTGGTGATGGGACTCTGGGGTAAAAGCAGTATTTTGCCATCTGACACCAGGCCATTTGCACCATCCACCACATTCCCTAAGTCCAGCAAATCCGGGAACAGCATAGGCTCTTGCAGAGCACCATCTCCTGGGCCTTCACTCTGAACCATTTAGCTGTCAACAGCAGCTAAGCACTGCTGGCTAGCCCACAGATCAGTGCTTTCCCCTTCCTTGGGGTTTGCTTTTATGCAGAAAAGGAAGCAGGAAGGAAACATGACCTCAGCACAGCCTCTGCCCCAGGCTTGGCTGCTCCTAGAGGTTTCCCCTTCCCATTCACCTGAGGAGGGGAAAGGTGAGACCACACTCTGACCTTCTAGCGGGGCAAGAAGCCAGGAATGACCCCGGAAGCCAGGAGCCCCAAAGGGGCTGGCAGCAAGCAGAGGCTGGATAAATTGGGCCATGAAAGGTCACATGTAGTGCCTGCGGGAGGGGTTTGCATAGGGTTACCAGATGTCAGGCAAAAGGAGGACATGTCCTCCTTTCTACTTTCAAGTTGTCTGTCTGGCAGGCATTTTAAAAATACATGATTTTGTCTGGCTTTTTACTTACAGGGGTTAAAGTATGCTGGAACTCCCCAGAACACCCTCTTTTTAGAGGGAAGTGTTCCAGGGACCCCTAAAAACAGAAGACTATTACATTAATACTACATTTGCTCCATGTGTCCTCCAATGTTCTCCCTCTTCTACTTCCTTGTCCTCCTTTCAGTGCTTTGGTATCTAGTAACCCAAGGTTTGCATGAATGAAAGTACCCTTGGGCTGAAATCTCAATGCAGATGAGGCTTTTGGCTTGTCTACATGGGGAGTTATTTGGGACTGGCTATTCCTGATTAACGCCACATAGGGATGTTCTCATTCCACTATTTTAGATGAGATGATCCCCTGGGACTGAGGGAGCATGGAATAAAACCCTTGTACTAAGCCAAGCAGCCCTATGTGGAATTAATTAAAAGGCACCCATCTGCTTCAGCTGACACTCTATTTTATTCCAAACTCCCTTTCCTGCGTAGATGCCTGCGTAGATGCATGCCTAGATTTGCAAGAGAGGAGTTCCTTGGTTGTAGGCAGGCTGTCCTGTGCCAGCAGGGGTGACCAGTTCTTGTGCTCATTCTTTGTTCCCACAGTGGACTGTCATTTACCACTGGGAATAGGCCCAGATTCCCTGCAGGGCCACAGAATGGCCAGAGTATTTATGAAGCAAAGAAACTGGTGCAAACAATACTGAAGGATTGAGGGCTCGGGAAGTCTGATTCTGGCCAGAGGAACCATTGAGGGCCTTGCTGAGTACTCGGGGTGCTGTGACCACCAGCACCCCACGATGACTGGCTCTGTGTCACCCACTGTGTTTTGCTGGCGCACATTGGTCCAGCCTGTGAAGTGATTGCATTCTTTGTTTCATCAGCAGCCTCCTGTGCAAACTGTTTAGGACGAGGGCTGGAGGGGAAGCCTCTTCTTCCATGACAATGGTGGCATTGCCTGATATAAAGCTGCTGGGTCCTACCTGCTGTGGGATTTGCAGGGAGGGCCTGAGAGGGAACTGTCTCTCCTGCCTGTTCGCACTGCAAGGGTATGATCAAGGTAACCCCAAAGCACAGGATAAACATTGTGCAACTTCCTTCACCTTCTGCATTTCCACTGATCCACAGCAAATCTGGGCTCTGAGTTTGCTACCAAGGAGGACAGCCAGGCCCAGGTATCCGGGCCAGCCAGCATGGACGTTTGCAAACCACTCTGCAGAATCCTCCAACTCAGATTCTGCTCTCCAGCGACATTCAGAGCTCAGCTCTCTCAAAGCCTCCTGTGCTCTGCCCACTACACCATGCTGCTGCTCAGTTCAGTTCTGATGTGCGACACGGCTGGAGACAACCTCCATTCTGCAAGGCGCACTTTCCTGCCCTGCTGCATTTGGCTTTCCTTGGGCATGGGCTGTGTTTCCTCAGCTGAGCCCAGCAAGCACTGGTCTCAACATTGCTCCATGTGAAGGGCAACCACAAGCCAGGTGCGTAAGGACAAACATGAAGAAATTAAATGAAATTGCTGCCTGTGCTTGTGTGATGCTGGGGCAGTGACTGGATGCTTGGGCCCTGAGGGTCAGAGCAGGATCAAAATATCCCCTCTGTGCCTCACCCTGATCCGAGGGTCTGCCCTCTTGGCTGGATTCTTCCTCCCCCATGTTGCCAAGTTCAGGAAGTGAGGAGCCTTCTGGCCAATGCTCCTGTGTGAACAGTCTCTTGTTTCCTCTGGCCAAGAGCAAGCCTAAAAATAGACCAGAAAGCTGTTCAAAATAAACCCTCATGAGCCATTCTCTCCGCTGGCGGCTGCTTCCCCTCCTAGCTCTGAGGTGAGGACTCCACTGTTCCGCACCGCTGCCGATGAACCACTCCCCACAGCTTCCAGGGTGGGAAGTTGAGTGCCCGCCAGTCTGGCCCATTCAGGAGAGAGATGAAGGGAATAAGTCCTGGGGTCACATGGGAGCTGACTGGGACTCCTGAGCCAGGTGAGAATATGAAGGGTAGGCTGAGGGCAGGTGAGGTTCTTCTTAGCGCCCAGGCCAGGCTGGGATGGTAACAGCAGAGCACAAAGGGAGGCCAGTCTGGGGGTGCATGTCCTAGCAGACAATCCAACGCCAGGCATCCAGACCTGCATCCTTTTGATTTCTGGACCTAGGGGAGGGCTGAGCCCTTAATGCCAGCCTAGTGACTCTGTCCTCTCGTCCTGTGAATGGTAGCTGTGCTATGCCACAGTAAATCTAGTCAGAAAATCTCTGAGGTCTCACTTATTGAGGCTCCAAAGGGGCAGCGGTGTTAGTCTAGTCAAGCAAAAAAAAAAAAAAAGGCAAGGAGTCTTGTGGCACTTACAGACTGATTTATCGGATGAGCTTTTGTGGGAGAAAATACCACTTCATCAGACGCTTTGAAGACGCTACATTGAGGCTATAACCTTAATGTGAAATAACATCCCCATTGCTCCTCCTGGATGGCAAATGAGACATGAGCCGGGGAGAGCTGCCGCCTAGCCCTGGGAATTTTCCTTTTGCCTTTTACTTGAGGAAGCCCTGGGACTCGTTTGAGTTCCAGTGACATTTCCATTTCTGTACAGTAGCCCTGGAGTGGAGGGGCACGCAGATGCCTTCCTTAGTTCTCCAGATCAACCACCACAGGGTGATTCCCAGGCAGCAGGGCCCCCTCTCTAGCAAGGGGAATTTTTAAACTAGGGCTTGGCTGTTTCCTAAAAGTCCACAGCTCACTTTACCCAGGGGGTCAGACTAGATGGTCACAAGGGGCCATTCATGCTTTGGAACCTGTGAAACATTTAGACAAGAAGCAGACTTTTCTTCTGCCTGCAACAGCTTTCCCTACCAACAAGTGCATTACAGAACTATTTGGAGCCACATCTCTCTAAGGCTGAGCATTGCTCACCCGCCAGGAAAGAACTTGTGGGCCATCCGTGGATGCCAGCCCTAGCAACACTTTGTAACATACAGAGGGACAGTACCAAGGGCAGGTCAGGATTATTATTGTTTGAACTCCCCGTTTCTTAGAAATCACAGGTGTGATAACAGTGTTGCTGTCCATGATGTCATTGGGAATTCAGCACTTAATGTCACAGTCCAGAGATGTGGTGCAGGAAAGAGGCAAGCAGAAAGACCCAGCAGAATCATGGCCCTGTCTCCATTTTATATCCTGCCTCGGTTCATGTACTTATGTAAGGCAGGTGTAGGAGCTGTGCCTAACAGCTTCTGAAGGGGAGCAACTAATCTATATGGGTCCTGTATTAACATGAACACAAAGAGCACAATTAGGTATTTGTATACTGGGTGCAGGGCACAGTGGGTAATGGTCTTTGGGGTTAATCTGATCACAAATCCATCAATATCTGTAATTCTACTGAAGAGAAATATGAAAAACTGTCTGCTGTGATATGCTATTCTCTGCTTGTTCCAAATCTGTCTGGGTTAGTTAAAGAGTAGAAGCAACCCTTAGTTAAAAAATGGCTTGTAAGAAAGGCCACTGGCTATTTCAGCCTGAAAAAAGGAGAGAGGGGTGGGGTTTTGCATTATCTCCCTTTAGAGCAAAATGCTGGAGGCATTTTTGTCTTACTGTATTCCTACTGTCAAATTATAGATGTGGCTGGGCTTCTTTGAGGCCCTCTTTGTTATATTAAGGACAGTGGGTGTTTGCAGCTACTTGATGTTTAAGAGCTGACACCACTAGAAAGGCAAACTCTCTGAGCTGAGATTACTGAAGAGGAGCAGCAGATGGAGTGAGCGGTAGGTAGAGCTAGTGAATGCTGAGAGCAGTCAGCAGCAAGCTGGATGGTGTGAGTGACTGGTGGGCAGAGCTGGCGGACAGCAGGCAGAGCCAAGTGATGGTGCTAAAGGATGGAGTGAGTGACCAGTGGTTGGTGCTGGCGGATAGTTGGTGTGAAACACAGTCCCTATGTACTCTAGGGTGGGTAGAGAGCCTAGTGGGCACTGATTCTACAGATCAGTGCCAATTTTGCTAATGGGTTTGCATTTGCTGTTATGCCATTTGGATCACGTTGAAAGGTTTTGCATTGTCTTGTATGTTCTGTTATGTGGTGTGGGTTGTTGGGAACTTTGTTCTGTACTGATTTTTCTAGATCAGTGCTGATCTCGATTATTTGGCCTTTTCATTACATTTTACTGCTACTAAATTTCTGTTTGCTACACTCAGTCTCGTGCTTGTGAGTGGGGAAGTCTTGCCCCTTTGGGGTGCCCAGAAAACAGTGCAGGATTCCCAGAAATCTGGGTGGGGGCTTGAGTTGGTTGGAGGTATTGCTTCTTTGGGAAACCCCTAGATTTAGAACCTGGCCCTTGTCCTGCCAGCCCATCCTGGAAGAAGGGTTACACTTAGTAAAATAGTTGCTCAAACATGGAGTCATGGGTCATATGTCTTGCATACCCTACTGAATCACAGAAGGACATCCACTAGCTCTGTGTTCTCTCAGGAGCCTTCAGGAAGGGCCATCTGGAAGAGCTGATTCTCCTTAATGATCCATCAATACATGGCTAGTTAGTCTGGATGTAAATCTGCCTGTGTGGGTGTTACCTAGGAACACATGTCGTAACAAGCACACAGTACAGTTTCATACCTTCATACACAATGATGACACAAATTTCAATATTATGATAATACTTAGCCAATTGTAACTTTTCCAGTGATACCTTACAAGGCATATTCTAGATGAGATTTACTGCAATTGTAACAGTGGTGACAATATTAGTGTAGATGGTCATGTCATTTTTAATGTCACTGTATGTACGCTTCAGCACTATGTAGTCACTCTGGATTGATGCTGGCCAGCAGTGTGTGGGTTATCCTGGCTAATGCAGGGCTGTTTCCATCTCTGTAACTGTTGCCTGCAACCAGAACAATTTAAAACTACTTTTAGGTGTTACAGCCATCAGAATGTTTTGCTGTGTGCTCCTGCTGTAAGACTTCAGATGCTTTGATGCTTGATCTCAAACAGGAGCTCAAAACAAGGTGTTGAAATGAATAAAAACATTGAACATGAGAATGTGATTTAAAAATAACACACCTGCACCCCTGTCAATCCTGAACAGCTGTTCAAACAGCTGTTGTTTGTTTCCAGGTGTCTGCTCCAATGCAGAAGATGTTTCACTCCATGACTCATATGATACAGCAGAACCCACCAGGCTGAAAAGGTGATTTTTCGCGCACTGATCTGTGTAATCCTTAGAGAACGACAGGGGCAATAAGGTGGCCAATTTTTATAAAGGGGAATTAAAAACAGGAGGTTAGTGATGAATGCCCATTCTAGCAGGCTTGGGAACATGCTACATGCTGCTAGAAGTTCTCCAGTAGATTGATGTCCTACAATTCAGTGGGGAAACTCATCTGTGCTGAATAGGACAAGGACACCCCAGCTGGGTGCGGTACCAATTCTCTCCACCAGAGAGCATCCTAAGGCAAGGTCACCTCAGCCCTGTGCAGCAACAATTTTCTCCACTGGAGGGCACCTTAAGGTAGTGGTTCCCAATCAGTGTGCCGTGCCGTGGTAACACCCAAAGTGTGCCACGAGCATCCCCGAGAGCTGGAGTTAAAAGATCCCTCCCTGCTCAGGCCAGCCATGTGGGCTGTGCAGGGCTGGGAAAAGGCAGGGGTTAAAGTAAGGGGGAAGGCACGAGAACACAGTTCCGAGGCCCCCTATTTTTAGGCAGGCAGCATTCCAGCCCCCTAAAAATAGAGGAAGGCACCCAAATGCAGAGTTCCAGGGGTCCCCCTAAAAATAGCATGAGCAGCTGGAACGCCGAGTTCTGGTAGCTCCACCTTAACCCAGCCAGCAGAGAGCTGCAGGAGGCTAGGAACAGCTCCTGTCAGTCAGCCTGCAAACAGCCCAGGTAAGGGCTTTGGGGGGGAGGGCTGCTGGGGGTCGTGTGGGGCAGGTGTGTGTGTGTAGCAGAGGTGGGTGGGAGTGGCTGTGTAGCACAGGATATGTAGCTGGGGTTGTGGGGTGGCTGTTTGGTTGAGGTGTGTATAGCTGGGGGCTGGAGGCCTAGGTCTGGCCCCTGCAGTGATGGGAGGGTCCATCACAGGCAGCAGGGGGCTGGGGGAGGGGAGGATGGGACCCACTGGGGTAGGAGGGAGCAGCAGTGGGGTGAGGATTTGCCCTGGGTGGCAGGGAGCCACGGTGGAGAAGGGGGAAGTGGGGGCCGTGCCAGGCTCCCCTGCCCTACCTTCCCACTCCCCAGGTTCCTTCTGCCCCCAAAAGTCCCTCATGTTCTCCCTTCCTCTCTCCTCTCTTACCACCCTTGTGCCACTCCCCACATGTCTGCCCTTGTCCTCATTTGCCACCCCTGCCCTGCTCTGCTCCCCACTCACTCCTGCCACTGCACATGACTCCTGACCTACCGTCTTTTGCCACTCTTACTACCCCACATAACAGTACTTCCAAAACACTGTGCTATGGTTCATGGATACTCATAAGCAATTTAAGTTGATTTGAATATTCATGAGATTTTTAATGGTGGTGTGCCTCAGAAAATGTGAAGGTATCAAGGTGTGCCATGGCAGAGAAAAGGTTGGGAACCACCGCCTTAATGCAGTGCACCCCAGCTGGGTGCAGTACCAATTTTTTTCCACCAGAGGGTACCTTAAGGCAAGTGCATCTCAGCTGGGTGTAGTACAATTCTTTCCACCCTATGCAGCACCAGTTCTTTCCACCAGAGGGTATCCTATGGCAGGCAAAGCCCAGGTGGCTGCAAAACTACTTGTGTTCACCAGAGGGCACCCTTTGGCTGTACAGGTAGTCCTCACTTAGTGACCGGGTTCCGTTCCTGAAACCCGGTTGATAAACGAATTGGTCACTAAACGAGGAGCAGCCCTTACCGGTATTTCAGGCATAATGTACTTTACTGGTAGTGGGTTTTTCAACCATCTGTAGATAGTTTTAATGTCACCTTTGCATCATTTATAACATTTTTAATATATATTTTAAATGTTTTAAGCTCTAATGTACTGAACTTAGTTTGCATAGTGTACTGTAAATATAGGTAATCTGAGAGAGTTGATGCGAGTTCTCGTACATTGCCATAATACCAACTCATCAGAGAGCCGGTCATAACTCTGAGGGGTCACTAAACGAGTAGGTCACTAAGTGAGGACTAGCTGTAGTTTAAAACAAACAAACAAAAAAAAAAGAGTCACATATCCCTTTGGAAATTGACAAGATGTGGTTTTTAAGCCATGGGTCAGGACCTAGTATTGGGTCACAGACCCTTTGCTACTGGGTCATGGCACTCCTTGGTACTGAGACCAAAAAACTGGTATGCATTGCTGAAAGATGTACATTTTGAATCAAAGCCATAAATGACTTTTCTCAAGTGAGTCTGGGGGGGAAAAGTTTAAAAACACTGCCTTATGACAAGTTCACCCTAGCCGGGTGCAGTGCCAGTTGTCCCAACTTGAGAGCACCTTGTCGCAGAGGTTTTTTAACTATGGGATGGACCAAGTGCAAGGTTGCAGACCTTGAGGTACTGGTTCACGGTACCCTCTGCTGCTGCTGCCAAAAGACTGGACTTCATTGCTGAAAGGTAGCAAGGAGTACTGTGGCGCTTTTAAAGACTAACAAATTTATTTATTGCATGAGTTCTTGTGGGAGACAAATCCTATTTTGTCAGAAGCTTTAAAGATAGGGGAACTTACCGAATGGGAGGAAACAAACACAGGGAAATGTAAGTCATAGGTTTTAGATCAGATTGTAACAGTAAATCTAAGCAGTTATTTAGATTCAAAGGTTCAAAGTATTTCCCCTATCTTCAAGCGTCTGATGAAGAGGGGTTTCTCCCATGAAAGCTCATGCAATAAATGAATTTGTTAGCCTTTAAAAGTGCCACCAGACTCCTTGCTTGTTTTGTTGGGCTAGGCTAACATGGCTATGCCTTTGGAATTTGCTCATATTTGTAGTTGTTGGGTTGCAGACATAAATTTTTTTTTTTTTCAACTGGGTCCCAAGAAAAAATGTTTGCAAACCACTGGTTTAAACAGACAGGGCCTGGCTGTTTCCTTCCTCCCTCTGTGGAGAAGAACCCTCCTCTTGGAAACTCTACACAAGGAGCAGGCATAGCTGCAGTTTCCCTTGTCATTCAGAGCTGCCTTTCTGAGTAGCGAGGCAGGGAGGGGGTGAAGCTAGAACAGCTTTGAAAACCATTTTCTATAGATGGCTCCTGCCAGGGCTGGTAATTCAGGGCCGCTCTTACCTACAATTACAGAAAACAGCTTTGATTTTTTCCTTTTGACTCCAGCCAAATGAAATTGCCGCAGAAGTCAGCTGCTGTCAACTGAATGGCCTCCCCTGCAGGGCTGGGTCGTGAGTGCGCTTTTCCGGCTTGGTTTGTGCAGAGATCTCAGTGCCAGGTGATACTGGTAATTATGTGTAAGGGAGTCCACTGGGAGAGTGTGGCCCCAGGGTGGAGGAAAGGAGAAGGGAGCAGGGGCCCAGTAGGAGAGCCGTGTTAATTGGCTTACCAGCTGTTGGTGACCTGGCCTGTGTTGGACCCACTTCATGTCATCAGATAGGCAGGGGCTATTTGAAATGGCCCATGTCTCTATGGTCTGGGATCTCTGCATCTAGGCTTTGTTTGTGCTCCGTAAGGTTTCAGTGGGATGGGACTGAGCCTATAGCCTGATCTGAGGATGTAAATCAGGAGTAATCCCAAGGGAGAGGAGATACCACCAGCCCCCTGTGCTGCTATGTTCCCTCTAAGCTGTGCACGTGTGCGCATGCACACAGGTTGTGACACCCGTGCACACAACAAAAGAAAGCACGCACAAAAAAATTCAACAGTGCTAATGTTTTTGTGCTACTTTAAGAAGGCAGTTTCAAATAGCATGTTTCAAATAAGGTTTTGTAATTTATAAAATCATTTCCATCACCATATCAAAATAAAATTTAGATTTGCATCATATGCTTTGTTGCACTCACAAGTTTGAACACACTCACTGGAGTGGGCACAAATTTGGATACTGGTTCTGAAAATTTGCACAAAAGAAAGCTTTTGCGCACACAGACTATGAAAAATTAGGGGGAACAGTGGTAGCCAGCCCTTTCTGCAGGAGCAGGCTTGCTGCTCAACTTTGCTGGAGTGTAAAGAGGTGACCTAGGATCCCCAGAGTTGTCTGTCCTGGCGCCATACCCAGAAGAAGCCATCTCCTTGCTCCAACCACAGAGTAGGTGGGAGCAAGATCTAGCCCAGGCCCCTCTTCTCTGTAAGCAGGTCTTCCCCTAGGATCTGTGTTTACTGCAGAATAAACCCTGGTGATGTTGCTAACCCCACTCCTGTCTCTACACACGGCCCGTCTCCTGTGTTCAGTGTGCTTTCGACCCAGATGAGCCGGCATGGCTGGGGGTGGGTAGTTTAAGCCCTGGGTTCCACTTTCACTTGGGCCCTGTTTGCAGCGAGGCCACTGGCTATCACACGGGTGCAATGATAGCCCTAAAGTGCCTTCCCACAATTCCTCCTGTGTGCCCAGAGAGACAGGTGAGTGGTCCTACAATTCACTGGGAAGAAATCCCTGAGGGGCTCAGGCTCCGCACCAATGAACCCACAGGAACTCGGGTCACCCTGCTGAGCTGACCTGGTGCGGACCAGCCGAGTTAGCTCTGCAGTGAAGAGATGCCTTTTAATGAGCGCTGGTCACTCCTGACAACCATCAAGTTCTACCTCCCTGTGACATAAGTAAATAGCTGGGGCCTTTGCAGGGCTGTTACTTCTGGAGGAGGCTGGCGTGTGCCTCTGTGGCATGCTCTCCTCGCTGGGTTTGACTGTTAAGGCACACTGCATATGTTTCCCTGCTGTCCTCAGCTAAACAAAATCTGTGCTCTGTATTTACTGGGATTTTGCCCAAATTCACAGAATGATCCCAATTAAAACTCCTCTTCTTGACAGACAGAAATATGGTCCAGCACACCAAACTAAGCCCTGCGTATTCTAGCATCTGTCTGCAGACCGTGCCCACCACTGTGTTACCAGAGTGCCTCCGTTAGGTGAGGACACTGGTGAGGTTGCAGGAATGCAAGTGGCAGATTAATTCAGCCCCATTAATGCTACCATCCCTGATGGATTTGGCTGGATATTTCCCCTGGGGTTACAGAAAGGGGTTACCTTCTCTTGTGCACGTTGTCATTAGCTGGTGGTTGTTCTAGTGCACAGCAAGCCATTTATTCCTTCTATGCAGGGACACCCAGTGGCCTCCCCACGATAAGCCCCTTTTGCACTAGGTGTTGTACAAGTGTGTAAAAAGGGACTTATGCTGAAATGAGGCAAAGGAGGGACAACTCTCTCTTACAGACCTGAAATGCTGAGTGACTTTCCAGCGAGAGCACTCTCCTTGAGCCCTGCTTTTCCATCCTCTGTGTTTTTCCAGCCACCAGCTCAGCAAATAGGTGGTTGTGGCTGAAGCAGATGGTAACAGGAGAAATGCTTCTCTGCCACGAGGCAGTGTGACCTCCCTGGCTTTAACCTTGGGGAGGAACAAGGAGAGCTCGTTGACCTGACTAGCAGGCGGCTGTGGTTGGGAAAGGTGTTTGGTAAACAAGTGTGACTGAACCCTCCTGATCCTGAGCAGGTGGGAGGCCAGTGCCCTCCACTCCCAGGCTGTGCTTCCAGCAACTGCACTGGGCTCATGTTAAACCCCCTGTAATATCAACTGGAAGTAATTGGCAGAGAGTTTGGACGTATCTGCTCCATGGCTGAGATTTTCAAAGCCTGCTAAAGGAGCCAGGGAGGGGAGGGGGCCGACTTCATCAAATTAAAAGACAGCTTGGCCTCCAAATCCCTTTGAAATCTGCCTCTGTCTTTCCCTTCCCTCTCTGGGGTCAGTCCAGTGGGACTCCTGCCACAAAGAATCCACTCTGGTTTCCAGGCAGAGAAGAGCTCTCAGGTAGGGCCAGAGAGGGAAACTGATGCACAGAGTGGGGCTACGGGTGGCTCAAGGTCATCCAGCAAGCCAGGAGGGGAGCCAGGAATAGAGCCTAGGTCTTCTAAGGCCTATCCTAGTGCTCATGACGCACAATCCCAATGTACGGGTCGTTTTGTCACTCTAATGTGGGGATAACCTCACTAGCTCAGGCCAGCAAACCATCTAGGCTCCTAGCCTGTCTTTGACAGTGGCCAGCACCAGAAGTGGAAATTCTGTAGTTGGCAGTGATGAAATAACCATCCCATGGGGCACGTTTCTTCCTGCCCTCCTTTAGTTAGAGGCTGACTTGTCCTCTCACTCTCGCTGGTGTCAGTCAGCAGTGATTCCTTGCTGTCCTAGTCCTTGTGCAATCATTTACACCAATGCATCGTGACTGCAGGTTTGATCTGATCTGGTAGTGTTCTACACCTGGGCTGCTCTGGTCTGAATGACCACTTGTGGTGCAGGGCTATGCTGGATAGGGGGTTTTGCTGGCAGCCTCCCAGCCTCGCCCTCATCAGGTTGGACCCTGATTGGCTGTGATGAGATCAAACTCAAGACCATAAGACTGCAGGAAAACACAGAGCATTATGTAACATGGGCCCTTTACAAAAAGCCCTAAGAACTAAGCCAGTGTCTGTGGGGCAGGAAGCATGGAAATACAGTCGGGTTACATCTGTTTTCCTTCTTTGTCTACAAGGGACAATTAACTGGAATAATCATTCTGCTGTAGCTGTGACTTTATTCTGGGATAGAAATGCCTGTTTCCTGCTCAGGACATACCAGAGTTAGACTAGTAACATTTGAAAAAATTCCTGGCATTATGGAAGGGATCCAACTCTCATGCTTCAGGCCACGTACAAGCCTCTAACTAAGGGAGGTCAGGAAGAAATGTGCCCAGGGGGCAGATTGTCCAATAAACAACTGGTACCAGCTAGTACTGGCCACTGTCAGTGACAAGGTAACTAGTCCAGATCGGGGTCTCAGATTCAAATCACCATGAGGGCCACATGAGGACTAGTACATTAGCTCGAGGGCTGCACCACTGAAACCTTTTCATACAAAAAAATTGATAATGATAGTGCCATTGTGGGCCACAGGAGATAGCTTTAGGGACCACGTGTGGCCCGTGGACCACATGTTTGAGACCCCTGTTCTAGATGGACCGCTGCGTCTATACTGTCTATATGGTTCCATGTGGACCTTATCCTCACTGCCTCCTGTTAAAGTCGGGAAGTGCTACTACTGACATTTTCCAGATGGAGAATGGAGGTATAGAGAGGCCTAGCCCCAGATCGTCACAGGTATTTGGGCAACTTAGTAAATAAACCAAGGTCACAGAAGAAGTCTGTAGTTGTAGGGAACTGTCCCCTGGTCTCTAGCTAGTGATTCAACCACTCAGGCAGCATCTTTCCTCTCCAGACTTATGCTGGCCCAGTCCCATGGACCAGAGGGGCAAAACCCATGCAGCAGACTTTTTTTACAACTACCCCATCAAAAAGCTGGATCCCTCGCTGGTTGCATTGCTGGTTTGTTACATCTGGGGGCTGTCTAAAAGACCCTTTTGCAGCATCAGCTGCCAAATAGAAAAGAGAGAAATAAAAATAAACTAAATATAGAGTGGAGGTTATGCCCCTCTTGGTAGTGAGGCCCTCTCTGAGCTGCAGAAAAAATCCACCAAAATGAGCTGTTCTCCCCAGTGGAAACATCTAGCTATGGCTGCTCCTTTCTTCAGGGGGGCTTTTCCCCCTGACCTTTCTCTCTTATTCATTTGACAAAAGCTCTCTTGTTAAGCCACCAATTTACCCTGTGGATTATATAGTCACCTTACCACACGCTGTCTGGTGAACCAACAAAGCGTCTGTTTGCAAGTCACTCTGGCCGGCTCTCTAAAGACAGGGGGCCAGATTCTTTTGTCAGCTCTGCTAACAGAGAGCAGCATCTGGCCCTAGAACATGTCTATAGCAACCACATGACAGGATGCTCACATATAGGCTGGCCCTCTGATGCCTGCCCACATCTTAATGCTTCTTCCTCGCACTTTAGAAAAACCAGGCACCAGCTCCCTGGTGATGTGAAGTTGTGTTGTTCCAATGGCTGCCATGGATCTGTAGGGGAGAAAGTTTTGTGCTTCTCCCGCACTTTAGAAAAAACAGGCACCAGCTCCTTGGACATGGGAAGTTGTGTTGTTTCAGTGGCTGCCATGGATCTGTAGGGGAGAAAGTAGAGTGATCCTGAGGATGTGGTCCCAGGTGCTTTGTCTTTTGTCTCCCCTTAAATCCCGTCCTTGCGTCAGAGCCAATGCATAGCTCAAACCATCATTCTCCTGAGTTATTCATTTGGCTTATGTGGACATTTGTTTCCAGCCATTGTTTTGGGACAGAGCTGGGCCATTTCTGTGGTCTCTGGAGTGGCTTGCCTTAGAACAGGGGTTTGAAACCTGCAACTCTGGGGCTGCATGTGGTTCTTTGGCTGCGCCCTTGTGGCTTTGGGCTCCAGGCCCCTCTTGCCACAGCAGGAACCTGCAGGTGGCCCACTCCGTGCTCCAGGCTCCCCACCACCACTTAGGGACCCTGTGGGTGGTCTGTGCCAGGCTCTATGCTCTCCACCACCACCAGGGGACCTCGTGGGGGGGGGCCTACTCCTGGTCTTGGGCTCTTCCCCTACCCCTCACCAGGAGGCTACACCCATTGCAGCTCTCAAAACACTTGGTTATTGACGAAATTTTAAAAAATGGCTCTTTGTATCTTTTGGGTTGTACATGGCTGCATTAGAAGCTAGCATTCAAAGAGGGAAGCAATGGTTCTATTTGTTTTTTTTAATGTGAATTTAGTTGTAGCCAAATGTGGTAGATTGTTACACTTAATTTGGAGAATCTCCCAAATTAATTTGGAGTTGCTCCCACTAACTTCTGTTGCAGCACTTGTAGGGGTTCAGCACCCCTGCAAATCAGGTTCTCGATCTCTTTAAGTTAGGGCATCCATAATTAGAAGCCATGGTTGGAAAGGTGTGCCTTGGTTGCTCTGTGACTCCATTTTCCCGTCTGTAAAATGGGCCTGGAGAAAATCAGATCAAGGGGAGCTGTAGCGAAGCTTAATTTATTAGAGTTTCTAAAGCACTTGGAAGTGCTGGGAGGCAGACAAAGGGTGACAGAAATGCATAGCACTGTTGGTTAATATGGAGGTTTCATATTACAGCTGTTAATGGAGTTTTTAGCACAGGTTTTGTTGGGATTTAATATCTCTGGGAGGGAGAGGATAGAAGAGGGAGGGAGGTTCCTTTGGTAAATATTTACCATCCAAGCTTGGCCCTACCTGAGAAATAGTGGCTCCAATCAGCACACAAAATCTCCCCATAAAGAGCAAGTTAATCATTTTCATAAATTGCTTCAGCGGATTAACCCAGAGCAGCTGGAAATGTCACACCCAGCGTGGGAGTGTGGCTATGGGGCTGGATCCCCATCTGCTGCAAATAGCTCTGGTGGCCTCAAGGCAGCTATGCTGATCTACACCAGCAGAGAACGTGGGCCACTGTACATGTGCGTGCGTGTGTGTGTCTTCAGCAAAGGCAAGGAGTCAGGTAGAACTGTTTCCCAGAGAAAAAGGCTAAGATTTGATTCCCATGGGGCATGGGCTCCCCAGGCATCTGAGATACATGATTATCACCTTCAGAGACTGGATTAGGCAGCAGGGGTCAAATCTTGCCATCACTCAAGTCAGTGTAAATCAGGAGTAACCGCATTTGAAATCAGTGGATTAACATGGTGTAAAAGAGCAGCAAGCAAGAGGGACTCGGGCCCCCCATGCACTCCGATCCCTGTCGTGTGATGGCTGGGGCATTGCTGCGTGTTCTTTGCAGCCGTAATTAGGGACTGCGGGAACAGATGGCAAAGGCTTAGTTAAAAGTATTATGTCCATAAACATAACCTGGCTTGTGATTGCTTGCTACCCACCACAGCTCGGTGCATTTACAAAAGCCTGGGATTTTCATAATGTTTATCCGTAACAGCTAGCTCACACAGCTTCCTGCGCCCCCGGCTCTCCAAGCACTTTGCAGCTGTCCTGTTTGCCAGATGGGGAAACTGAGGGATGAAGCAGGGGTGGGAGAAGGGTCACCCTGCACCCTGGGAATAGCTCATGGGTGCCAGGCCAATGATCTATCCCTCTAGGCCAGACTGTTTCTCAGCAGGAGGTGCTAAGCCAGGAGGTATAATGCTCTCCCAATGCTGAAAAAAGGGAAAAGCTCTGTGTCTGCATGGACAGGAGTCAGCTAGATTTTGTTGTGGGGCAGGCTGGGAACACACAAGTGCTCTGTGCTGAAAAAGCAGGTTGGTTTGCATTGTCACCCTCCAAGGCCATGATTGTCCTGTAGAGGGAAATCCTTGGTCCCCAGGGGCTGCCAACCCCTCCAGTGGCTCTGAACAGGCAGGCTTGCTGGACCTTTCTCAGCTTCTGGACCTGTCCTTTTCCGGACTACATGAGGAATGGTGGAAGGCTGTCCTGCAACCTCTCGGTCCCGTTTCATTCCAAAGCAGCGCGCTCAGCTTTCAGTACTCTGCTCTGGGGCTGATCTGTGGGCAGTGGTGTTCCCTGCTCCCCAACCAAGCACAGCAGGGACTCGGAGCAGGCTCCCCATTAACTCGGGTAATGAAGCGACAGTGTTGGAAGAGCAGGACGTGCTTGCTTGTTTGGACTCATCATAGACACAAGATCTATGGTGTGTGTTGCTCTTCTAGCATGGTGCCTTGCTTGTCTCCTGCCACTGCCTCTCTTGGTGAGGAGCACTGCTTGAGATCATTCCTCCCCCACCCCCTTGGCTCCCAGACTCCCTCCTCCTCTGTACCTTTGCGAGAGAGTATCTAGCGTTTCTCCTAATCTTTACTCATTGAGCCAAATCATGGCCCCGTTTACACCAGCCTTCAGGGCTGTTGCATGGAGGTAAAACTAAGGGCTGAGGGTGTGGGTTTGCGTGTGTGAGAGAGGGTAATTGCCCCCTAATAAAACAAACAAGGAGTCCTGTGGCACTTTTAAAGACTAACAAATTTACTTATCGCATGAGCTTTCATGGGAGAGAATCCCACTTCATCAGATGTTTGAAGATGAGGAACTTACATTTAGTTTCCTCCTGTTCTATAAGTTCCCCATCATCAGGCATCTGATGAAGTGAGATTTTCTCCTACAAAAGCTCATGCCATAAATAAATTTGTTTTGTCTTTAAAAGTGCCATCAGACTGTTTGTTTTGCTGGACTAGACTAACACAGCTCCCCCTTTGGAACTTGCCCCTTAATGGCCTTTGAGAACTTCTGCCAGGATGAGATGGCAGGACAAGGGCTGGGTTCTATATCTAGGGGTTTCCAAATAATGTAACACCACCAATTGGCTCGAGCCCCCACCCAGATTTCTGGGAAATCATGCAGTATTCCCTGGGCACCCCAAAGGGGTACAGCTTCCCCACTCGCAAGCACGAGATGAGTGTAGTATGCAGAACTTATAATAGTAGTAAAAACAGAATGTAAAAGGCCAAATAACAGAGATCAGCACAGATCTAGGAAATCAGTACAGAGCAAGGTTCCCAACAACCCACACTGCATAACAGAACATACAGGACTTAATGACAAAACCCGGACGGATCTGGGGAATCCGTGCTAGTCAGACTTCCAACATGATCCCACATATCATAACAGCAAATGTAAACTCACTAACAAAATTTGCACTGATCTGGGGAATCAGTGCTAACTAGGCTCCCAACCAACCCTAGGGCATGTAGGGGAGTGTCTTTCACACCAGCTGTCCGCCAGCACCAACAAGTGGTTACCCACTCCATCCACTAGCAGCATCCCTTGGCTCCACCTGCTCTCCACCAGCTCCATCCACTGGTTAATCGTACCACCCAGCTTGCTGCTGGCCACTCTCACCATCCGCTGGCTCCATCTGCTGGCCGCCAACTTTGCCCCCCAATCATTCATGCCACCCAGCTCGCTGCTGGCCACTCTAACCGTCTGCCAGCTCCACCTAACGATCATTTGCACCACCCAGCTCGCCACTGGCCACTCTCACCATCCATTGGCTCCACCTAACAGTCACTCATGCCACCCAGGTCATCTCTGGCCACTCTCACCATCCACCAGCTCCACCCACTGGTCAATCCATCTACTGTTCCTCTTCAGTGATTTCAGCTCAGACAGAGAGTTTGCCTTTTTTAATGACTTCAGCTCTTAAACCTCAAATATCTGCAAATAGCTACTTCCATCAAAATAACAAAGAAAGACCTCAAAAGAAACCCAGCCAGATCTCTCATTTGACAATGGGGCTAGAGAATGAGGCAAATGCCTCAAGTATTGCTCTAGAAGTAGTGGCCTCTCATACAAGTCTCTGTTTAGTTAAGGGTAGCTTTTACCCTTTCACTAACCCAAACGGATTTGGAACAATCAGAGAGTAGCATATCACCAAAGACAATATTTCACATTTCCTTTAGTAGAATTACAGAAAGTGACAAATTTGTGATCAGATCAACCCCAAATACCATTACCCATATTTCCCTGCACCCATAGTGAATTTATGCTAATGTATTCTTTGTGCTTATGCAAATACTAAACCCATGCAGATTAGTTCCCACCCCCACCCCTAGAAGCTGTTAGGCACAGCTTCTAAGCCTGCCTTACACAATATTTGTCCTTCCAAGTTTTGAGGGCAATAACCCTAAAATATCAGCTATTTCTCAGACAGAAGCAGAACGTTTGGTACCGTCTGCCACTGGCCCAGCAACTTTTCTGTCCCTAGACCAGTAGCTTATGGAGCTGTTGCCTTGGATCTCACACACACTGCATGTCTTTATTTTATGTATTCCACTAGCACTACAGGGCCCCCTCCAGAGACAGGGACCCAAGTGTGTCAGGAGCTGTATGTACAACAAGTAAAAGACAGTTCCTGCCCTGAAGGGTTTACAATCAATCATGCGAGGGACTGTTATCCTGGTTAGACACAGAGGAAATGAGAGAGAGAGGGAGAGAGACTGTTTGTTTGGATTCCAAGGCCAGATAGGCAGGAGATCACCTAGTCTGACCCGTATAATGGAGGCCACCTCCACTATCCAGCACATGCTCACACAGTGAGTCTGGCAGAACTAGGAAGTAAACCCGGCTCTCTGTGGTTCTGTCCAGAGGCTTATCTATCAACCCATTCTTCCCCTTACACTTCACTTCTCCAGGGCTGAAGAGAGAAGTGTGCACGGCATCTGTTGGCTCACAGCTCGGCAGCGCACTGACCTCTTGGCCTGATTTCATGGGCCTGGTGTTGACCTGATTTGATTTTTGTTTCCAGGCACAGGTGCAAGTATGTTTTGAGTTGCATGGCGCCCCCTCACTGGCAACTGGATCACCAGCTCGTAATGTGCAGTAATGATCCAGGGGCTGGGATGGGAAACCTGGCTCTGCCACTTCCTGCACCCCTGCACCTGTGAGCAGAGCTTGTCTTATACTGACCTGGTGCACGGATGCCACGCAGGCACAGCAGACAGCCCCTGGTAGCAGAAGCTGGTGGTGCTGCCTCTAAGGTAGTGGTTTTCAAACCATGGGTTGGTACCCAGTACAGGGTTGCAGACCCTGAGGCACTGCGTTGTGGCACCTCCTGCTGCAGCCACCACAAGACTGGAATGTATTGTTCCGAGATGCAATGGTTGGGTCATGGGCATAAATAATTTTTTTCAACTTGGTCCTGAGGAAAAAGTTTGCAAACCATTGCTCTGAGGCACTCCTTGGCTCTGCCCTTCTGCCCAAGCTGTGTCCCCTGAATCAGAGTCTCTTGGGTAGGGCCACATGGAGCTGGCTGCCTGCAAGGTTAGCTGTGGGCTGCCCTCTGGGGTGTCGATGCTGAAGCCCAGTGATAGTACCAGCATTTTTGACCTTTCATTGCTAATTAAAGACAACCCGGGCCTGGGAGCAGCACTGGAGCTGTGCACATCCACTCCCTCTGGTCCAGCCTCCCCCCAAGCCCTGCCAGTTTTATTGCTTGCCACAGGCTGGATCCTGCATTCTCTTTGTTCTCAGGATCCACCGTGGGGGTGTCAGCGGTTCCAGGAATGCAAGATGGGGCCCAGTGTTGGTCATAACTGGGTCAGACTACGGGGATGGTGCATGCCAGAGGGAGTTTGTTGCGTTTCCTTCTATTTTGGATCTCCGCCGCTTGCTGTCTGCAGGAACCGGGCATGGGCACCTGGCTTCAGAGGGAGATTTTTGTGCTCTGAGAAATTACAATGTTTATCCAGAGCTGCAATTTAAAACCTCCTCTCCCTTTATATGCCTGATTTTGCAAGAGTGACTCCTGTGGAGTCAGCAGGCACAACCCACTTCCCTTACACTGGTGCAAGCCCAAGTTAACTCCTCTGAGATTGGTGGGCCTGAATGTCCTCTCTGAAACCAGTGTGACCCCCATCCTCACCCATGAACTGCAATGAAATTAATCTTGATTTACGTCAGTGCAAATGTGACCAGAATCAGGCCCAGCATCTGCATTGCTTATTCAGAGACAAAGACGGCACACCACTGACAGGTTACCTCTTGCATGGTCTCCGAGCAGCTGCTCCCTCTCTGTCCTGGTCCTCTGATGTGAGCTGGGATTGCTCAGGGAGGGGACTGAAATGGTTTCCAAACTGCAACACCCGCCCAGCTCTGATGTGACAGGTCCCCCCACCCACCACCTTCTGTATGGCTCTAAGATCCCTTTCCTAACCATCAGCTAGTTAGCAATGGCCCTGGCTAATGTCAGCCTCAGACCGGATTAGAGTGGGGTTTAACACTGGACAGAGGCGTTTTTAGTTTGCCTGGTTTAAGCAAGCTGTGATGCATCTGACGTTCTGCGTGGCATCTGTAAATATGTGTATTCCCTTACCCCCCTGCAGTAAAAACACTCCCCGCTGCAGCCCATGTGGGTGGCGGGGCCTCATTCCCAAGCTACTTTCCTTTTCCTGCTGCTCTCTCTAACCTTCTTTTCAGAACCAGGTCTTCCTCATGCCAGGTCTGATGCTGGCTCTATTCACATCAATGTTTAGCCCCTTTGGGCTCAGCAAATGCTCAGCTAACCCCTCGCTTCAAGGTACAGTATTCGTGTCAGCTGCACCCTGTGTCCTTCAGCATGTGAGTAGATTTGAGTAAACAGCCTATTTTTCTGAATGGGGGCAGTTTATGCTCCTCAGAGCTACTGACACAGCTGTAACCTCATGGGTCAGGGTATCTGGTGTCCACTCTGCCTGGTCTAAAGAGGATGTGGGTCTCTGCAGACTCAAGCTGACATCCCTGGATTGGTTGCCTTCGGGGTCCCCTTTTCAAGGTTTTCTTCACACCCCTAAGGGCTAGAGACAGGACAGGGCTGGCGAATATCAATAACCAGACCAGAGCAATTGGCTTTTTCCCAGGGCCCTGGCCTCCATCAGTGTGGAAGGGGCTGGCTTCCCCCCCTGGACAGAATGGTTGAGGCCAGGCTGCCAGTCAAGCAAGGCAATTAAGGACACGTCTAACTTCGGACATGGGGATGGTGCTGTGGCCCCGGCCCTCTTCCTCAGTGCCATGCTTTGGTCAACGGTCACTGTCCCAGCAGCCAGATTCGACCCCACCACATCACCTTCCCCTCTGTGCTGCAGAACAGAGGGAGCTGCTGAGGAGCACGTGGCTTGAATGAAGGGAGAGGGATGGTGGAGCCAGCCCCAGGGTACGCAGTCCCTGCTGAAGAGTGGGGAGGGCTCCCCACTTCTGTCGCCTTTCTTGCAGACGCTGTGGCCTGCAGATGCTTGCTTTTCTTCCTCCCCAAAGGAGGTGCTATCCCTCCCACTAAGCTCCCCCTGGCCCACCTTGCTGCTGTAGGACAGTGTTGAACCCCTGGGTTCGCGATGTAACTGCAATGGACCAGCGACACCCACCAAGGAGACAGACACCACTTTCCAGTAGAAATTTTTTTTATAGTGGTCTCATAAAGGCATACAACGAAATAGCAACAAAAATGCCTATGGGGGGGGGGGTGGAGGGAACAGCTACACAGTGAAAAAGACTATGCAAGATACCAGTGGGACAATAAACAGCTATGTAGTAATTATTATACAGGGTACAAACAAAAAAAACACACTTATAAACAATGCATAAATAGAAAAAGACTACACTTATAAACAATGCATAAATGGTATTATAGAGAAAAGAAAAAAAAGGGGAAAGAAACAAATCAAGAGAGGTAGAATTAACTGTATCAGTTTATAATACCTGTCCTACCACCATAGTGGACCCCAAAGCAAGGAGGCAGACCAGCTGCAGCATCCCAGTACGTAATCGGTCGGCCGGCAATTTGAGAACACCCAAAAGTCTCACCGATGGGAGCTCCCTGTCTCGGTTGGGGGATCAGTCTGACCGGTTTGTGACGTGCCCTTTAGCGTTCGAGGGTGGGAGGACGCTCGAGCCAACCGAGGCAGGGGCTTAAATAGTGTACTGCATGGCCAGAGTATAAAGTAGCCAATTGGAAGTGAGATGCAGGTCAGGACCAATGATGTAACTGGGACCCTGGACAATGATCCCTCCTTCATGGTGATGGGGGTACGGAGAAACTGTTCAGGGGGATAGAAACTCACCCCCCCCCCTTGATGACACAAGGCTAGGGAGGTAGAAACTCACACAGGAAATTGAGGCCCATCAGGGGAGATCGATCCTTAACACTCTTCCCCTTGAGCTGGATAGCCTGGAGATGAGACCCATCAGGGGAGATCAATACTTAACACTCCTCCCTGCAAACTCCATAGTCTAGAGGGCTACGTTGGGGGGGCGAGGGGACCATTATGTCTGCCACCTCCTTTGACAGACAGGAGCCTGGGAGCCCCCATGCAACACTCCTGAGAGCTGCCTGACAGAGTTGATGGCTCAGGTACACAGCTAAGGAGCAGGAAGCCCTGGATCCATTCCCAGCTCTGCTGCTATTTGCAGTTAGTCCTGCCTCTCTGTGTCTCAGTTTCCTCTGTAACCCTTCTGCCAGAGTGATATGGCAGAACAAGGGCCGGTTTCTATATCTAGGGGTTTCCAAATAATGTAACACCACCAACTGGTTTGAGCCCCCACCCAGATTTCTGGGAAATCATGCAGTATTCCCTGGGCACCCCAAAGGGGTAAGGCTTCCTCACTCACAAGAGTGAGTCTGAGTGTAACACACAGTAGTAAAAATGGAATGTAAAAAGCCAAATAACAAAAATCAGCACTGATCTGGAAAATCAGTGCAGAACAGGTTCCCAACATGATCCCACACAGCATAACAGCACATGTGAACTCGATAGCAAACCCAGCACTGATCTGGAGAATCAGTGCAAAACAGGCTTCCAACAAACCCCACAGCATGTAGGGAGTGTCCTTCATGCCAGCTGTCCACTGGCACCAGCCACTGGTCACCCACACTCTGCTCTCACCAGCCACTGACTCGGCCTGCTGTCCACCAGCTCCACCCACTGGTCACTCATGCCATCCACCCCACTACTGGCCGCTCTCACTGTCCGCTGGCTCTGCCTGCTGGTCACTCATGCCATCCAGCCTGCAGCTGCCTGCTTTCACCGTCCACTAGTCATTCACTCCATCTGCTGCTCCTCTTCAGTAATTTCAGCTCAAAGAAAGGATTTTCCACTCTTAGTGATTTCAGGTCTTAAACCTCCAATAGCTGCAAAAAGCTTCTTCCGTTAAAATAACAAAGAAAGGCCTCATAAGAATCCCTGCCAAATCTATCCTTTGACAATGGGGTCAGGGGGTGAGGCAATACCTCAGGGCATAGCTCCGAAAGTAGCTATGCAACCCCTCATCACTGTCTTAACTTTTTCAGGCTGAAATAGGCAGTGGCCTCTCTTACAAGTTTCTTTTTTTGCTAAGGGCTGCTTTTACCCTTTAACTAACCTAACCAGAGTTTGATCCAGCAAGAGAGCAGCATATTACAAAAGACAGTATCTCATGTTTCTCTTCAGTAGAATTACAGATATTGACAGATTTGTGATCAGATTAACTCCAAATGCCATTACCCATATTGCCCTGCACCCATAGTGTATTTATGCTAATATGTTCTTTGTGCTCATGCAAATACTAACCAATGCAAATTAGTTCCCCCCCCCCCCGAAGCTGTTAGGAACAGCTTCTAAGCCTGACTTACACCTATCTATGAATTGTATTTAGTGCCTCACTGGCAGACTGAAAAGCAGACCCGTGTCTTCATGCCAAGAACCTCTCTGGGAGCCAGGGCAGCTCGGTGATCCCTGGAGTATGGACTGGGCATGGAAATGCCCAGTGTCAGGCAAGGAGCCAGTAGTGAAGCAGGGAGTTGAATTCAACTGTCCAGTGTATCAAGCTAATACTTTGCTGCTCCCTCCACTCTGTTGAGAGCTACAGTTGACAATCACTCAGTGTTTGTAATGGATAGTTCCCCAGTTAAGTATGGTGCCTCACTCCAACCACGTAACTAATCCCATTGACTTGTGACTTGTAAAATTGGGGTCCTTGCTAGCAAACATATGTGAGGGCCCTTGAAGATATTAGAGGGCAGGGGCAGGGGCCAAGCGTCTGTTTGTCTCACCCTGGTGTAAATCAGGAGGAATTCTGCTGAAGTTCATAGTGCTACTGGTGGGAGTTCAGAAACCTGGCCCACCAAACTCATCTGGCAAGGACTGCTATTCTGGTCTTGTGAAACTGGATCCTGCTCAGCCTTCCTTCCCAGAGGCTGATCCGTTAATAAAATGCCACATGGCTTAATCTGGAGAGCAAGTCAACTACTTAATCCTTGACCAAGCTTGTGTGTGTTACAGCTGGGCAACTCGAATTTCAGAATTGAAAAAAAATAAAGCCTGTAAGGCCAAAGCCAGCTGTGCTGTAAACAGCAGAGTAAGATACCTGTCATGTATAATGTGGGGAGAGAACTAAAGAAATGAATGGGCAGGCACGGATTTGGCACCTCTGAGTGTGCAAAGTGAGTGTGGCGGGAGAACCAATCTGTGGACAGATGGAAGGTAAAGCAATGTCCCCTCCCTCCACCCACGCACACGCTCTCCCACGCACATTTACACACTGACTTCACTGGAATCTTCCCCTGCTGTGTGTGACCTTGGAATCAAATCCTAAATCCTAGTTTGCTTTTTCCAAGAACCAAGGTGAAAGGAAGAAAATGGGAAGGGGTGCTGGAGACATGCAAAGAGAAGAAAAAAAGCAGTGTGGGCAGATGACCAGCGTGTGTAATAACATCAGCGTCACACAGCTCAAGGAGCTTTTATTCAGTGATTCGCTCATCTCTGGGAAGTAGGTGGCTATTCCTTTGTTAATCCAAAACACACAAAAGTTAGTTACCTATGCTGCTGCAGCAATATCATAGAACATGGGAGGCCTGTCACTTTGTTCCGATCCCTAGGCCATCTTGCCTTTCAATTAGCCGATTCCCCAACTGAAGGGGACAAGGTAGGGAAAAGGCCTGAAATGAGACAGAAAATAATAGTGCAGGAAGCGTTTGATTTTAATACCCTGCTCTCCTATGCTGTCCAAGAATTTCAAAGCTCTTTAAAAACTTTTATAGTTTCCACTTTCTGCAAAGAATTTATAAATGACAAGATGATTTAATAAATGGTCAATTGGTTGTTATAAAGGCCAATACATTGCTTATAACCATCTATGATGCTGTCTGCTGACGGGCTAACAGCCGTCTATGTCTGTCCCATGCTGAGAACATTTGTTCATTATTCATTAAGCATGACTGCAATATAAAACAGGATCCTTTCGGGAATTAATCTACACAAGAAGTTTGTTTCCTGAGCTTGTACAGCACTGGACTACAGTCTGTGCTTCCTTTCCCTGGTGAAAGTCTGAAGTAAATTCATATTTACGACAGTGAAGCCACCACCAGAGTTTGGCCTAAACTCACAGACTTTGAGGTCAGAAGGGACCATCTGCTCTGACCTCCTGTACAACGCAGGCCACAGAATCCCCCACCTACTCCTCTAATAGACCTCTAGCCCTTGGCTGAGTCACCAGAGGCCTCAAATCATGGTTTAAAGACTTCAAGTGACAGAGAATCCACCTTTTACACTAGTTGTAAATTTGTGGTCTCCCAGGCTTCTGATTTCAAGGTAACACCCACTGAGTGGGAAAGAGCTCCAAAATGACAGACACCTCACTTAATGATTAACAGAGCAGAGAGATGGGTATTGAGACTTTTCATGAAGGAAACTAGCTTCCCAATTCTGCAGCCTTTACTCGCACAAGTGACCTGCTACAGCAGAACTAGGGTGTCCCCCTCCCCTTCAATATAAATAGGCTAAACTTTACTCAAGCAAAACTCTCCCGGAAGAATTGTGTAAAGGGCTTTGGATTTGGTGCCAGGGTTTTAACCAGGTAGGTAAGGATTACTCCTGGGGAGTTGTCCGTGGGTTTATATGTGTAGTTTGTAGCTGGCCTGCTTCTTTTTTACACCATCTGCTGCTCCCGTGCAGAAGTCCCAGAGATGGAACTGAGTGCACTCAGAAATATGCTTTTCTCGGCTTGTTCCTGGAGCACAGTGGCGTTTGTGCCAAGTGCTTGAACGAAGTTACTGCTGGCTGCAGGATGCACCGACTGCTGCTGATGCTTGTAAAGGTCTCAGGCGAGGTGTTCCAGGCCAGTATTCTCCCCAGGACTTGAAATTTAGGGTGGTATGGGGGACATGTAGGGGGGTATTGGGGGTACTCACTAAATTCGTATAACCCTGTTACTAACTGACAACTGGGAGGGGGTGTTGTGAAATTCAGGGTGGGGTATAAGGGGGTGTAGGGGTGGTGTTAGGGAAATCCCTGTTCCAGGCTCTTGCCCGAGACAAGGCGCAGCAATTTTTTGCTTGGGGAAAAGTGCATTTATACTGACATTCGTCAGTTGTGTTCTGACCTGTTTTTGGCCCCTTGTATGTGTGGCTGCAGGGAAGTGTAGGGAACTTGTTGGGGGGGCATTCTTTGAGATGTGGATGAGAACTTAGAGTTGATTTTTAATTAGTAGCTAAATCTTCAGCATATGTAAAAAGCTTTAAACCAGCTGTGGACCTGGCCCTGTGTGTCACTTGTGATATATTACTGACATACAAAGCCCAACTCCCCTTCCACTCACCAGTGTAACACCTCTGCGGGAGATCCAGACCTCACTCACCCTGCTGTAATTCCTTTGACTTCACTGGGGCAGTGCCTGATTCCCAGTTTCTAAAGGGGTACCTGTGTTAGTTTAGTGCAGCAAAACAAACGAGCCTGGTGGTCCTTTGAAAGACTAACATATTTATTTATATAAATAAATAAATTAAAATGCTTATAAATAAACATGATAGTCTTTCAAAGGGCCACCGGACTCCTTGTTTATTTTGATTCCCACCCTTGTAAGTGAAAAGAGGGAGCATCAGGCTCTGAGCCCTAATATAACCTTGTTTTAATCAGTTGTGTGTTTTTCCTGAGTGGAGGCGCATTGCTAACTTTCAGTACTAACCAGCAAAGTTTCTTTGGGGCGTTCTTCTTTTCTCTTGTCATCTGGAGGGTTTATTGGTGCTCTCAGGCCACGTACAACACTGTTGCAAATTACAGACTTTGACTGCGAACTCCTGAGGACCAGGAGTCATCTCTTTGCTCTGTGTTTGTACAGCACCAAGCACAATTGGGCCCTCTCCATGACTGGGCTCCTAAGTGGTGCAAAGAATCATAACAGAATGAGCTCTCTGTATGTTTCTCTGATGTTAGACTCTGGCTGCCCACCTTCGGTAACCATTCAGCCCCACTGCACATTTGCATCCCCTTCTTCCTGTGCATTCTTGAGCCCACAGGCTGGCTTCCATTCCGGTTTGTGTGACCGTATTTTGCTGTGAGGCCCAGGCTTGGACAGCTTGGGTGCTCCTCTGGTTTATGAATGTTGTCAATCAGTTCTTTCCCAGCTCCTTCCTCTTTTATTATTTGGTGCTGCAGCTATCTGTTTGCGTGCAAGTGGTGTTCGCAAGGGCCAGAAAGAGCTGACTTGTGGCCAGGGCCTCCTCCTGCTTTCACTTTAAACCAGGGTAAACAGGGAATAACAGGGGTGCAGTCAGGGGAGGGCCGAGACAGCAGGCTGTGTGGGGGCCAGGAGCACTGCTGGGGCTGATCCAGTATTCTCCCCAGGACTTGAAATTGGGGGGGTGTAGGGGGAGGAGCGGGGGTGGTATTGAGGCTGCTCACTAAATTGCCTTGCTAGCTGACAACTGGAAGAGTGTTGGGAAATTTGGGGCGGGGTGTTAGGGAAATCCCTGGGCTGATCTCCCCACATTAATGTCACTGGGGAAAACAAACAGGAGTCCAGGGGCACTGAGGGTCTAACATTTATTTGCCGCAGGAGCTTTCATGGGCAGAATCCCAACTCTCCCGCCACATGAAGCGAAGGCTGCTCTTAGTTCCGGAGACCAGCCCCCAACCCCCAGATCAAACGAGACCCTCCGGCATCCCGCCCCAGCGTGGGAGAATTACAGCCAGCCTGAGAACAGCCAGGCAGACGCGTTCTCTCCCGCAGCCAATCCCAGCTGGAGCTGGCGGTCCGGCCACGCCTCCTCCCTCTTCTGATTGGCGGGTGGGCGGTGCCGTCCGCTGGGTGAATGGAGCCGGGGCAGCGGCCGCAGAGCTCCGCCGTCGGGGCAGGGTTAAGGCGGCCGCTCCGCTGCCCCCGGCTGCGGGGCGATGGCCAAGAGGAGCTCCCTGTTCATCCGCATCGTGGAGGGGAAAAACCTGCCGGCCAAGGACATGTGAGTGCCGGGGACCCGGCGCCTTTTGCATCCTGCCCGAGCTTGGCTTTTTCCGGCGGCCCCCTCCAGGCTGGGTGGTCCCAGCGGGCAGGGAGAGAGGATCCCGCTATCTATCCGAGCCCCCCAGGTGCAACGTGTCCAAAGGACCGTCTGCCAAGCCCCTTCACCCCCCGTGTACCCTTCGCCATCCAAGTGTGAGCCTGTTTCAAGGGTCAGCGCTGCCCCACGTACAGCCCTATGGCAGGGGGGCTTTGGGGGACAGTGCGGTTCTGGCCGGCCAGCTCGCCGCATGTGTGTGCTCGCATCCCCTCCAGCACAGACGGGTTCCCTCAGCTTGTGCCCAGGGCTGTGCCCAGCACCGCCACCCACGCTAGCGTGTTGTAGGGTTATTCGTTCCCCGCTCCTACACACCCAGTGCATGAGGGGCTATTTCCCCCATATGCCCCACGTGCCTTTCCCATGAATGTATGTTCCTTGGCCGTAACGCCCAACCCATGCACCCCCGTGAGATTACATGTGTTCTGTGGCACTAGAAGAAAGCAGGGACCAAAGCCCAGCACCTCCCTTTTTGTCATGTTGCTTCTATTTAATAGACACTGGACTGAAACTAAAAAATCATAATGTAAACAAAAGAGGCTGGGTATTTTTGGCTTCCTGATTTATTTTTTCTTTCCATCCCGCGTGACCCTTTCGGGGGGGGGAGCAGTGATTACACATTGCATTTTTCTGGAAGTGGGAGAGGGGAAGAAGCTATGGCCTGAGTGATGGAAGAGGGTTAGTAAATGAAATAGATGAGGTTTTGCGCCTTGTCGTATGGAGGCAATTTGTAAGCTGGTTCTCAGTGTAAATCCTCCATCGCTCAGCTAGGACAGCCGTCTCTGGAGGCTGTTAGCATTCAGGAGTCAGCCGTTGGTGGGGCTGAAAGGCTGCCAAAAAAAAAAAAAAAATCCCAACTATCATCATGGAAAAAGAATAACCATAAATAAGGAACAAATGGTGAGTTTTCAGAGTCAGATCCATAAACACTCAAATCAGGTTTGTAGCAGTGTAATAACGCCATGCTCTTGATTTGCACCAGTGTGCAAGAGAAACCAGACAATGCAGAAAACTGTGTGAAATAGCACTTTAAAAATATTTCATCCGCAGACTGCATTTGGGGTAAAGCTCACATTTCACCAGGCTGGCTGCGTAATCTAGTGGGTAAGGCCCTTTTTGGGGAAACAAGAGCCCTAGGTTCTCTCCCCGGCTCTTCTTTGGGTTGATCCTAAGCAAGGCGCTTCCTCTCTGTAAAATGAGGTTAATGATCTTGTGTGAGGTGCCCTGAGATAGGTGGAGGTGCAGGAGTCTCTGTTGAGGGTTGCTTAGTGTATGTGTCATTTCAAAGGCTGAACCCTGTGCAGACTGTGTAGGAAAGTGTTTTTCTGATCTGTGCTCCAGGCGCTGACGTTGAGTGATGGTGGCTGCTCCTCTAAGTGCTCTAGAGGTGATGCATCTGTGTCCCTGTATTTCATTCTCCCAGGCGGGCACCCCAGGTGGAGGAAGGGGCCTCCGTCACTCTGTAGCCATTCCTTCGCAAGCTCGTGTAACCACCCTTAGCTGCTGGGGCTCCTTAGCATTGGGAGGAAAGGAATAAGGGAGGGATTCCAGAGGATTCCCTTCAAGAAGGGGCCTAAGTCTGATGAAGTATCAGCTGGTGGTCAGGGTACTGCCCTGGGACTCAGAGGTCTGGCTGTGAGCCCTTTGCCTTGGATCAGACCATGGTTCCCAATGCTTCAGGTGAAGTTTGGGTTTTTAAATCACTCTTTTGATTTAAATCCATTGGGCTGGGGTAAACCATTGCAGCGCCATGGAGCAATGCCGCTTTACCTCTGTGAAGGATCTGGCTGAGGATAGTTGTGTGCACCTGCTCTGCTGATATAAATCTGGAGTAACACTTGGTTCTGGCTGAGCTGCCGTGGGTTTTTTAGCAGGGTTTGGTGCTGATCCTTGCTCCCAGCTGTTACTTGATGGGCCAGATTTTCAGCTGGCTTACATGACAGGTCATTGGGACTGTGCTGACTTAGGTCTGCTGAAGATTGGACCTCAGCAGGCCTGTAAACAGACCCCCAAACCTCAGCTGTGTGTACAAACTATTACTTCCAGGGTGACTGCGCCACAAGCTTGTTAATAGCCTTATGAGCGGGCTGCTGTGGTGTTCATTTCAATCCACAGGGCACCCTGACATTTTAGGCAGCCTTCTTGTTAATATATTAATGTGCTTTGCCTTCTCAGATGCCTGGAGTGAAATCCACTCTCCAGGCAGCACCACGGAGGCTTGCCTTGGCTTGTTGCCAGGTCTGTCTCAGCTTTGTTGGCCCTCTTTGTGTTTGTCCTCAGCCTGGGTTGTTAAATGCTTTGAGGAGGCACTGCTGAGACCGTGAATCCCAAGGGGTCAAGGCCCTTGATGGCCTTGAGAGTCTGAGCTCATGGTGGCTTCTGTCTGTGGAGACAGAAGGAAAAGATGTTGTGCACTTGCCCCTTGGCCTTCATCTGGATTTGCCCTGACGCTGTTCTGTCCCAGCCTGCAACCACCTCTGAGGTTGTAAAAGTCTTAAGGCCTGGTTTTTCCTCTCCCTTTTATCATCTTTACTCCAATGGAACTTTGCCAGCTTCAGTGGGTTTACTGCAGATTAACACCTGTGTAAATATGAGGAGATTCAGGCACTGCAGGGCTAAATCCTGCTCTTGGTGACCAGTTGTAAATCCAGGATAACTCCCTTTAAATCCATGGATCGTTCTTGGAGTGGCCAAGTGCAGAATTTGGGCTATATACATGGTTTGTCATGGCTGACATAGGGAAACTGCCTCTTCAAAGCGTCTGACGAAGTGGGATTTTCTCCCATGAAAGCTCATGCAATAAATAAATCTGTTAGTCTTTTAAGTGCCACAAGACTCCCTGCTTTTTTCTCTTTACTAGACTAACACGGCTGCCCCTTTGGAACTCTGCCTTAAGTGAAGCTGATTCTCTCACACCATAGACATGGGATGAGTTTATCCAGTGTAAAGTGGGTGTGAAATCTGAATCGGATCCAGTAAGTTCACCGATTCAGCTTCAACAGAAATCTGAACAAATCCAAATGCTGCTGTTCAAGAGATGCTTTAACTTGGCCCCAAATATTCTCCACATTTGTAACAATGGAAAAAGTCATTTTCAAGCAAAAAAAATCTCTCCTGGCAGCCTTCGCAGGCTAGTCATTGCTGTCTCGAGAACTTGAAACTGACTAAACAAGAGGGGAGCCGAGACCATTGATTTCCTCCAAGATAAGGAAGGCGTTTTATTTTTTTTGCTGAGAGTTATGAACGGCGTCAAGGGAACTGGGCTTTTCACACATTTTGTTTCTATAATCTAAAGTCCTGTTAAGCACACTGGGAAAGAAAGGTGTGCCAGTTCTGAAGCTGGTGTAAATCAGCAGGACTCTGCTGGAGGTCAATTTACTTATGCTCATTTTATGCTAGGGGAGTGTCTGGCTGTGTGATTTTTAAGGTTGACAGTGTTTTCTTTGTGTAAACTGGAACTGTTTCTTAAATTGGAAGCTTTGTGGGCAGGCACTTGCTTTTGTTATGTGTTTGAGCAGCACTTGTCATTAGGGGATCTTTGATTACTAAATGCTCTGGCAAGATGAGCTGTTGCCTGTTTGTGATGGCAGCATAATATGTTCGCCATCTGGCTGTCGTGAGGTTTGTGTGTGTGATAGAGTTATAGGGGAACCCTACTCCACCACTGTTCTATGAACCAGATTGGTCCGCAGTGCAACGTCCGCTCACCTTTACATCCGTATTCCCAAATGCAGTCCCTATTTTTGGTGGCCTAGTTTGGTTTGCCTTCTGTGGCTGCTGTTAAACGTGTATAACACCTTTTACTTCACTGGGTCACCAGATCAGGCCTAAAAGAGAGATTTGGATAAAATGCAGGTGGGGCAGCTCCCCTGTTTATGGGGTGAGTCTGTGATTTGCTCCTGCTTTAACCAGGACAGAGCACGCAGGCTCCTAAATTATCTGGCTGTGCCTGAGTCATGCTTTTCCATTCTGGCTCTGGTTCCTCTGGGGCTTAGCATGTACCTGGCATATGAAATAACAATTTCCAAGTAGGGTTGGGCCCCGGGCCTTGTGGTGGGTGGAATCTGCTCCCACCATTCTGGGAAGAGTGATACCACTTGCCAGCCAGCTGCCCTAAAGGGGTTGGATTTCTGGGTGCTCCCTAGATGGGAACTGCTCAGGAAGCTATTTCTAGCCTGCCTGTAGTAACCTGAAAATGCTTCCTTCCACCCCTGGAGAGATGGTACGTGTCCTTTAAGCCGGCAAGCTGCTGACTGTTTGTTGTTTAATTGTGGGTGATTCACTGGTATCTGATAGTGGGGGACTCTTAGCAACCAGAAATAGTGTGGACAGGTGTTCGGTGAGCTTCCCCTATCCCAGCTCTGCCTGAGCTGTGATATGCCTTTTGTTAATCTGCTGCTCCTGTATCATGTCTCTTCCAGGTCAGTGCGGTTCCCAGCTATCACCAACTGGTGTGGGCGGTCAAACCTCGTGGTTGGAGCTGGAGCTAGCAGCAAAACTCCAGTATCCAGGACCCCAAGGGGTCAGGGCTGGACCCCAGAACTCAAACCATTGGTCTGAGCTGGAATTAGCAACCCAATAAGCAGGCCCAAGAGGTCAGAGAAGCTGGGGCTTAGCGAGGGAATCAGGAAGCCAGCTGGGAAGCAAGGTGAAGCTGTCTGGCCAGGAAAGGAGCAAGGCTGGGAATAAGCCAGGGGCCAGGCAGGCATGGAAGAGATCACAGAGGTTTGTGCACTGAGTAGCCAGAGCTCAGTTAGAGCCAACTGCCTCGGCCGGTCGGGCAGAGTGGTTCTCAGGCAGCCACCCATCGGTAACCAGAACAATTATCCTGCTCCTTCTTTTGGCTTCTGCGGACTTTGAGTCAGTCCTGGATCTTGCCTCAGCAAGTTGAGCCAGAAGAGCACCAGCTGTAACTTTCCTGGTCTCCCATGACTAGCAACCACCCTGTAGTGGTGACTCCCCAGAGCATCACAAAGTCGGTTGAATTGCACTGGAGTAACCAGGGAGCAATATGAGCCCTGCCATACTTGTTTCATTCAGACCTGCTCCATGGTCTGGGACCTCTGTCAGGGAATAGCCCTTGCGCTAAGCCCCTGCGGGCTGATGGGTTTGACCTGGGCCCTTCCACTCCCCGGGGTGTGCTCCATTCCATGGAGGTCAGGGGAAAACCACACACAGCAAGTTTAGTGACTCGGCAAGGGCGTCCAAAATGGAACAGCAACAGGCTAGTGTCAGTTGGGCAGTTCAAATGATTCCTAGCTAGCTGCTCCTGCCACAGGTTAACAGAGGAACTCAGAGCAGCAGGTTGTGGCCCTACTTCGTAGGAGACTCCTAGCAGCTCATTTCCCAGAGGGCCAGGGTTCCTTGCTCCAGCTGACATCTCCAGTGGCTGAAGAATTCCTGCTAGGGAGATGGGCCGTCTCAGCTGAACCCTAGGAGATGGCCCAAGCGAGAGGGGTAATGGCTAGGTTATGTCTGTGGCCAGATGTCCTTCCTGGCATCACCGTGATGGCTTCATGCATGGGAGGATAAAGTTTTGCTCTCCTCATAGACTCTAAGGTCAGAAGGGACCAGTATGATCATCTAGTCTGACCTCCCGCACACTGCAGGCCACAAAACCTCACCCACCCACTCCTACAATGAACCTCAAACCCATAACTGAGCTATTAAAGTCCTCAAATCATGATTTAAAGACTTTAATACAGAGAATCAACCAGCAAGTGAGCCATGCCCACTGCTACAGAGGAAGGCAAAAAACCCCCAGCGCCCAAGCCAATCTGCCCTGGGGGAAAATTCCTTCCTGACCCCAAATATGGCGATCAGTTAAACCCTGAGCATGAGGGCAAGTCCACAACAGCCAGTCAAGAAGAACTTCTCTGTAATAACTCAGAACCCACTCGATCCAATGCCCCTTCCCAGGTCACTATCATACCCATCACCAGTAGTAAAAGACAGACAATGGCCAAGCTACACTGTCCATCATATCATTCCCTCCATAAACTTATCAAGCTCTGTTTTGAAGGCACCTAAGGTTTTGCCTCCACCACTTCCCTTCGTAGACTATTCCAGAACTTTACTCCTCTGATGGTTAGGAATCTGCATCTAATTTCAAGCCTAAATTTTCTGAAGGACAGTTTGTATCCATTTGTTCTTGTGTCCACATTGGCGCTGTATTTAAATAATAAATTCCTCTCCCTCCCTTGTATTGATCCCTCTAATGTATTTATAAAGAGCAATCATATCTCCTCTCAGCCTTCTTTTGCTCAAACTAGACAAACCAAGCTCTTTAAGTCGCCTCTCATAGGAAAGATTTTCCATTCCATGAATCATCCTTGTAGCTAGCACAAATGTTGACCCCAGTATTGAAGGCTCCTCTGCGAGGTGTTTGCTGCTGGAATGCCCTCTTAGCAGTCACTGCAAGTCTGAGTGCTTTACAGGCTCCCTGTCTCCTGAGGAGGCAGATGGGGAAACTGAAGCACACTGCTGAGGAATGAATTGCACAAGACTATGTAGTGAGTAGCAGAGAAGAAACCAGTCTGTCTCTTTTGTGCTTCCCAATAGACCCATTGCCTTGTCCCCTGCCCAAGGACTGGTGATTCTTAAATTATCTCACCCTCCATGTACACCAGAATCCATCCGTGTATGTCTTCCTGCATACGACTTAAAACAGGTTGGCTGGGGTGAAGAATTTAGGTGCCCCACTCTCTCAGGCCCCACTGAAAATCCTGGCCATTGGTTTTGTGTTTAGGCTGCTGTTGTCAGTCTGCAGCTGCGCTGTGTTGGTGAGAGGCTGTGTGTGTGGGGTGCAGAATATGTGCACGGGGAGGATCATGTGGGTATTCCTGTCTCTAGCCCAGTTGGAGATCTGTTCATTAGACAAGGTTTGCAAAAGTGAGGGGAGATGGTTGTTCTGGAAAGGCAAGTAAAACTTGTTTGTTTATGGACAAGATGGGCAAACAAATTCTGTGTCTTGGCTCGTACATTTCTAATGATGATTTTGCAATGGTGCATTAGCTTCTTCCCCCACCTCCCCGTTTCCTTTAAACATGACTTACGAAGTGAAGTGTGAACACATGCATGCAAGGAACTGAGTCAGCTCTTATTTACTTTTGACATTTTCATTTTGTTCACCTTTTTCTTTAATTGTTGTGTATGCATTTTTTTTTTTTTACATGGACAGTCTAGATCTTGCCCACCCTTTCTGGAAGACACGAGCTATGTGTATGTAGGCTGGGGAAAAGATGTCTCTTTAATGCCCTATAATGCCATTATAACATCGCAGTGAAGACAAGGCAAGTGGCAGTTTTAACATGTTGGTGGGCTGAAGCAAACCTTGTTGACACCACAACTTGCTCTGTCTCCCCTAGGATTTCCTAACAAGTGTTGGCAAGGGTCTTTTTAACACCTTAGCCCTTGTGGAGACAAGGAGCACCTAGCAAATCCTGTAATTGACCACTTGCCTCTTTCCAGGCCTGATGCCTGGGACCAGGACTCAGTCCTGCCCAATTAACCATGGGCAAGGTGTGGGACTAAAAAGGAGTGGGGAAGGAAGTGTTTCAGGGGGAAGGCTGCTGAATTCCCTGGGGAGGGAGGCAGGCTAGGGCAGCTGAGTAGAAGAGCCAAGGTGGGGAATTCTGTGACTAGCTCTTAGGAGAAAGGGTGGCCGGGGAGAAGAGAGCCTTCAGTAGAAATGACAGTGAGGTGTCTGCTAGGATATTGGGAGTGGACTGAGAGCTAGGAGATGGCTGAGGACTCTGACGTGCCAGGGTCCCTGACAGGCATGTGGACCTGCTCCAGATGGCTGGGTTGACTGGAGCAGACAGGGGACAGCAGGTTGCAGGCTATCTGTTGGCTTTGCTTTACCCCACGTGCTATCTGCAACAGCGCAAAACCTCCCTGTCACCTTCCTCCTGGTGCTGGCCAAGAAGCAGCAATGGGAGGAAGCTGGGGGTGGGGGGCTGCTCTGTGGGTGGGGAGCCTGTTTCTGGTTCCTTGTATCACATCTCTAGGCACAGCCTGTTTGGTTGGTAGCATCCATTGGCTTCTTGGACCCTGAGAAACCATGGGTGCTGCGTGGGGTTCTCTGCTCAGTGCATCCCTATTTTGTCCTGGTGTGAACCATCAGCCAGCTGGTCTTCGTGGTTCCTCACCATCAGTTGAAGGCCCACCTGTCCCGTGACCCACAATAAGTGGGCCTTTTCCACTGGGAGCCCACCTGTAAGGAAGGAGACTGAAGGCAGAGTCCAGTGGGTTGGAGACTGTTTTGATGATGTTCAGGGACCTGGACTAAGGGACTGTGTAACCCCCTTGAAAATGGCTTGGGTGGAGAATGAATGAAGCACCCTCTATTGCAAAATTAGGCTGAGAAGCATTGAGGGCCAGCTAAGGTGGAAGTTCTGTGATGCTGGGTCTCAACAGAAGGAGGTGCTCCGGGATGGTGAGTTTTGTAATGTACGTTTCCACATCAAGCAAAGATTCAACTGCAGCTTGCAAAGGCTAGTTTAAACCCAGCTCAAACAGGGAAGACTAAATTTAATATTGCCAAGGTAAAAAACACATAGAAAACCCCTTTTTGGCCTTCTACATCCGTCACAAAGAGAGGGCAGAGCCTCCCTTTGCAGGTCACCTTTAACCTTGCTTTTTAGGCCCACTTTCTTGTTAAGCCAGGGGGCTATGGCATTAAGATGCCTCATAAAGAAACCATGACACTGTAATTCTTTTTTAGGAGTGTTTCCCATGTTCTATTAAGCGGCCATATTCCTGCCGGGTGAGCAAGGGAAATACCAGGGTCCTTAGAGTTAATAGTGAAAAACCATCCATGCGAAGGGAGTTGCTGCCACTCTTAGCAATGCTTGTTTTCCAGCCAGAGGCAGGAATCCTGGTTCATTTAGCTTCAGCAATGATTAACAAACCCCAGGCAGGAGAAGTTTCAGGCACCATGAGCTGTGCACACAGCTCAGTCCTGGCATTTCATTATAAACCTGTCAGCTCCTTTGGGGATCTAGGACTGCTCGTAAACAATGGGACATTAAAACTTGCTGGGAGGCAAGCGCGGGAATGGCATCTCTCCAGCTAGCTGGGCCAGCTAATGCCTCCTGCTGCAACCTTCTTTTTATGATTGCTTTACTACTACATCAGATGACGGTGCCTGTTTACTCAGGATCTTTCCAAGGTGCTTACATGGCCCAGCCCCTCTCCTGTCAGTGGTGGACTCCTCTCAATGACCTTGTCCATCTGGAAGGTCGTATTATCTTTTTCCTTCTGCAAGAGGCTCAGAGAGACCAAGGCCATGTCTACACTATGGTGCTACAGTGTTGTACTGTAGAAGGCTATGGATGTCATGTGGCCCCAGCTTTTGGGGACGGTGGATGGACTTTGGCTTGTGGTCCCACCCATGCACCACCTCTGCTTCTGTTCAACACCTCTGCTTAAGCCTCCCTGCACAGTTTATGCCTCTGTGCCCCCTCCCTAGCGGCTCCCCTCACTACCACCTGCCTGCCGCTCACATCTCTTGGTAGTTTAGTATGTCCACAGTGCTGTGTTTGACAGGATCATTGTACCAATGCATTTGGGAACTTCCAAAACTCCTATTTCATGGTAACCAGCTGTGGAATGGAGCTTGCTGAGCTGCCGCAGCAAGGGTGTTTTTGGTGTCCCATCTGCAGTGAGGGTGGTGGGGGAGGGAGAACACGACATTGCAGGCCTCAGCTGAAAGATTTCGTGTCAGGCACTGCAACTAAATTTAAAACCTCTCAGCCCTTGGGATGTTACTGGGCTGTAGCTCCCAGGTTTTGCAAAGCCTCGTGTCAGTGAGATGGCTGCAGAAGGCAGCAAGGTCGATTTCTTTGTGTAACCTGCGCTGGTCACATTTGGGAATGGAGGGCAGGGCAGGTCAATCAGCTAAGTGGCTAAATGCTGGGTGACCAGCTGTCCTAGCCCTGGGCGGTTCATCATGTCTCTGGGCTCGGGATTGGGACTGAGTCCCTCTCACTCATGAGGAAGCTGTGACTTGCTTGGATTTTCAAAATACGTGAGTAGAGCGGAGAGGCTGGAAGTGATAGAGATGCTGAAGCCAGGCCAGGAGGTAGTACTCGATCTGTGGATTAGCTCCTGGGCCTGAGAGTCAACAGTCCTGGCTTTTAGCCCCTCGTCTTAGGCAGACATCTTTATTTTGTTAGGTGTACTGCAGCTGCAGTAACTCTTTGGAGCCCTTTTCATGGGCTGGGCGCCCATGGTGCAAGGTGCTGTACCAACACAAGTGGCTTAACTGCTCCCTCTTGGACACCAGTGTTTGAAGCCAGCTAACATTTATAAAACCCCAGAGAGATGCTGTCCGCACCTGTGAAATGGGGGTGATACTGGCTTCCCTCATGGCTGGGTTATGAAGAGTATGTGATGTATGTAAAGCACTTAGAGATCTGTGGATGGAGAGGGTCCCATAAAAATGGAGCATATAACTAGTGTGACATGGATTTAGAAACCCTTGGTTGGTTTATGTTTGGAGCATGATCACCTAAGCTAAAGACTCCAAGAGAATTGTCAGTGATGCATGATCCAGGGCCAGACAGATAGGTGATGGAAATTGGAGTAGGCCCATTGACCTCAAGGAAGCCACAATCATTTAAACCAATGGTTTTTGAACTTTTTTCCTCAGGACCTAGTTGAAAAAAGATCATTTATACCTGCAACCCAACAATTATGTCTTTGAGCAATACACTCCAGTCTTCTGGTGGCGGCAGCAGTGGCGGCAGCGGCAGCAGCAGGGGTGCTGTGACCTGGTTCTGGGTCTTGACCCTAAGTTTGAAAACCACTGATTTAAACCAGCGAAGAGCTGGTCTTCAGTATCTAATCTGCTGTTTGTAAAGTAACAATCTACATACAAGTTGGTCCATATATGGCATTCCCTGTGTATATTCCCTGCCTACTTAGGAGTTTGTGAAAAGCAGGAGATGTTAGATGTAGCATGTATTTAATACTATTTGATCCACTTATTTAATGTAGGAAAAACCTGTCTGTTGTAGCTCATTGAAATGCTGGGAGAAATATTCTTAGCAGCCTGAAATGATTTCTAGTGTAAGACACAGATTCAAATTATCAGCTCCCTGTAAAATGAAATTACCTTGGAAAATGTCTTGTCAAATTACAGAGAATGTGAGCATGGCACAAGCAGAGGAAATAGTGCTGCTAAAAGGCCAAAAAGAAGAGCTCTTTAAAATAAATGGATTAATTGATTTGAGCAATCAGTTTTGGGAAGAACATGGGAATTGCAAGACTGGGTCAGAACCAGAACCAGAGGTCACCAAGCCCAGTAACCTGTCTGTGACAGTGGCCAGCACCAGATGCTTCAGAGGAAGGTTTGAGTCCCACCATAGCTGGTGTGGGAAAATCTGTACCCCACCCCCCAGGTTAGTCTCGTCTTGGTCTAATAGTTCGAGACTGGTTCAAGCTGTGAAGCATTAGCCTTAAAATACCTTCCAAAATTGTTATTGCTTAGGTGTAATGTATGATCCGTATTTCTATCCGGCCCTTTCTGAATTTTGTGAAGATCTTGGCCTCAGTTATTTCCTGTGGCAGTGAATTCCATGGATTTTTCACCCCATCACCATTTATTTTAGTCTGTTATCAGGAGATTGGTTTACCAGCCATTTAATGTTCGTGGTCTGAATCAGCCTTTCTTGTGGCTGGGAAAATTGTTTTTTTGGCTGCAAATCAGTAAGACAACTCTGTGCCATGTTTGAGGAGTCCCCCCCCCCGCCTCCTTCTTTCCTTTGATTAGAAAGCATCATCTAAATGGTAGATGTGCCTTAAAAGCAGCCTTTAGTACTGGCCTACTAATAAGCTCATTTCCCTTGTTATGCTGGCTCCAAGCCACACCAGACAAGTGTAGGGAGCAGTGAGGGGGTTCTTCACCTCAGTGCAGGCCTGCTAATCTCTCACCTCCATTAGGGTGATTGCATGCAGCACACTGGAACAAATGGTTATTTTCTCTGGGTTTCTCCCGGCCTGCACCCCATAATAGGCCAGATCTAAGGTCTATTGAAGTCTATAAGTTTTGGGTCTGGCCCATAGTGTGTGCCTTCTCTGTACAGTGACAGTCACCTCCAAAAACTTCCCCTCCTTGACTGTGCTATGCCCTTATGGGGGATCGCTCCCCATGGGGGGAGGTCCAGCACCAGTCCTTTCACTACCTTATTTAGATGTGCTCACCTTGTGGATCTTGCCTTTGGTCAGTGGAGAGGCAACCTGCAGGCTGGTGCTGTTGGGGAGGGAGCGAGCTGCGTAGTGGAAACTAGGGGGAGGCACTGTTATGTTGTGATGGCTTGCAGGAGTGCTGTTTGGAAAGCTGGGTAAATCAATCAATCAAATCATAGGGCTGGAAGGGACTTCGTGAGATCATCAAGTCCAACCCCCTGGGAATTGAACCCAGGACCTTCTGCATGTTAAGCAGAGGTGCTAGCCACTACACACTGAGGTGCTTGCGTACCCTGCACTCACTCAGCACAGCGCTGCGTCTACCACAGAGGTTGTGCGGGAGGAGCGCACGTCACTGGAGCTTACTGCAAATAGAGAATTCTGATGAAATAGACCAGACCTGACAGCCTGGAATAGCGGCTCTATCTGTCCTGGGTCGTCAGGGCTTTCCTAAGTGACACTCCCTTTGTTTTAACAGTGAATAACCTTAGGAATTTGTTTGTCCTTTGAGAGCTGCAGGAGCAGGTTGACACCCTCTCCAGGAAAACAAGCAAGGAGTTCCTGTGGCATTTTTAAAGACTAACAAGTTTATTTATTGCATGAGCTTTTGTGGGAGAAAATCCCACTTCATCAGATGCTGCTAGAAAGAGATGTAAAGCTCAGTGTTTGGCCACATCGCCTTCCCTGTGGCCTCATGAAGAGTTGTGGGTTCAGGTTACCCTGAGACTGGAGTCAGCATCCATACCTCTTTAAGGAGCTAATGCTGTTTTCAGTCCCAGGGCAGACAGTCTGAGTTGTACTGGGACCTCCGAGGACCACGCCAGGAAGGCAGCCAGAATGAGCTGACAGATCCACTGTGTGTCATGGAAGGCTCTGAGAGCAGGGTTTGCAGGTCAGCTGATGACTTTGCCACAGAGCAGGAGGTCAGCAGAATCTGACTGGGATTCCCCAATGGCTCCAGGCCAGCAGGCTTGTTTCACACAATGAGGAGGGTTGTATGCAATCAAAGTCCTCCATCCTTGGGTCAAACAGAGGTTGACTGAGATGCCTGGCTCCATTTAACAGAAGGGCCCATGTATTTTGTCAGTCCTGACCAGGCCATTCAAAATCCAGCGACCTACGAAGGAAAAGTCCCATTGTTTTTTGTGCTTCCTCTGAGCCTTCTGTTTGCAGGCGGGTATGTTTCTTCATTGGTCCATAGTTCCCTGATGGAGAGTGTACCAGATCCTACTGATGGCACACTTTGACCTGTGGCCAAAGACTGAGCTCTGCACATCTTAAAAGTGGTTTATTTAACTTCTGATGATGGTTAGCCATGCCATAAAAAATCTGTGAAAGAAGCAGTGGGGAATGCCACTTGGAGGTATCAGACAGGTCTCTGGGGAGGTATCAGGCCCAATTGAAGCCTCTCTGTTAGGAAAAGGGGTAAGACTGCAAGTTGAAGAGGATGGACGCCTTGGCTTGCTAAATAAAGCCATGCAATTTGGCAAGCTGCTGCGCCACAGCTTGTCAGGCTGTTTCCTCCCACGTGGATGTGTTCAGTAGGAGTTCCAGCCATGATGCAAACCTCAAAGGATGGTGACCAGCATGTCTTAAGGTTACAGGTTTTCTGGCAGCTGCTCTCATGGGTCAGCATCTCTTTTCCCTTGGAGTTTTGTGTCGTGGCATTGTTAGACAATCCCAAGTCCACATGCCAGAAATACATCTGTTCCTTTAACTAAAGATCATTCACTGGGCAGCACCACCTAACTCCTGAAGTTTGGGCTGTCAGCTCAGCTCCAGGTGATGCTTTCTCTTTTGGCTGGGAATTAACCCCCAAATCTAGGCCATTGGGGCTTCCCTGTGCCCTACCCCACTGGCCTGAAGGAGGATATCCCTTCAGCAGGGCATAACGAAAGCCCCCTAAAGTCTGCCCCAGGAAACTATGGGCATCTCTGTGACTGTTAGAAAAATGGGGGGCCAGGGATATGTTGAGTGTAGCTGGATGTTCTACATCCAAGGGTAGAGGATCCATGTGAGAGGCTGATAATGCTGGTTGTGATGGGTGGTGGTGGTGGGCCTCATGGAGTTCTCAGGACACTTGGCTTCAATATTGGCACAAGATGAAATCAAGAAAATATCACAGATCTCAATGGTCCCTGTGCAGTTTGTCTAGTGGGGAAGGCGAGGATGGACCTGGGGGGGGGGACGGTATTCTCTGAACTACACCAGTTGAGGAAGCAGTGCTGGGTCCAACTGCACTTGAGTTGGCTCTGTGTCTCCTTTTAGCTGCCTCAGCCAGGAAGGAAGCAACTGCATCTCTTCCAGTCTCCAGCAGCACTAATTCACTCTGTCTTGGGTCGACCAGTCGCAAACAGCCAGTGCCTGATGGGGGAAGTTGGCTGGGCTCAGATCCACTGATCAAGAGGGCGCCTTTTCCTGTTTTGGAAAAAAGAAAATGTTACATAAAAACAAAACACACGGCTCTTCTTGGCAGCCAGAAGGACTGAGAGATTCCAAGCCAGGCACCTCTGTGTTTACAAAGAAGTCAGGGTTTGAGATTTATTCCCTTAGTGGGTAATGCCTGAGACAAAAATGTACTATTCAGCCCATATCCATTCATGTTATATATATTTTCCCCAGTCCAGATGTTATCAGTCAAGAGTTCTGGCCTTAGAAATCTATGCAGACAGGGACCATTGGACCATGTAGTCTGACCCTGTACAATAGGCCAGAGTTTTTCCTCTAATACTTTGTGTTTGACTAAAGCCTCCAGACAGATATTCAGCCTTCATTTGGAGACCTCAAGAGATGGAGAATCCAGCACTCACTTCCCTTGGTTTACAGGAGTTGTCCATTCATTTTGTTCCCTAGTGGGATTAGGGTGCCAATGACTGATACCATGTTGACAGGCCTCCAGTGCTTAATTTGTGCCAGGGTTGAGCCCTGGCACCTCTGGATTTGGCAGGTCTGGACTTGCTGTGTCAGCTATGCAAGCAAATAAATTGCTTGAGGCCTAGTACCTCTTTTCTTCCAAATCAAGCACTGCATGCCTGCTTTGTTTCCTGTCTGGCTGGCTCTGATTGGCTTATACTCATTATTTGGATTGCAACAGGACCTAGATCTCTCCACTATGCTCGGGCATGGAAAAACTGTTCTGGAGGTGAGAGGCAGTAAATGAACTTTACCTCCCGCTGTCCCGAAAGAGAGCTGATACTTGCTGTGCACTCTTATCAGCCCTTCCTTAGGGGTGCCAGCATTCCCTTAGACAACTGGCCTCTGACTTGTGTAGAAGAGAGAAGCCAGTGTGACTGATGAGTGAAATTTGGACCCATTCTTTCTCTTGTGGTTAGAAATTCCCCAGGCCATGCAGTCTGTGCTAACATGGGGCATTTTGTGCTTGTTTTCCAGCACGGGCAGCAGTGACCCTTACTGCATTGTGAAAATCGACAATGAAGACATCATCAGGTACTTGGCTTATCTGCTTGCGCCCTCTCATTCTCATTCATGTGATCTTGTTCTCTTGTGTGCAGGCTGTGTCCTTGGTTAGTGTACATCAAATTAGCTCTGTTGACTTCAACAAAGCTAGGCTAGTTTACATCAGCTGAGGATCTGATCCTGTTTCTTTTTTTCCCCTTGGAGCAAACTTTAATTTCTTCTACACCTCGTGACTGTGCATTCCACGGCATCGTCTGGCATGTTCTAAAACTTGAACAGCCACCAGGGACTCATCCTGTGCTCCATGCAGCCTGGCACAGTTCAGAACATTTGCCATCTATAATATAGTTTGCTTTGGTTTTAGGATGTTAGACGCCAGTGATTAGAGAAACTTTTCCTTTCCATGTGAAATGAACATCAAGGCAACTATGAACTTTTCCTTCTCCTGATTAAGAGATTAATGTCATGTTGATTTTGGACTGGCTGGTAAACTCTGTCAACTCTCTTTTAAACTGTAGATTTTAATTTCAAATCCCTGTCCCTAGCTGGTCCTATAAAGAAGAAGGAGCTGTCAGAAAACCTATTTCGCTTCTCGTGTTGCTCTTGTATCCTCTGCAGCATATTCTCCTTTGTCTTGAACTGAGATGAAGTGAGCTTGATGTTTTGTTTCCCAGGATCCACAACCAACCAGTGCTTAAGGCTGAAAAGTATGCTTTTAAAGTATGCTACGTAACAGCAGACAGACTCCTAGTGTAGATGGGACAAGTTTAACATATGTTAGCTGGTTGAGCTTGGCTCCCCACTAGGATCTGGGTTAGCTAACACATGTTTAAACTATGGCTCACTGTGTCTGCACTACGAGTTTAACGTGTTAGCTATCACATTGTAAAAGCACACCTTTGTGTAGACAGGAGGGCATACCTGAATCTTTTTGCTATGAGGTTACTGGTCTGAATTCCCAGCTCCAGGTTAGTAGTCAGGGTGCAGTCTAGTAGAAGGAGTGAGGCAGAATGTCCTCTCCTGGGGAGAGGGAGGGGTGTCTCAGATTTTTCCATGCTGTAGCTCCCTGTTACAACAGAAAAAAGTTTCAGGAGCCCTGTCTCCGAGCCCCAACCTCATTTAACCCAAAGAAATAGGGGCTGGAGTGTACCCCAGAAACCTGGTGTTGACCTCCAGATAGGCAGCTGTTGCTGTATCCAAATGAAAGTGTAGGGGGAACGGAGGGAGAATGGAGTCTGGCTAGGACACACTGCTATGGAGAAGTGCCCTGGGTCACTTGAAGTATGTCTATATTGCCATGTAAGCCCAAGTTTGAACTCAGGCCGTAGCCTAACCCTTCGTCTGTCTACACACAAATCTGACTCACCCTGTGTTCAGCACAGGATCCCAGGCCCCTACAGAAGTGTAGGGTCCTTTCAAACCCTACTGTTTTGCAATGTAGATGTGACCCCATGGGACTTGTAATCTGGGAGATTTTCAGAAGTATCCCACAATCCTGTGTGCTGACTTTCTTTATCCTCCAGACAGTCAAATTTAGAGTTTTCCCACCCTGTACCACAAATGAAGGGCTAGAGTGGCCACATCTGAGGAGAGCGCTAGGATGTCTGGGATAGGTGACTGGACTGGGACCCACATCAAGCAGTGTAGACTCTGTAGAGCCGAGGTTCCATGATTCTTTGGGGTACAAATGAGGATAGACGCTCAAGCCCTAGGTTAACAAATCAGGACCTGATCACTTGAGCTCTCCTGACTGTGGGCTTTCATGTCAGTGTAGATGGACCCTCAATAACCATGAATGGTCAGGAGAGGTTTGGTAGAACAGCTCATGTGGAGCTTTGTTGTGTGGGCAGGCTGGTGTCTCAATGTGTGTTGCTGGGGGAACCCTTGGGCACCACTGAGATGAGAAACACATCAGTGGGGCAGTGCCCCCAGTAGTGATTTTCAGTACAGTTGTGGTTAAAGGGACCCTCTTCCCTCCAGGACAGCCACCATCTGGAAGACACTATCCCCATTCTGGGGGGAGGAGTATGAGGTCCACCTGCCGCCCTCATTCCACAGCGTCTCCTTCTATGTGATGGATGAAGATGCCCTCAGGTACTGTGCCGGCTTCTCTGCAACTTTTCTCTGCCTCCCAGCAGCACAGCTCTGCTGGCTTCAGCAGTGTTAACCCAGACTCTCCCCCATGCGAGACAAACCTTGTGCCATGTCCGTGGTAGACAGTACTAGACCGTGGGGGTGTTTATTTGTGTGGCATTAGGATGAGGAGGCCTCCCCTGCAGTAGATTGACAGTCCCTGCCCAAAATAGCTTTTATACTGGGTCACGTACCATTGCCCCTGCCCTCTGCCAGTTATCTGATGGGCAAACTGAGGCATGAAGTGAGTAAGTGACTTGCCCAAGGTCACCAAGGAGTCTGTGACAAAGCAGGGAATTGGAACCACCAGGCCTTAGTCCCAACACCATCTTCAGCTGTGGCAGCACAGGGAGGAGAAATGACTGATCTATGGGTTTGACATGGAGGCTTTGGCTGGCCTCCTGCTGCCTTCCAGGGATTTGACCACCTCTGTGTTGATCAGGTGGAAATGATTCAAACAAAACAGAAGCCAGAACAGGCTGAACCCATGGCATCGTGAGTGCTGAGCTTGGGCAGGTGGGAAAACAATCACTTCCAAGCCTTCCACTGCTTCACTTGCAGGCTGCTGTCAGTGCTGGAGATTGCTGCCGGGTGTCCTTCCAGTTTCACTCCTGCCCTGACCATTTGGACCTCCACTGACCTGCTAGGAGCTGAGCCAGGCATTGAAATGCCAAAGCCAGGAAGAGAAGCTGCTCCCTCGCTCAGTGCAGGGGATCTGCTTCCTGCTGAATCATGGGATCCATAGAGAGAGACTCCAAACCGAGGGTTGCTACTTAGTAGGAACTCCCTCCTGAGTCCTTTGCAAACTCAGCCGGCCACCACAGTGTGGATATACACGTGTGTCTGGAGCTGGAGCAGTGCTCCTTGGCAGATTTGGTCCCCTCTGTCCCCCTGACTCCTTGGGTTTAAGCCCCCAGGGTAGTAGAGCTCTGCAAGAGCTAGCTAGTACATGGTGATGCATGAAACACAGAGCACTTCCATTGCTGCAATTTTGGGGGAAATCTGGGCTGAGCCAAGAGCTACCAGCCGCCTGGAGGCCAGATCCTCATCTCATGGACCTCAGTGGGGCGAACATGCCTCAGGACTGTCCTGCAAATTGAGGGGCTGCTTGTTAACGTCAGCTTTCAAGCACGGGGCCTCAAAGCAGCCTTGGAATGAAAACCTTGCCTAGAAGGGTCCATAGAAATTCAAAGCCTGTCTTGGGCACAATTGTGCTTCCTGTGGTCTGTGGCCAGAGAGGGAAGTGGACAGTGTTTGGTTCCCAGGCTGTTGCCTGTCAACAAGGTGAGGGTTTTTCCCTAGAGATCACCTAGGAGCTGCCTGATGGATGGAGAAACTGAGGACTTGCCCCCAGAAGCAAGCCACTCCAGAGCTCTTCTCAGCTAGTCCAGAGTTCTTTGCCACTTAGCTGCCTTCAGAGTATGTTGGATAATTGTTGTCAAGCGAGGGAGTGAGTGACAGCAGAGCCGGGTTGAAGGGACCAGAATAAAGTGGTTAGGTCAGCACAGGAAGAGAGTTGGTCTCTGTTTCGGATTTTTCTCTCTCCAGATGTTGGGGAAGGGGGCTAAAGCCCACCACAGGCCGCTGGAGCTGAGAGCAGAGACGCTGGTGTGGTGGCAGACACGGAAAGGCAGGCTGTTCTGCATAGTCCTTCTCAGGCTGTTCTGCATGGTGGTACTTCTTACAGTAACAAAAGGGGTGTGATGCCCCTCGTTAGCAGTTCCTGCAATAAAACACCAACCCCTGCAGCCACAGTACTCATGAGTAGCCCTACAATAACATGACTTGTATTAAACAGCTGCTCCATACTAGCCAACCAGCTAGCCCTCTCCCGTGACCCTAAAGTACCATGCACTGCAGTGGCAGAATAATTTCAGCAGGGAACCATGTTTTCCATTAATGGTCTCTCTAAAACAGCTTGTTGGGAGCCTCTGTCAGTACAGAGGGAGGCAGTATGGCCTCGCAGATAGGACCCTGGACTGAGCCTCAGCTCCATCATGGGGTGACTTTGGGCAAGTTGGTTCCTCAGTTTTCCTCTCTGTAAAGTGGGGCTAATGACATTTCCCACCTTGGTAAAGCACAACTGAGGCAAAATGAGCTAGATGTAATAGCAAGGCTCTCCCTTTCTGCTGGGTATGGGAACTGAGGGGTACTCCACTGGCCCTTGGGCTGGATGTGTTTTGTGGTGTGTAAGCTCTTGGGGGCAGGGACCGTGTCCTCTGCTGTGTTGTGTACAGCCCCCAGCTGGCTGGCTAATAGCTATGGTACAGGCTAGCAAGGTGGCATGCTATAGTGCAAGTGATGCACCGATGCTGTGAGTGGTGGGAAGAAACAGAGCCACAGCATAACAATGGATCCACATCATAGGCCAGGAAGCTTCGTGCCTGATCCCATCTTTGCCCTGGGAGCCAGGAAGCAGCAAAAAGCATGTCTTTTATAAACAGGAAAGGGAGATTGGCCTTCAAGGGGACAGGCTGGGCTGATGGTGCAGCAGCATCCTCTGAAACTCACTCCACCAGGCTGCGGGGGAGTCCAAGGGGAGCTACAGTCTCAATGCCTCTTGAGATTGGGCTTTTTACAGGGGAGAATGGGTATTAATGAGCCAAGGAGGTACCTGTGTGAGCCGGCTGGTGTTGGGAGGTAGCCTTGCCTGGTGGATAGAGCACATCATTGGGGCCTGGGAGACTTGGGGTTTGTCACAGCTCTGCTACCTGGTTATGGTCTGGTTATGTCCCTGCACTGTACCTCTGTTTCCCCATCTGTGCAATGGTGATAACGATGCTACTCTTTTCTGTAAAGGACATGAAGCCCTGCCAGTGTGAAGAGCTGCAGGACAGCTAGATTGGCTAGGATTAACAAGAATTGCCCAAAGCAGGGGCATGGCCTCAGTTTAGGACTGTACTTGAGCATATGTCTGTGTGCCGTGAATTGGGGCTGTGGACTGCTCTTGAAGCTGGATCCACCATGAACGATACCAGGTCAAGCTCTGACTTGGGGATTTGAACCAGAAGTTTGCAGGGGTCTGGTTTTGTGCTGTCTCAGTCCTTTGCTGTGACACTTTGTTTTGTTTTGCTCCCCCAGCCGTGATGATGTTATTGGAAAGGTCTGCATCACGCGGGACATGCTGACTGCACATCCAAAGGGTAAGGCAGAGAGTTTTAATGAATGGGTTTAGTGTTTGGTGCTGTGTGGGAAACACACCAGAAAGCACAACCTCTTTGTCTGGTGGGCCACCACAGCCAAGGGGAACGAGTCAAGGCGGCAAGTGCCTCACAGAGCCACCTCAAGGGGGTTCCACCAGTGCCATGAAGTAAGACTTGACCCCACAGCCTGTAGCAGGTCTCGAATCAGCCGCTCCTCCTGTTCCACCTCTCTCCTGCCATGTGCGCAGCCCCCTCAAAAGCTATGGGCTTGCCTGGGTGTAACCAAGGGAAGGATCGATCCTTTGCACCCTAGTACGCCCCTCCTGCTCCAGCACCAGCCTGTCATCGCTGCGTATTACAGCACAAACTCTGGGGCCAAGCTGAGTACTGTGCAAACTCTCCTGGCACAGTAACACGGGGTCAGCACGATGAGATTTGCTGTTGGCCTGGGGTTTTCACTCCGAAGAGGAGCAAACCATGAACTCGTGCCTATCCCCGCGTGTAGTCTTTGTCCTGGTATAGCATTTCCAAGCCTTGGGCACAGAGTAGCTGCAAGTTGTTGTAGCCCATGGTTGATCTGTTGGCCCTCTGTGCGAACTGGAGTCAGGCTATGTATGGCGTTAATCCACCCTGTTCTGGTGGCTGGATTGAAGGGGTGAAGCCAAGAGGCAGGAGGGAGAGTGTTCTGGCAAAAAAACCCTTGTGTTGGGTGTACCGAGTGTCTACAGGGATGAGTCATGCGGGTCTCCCGCCGCCAGTCCTTGCATCCTTGAGTAGGCAGCTCATGTCCTCGTCTAGCTGAGCAAGCAGCGAGATGAGGGAAGACACAGAATGCCATGTGGGTGGAGCAGGTAGCAAGGGGGACTGCTCAGGCCTTTTCTCTGCATGTGTCTGTCTGGGCTACTGGGCCCATCCCAGAGGAGGCTCCTGAAGGGACAGCAGCTGCCTTATGGGAGGTTCTGTCTAGACTTGTGAGGATGTGGGGGGCATCAAGCTTTTATACACAGAGACTAAAGACACTGGTACAGGGCTGCACCACCCAGCTCCCATGTCGGCAATGGGAATAGCTGGGGCTTGAGGGGACATGGAGATGCAGATCCCCTCTCTATCCAGGTGAGGCACGGTGGTGGGAAGGAGCAGTGTCCTCTGCTTTGCAGAGAGATGATTTTAGACTCTAAGACTGGTGCCTTTTGGCTGCATTAAGTTCACACACAGCTGGTGAAAGCTGCTCCCCAGAGCCTGTGTATATTTGAGGAAGGATGGTTCTGTGGTCTGGTGAGGCCTTGTGAGACCTGTGGTCAATTTTCTGCTCTGCTGCAGATTTCCTGTGTGACCCTGGGCCAGTCACTTAGCCACTCTGTGTTTCAGTTCCCTATCTGTACAATAGAGAAAACATCCTTTCCGTGATTCAGAGGCAGGGTCATGATGGAAAATACCCAGAAGCTTTTGAAGCTCTCTGGGAGCTGCTGATGGAAAGCGCTATATCTGAACAAGGTGTTGTTGTTACCCCCATGTAGCCTTCTCCACAGACTGTTCCCTGTGCATCTAGGCTATAGCGGTTGGCTGAACTTGACCGAGATCGATCCCGACGAGGAGGTGCAGGGGGAAATCCACCTCCAGATTGAGATACTGGGCACTGCCGTGGTGAGGAAGCTGTGTTGCAGGGTGTTTGAAGCCAGGTAAGGAGCAAGATGGAGAGGGGCCTGCAGGGAAGAAGCTGCTGATGCAACTTTGTTGTCTGGGAAGGGTCTGGAGAAGAGAAGGGAAATGGATCAGGGGCCTGGAAAGAAGGAGCAATTTACTGTATTTGACCAATATGGTCCTGGTCAAGCACCCGTTGCAATGAATGGGGACATTCTGGCTTGGACAGACTTCTAAGCAGGGGGCATATCGCAGAGGTGCGTGTGAGGCTTTCCCTTTTACTGTCTCTCAAAAACAAGAACAAAGGGGCAGCTGGTGATGTTCTAAGGAAGGCAGTGTGACCTAATGGCTGGAATGCTGGACTGGTTCTCAGCAGACTGGCTTCTCTTCCCACCTTTGCCACTTGCCTGCTGAGTGATCTTGAACTAGTCCTGTCTGTGCCTTGTGCCTCACTTTCCCTACCTGTAAAGTGGAGCTAGTTCTGCAACTCTCCTTCACAAAGCACTTTTAGCTCTGCTGTCCAGATATTATTCTTCCATAGGACATGATCAGCCTGTGGAACTCATTACCACAGCATATCAGAGGCATATCTTACTGGGATTTGGGAAAGGACCAGATGTTGACCCGGCCATTGAGACAGTTTTATCAAAAAGGATAGAACCCCTCCTGCTTCAGGTGGTAGATCAACACCAAAATGCCTGGAGCTGGGCCAAAACTTCCCCAGGGGCTTGGTTATTTCATTCTGGACTCCCTCATCCCTTCCTCTGTTGCAACTGAATTCAGCCCCACTTGAGAGCAAGATGCTGGGCAAGATGCAACCTGTAACTGCTGGCCAAAGCTCTGGAGAAATTTCTCCAGAGAAGAGCCTGCACTGGTCGAGTCTTCACTGCAGAGGTGGCCCAGGTGATTGGCCCTGTGTGAGCAGCCCCATTGCCAAACTCAACCCTGGTTACTGGGAGCTCTCTGGTTATTTTCCAATGGATTGTGAGAGAACATGGCTGCCCTTCTGGGCACCAGAGGGGGCAAAGTGGTTGGGTCACCATTAGCCTGGGCAAACGTGAAGTCATGGACCCCAGGATTGCAGCCTTTGTATGCTGCCTGCCAGCTAGCCTGTGCTGACACTGCTCAGCTCAGGGAAGGGCAGGGGTTAAAGTAAGGAGGAATGCACCGGAATGCCTTTCCAGGGCCCCCTATTTTTAGGGGGCAGTGTTCCATGGCCCCCTAAAAATAGAAACCACAGCTGGAACGCAGCGTTCCAGTTCCACCTTAAGCCCAGCTGGCAGGGAGCTGTGGCATGGCAGTTTGTAAATCTTCCCCCCTGCAGGGCCGGAGCAGCCTTGCTGCTGGGAGCACAGACAATGAGAAACAGCTGAGGTAAGGCCTTGGCTGGACCTGGGGGAGCCCCGCAGTGGGGCTGGGGTAAAGGCTTTGGCGAGAGGGGCGTGCTGGCTTCTGGGATGGGGGGGCGCGGAGCTGCTGGTGGTTGTGTGGGGCAGGGTGTGTGTTTGTGTGTGTGTGTAGCTGGAGGTGTGTGGGGTGGTGTAGCTGGTGGTGGGGTGTGGAGCAGAGTGAGAACCAATGCATGTGGTACTGAGAAGTGGTTGCAAATGCCCACCTGGGGGAGGCAGCCATTTGTGGGGTGGTAGCTGGGGTGGGAGCAGGTGTTTGTGGGGGCAGGAGGTGGGGTGGGTGAAGGGGGGCCTGGAAATTTAGGAGGGCTCTGGAGCCCCCCAAATTATACTTTGACCCCTGGGTGAGGGGGTTTATGCTGGGCCCAGGCAGCCCCTGGGTAAGTGTTTGGGTTAGTTCTGCAGTAAACACAGACTGTGTGGGCAGGAAAACATGCTGATGTGGGCCACACTTCTGGGCAGTTGGCAAGTACAGGGCCCCCTGCATCCCATGGGCTCCAGGTGAGCAGCGACCCTAGGATGGGGTGTCTCCTTTCTCGTCTTGTCCGCTGGGGCCTGTGCACAGCGAGTTGAGAACCCCTGGAAACAGTTTAGTCTCTGGCCCTGAATGTGCCATTGCAGAGCTGTCAAAATAGGGGCCTGTGAGCAAGGTCATGCTGCTGGGGGGCCCCTTTCCTGCTGTGGTCCCCCACATGGGTTAGATTGTGCAACTGCTTTGGGGTATTTGCCTTGAGGGACCAGCTTGGTGGACGGTATCTGGCAGGATTGCTGCCTCCTGGGCCAGGGCTATGTAACCTGCAAAGGCTGCCCAGATGAAGTGCCCTTGAAGCAGCTATTCTTCTCATCCACCCCCACAAGCAGCCAAACTGCAGAGCCTGCACCCTGGGAGCTGCGGGGAATCCACTCCATGCGTGCGGAGTTCCCTTCTCAGTGAGTCACCAGTGTGCATGGTCCCCCTCCCTTCCTCCTGACCTTTCTGCTGCAGTTTCTGGCTGATTAGGAGCTAGCCCACATGTCTGCCATTGCACCACTGGGTGCCAGTGTTAGGGGGGAGTACAGCAGGATGCCCCTTAACCTGCTCCCTTCTGGAGTCTGTCCAACCACATGGAGAAATGATTTTTCTACTTGGGCAGGGATCTTTGCAATCATGCAGCCCCCAAAAGGAGGTACCTGTTGTCTAGGTAACATTGCAGGGGCATTAAGGAGGACCCTCGGGTTTCTTTTTCCAGGGGATCTTAAAGAGCACAGGTCCTCGGGGCTGCTTTTCCGTGACACCTAATCCAGGGGCACTGTATGGGGGGGCTGCCAGTTCAGGCTGGGGTGAATCACACACTTGATAACCAAGCATGAATTCCTGCAGCAGCCGGGAGCATGATACCACACAGTACTGGCCTGATGCTCAGCAGCCTTCCTCAGCAGTGGGATATTAGTTCTTCACTGAGACCCACCAAGGAATTCATCCTCTGGGAGCTCACGGAGGCCCTGATCGTGATCACAGCCTGGTGGGGTGGAAGGAGAGATGGCAGTCCGCTTTCTTTGCTCTGCTGGCATCTCTAGTCACTGCATCATCTATGAAGCCTCTGGAGCTATTGTTCGCCCCCTAATTATTTAGTGGGCTTAACTGTTCTGCTTTGAACTCCCTCCCCCCACTTTCCTCCCTCTCCCTGCAGCTTGGAAATGCCAAGTAAGAATCCTACAGGTGAGTACCTGAAGCTACATTCAACTCCCTGGGAAAAAAACAAGCTCCTTTTGTGACTGGCTCTTGGATGTGCCTCATTGACCGACCCTGGGCATGACTATGACGTGCCAGGTTTTTTCTTTGCACACGTAAGGCTGGAAGCAGAGGGTGGCTTTTCCTTGCCAGCTGTTGGTGACTCACCCTGTGCACTGATGAAGCCTGTCACAGCTCTGACCCACCCTGTGCTTTCTGGAAAGGGTCCCTTGAACCACAGTAGTCTCTTTAGTTCCCTAATTAAAGAGAACGATTCTAGTTTGGGTGGCTGACTGGGTGTTTTTAGCCTCTCTTCCTCATGAGCCGCCAGATTGTGAGCTGGTGTAAAATGGGGTCACTCCTCTCCCATGCTAGCTGAGGAGCCAGTCTCTGACTCAGCGAAAAGACAGCGTGGATGTGCCTCCTCCCTACTGGGCTCTTTGTATCTGTCAGTTCTCTGAAGTCAATAATAATACACCACCCTTCATGAAAAGCCTTGCAGTCCTGTGCAGATCAACCCCAGTTAAAATGCTCCAAATAGGATTGTATGCCTTTTGAATTGTGAGCAATGGGGTCAGCCAAGCTCTGTGTTGCCCCAGAAAAGTAAGGTGGGTGATTAGGTGGGCTTTGATGCAACCATGGAAGTGTTCAGATCTCTGGGAACAACCTGGTGTGTGGGAGGTGGAGAGGACACTGTTGTCATGAAATGAATGTGAAGGCAGTGTTGTGTCACACGCACAGATGCTGTGCCCTGCCGTTGAGACTTTAATAATTTTCTTGGCTGATCTCATTCCTTTATTTTAAGCCACCCAAACTATAATGCACTTGTGGTCTTTTGCCTATGCAAGGCCGTAAGCATTTTATAATCCGTTTGTCAGCACCTTGCAACTTGAACTTTGCTAGGGAAAGCCTATGTCAGTGGAAATAATGTGTGGCTAGTTTAAAGCAGGTGGAAATTGTCTTGTTACATTTAGCTGCAGAGGGAAGGTTATAAACTTGGACATCTGTTTTCAAAACCATAAGAGTTTGACTGAACTGATCTGAAAAGATGTGGAGCGGAAGAGGGTGTGGGGATGCCACGTGGAAATAATGTATGTCTAGCCCCTTAGTTGGAGAGGAGCTTGAATTTTAAATTTGGTAAGAAAGGGGGTTGGGGAGAGTAAAGACACCTGTGGGGCTGGGTTGTCATGGACAAGATGGCTTATTGAAAGAATTATTTTATCTGACAATTTTGCAATTTTTCTGGTATCTGCTCAATACCATCTCTTTTTTTTTTTTTCCAACGTGTCTGTAAGCTGGCAGTCTGAGTCAGCAGAGACAAAGTACTGATGCAGTCAGCAAAGGATTTGCCTCTAGAGACACTCTCTCCAACCGGAGATCAAACCAAGTTACCATAAGTAAAACAAAGTGAGAAAACTGCTCCCAGCTTGGAGATGAACACATTTCTGTAAATATTATCATTGTATTACATAAATCACCAGTGTGGCCTTATCTGGAATAACCTAATCCACCTGGGCACACTACACTGAAAAGGATAGACCAAAAGTTTAGGGAATTTAGAACCAGGTGAGAAAAATGAAAAGAGACAAGTAGGCCTGCTTACCTGAGAAGCAAGCAACACACTGAAATAATGAATGGTTGAGAGTGGGTAGGCCAGGTCCATCTATTCTCACTGTCCACAATAAAATAATGAATGGTCAAGAGCAGGTAGTTCAAGTTCTACTATTCACTATGCCTTGTAAAGTAAGAAGAAGAAGTGTTGCTGTGAAACCCATGTGAAGAAATGTTTTTTTAAAACAGACAAGTGCACTGTGGAACTCATTGCCACAAGATGGCATGGAGGCCAAGAACGAAAAGGATTGGACATGTATATAATAATGAAAAGGCCCAGAGTTACAATAGCAAGGATGGAGAAAGAAAAGGAAAAAGATGGGAAGAAATGTAAACTCTCATTCTTCCAGGCATCAGCTAACTTCTGACTGATGTGCATTAGAAAGAGGATTCCTCAGCTGGTGCTGGCCACTGCCCAAGACAGGATACTGAAACAGGGAGGTGGCTGGGCTGATCCACTCCATGACCGTGGGAGTGAATCCTCGGCCATCTGCCCTCAAGGACCACTGTCCCTGGCTTTCTCCTTAGCACCCATATGAAGGGAGGAAGAGGCTGAGCTGACGTTAAGAGGTGGCACACCAGGAAACCTCATAGTGGCTGCTTTTGGTGGCCAATCCAGTTCTGTCAGTGGCACTACATCAGGGATTTCAAACTCAAATCACCACGTGGGCCGCATAAGGACTAGTACATTAGCCTGAGGGCAGCACCACTGAAACCTTTTCATACACCTATATTGCAAATATTGGTGGTAACAGTGTCATTGAGGGCCACAGGAAATACATTTAGGGGCTTCATGTGGCCCACAGGCCACATGTTTGAGACCCCTGCACTACATCATCAAGGGATGCTAGGATAGCATTTCCTGCTCACGCCACGGTCTTGGGGACGGGGATGGGAGCTCCGCAGCAGCAGGTGTTCTGAGGAATCCAGTTATCATCCTAGCCCAGACTGGGCCACATGGCAGACTCTTCCATCCATAATTCCCCTAATATTTGCTCCAGTGATGGATATGCAGCATTTTCCCCTACAGATGGGCTTCATCCCTCTGGGCCCTGTACACATGCAGGAGGGAGCAAACACTTAAAAGCTGCCTTGGTTAAGCAGCAGACTCTTGAAGCATGACATACCCGCTGTTTTACTGTGCTTTCTTGTAGGACAAGGGAGAATCTCAGAGGTTCTCCTAAAGCAGTTAGCCACCCAAGGAGTGGTATGCAAAGAACTGACTTTCTTTCTGTTTGGTTAGAATTTTTTTTTCCAAGTAACATTTTACCTAGATTTTGAGCTTTTTAAAAGAACTTTTGTATGTTTTTTTACATTGTTTTACTGAAATGGAAGTCAGTTTCTAAGGGAAAAAATCCCTTGGAAAATTACCAAACAAACCCTGTTAGAATTCAGTTTGGTGTTGTGCCGACACTAGTCGGCGAAATGTTTCGGTTGACCCGAATCCATGTTTTGCATCAACAGGTTCTAGCTGGAAAAATGCTGCCCAGTTGCAGGCTGTTTGTGCCAAGGCCCTTCTGATTTCTCCTCTCTCTGCAGGGATTTGGCTCGGAAAGACCGGAACGGCGCCTCTGATCCCTTTGTCAGAGTTCGCTACAATGGCAAGACCCAGGAGAGCTCGGTGAGTCAAGAGAGCAGGACCTCCCATAAGGTCAGAGTGGTGCTCCCTTTGTGGGGCCAAGGTGAAAGGGAGGAAGCAGCTTGTGCTACAGATGGCTGCCAGGGGCTCTTTTGCCTTTCCCTTACCCAAGTGGAAAACCAGGGATGCTATCGGTAAAGTGGGTTCTATTAATGGTGCAATGTCCTTCATGGACACTGCCTATGCAGAAGGGACTTTTCTTGGGTCAGTCTGTTGGGGGTGAGAGTTAGGTATGTGATCACTGGAGGAGCACAGCTCTAGGGGAGGTAGAAGTTGATGCAGAATTTGGCCATGGTCTAAGACTGCACATTGAGGAGAGCTGCTCATGTGCAGCACTATGAGACATTTCACTGATGTTGATTCATCCAGAAGATGACCTGACCTAGGACTTCCTCTCTTATGCCTCTGGAGACAGCCTGACCTGAACAGCAAAGGCCAAAACAGTCCCAGACTTTAGGAGGGGGATTGGTATCTAGATGGAAATCTTGCAGCTTAGATCCATTTCTAGTGTGGTGTTTGACTCCTGTTGGTGCCAGCCTCACAGATCAGCAGCAGGGTATGATTTGTGCCATGTGGACTGATATTTGTCTAGGGAGGAATGGCGGTATTTCCTTCCTCAGCTAGAGACAATGGTTGCTGCCATTACCGTGAATTGGATGGACTAGGATTCTGTGTCAGAGGCCACCCATCCATCTGTTCCACAAAGTGTGCAATCTAGCCATAGACACATCTTCTGCATCCTATTGTCTTTCTACAGTGGCAGGGTCCAAGAGTGTAAATTAGTTCCAGATTTGGGCATAGTCCAGGTCAGCAGCTTCTGTCTGTCAGAGAAGGGGCAATTAAAATGCTACATTCTAATTATGAAGAAGGTGCTTTGCCTGTAGAGGGAAGCAATAGCTGGCTGATGGGTCTCTATAAATAAGCCGGGAGGGTAAACACTAGGGAGGGAGAAGAGTAGCTGAAGCCACAAGAACAAATGGGGATAAACAGACCCTGAAAAAAACATGCTGGAAATTAGAAGGGTTCTAGTCATCAGATAAGCTAATGATTAGAAAAGATATCTAGAAGAGAAGCAAGGCTGAGTCCTAGCAGGAGCAGAGGAGGTAAGAAATCTAAGTGGTTTCAAAATGGAACTTGATAAATTTTATTAATGGGATTCTCTGCAATAGCGCTGTGAGCCGGACCTCCTGGGATGGTTATCCTGAATGTGCCAAAATCAGGGCAAGCTGCAAAACCAGGGGCCAAACCCCTAAACCACTGATGGGTGGTATTTAAACCAGTCTCCCAGTCACTAACAAAACTTGCTTCTGATTCCCCACTCCAGTCATCACCAAGCATAACAAAATAGAAAGAGACCCCTTTATGCAGATCAACTCCTATGGTGCCCCCCAGCCATGGGGTCCCTTAAAGAAATAGCTTCTCCTGACCCCAAAGGGTCAGCCACATCACCCAGAACAATATAGGCTTGGATCTTACCCAAAAACCAAGCTGCCAGCCAATCCTTTAGTAACTACAACTAAAGTTTAATATAAAAAGAAAACAATCAAAACTTGAGAGATGTTAAATGGTCAAAGTGAATCACATACGTACAAATGGCTTAGAATCCATACAAAATAAATCCTTGAAGATCCTGTAGTTTGCAAGTTAGTCCCACTCCTCTGGTGTGCACCCAGTAGCAGCAGCAGCAGCAGCTGGGTGGGTCTCAGTCCTTTGTTCAGTCCCAGGAGAATAGTTCCAGAGCAGGATATTGGTTGCAGACAGACTGAAGACTAAAGACAAAATGGAGATGGGTCCCCTGCCTTTTATCTTAGAGCCCTTGCCAGATCAAAATGGAGTAGGGCCACATGGTCAATCTGGGTAACTGGTCAAACAGGTTTCCTCTTGGGCCCACTGTAGCTGGGAGCCCCTCCTGATTGACCATTAATGTGACAATAGTTCGCAGACACTCAGTCTGGGATTGCCTCAGCTAAAACAACTTGGAACACACATAAAACAAATGATTCCTAATTTCTAATATGAATATGATACCTACTTATAAATCATATAATGATTCCTAGCAGATTACAGCCTTTCTCTTGATATCAAACATGGCATATCACATATGGATTATTGCAAATAAGAAATATTAATATGAAAAATAAACCGTCCCCTAGACCCAGATAGCGTCACAAGCACCGTGCTCGACTCAATGACCCAGAGATGCCCTACTAGTTCTGTGTTCCTGGATGGTAAATGATACACAGGAACGATCTAGTAGCACTAATTACATTCATGTGGGAAGAAGGCAGCAGACTGAGAGAGATCCTGACCCTGAGAATGGAAACAAGTCGTTTTTAGACTCCAAATTTAGCTTTGGTATTTTTTTTTGTTTTTAGAAGTTTTAACAGAGCTAATAGGAATAGAAATGATTGTGCAATTACAGACAAAAACAAAAAGGCACCTGTACTGAGAATCTCAAATGTCCTACCAAAAACTGAGATTGGCTTTAAAAACCTATGTTCTTTTTATTTGCTCTGGGGTTCTGCCTCTTTGGGGGCAGTTGGGTCATCTTAGTGCCCTCAAGGACTAGAACCTTGTGTTAATAAAATGAAAGCAATGAGTTCTCCTATAAACACATGACTCCAGGTGCTGGGGCTTTGTGTGAAAAATCACATAGCAAGATTCACAACAGTCAGATGATCTGGTAATACTGCATCATGGCAGTAGGGGGTTGTGGGGAGTGGTGGGCAATGTCTATGTTTTGGATCTTAGTATGTGAAAATCAAAGGCCTGAATCCTCACTAATGCTAAGACCCAGTTATGTCACTCCAGCAGGGAAAAAGAGGCCACACTGTGGTCTTAAATGTAAATTTCTGTTCATTATAGTGCCCCAACCATTAGCCGTCTCTTCCTAATCTAATCTATTCCTTAGGAACCCAGGCCTCAGAAATGAAACTGACTAGACGGAGAAAAGACAGAAGTGAAATGGACAAGCTCAATTCCACTGTCCAAAGAACAAATGAGAACTAATAACAGTCAGGGTGACAAATCAATAGAACATGGCCCCAAACAGTCCAGACTTCATTAGACAGCTGCATTTGAATTTTGCAAATGTCACCTCTATCTGTAACAGTCTGAACCAAATCCCTCCCCACGCCTCAGCTCAGAGGTGTTGGAAATCTAACTCTGGCTATTGTGACTTGAGGCCGTCTTTGCAAAGAAAGGGGTTGGATGCTCCTAGCCGTCTGCAAAGCGGGCATAAGAGGCTGCCACGTCTGCGCTTTTTTTTTTTTTTTGCATCTGCCTTGCCCTGATGCAGATGACTGCACAAGGGGCATAGCCTTGGTGACTCAGGCTAAGAATCAAGGCTGGAAAGACTCCAGCACTAGGCTTTTAAAATTCTTCCCATGTTGATAACCCTAAGAGCTGTGAGTGACACTGGAAAGAACATTAAAAAAAAAATAAAAACATTATTTTTCTCTTTAATCTGCTTGGTGACTCAGTGAGCCGCTCTTTCCTTTCCCGAGCAGCTTAGTGGAAGGATTAGAGATCCCTCCAGTGAGGCTGATTAAAGCTGCTCTGCCTTTCCCAAAGGTGGTCAAGAAATCCTGCTACCCCCGCTGGAACGAGACCTTTGAGTTTGACCTGGATGAGTCAGCCACAGAGAAACTCTGCATTGAGGTGTGGGACTGGGATCTTGTCAGCAGGAATGACTTCCTGGGGAAGGTGAGGAGCAACTGCTGGCTGGTTTATTGGCTTGGTTCTTATAGGGTCACGAGGCTTTACATCTAATAATCTTCATGGGTCAGAGACGAGGCTGTGAATCAGATACCTTGGGGTCCAGTTCCAGCTCAGTTACTGACTCCCTCTGTAGGTTTGCTAAGCCATGTTGTTGCCCTGTGCCTCAGTTTCCCCAGATATGAACAAGGAGACAGGTGGCCCAGTGGTCTGGGACTCTGTAGACCTGGAATCCATTCCTGGCTCAGCCACAGGCTTCTCATGCGACCTTCAGCAAGTCACATAACCTTTGTGCTCCTCATCTGTGCCAGATGGTGAGGGGGGAATAAATGCTGTGCCCTACCTCATGGGGGATTGGGAAGAGGAATCTGTGAAAGGCAGTGAGGGGCTCAGATCCTACAGCGATAGCAAGTACTGCAGGGGGTGAATTAGGTGCTTAGGTAGAAATACGTAGTTAGGTTGAGATAACTCTGCTTGTCTTTGGAAGGTTCTGTGAGCCCCTTAGCAAAGTCATAGACAGGTTACTATTTTACCTGAATCTCTGAAGCCCTGGGGCAGGCTGGGGGTTCAGATAAAACTTCTAGCTCTGGGCCATCTCTGTGCTATCCTCAGTCCTCCTGATGATGCTCCAGGAGGGGAAGGAGGCACTCAGGAGAAAGGTGTGTCTGATCCCTGTTCTCTGAGTCTCAGTTCTCCAACTGTAAAGTGATCCACCCCACATCTCTCTTGTCTGTTACGTGGCATGTTATTTGAAGTAGGAGCTATCTTTCATTATTTGTGCGACCAGCGCCCAGCACAACAGGGGCTCTCTGAGTTGCCGCCTCTTGGTACTGTTAGAATGAGAACAGACTAAAGGTGAGAAAAGAAGCCAGTGAGACTCGACTGGATAGTGAAAGTGACCTGTTGTAAGCAGGTCAGGCGAGGATTACGTTTTCCTTGGCAGCTTTCTCATCTTCTCGTCTGCATTCCTCCCTAGGTGGTGTTTAATATCCAGGGGCTACAGACCATGCAGCAAGAGGAAGGATGGTTCAGGCTGAGGCCAGATAAATCCAAGCCCAGAGCGGACGAGTGAGTCTGTTGTTATCCAGTTACGTTTTCCCAGCAGGCCATGTGGCAAGGACTCCTGGTTCTGCCGGTGACTTGGTGGGGGAGCGCTCTCCTGCCTAGGCAGTGCTAACTCCATTGTCCTTGGGGTCAGAGGGTTGCAGGGCTCTGTATTTCTCTGCTAGCCCTTCTGATGCTATGCAAAGACACCCATCCATGGGGGTTTCACACCCCAGAATCAGATGGATGTCCTTGTGGGTCCTGACACATGTGGTATCTCGCCAGCCTTTGTTCTGTGCTCTGTCCATTTCAGAGGCAACCTGGGGTCCCTGCAGCTGCAGGTGAGGCTACGAGACGAGACGGTGTTGCCATGCAGTTATTACCAGCCTCTGGTTCAGTTGCTGTGCCAGGACGTTAAAGCAGGGCCCAAGGTGAGTTGGCTGCACCTCTCAGTCCCCACCCAGGACACCACCAATATTTCCCAACTGCACCTCCCGTTCAGAGCAGGTGTTCGCAGAGACTTGAAAGCAGGAAAAGATCTTTTCTGATCATTTCATCTGTTCTTCAGGATGCAGCTGAAGACCGTGTCAGCAATTCCTGCACAGGGCCCAGGAACCAGCACACTGAGTTACCAAAAGAATTAAACCTGTTAAATGACCTTAGGAACTAGTTGAAATAATCTGTCACATGCAGAACTCCCAGTCCCTGCTGGCCACATGTCACTCTGGGCACAGGCTGTGGAGCCTTTCATTGCTAGATTAGTGGAGACCAGGAATCATTCCCAGAGGATGGCCAGAAGGGAACAGATCATCTGAACTCGTTGGTTCAGGGCCCTCTCATCTGTTCCTCTTGTGCCATGATGTGCCAGATGTGCCCCTGGTAGACTCACCTTGATTCACAGTAATCACTTTGGCATGTGACAGACCCTAGACACCCTAGCCCTGGCCTAGGACCCCAGGGCACTAGGTGCTGTACAAACACAGAACCAAAATGGCCCTGGCCCCATGCAGCCTAGAGTCTAACTAAGGCACTTTTCTGAGGTGTGTGGCATGGGGGAAACTAGCATAACCTACACTAAGAGAATGGAGTGGCTTCTGTCCATGGGCTAGCCAACAAAAGAGGGTAACAGTCTATTACAGCTGGTGCCTAAGGGAGATGCTCTGTTAGTTCATGTGGCAGAAGCTTGTGCTTTTACTGCTCATGACGCTGGGCTCCAAATCCCACTGTCAGGCCAAGCAGAGTTGGTTATCGCTGCTTTGGCAGCATTCAGTCTATACCCACTTTGTAGACAAAGGCCTTCACCCTCTAGGGCTGCCAGCACCTAAAAGCCCACCAGAACCCAGAGTGCCCCTCTGAGGTGGGACAGGCCTCATCCTGGCTGCCTCTTCCACTCACCACAGTCCCCCTTTCTCTTTGCAAAAGGATGGGAAGGTTAATTTAATCACCCTGATTGATGAAACCACAACAGCAGAGTGCAGGCAGGAAGTGGCCATCAACCTCGTCAAGCTCTTCCTGGGCCAAGGTTTAGCCAAAGAGTTCCTGGATCTTCTCTTCAAGCTGGAGTTGGATAAAACAGGTGAGGAGCAAGGACCCGGGGGGAGCCTTTTGTACTACATCCTTTTGGCTGGTGACCCTGGTAAAGCTAGATGGTCTGGGACCCTAATGACTAGTGCATTAAACTGAGTTTCAGGAGAGTTGGGTGCTATTCCTGGCTTGGCTGGCTGACCTTGGCCAAGTCTCGTCTGTCTCTGAGCCTCATTTTCCCCCACTTGTAAAATGGAATAATGCTACTGACTTCCTTTGTACAGTACTTTCAGATCTGTTGGTGAAAAGGGCTAGATAAGAGCTGGATGTGTAAAACCAGAAGGAACCCGCAAATTGTTTTTGTCCTGTCAGTTAAATATAGGGATGCCATTAAGCTACATGAGTTTTTTTTTTTTCTAGCTATGGGTCAGCCTGTGTCCTGTCTATGGGATAGACCAGTGTTTCCCAACCAGTGTGCCACAGCACACAGAGGTGCGGCCAGGCCTGAGCAGATGTGCCACAAAACTACTCAGAGCTCAGGATTGGCTCATTGGCTCATGAATATTCATGAGCGCATTGGGAAACTATATGGTGATGTGCCTCAAATTAATGAAAGGTAGCAAGATGTGCCATGGCAGAGAAAACGTTGGAAACCACTGGGATAGATGAGCTTCCCAAAAGCCAGATGTGCATCCTACAGATGGTCTATGCTGCGGGGCCAGATCTCTTTTACTCTCCTGTAAATCAGATGCAATCCCACCTCTGACACAAGGATGGCTTGTTTATTGGAAAAACAAACAAGGAGTCCTGTGGCACGTTTAAAGGCTAAGATTTATTTATTGCATGAACTTTCATGTCTGATGAAGTGGGATTTTCTTCCACAAACGCTCATGCGATAAATAAATGTTAGTCTTTAAAAGTGCCACAAGACTCCTTGTTTGTTTTTCTGAAATAGTAGTGACTAGAAATAGCGCCATCTACTGGTATGTAAGGAAACAGGGCTTTGTTTGTAAGCAGGATAAAGTTCCTTGGGGCAAGGGGCCAGCTCTGAATAAGTTTAACTGAGCTGGTTGAGAAAAGAGAATCTCGCTGAGGTACATCTGTGGCCTCCTTCAACAGAGGATCTCTGCACCTCATCATCCTTAAGATTTATCTTCACAATAGTCCTGTGAAGCAGAACAGGGCTGTTATCGCTGCTGTACAGATGGGGACCTGTGGAGTGCAATTGAACTGAACCCCAGCTCCCCCAAGATCTGATCTCCTGCTGCCTTAACCACTGGACTGTCTTTCCTCTGAGACTTGGGTGTGGCGGTCCGTTTTGTGCCAGACTTCCTTGGCTCTTCTCCATTGCCTCTGAAGTCCGTCACAAGGATGGTACTGTTTGAGGTACGCTTTCAGATCCGGACATCCATTGGGGATGACTCTAAGACGTTTCCCTGGCCTTGATGAGTTTTGTCTATCAACCTCCAAACTGCAGAGTTAGCACCTAGCTGACAATACCCATAGGGGACAGACAACGGGCTGGGAGGCTCTGGAGTCTGCTGACATTAAAACAGGTCAAACTCCCTGTGCCTGGATGACTGGGGTGTTCCGGGTTTCTCACAGATGATGCTTTCATTTTCAGATGAGCCAAACACCCTGTTCCGGAGCAACTCCCTGGCTTCGAAGTCGATGGAGTCTTTCCTGAAGGTGCCTGCTCCCTGCTTGGCTGCTGCGTGTTTGACTTGTGGTAGCCAAGGACACTAGAGGGGGAGATGGCCTCCCACGTGGTTGAGTCAGGTCTTCTCCCATGACAGGGCCTTGAAATTCCCTCCATCACTCAGCCACTTGTGTTTGGACTGGAGATGAGTCCAAACCCCTGTGGCAAGTTTGGATCCAGGTTTTTCCTCTGCAGCTTGCCCTTGTCTCTGGAACACTCCAGAACAAGCACCCAGCTCGGAAACCTGGGCCTGGATCCCTGCAGCTGGGGTGTGTCTATAAAAATTAGCCCCCCATCAGAGGAGGATGACCCTGGAGACTTTTATTGGCCAAAAGGCTGCAGTGGGAGAAACGTCCAGAGGTGGGACTCAGCCTGTTTCCTGATGGCAGGAGATGGGAAATGCTGTGGGACAAGAGGCTTGAATCAGAGAGATTCTAGTTCTCTCATATCTGCCCTTGAGTAAAAACCATTAGTGTTTAGGTGTCCAAGCTATCACAGCTTGAACTGGTGACTCTGGGTGTAAGCCATGTGTGTGAGTGTTGTATGTGCTTCTGCCTGCCTCACTGGCCTCTTCTCCCTAGGTGGTGGGGATGCAGTATTTACACGGTGTCCTCGGGCCAACAGTAAATCGAGTCTTTGACGAGAAGAAGTATGTCGAGTTGGATCCTAGCAAAGTGGAGATCAAAGATGTTGGGTAAGGAGCACTGCCAGGTCTCAGGCATCCCATGAGGCAGGAGACAAGAAGGGCACAAGCCAAGAGCCAAGTTCTAAATAGGCTGTTGCCCTTGACTGCCAGGTGCCAGCAAGCAGCCTGGCAACCCACCCTACGTCCCAATAGTGGGCAAGGAGCGGGGCAGCTGGTGCTGATACCATTCCCTGACCCAAGGTGATGGGTGAGTCCGGATTCTCCTAGTGCTGGAAAGAGTAACTTCCATGTAACCCTGATGCTCTTGCCAGGTTTTAGAACCCAGACTCCAGCCCAAATCTGAACATCTACACGACTTGTTGGCCATACAGCACTCAGGCTGAGTCAGGTGCCCATTCTGGGCTTTGAAATGTGCTACCACTGGGGCTTTTTTCCTGTATGGACATACTCTAAGGGGCCATATCCTCAGCTGGTGTCACATGGCACAGCTCCATTGAAGTTAGTGGCTCTATGCTGACTGACACCAGATGAGGAGCAGGCCCTAGATTTACACCATGGACTGCAAACCTACCCAGTGTTCTCCTAATGCCTGGAACTCCCTGGCTGCAAAAATCTCTCTGCTTTGGATCCCTGGGGCAGGGGTGTTGGGCCAGCAAAGGAATCAAAGGGCTAGAGAGGGGCCCAGACCAAACCTTCATCTCCCACTCCTTTCTGTGGTTTGCAGGCCTGTCTCTGAACAGAGCCAGATGAATGCCAGGGATCCCCTGATGACTTTGGAAGACAGGAGCTGACTCTCACCAGGCAGTGATTGTGTCTCTATCCCACATTGGGCTGTGCTAGACTTTTCAGCACCCAGTAGGGGAGTCCTTGCCCCAGTGAGGAAGCCCAGCAATCCTTCCTGATCACAGGAGCTGGTTAGCAAGTGTCCTGAAGCAAGTGGATTGGCAAACCTGCATCCAAGCTGTTTGGCTGCAGAGCCCACTTGTGCTCATGCTCATTCTCTCCCATGTGGGTTCCTGACTGTGTCCATGTGGCTCGCCCAGCAGCTGTTCAGGGCTCCATCGGATCCAGACGGAGAGTGAGGTGATCCAACAGAGCACCCAGTACCTGCAGTCCTACCTGACTGAGCTGCTCATAGCCATTGCCAAGTCGGTGAAAACATGCCCCCCCACCATCCGTGCCACCTTCCGGCTGCTCTTCAAGCGGGTTGAGGAGCATTTCCCGGAAAACAAGCACAAGGTAGGTTGCCAGGCCCTCCCTGTCCCTTTGCCTCACCAGCCCAGAGGGTAGCCAGCACAGCTTGGAGATGGGGATGATGATAAGTTAGCACTAGACAAATGGGACTGCCCAATGGTGGAACCTGGCTGTTTTGTGATGGACAATGAAGTGTTTAATGAGTCACGTTTTTTTCAAGCATTCCCTGGAGAACCTCGACTGCTGTACTGAATGCCTGAAACCCCTTAATTTGGATCAGCTTGCTCTGGTGCCTAATCTCCCTGTTCTCTTTGGCTGGTCCTCCATGCTGCACCAAGGCCAGGGGATCCCATGATGTACTTGTTCTGAGGGGGGATACTGTGGCGCATCATGGGTGATGTAGTCCAACCAGAAAGCTGGGCCAATAAAGAAGTGTAGGGACAGCAGGAGGCATCTGAACTATGAATCCCATGAGCCACCAAGGCAACAAATCAAAAAGTACGAATTTTCAAATGTTCACTGAAATGTCAAAATTCTCTAGGTAAAATTTAGGGTGGTGGTGTTTTTTTTTTTTTTTTTTTTTTTCTTTCTCATTTCCTTCTGAATTTTGTGCAGGAAAAATTGTGCATTTTCCAACTGTCCCTATTTCCAGCACAGTATGTGGGTGAACATCACAACCTTCCTGTCTTTCCCATGAGCTGTGAACCCTAGACATGTCCATGTGTGTGGATGAGTGAGCCATACAGAAGCGGATGAATATGCTGTACAATTGCTAAAGCACTTTAAGATGCTGAGGGCCAGATTCTGATCTTACTTACATAGCTGTTAGCTGCCAGACCCCTATCAGTGGAGACCTACATTGCTATCATGGGTGTTTAACAAGTGATTTCCTTCTGTGCTTCACTGCTGACACCCCTTCCTCTGACCTCTCTCCTCCCACAGAATGTGAAGTTCATTGCTGTCACCAGCTTCCTCTGCCTTCGCTTCTTCTCCCCTGCCATCATGTCGCCTAAGCTCTTCCACCTGCGGGAGAAACATGCGGACGCCCGCACCAGTCGGACCTTGCTGCTCTTGGCCAAGGTACATGCAATGCTGTGCTCTGTTGGCTGGGATGGGGCTCTGGGTCTGACAGGGACCAGGCCAGCACTTCACAGTGCAGTTGGCCAAGCTGAGGCAATGCCACTCCAATCCCCAAGCAGCCCGTGGTGCCTGTTGACCCTGGGTGTCATGCTGTCTTGGGGTGGGAGGTGAAAGTGGGGTGGGCCAACATTTTTGCAGTTCTCTAATCAAGGCCAGCACTCTGGGCAGGAGTGGGCTGCGTCTGACAGAGAGAACCAAGGGTCTGCCTGTGTCTAGATGCCTCTCTAAAGATCCCATTTCTCTGCAGCTGGAGGCCAAGAGTCAGGACTCCTAAGTTCTGTTCCTGATGTCATGCCAGGCTAAGTGTAACTGTCCCACCTTTGCCTGGCCTGCTCAGCCCCTTGGCAGCTGTGGGCAGGTCGGGTGACATGTTGTGATCCTTCCCTTTCCTTTGTTGTCAGGCTATCCAGATAGTGGGGAACATGGACACAGTGGCCAGCCGGACTAAGGAAGGCTGGATGACCCCTCTGCAGCCCACCATCCATCAGGGCATCTCCCAGATGAAGGAATTCATCATGAAGCTCATAGACATTGAGGAGAAGGAAGGTGACTGGAGCCAGTTGGCATCAGGACCCCACACCTCACTCCCTCTAGCTCAGGGGGTTTTGCTGTCACTGATGTGACTGAATCCTAAAATCATGGAGGGGCTCGCCAAGGAACAGGCCAGCCTCTCTACCTAGTCTAGATGGATAGAGCAGGCTAGAGCAGACTGGGAGAAATGAAGCAGCAAGCTACAGTGCCTAAAGCACCAAGGTCTGTGCTTGGCTTCCTCTTCAGGCACTAGGATAGGATGACCTGCCATGGTACAGAGGTGCCATGCAACCCTTTCCCAGCAAGCCCGCTTGTTCTTCAGGTGAAAACCTTACACTGAGAACATGAAAACCAATAAAAGACCCAAGACACATGTTGAAATGCTCCCCAAAGACTAGCCCCCACTTCAGTAAAGGTAGTGGCAGGCAATCAGTTTTCCTCAGCCAGCCACGGGTTCTGTGGCTACAAGTTCCTGGCAGCCTCAGCATGTTAGCTTGGGCCTTTGATCTTGTTCTCTCATATGACTTATTCACAGAGAAAGGTTCTCTCCTCCGGAGGGGGCTACAAAAAGTTGAAGCAGTGGTTCCCAGCCTTTTCAAGGTTGGGGACCCCTTTTTGATTGGAAAAAATTTTGCACCCCCCCCCCCAGCTGCAGGTGGAGTGCCTTTGTGCCACCATGGGAAGAATCTGGCCCACGCTGCTGTGGTGGCACTGCCAGGACTGGCTGGCGAGCAGACTTGCTGTGGCCATGGCCCCCGGAGAGTGGGGCTGCCATGGCTATGGCCCCTTCCCCTCTCTGTGCTGGTGAGTGGAGCCATAGTGGCCATAGCCCCCAGCCAGCCCCTGCAGGGGAGCAGAGCTGAGCTGCCAGGCCAGCGAGTGGCAGCACCACCACAAGGGCCACCAGCTGGCCCCCGCAGGGGAGTGGATCTAAGCCGAGTTGCTGCCAGCATCGGCGACCACATGGGCACCCCACCCATCCCCCGTCACCGGGAGCATCAGTGGCACAGCTGGGTTGGAGCTTTGCCTCACCAGACCCTGCCATTCAACAACCCCTAGAGATTTTCTGGGCAGCCCATTTTCATTCTTGTCCCCAAAATTCATTCTTGCCCAGCCCATAGTTAAAGCCTCAGAGCTCAGGATGCGTCCCAAGGTTCACACTGGTCCCTTCTCCCCCTAAAGGAGTTTCAGACAATCCCTAGGGTGGCACTTGTGCCACAGTGGACCTCTAAGTTACTGCACCCATATTTGAATAAGGTTTTCCCAGGACAGTGCTAGAAATTGCCATCTGTGCCAGAGACTGCTCTGCTTTCAGGCAGTGTGGCCCAGTAGGCGGGGCACTGTGTTGGGAAGGAAAATTGAGGACTCATCCCAGTTCTGGTCTCTGTGAATGGGAATATACCCCCTGACTCCCCACTCCAAGGCACTTTGGGGGCTGCAGAGGCCCAAGGGCGAAGCATTGCTGTTGCCAGTGGGGGCTGGACTCTGAGGACGTCCCTGTTGCTTGCAGAGGTGGAGCAGCCGAAGGTGCAGACACTGATTGTGAAGGAGGGGCCATTGTTCATCCACAAGACCAAAGGCAAAGGGCCGCTCCTGTCATCCTCCTTTAAGAAAGTCTACTTCTCATTAACGAATGAGGCCCTCACCTTTGCCAAGACACCCAACTCCAAAGTAAGAGGGACACGCCCTGCTGGTTTGTATCCTGGCCTAGCATGGGCTGTCCCATAGCTGAGTCAGGCTGTGCTCATCATGGAAGAACAGTGGCCATGGCGTCCTGGCTGGGGGTGTCACTTGTCTTTGCCTCGACCAGGCAGACAGCTGTGGAAGCTGCTTCCCTGCTCAGCCCCCAGCTCGACCTTTTTTCTGCCACTACCCGGGAATGCAGTTCCAGGGGATATGTGGCAGGGCTGGACAAACCCATTTTCCCAATGCACCCGGCAGTGGCACAGTGCCAAGAATCTGCTGATATGTCCTTGGTGAGGGGATTCTTGCACCAGTTGGACTGGAATCAGGGTCTGGGATGGTGCCTCCATCTGTGATGTGGAGCTGATCTGTCCCTGGGTCCTGGGGATGGCATTGAGCATTTGAGAATGAGCTGGGGGAGTGTGAACTGGCCCATGTCACCCCAGGGCCTTTCCTGCCCATCTGTTAGAGATCTGAAGGGCAGAGGGGTCTGCCTGGGTCACCTAAGCTGACTAAAGCGTGGGTGGCCAGTAGGCATGGAGCCAACCTCAGATGGTGTTTTCCCTTCAGGCCCCATCCAGTGGGGGGGGGGTGATGTGGGGAGCTCAGATCTTTGGGGCTCTGCCGAACAGGTACCTGTACCCTCTCCCCTCCTGATGTTTCCACATTTCCCACTTTCCCCCCATTTCAGAAAAGCTCCTTCATCACCCTGTCCAACATCCGGGCGGCTGAAAAGGTGGAGGAGAAAAGCTTTGGCAGCTCTCATGTGATGCAGATCATCTATGCAGATGAGGCGGGGCAGTCGGAGACGGCCTACCTGCAGTGCAAGGTGGGGTGGTTACCTGGGCTGGAGGGGTCTGTTCTGGGCATGGGTGAGAGCTGAGCTTCAGTCTGAACAGAGACTGGAATGTGTGGGCCTGGCACTGCATATCTCCTGGGATCACTCTTCTCTGTCCTGCAAGGACTCCATGGTCTGATGAGTCTGTGCTGGTGGGTGAGGGGCAGGCACTCCATTTGCCTTGTGGGGCAAGGTATTTTGGGGAGAAGGGAGCCAAGCACTGGCAAAATGCTTGGTTAGCATGTCACGGACATGGGCCTGCTTTGCTGTCCACCTGGCGTGCTGATGTTACGTGAGGAAATGCTGTTGTGCTGGGGCCCACAGGTAGGGCTTGGCACATCAGGTGGGTGTTTGAGGGATGCCAGTCTAGAGCTGCTGTGTGTGTTTCAGTGTGTCAATGAGCTGAACCAGTGGCTCTCTGCGCTGAGGAAAGTCTGTGTGAACAATGCCGAGATGCTCTGCTCCTATCACCCTGGGGTTTTCAAAGGAGACAAATGGAGCTGCTGCCTCCAAAAGGATAAAACAGGTATTGTGTTGGCTGCTGGCCTGGGAATGAAGGGGAGTCTACTGAGGGGAGACTCTGCCACCACCTCATTGTGTGACCTTGGTAAAGTCACCCAACCACTCTGTGACTGCAGGGCCTCATCTGAGGTGGGTGTGGGGAGACTCACACTGGTGGGTGGCTGCTGGTGCTCTGTGCCTGGTTGCTACAGTCTAAGCACTGGGTTTGGAGCACCTTGTGGCTTGTCTGAACTTCCAAAACTGCACCAGTGCAGCTGGGCCACTTGTAGCCTTGGGAATGCCTGCATGCTCCCTCTGCCAGGGAAGCCACAGCAAAAGGGAGGGCAGAGGAGTCAGGGAATGTTTAGTTAAATCCATGGACTCTTGGATGCGCTACAAGGCACCACTCCTACATCGAGTCTGCCTTTGTGAGCCAGATAACTCAAATTAAACTGCCTTGTCCTGGCCTGTCAACTAGGTTTGGGATGTGATAAAACACGCCATGGAGTCACTCTGCAGGAATGGAATGACCCCCTGGATCCAGACCTAGCGTCACAGTTAATTTTCAGGCATCTGTTTGGAGTGAAGGAATTAATGAGGTGAGTTGATGGATTCATGCACCATGATCAGGGATGTTCTGCTCTAGGGTTTGCACCCAGGGATCATCTCTGTGCCCTGCGAGGGGCTTGATAACATGGAGCAAATCTTGTATGCTGTGCAAAGGCTCAGAGGGAGCATCTTTGTGGCCTGAAGAAAGGGGGGGGGGCCATCAAAAGAGTGAGTCGTGTTTCTCGTGCCAACAGGCTGTGCACTGCCCTCAGGAATCATTTGCTTATGGCCTGGTTCTGTCCCACTTCTGAGGATTGACTGGAATTGGAACAGAGTTTGTACTAATCACTGCCTGCATGTCCTGTGGGTTACACTGGGGTGTAGGCAACATCCCAGAGGTTTCTCTGCACAGGTCTGCATCCTCCGTGTTTGTGGCCGGGGTGTCCTAGGGATCCTGTGCACAAAGATGTCAGTAGTGAATAAGCTAGAAATTGGAGACTGTTGATGGGCTACATGGGACCTTGTTTGATCCAAGAATATTCCCTTGAGTATTTCCCAATGCTCCATCCCTTCTGCTTTTAAATGTCCCCAGCACCTGGGCTTTCATCATTTCCACTCTTTGAATGGCTTCCACTATGAGGGAACTCTTCCTGAGATGCCAGTCCTGTTGTCCTACACCCCATATCACCTTGAACAGTTCCTCTTTTGTTCAGCTACATAGCAGTGAGCACCCACTGAGACTCCATCCCAGAAAAGAAAGTGGATGGACATATACTAGAGGCTGGGATGACTACTGAAAGGTACTTAGAAGAAGCCATGGTGTGTCCACAGTTAGCTGAGGGGAGTAGATACACAGAGATTAATCTTATGAGGTCCTTACCATCCTATGAGGTGCTGGGCACCTTCAGCTCCTGTTCTCAGTGGCTGTGTGTAGGATTACACCTTGTAAGCCAGGGGTCTCAAACTCAAATCACCATGAGGGCCTTATGAGGACTAGTACAGTAGCCCAAGGGCTGCACCACTGAAACCTTTTCATACAATAGAATAGCAAATATTGATAGTGAGGGTGTCATTGCGGGCCACAAGAAATAACTTTAGGGGCCGTCTCAGGCCATGAGTTTGAGAGCCCTGCTCTAAACCAAAAGGCCAGAGTATGGGGGGGGGGTGTTAATCAATTGCACATTCTGTCTAAAAAGACATTCTTGTTTGTCTTGCACCCTTAAGGGAAAAATACCTGGAGATGCTGACAGAGAAAAAAGAAAACATTTTTCAGAGCCAAAGTGGAGGTATGGCTTTGTTACTGCTGATTATTCCACAACCAGCCTTTGTTATCATCCTCTAATGCTGGGAGCATGCTTGAATTTCAGGGTGGTGCCATCTCCTCTAGTGATTAATGGGGCTGGTTGTGTGCTCAGCAGTTGCTATGCAAGCACCAGTCTAATCAGGGCAATTCTTTCTGCTTCCTCCCACTTCTGCAGACTCTGAAAACGCAGATGGTCCCATGAGGCTGTTTCAGGTGCTGAAGGACCTGGAAGCCGCCCATCACACAGCCCTCTTCAGCTCAGGTGCTCTCGGCAACCGGGACAAAAATTGCCTCTTGGAGCTGCAGACATGACTGTTGGAGTGAGCTAGTGTGGCGGGGTGATGCTGCTGCATGGTCTACTTGTTCAGCCCCACTGTGTCCAAATCAGAGCTGCCAATACCAGGTGTCTTTGCGATGGAAACTCTCTGGACACAGCGTGCTCCTGCCATCGTCCTGCTACTCTAAAGGCTGTGCCATGGACATCTGCTAGCATAGTGTGTCTCTGTTAGTGAATGACTTGCCAATGCCCCTTTGTATTCTCCTTAGACCCCACTTGGGATGGTTGGTCTGTAATACAGGGACTTTGATGACTCATGATAGGGAATCTCTCTCCTATTACTATTTTTACCTTTCAGAGACATCCAGATGTTTGGTCAAGCCTGATCTGATGTGAAATCACGACTCTTCCATGTGACAGTGTAGCTGAGCTGCTTTGGCTTGGTTCTGAGTCCCCCGGGTCAAAAGGTTTTGGTGGAGCTCTGAACCCAGTAGTGATATACTCACAGAAGAGAGAAGAAAGTTGTTAGAGTAGGAGCCAGGGGATCACAAGGCCTGGATTCCATACTCTCTTCTGCCATTGACCCACAGGGCCAGCTGAAGGCAACTTATTTCACCCTGCTGTGTGCCTTTTAGTTTCCCCATCTCTGACATGGGGATGATGAGATTATACTAGGCTTCAAAAAAGAACTAGGTAAGTGCATGGAGGATAGGATCATGAATGGCTGTTAGCCAGGACAGGCAGGGATTGCTGTTTGCCAGAGGCTGGGAATGGCCAACAGGATGGATCACTTGTTTACATGTTCTGTTCATTGTCTCTCAAACTCCTGGCAGTGGCCACTGTGGGAAGACAGGATATTGGGCTAGATGGACCATTGGTCTGACCCAGTATGGCAGTTCTTGTGAGACATGCCCTCCTTTGTTTAAGTGCTTTGCTATCCTCTGAAAGGTGCAAGACAGGTGCAGAGTTTTATTTAACAGGAGATGCTGTCTGACTCCTAGAATTTGTAACCAGCGTCACTGAGCTGTATACCTGCATCTCACTTGGTTGTTAGCTGAGTTAAAGGACTGAAATTTCAGCTTATCGTACAAACGGGCAAGTCTTAACAGCCTCCTGTCCAGAGTCAGAAGCTCAGTTCCTATTGCAGGTTGATGTAGGTGACTTTGAGGAAGAGATGGGGAAGTGGTTCATAAGAACTGGTGATCTAGGACTTCTGGATTCTATTCCCATCTCTCCGCACCCTGGCTAAACTGCTTTAGGGCCTGATTTTTCAAAGCACTTGGCATGCATCTGCAGGAATCAGTGAGAGTTCAGTACTGCTGAAAATCAGGTCCTTGACCTCTCTGTGTCTGTTCTTGTCTGTAATGGAAGCTATTGTTTATTAGACTGAACCAAATTTTCAGTTTCATGTTTGCAGTTTCATTGGCAAAGTCGCAGAAGGCAGATTTTTGCTCCCTGTGCGTCTCTCTCAGGAGTCTTGCAAGGCTTAATTGCCTGTTGAGTGTTTCTTAAGCCACCAAATACTAAATACTATTGACATACATTGGTTTCCTGTCTGAAAAGTGCTTTGAGATTCCCTGACAAAAGGTGCTATGGAAATGCAGGTTGACTGCTACCACCTGATCTCCATTTCAGCCCCAGCTAAACTGCTCTAAAACTGTTGAGGGGATGGCCTAGGTGCTGCTTGGGGTCATGCGCTAATGAAAGTTCTGGTTGTGAACAGTCAGGTTCCTGGCCATTTGGGTGTCAGAACAGCCCACCTGCTAGGCCACAAGACATCCCCACTGAACTGAATCTGCTGTTCTGTGCAATATTATCATTCAGCACAGCAGATGGAGTTGGCATGATTCAGCAGTGTGGTAGAGGGCCCAAAAATCATTTGCTGCAGTAAAGAAATGGGTCCCTCTTGGCAGTTAATAAAGTGGGGCGAGTGTGGTTTGTGCCTCCATAGCAGAGGTGGCTTAGCCCAGATCTGTGATATGTGACAGAAGGACACAGACTCCAGGGGAGTCCCGTTGAAGACGGTAGGCACGGCAGAAGCCTTCTCATCCACCGTACTAAACCAATGCCTGAGCAATAGCTGTGTATCTGAAAGTACAATAAATTCATCTTTTTATCACAAGGCCCTGGCTTTGTTTGACATCCCATCAGCGCTTCTCTTGTCAAAAACATGCATGTGGCTTAGGGCTGTTCAGTTTGTGGGGAGAAGGTGCTTGGCTAGGGTTGTAATTGAAACTCTTTGAGCTAATTGTATTCGCTTCCAGTGTCAGACCCAGCTTACACGCAGGACCCATGGGGACCTGATCCTGATACCTCAAGCCTTGGCTAGGGTGGGTGCATGTTGCTGTGAATCACGATGGGGCGGTCATTGGATGCGGGGATGCTGCGGAACATCGTATTTGTTGGTGTCGTCGTCCCCAGAGGCGTGAAGGGGACAGCCGTTGACGGTGGGGTTACGGTGACGAGGTGGGGTAGGTCATGGTGTGGCTTGGGTTGTCCCGAAGGGTGAGCAGTGCTGGCATCCCTGACGATGGTGCGGATGCTGTTGCCCGGCAACGGGCGGGGATGCCGCTGGTGACGGTGCGGATGCTGTTGCCCGGCAACGGGCGGGGATGCCGCTGGTGACCATTGGCGGGGCGGCTGGCCTCGTCCTCCCGCGAGGCGGTGCGCTCACAGCGTTGCCATGGTGACGGTGCGGCAGGGAGGCGTGGCTGTGGTGACGGTGCGGCAGGGAGGCGTGGCGGAACCGGAAGTAAGGGCGCGCTGGCCGCTGCCGGAAGTGCCGACTCGCCGCCAGCGCCGCAGGATGAACGCGCCGCCCGCCTTCGAGTCCTTCCTGCTCTTCGAGGGGGAGAAGAAGTGAGTGCGCGGCGGAGCCGGGGTCGGGCCGCTTCCCACCCCGCCCGACGGAGGCCCCTGGTGCGGGGAGCGGGGCAGGGTTGGTCCCTGGGGCTCAGACCCGCGGTGCCCAGCTGGGTCAGAGCGCCGCTTGGCCCGTGGTGCTGCCCGGCTGCGAGGAGGCAGGGCCCGGTCGCTGCTCGCGGCAACGAGTCAGGCGGCTAGATCGGGGCTGGGGCACCGGGCTGAGACTCCGGGGACCTGGCTGTGAAAGTGACAGGAGCAAAGGAGTGAACTTGGGAAGAGAGCAGGAAAGGTATCCGTGTGAAAGGGAACAGCTGGCCAAGCAGCGGTGCCGGGGCTGGAGCCGGGCACAGACTGACTGTGCATCAGCACAGCAGGTAAATACTCGGGGCCGTATTAACAGGAGGTAAATAGCCCCCCCCCGATCACTGCAGGTGAGGCCTTCGCTAGGGTCCTTCCAGTTTGGGGGGCCACACTTTAAGAAAGGTGTGAAGAAGCCAAAGAGGGTCCTCAGAAGAAAAATTAACTAGTTACAAAAACTATAAGAACATAAGAAAATGGGGCTAGTGAGGAAAGGTTTGAAAGAACTTTAGTCCAGAACAGAGAAGGATGGGGGGAAACCTGAGAAGTCTTCAAATATGTAAATGATTGTTACAAACAGAAAGAGAACTGATCACCAGTGCCCACTAAAGTTAGGACAAGAAGTAATCCATTAGCCGAGTTTGCAGCTAGGAAGATTTATCCAAGACTGTAATTACGGGAATCACTTGTTATGACAGCAGTTCTTAAAGAAGTAAACCCTGCTCTTAAATTCATTAGTTTTCTTACATCACTGTTCGGTTGCTTGAACAGCACTGTAGAGATGACGTGAAGTTTTGCCTGCCAAGGAACCAAGTATCATTGTTTCTGTATTGTCTTCATGCTTTTGTACCTGTTTTGGGTTATCTGTCTGGTGTGTGAAACTAAAGATGAAAGTTTATGACTGAAAGTATAGCCTGGTTTGATTTCTTAGATAACATCGTTTGCTTTAATATTAACGTTTTGCTTTTACACAGAATCACAATTAATAAGGATACAAAAGTACCAAATGCCTGTTTGTTTACAATCAACAAGGAAGACCACACACTTGGCAATATTATCAAATCGTAAGTAAAACTGGTTCCAGTTGCACTGTTTTAGCAGTCGAGTTCTAATGGTGATGTCAGGGTGATTGCCAAGGTACTTGGCACCAGCACAGTGACTCTAACCATAAACATTGGATAAATAGCATACAGTCTATCTCAACAGCCCATGTCTGAGTGATGTCTGCAGGCCTATTTATGGTGGTTGTGGATGTGAAATTGTTCATTGACACACATTTCTCATTGTGGCCCTTGTTACCCCATGTGTAAGACTTTGAAGCTTCCTACAGTGAAGCCCCTGATCCTCACCTAGAAGATGGTTGACTTTACTTAGGTTTGCACTGTGAGCTAGGGGTGCGATTCCCAGGGGCGTTGCTGGGGGGGAGGGACCCAGGGCACGGGCCCAGGCCCCAGGGCACGGGCCCAGGCCCCACCCCCTGGCCAGGGATAGGGCCAGGCGCGGCCGCGCCACCGCGGGCAGCTAGGCCGGGCCAGGCCAGAAGCAGCTGCAGGAGGCCGGGACTGGGGCCGCCACAGCTGGGCCCTGGATCCCCTGCCAGGGACGGGGCTGCCGTGGCCGCTGGCAGCCAGGCCCCAGATCCCCAGCCAGGGAAGGGGCCGCCGGCAGCCGAGCCCCACATCTCCGGCCCAATTGGGCTGGAGATTCAGGGCACTGGCGCTGGGGCTCGGGGCATGTGCCCTGGGGTGCCCAGCACCAGCAACTCCCCTGGCGATTCCTCTGCTTGTGTACAGATGCACAGCTCCTGGTGTGAACATAACTAGCAGGATGGCTGCAGAGAGGACAGCTGAGCCACACTGAATACATACCCAGTACTTTCAGGCAGGTGTGTGCCTTTGCTGCTCCCTCTGGTCTTGTGCCATTCTGCTGTTTTTACTCACGTTAGCTCAACAAAAGGTAGCACGAGTATGTGTACAGCAGAAGGGGAATCCTACCTCTCGCTTGTAGTGTAGGAATATAGTCTCTAGGTTTTTGGGTGAGGTTAGTTCTTGGAGGTGTCTTACCAGGTTATACCTCAGTCAAATTGGCAGTGACCTTGAGGTTTGTCTTTGCATGCAGTTGGTGGGTGCAGTTGCTTGCCAGGATTGTCTGATTATATCACTCTTTGTCAATGCCTTGTCAGACCAGGGGCCACGTGCGTTGGTGCACCTCAGTCCCTCCTGTGACATTTGATAGTCTAGTCTTCTGTGGACGCTGATCCTTTAGTCTAATTTGGCTGTTGTGTTTAGTGCAGGTACTGGGTGGTGGTGGTGGCCTGTGAGGTTGGGGGAGATGATCAGGTGATCCCTTGAAACCTTAAAATATGACTCTCCATCTAGGTGGCAGAAACGTTTGGGGCTGCTTTGTCAATTACAAATGATTGCACTGTAGACTTACATGGCAATTATGGCTTTTGCTTAAGTCGCTTCTGTAATGTACGAGTTCAGAGCAGCAGCATGTGGCCTCCAGTGTCAGGAGTAAATACAGCTGCCTTTAAACAGGAGCTTATTGCATCAGATTATTGAAGTATGCTTTTGGTAGCTCTTCTGTGTGGAGTTTGCTGAAAGTGATTCCACTTTAAATGCAACAGAGTTTCCTTCAAAGGACTGTCCCTTCTCAGTACTTGCTGTGTGAAGCTCTGCCGGTGACTGTCAAGGGTTTCCTAGACCTCTAAAGTAGGAACGATCAATTCTGCCAAAACATGTAGTGGTTCGATGAAATGCATGTACTGTATCTTATTAGAAGATAGAACCTGCTCTTCGGTGATTCTATTAGAGGAGGCCAGCATACTATGTAATATTTCCTTTGATGCTCAGAAAAAAACCTTTATGGAAGAGTGCTCCTGGGATTGAATTGGATGTCATAGAATCATAGGGTTGGAAGGGACCTCATAGGTCATCTAGTTCAACCCCCGGACCACTCCCACTAAACCATCCCAGTCATGGTTTTGTCCAGCTGGGCCTTAAACACCTCCAAAGATGGAGATTTCACCACCTCCCTTGGCAGCTCATTCCAAGGCTTCACCACTCTCCTAGTAAAAAAGTTTTTTCTAATATCCAGCCTCGACCTCCCTAACCGCAACTTGAGACCATTGCTCCTCGTTCTGTCCTCTGTTATTACCGAGAACAGTCGAGCTCCATCTTCCTTAGAGCATCCCTTCAAGTAGTTGAAGGTTGCTATCAAATCCCTCCTCAATCTTCTCTTCTGCAGACTAAATAAGCCTAATGCTTTCAGTCTTTCCTCATAGGGCTTGTGCTCCAGTCCTTTGATCATTTTGGTGGCCCTCCGCTGGACTCTCTCTAGCATGTCCCTGTCCTTTTTGTAGTGGGGAGCCCAAAACTGAACACAGTATTCTAGATGTGGCCACACCAGTGCAGAATAGAGGGGAATGATCACATCCCTCGATCTGCTGGTAATACTTCTTTTGATGCAGCCCAGTATGCCATTGGCCTTTTTGGCAGCAAGAGCACACTGCTGACTCATATTTAGCTTCCCATCCACCATGACCCCCAGGTCCTTTTCTACACTGCTGCTACTTAGCTGAATGTTTCTCAGCCTGTAGCGGTGCATGGGGTTTTTTCGTCCCACATGCAGGGTTTTACACTTGTCCTTACTGAAGCTCATAAGATTTCTATTGGCCCACTGTTCCAATTTATCTAGGTCTCCCTGAATCCTGTCCATGCCCTCCAACGTGTCTACTGTTCCCCCAGCTTGGCGTCATCTGCAAACTTACTGAGAGTGCAGTTTATTCCATCATCCAGATCATTGATGAAAATGTTGAACAGAACCGGCCCCAGGACCGACCCCTGGGGCACACCACTCATGACTGGCTGCCAGCTAGACATGGAACCATTGATTCCTACACGCTGAAACAGTTGATCTAGCCAGTTTTCTATCCACCTTATAGTCCACTTATCCAACCCATACTTCCTTAATTTGCTAATGAGAATGCTGTGGAAAACTGTATCAAAAGCCTTACTAAAATCAAGGTATATCACATGTGGCAGATCCAGCTTCAAGCTTTGATATTTTAAAGAATTTTCACAGCCAAACTTTTTTGATTTGTCATTCTCTTGTATTGTCTCCATGCTTCCCCCTTCCAGGCAATTACTGAAAGACCCTCAGGTGTTGTTTGCAGGATACAAGGTCCCACATCCTCTAGAGCACAAGATCATCATCCGAGTTCAGACCACTCCTGACTACAGCCCACAGGAAGCTTTCACAAATGCTATCACGGACCTGATCAGTGAACTTTCCCTTCTGGAGGAGAGATTCCGGGTAAGCTTGCTCATTGGGCTGAACTACAGTGTCACCAATGTGGGGGCTGCGTTGCACCTAGAAAAGTTCATGAAACTATGACCTGGTTTACAAATGAGTTAACCTTATAGCAGTTGCTGCCGTATGAAAAATGTAGCTATTATCAGCCAAATTCAGCAACCCAACTTCCATTAAGAAGTAGCAGAATTTGGCTGTTAACCACAGGATCCTTTTGCAAATCATTTGGGATCCTGTTCAGTTTCTCTCATAATTTCTCCTTAATATTTGCTTTCTCTCCCTCTTCACAGTTGTTATTGCTGTAGGTGTGAAGTCTTGTTGTCTGGAACAGCCTACTAGAAAAAAAAACCTTGGCTTTCCACTTTCAAATCTCTCTCATCACCATGTCAAGAACTCTTTAAAAAATTCTTTTACGTGGGAAGTAATCCTTTCATTCGTTTACCCTTCTGTAATTACTCTACTCCTCCTTTCTGTACAGTCTCTATTTAACCTCTGAAATGGCTTGAGATGCAGTTGATCTGAAAACATTATTCTTGAATTACATGCCGGCTTGTTTGCTCGTTCCTTAGTTGAATCAAATCATTGACTTGTTTTAAACCTCAGAGAATAAAGCAGATGACACATAGGAATCCTTTGGCAGTTACCCTTTTTTCATGTAAATGCCTTCTGGTAACTACACAACGGAGGGGGAATGTGTACATATAGTTTCTCTCAGAACACAGCTTGTTTTCCACCAGGCATCAGCAGATGTGCATATTTTTGCCACTGGTTTAAATCATTGTTTTTACTTTGTATAAGCATCTATGCTTAAAATTTTATTTTTTAAACTGACTCATCTCTTTCATTGGAAATAATTATTTACAATGATGAATCTCAGCTTTTTTCTCAACTTGCATTATTGATCTTCAAACCCTATTTAGAAAAGAAATAAGATCATGTTCTGTGCAGACTTCCTTTAAAACAGGTTATCTATTTTTGGTTTTTTTACAGGTTGCTATCAAAGATAAACAAGAAGGAATTGAATAGAAACACGAAGTTCAGAGTAGACTGTTTGGCATGGATTGTGCTACAAATGTTTGTTTTCATTATATGGTGGTTATGACTACTTAATTGACCATGTTCTTAAAGGATTATTTCAGACTTTGAGTGTAAAAAAATTAATGTTTCTAATAGCACTGGCCTTAAATTCTCTTATTTTCACTCTGTTCAGATAAAGCGATATTTTTCATTTCTGTACAGGATGAATTATTTGGAGATAGGGTGGTAGGTATATATCTGGCTTGTCTAACATATGGCCCATGGTGTGTTTGGAAGCTGGGCCTTTTCAAATCTCTTTCCCACCCCTCAAGTGTGCTCAGGGCAGTAGTGGCCGGGCCATGGAGTGTGTCTGGCCCCTTTTCAGCTTCTGCCAAGTGTGGGGGTTGGGGAGGCATGGAACAAGGGAGGCTAGGGCCACTGAAGCAGCCCAGGGAAGTGTCAAGGTGTGGAGTTGTTGGGACCTGGGGTGGTAGAGGCTCTCGTGGGAGTAGGGAGTCCATGAGGCGCAGGCAAGGCTGGGAGGCCCAGTGATGCCCAGGTGGGATCCTGGGGGGTAGGGTTGGGAGGGTAGCAGGGCTGGGGAGGGGGGTCAGGGAACCCAGGGGTGTGGGGAGGAGGTGAGTTCCAGGGTCCCAGTGCCATTGATTCCCATATTCCCCAGCCCTACCCTGCCAAGCTCCCCTACACCCCTCCTTTGCCACCCCACCCCTCTTTGCTGTCCCACTCCTGCCCTGTCAGGCTCCCCACATGGCCAACCCTGCCTCCCTTGCCCTGTCCTGACACATGCCATGCTCCCCTGGCATCCTGCCTTGCCATGCCATTCTTTGCATGCTCTCCCTTACCACCCCACATAGCCATCCCTCCACTGCCCTGCTCCCTGCCCCCTATTCTGTCATGCCATGCTTCTGATGCTTTCCCCTGTCACCCGCATGGTCACTTCTGCCCTCCTACCTGTACACAGAATGCTTCCTGGAAAAAAAAAAAATACAGGTTACCCCTTTTCAAGTTTTCACAAAAGGTTGTTTGTTTAACAAGTGAAAACTTGTTGTGTACAGCTGTGAAAATGACACTTATCTCAAGGTTGCTATTGGTTGGATGAATATTACGAGAGACTTGTGTCCCGGTATAAAATGCAAGTTTCTGCTTTTAAAGAACCAAAATCCATTTGTACACTGATGTTTATTTTTTGATTGTGTTAAATTTTATTAATAGATCAATTTCCAAAATTTGTTCACTGCCTCCCTCCCTGCATGTGAGAAACGAATTGCAGTGTGGCCCCTCACCCCAAAAGGTTGGACACCCCAGCTTAAATTATACACCACAGTGCTTCACAGAGGATCCCTCTATAAAGTGCCCCTGCACCCCACCCCAGAGACAGCTACCTCTCAGTGGCAGGAAAGTGGTCCTTGTACAAAGGGCCCCTTCAGCTCACCCCAGAGGTAAGAGGATTCATACCGCACCCTGGAACATGCTTGTGACTCTCTGAGGTATAGAAGGTACCAGACTCTAGAGTGTGAAGAGCTTTCTTTCTTTAAAGCCAAATGGAAGGAATATCAAATGCCCCATTGTGTAGTAATAGCTGTGAGCACTAGGGGAGACTCTGGGCTACAGGACATGGCTGATTGGAAGCTGAGCACCTTGGCAGAGTGGGGGAGGTCACCTGCCCTTTCCAAATGAAGAGAATGACCTCGCCACAAGGAGAAGGAGGGAAGGGGGTTTGGTAAGAGAGTCACATTTTGAACTGTTGGGAGTGTTTTTGCCAGAGAAACTCATCTTGAAACATCTTAATCTACAAGCAAGGGCTGTGCCCTGCCCATGGTGGAGCAGCGTTCATCTGGAAACCATCATAGCTGAATTTGAGCAGTAAGATGAGCATAATTTGTAGTAGTAATTTTAGTTTAGAGTGTGTCTTCCATTTTTATTTGGCTATAGTAACCCCCTGACTGACCAATTCTGTGTTGATTTGCTGTATGCTCAGAAGAGCTGATGGCATATCAGTTGCTTTGTTAAAAATGACAGACCAAGTAAATAAGCCTGCCGTGACCTGGGGAGGGTCCCAATCCCTGCGGGAGCTGATGTTTGCTGGGGGGGCTAGTGGGCACCCTTCCTCTGCATGGGACTGATTACATGCATGCAGTTGGTGTGAACTGACCAAGGCATGGGGGGCCCTCCCGGCAAAGTGAGGTAAGTTGGAGTCTGGGGCGGGTGATCAGGGAGTCACAGCAGCACACCAGACCGGATTCCAGGTGGGGAATGTCGCTTAGGGTGTGTTCACACAGCAGTCTTATTTCAAAACAACAGAGGTTGTTTCAAAATAAGAAATGCCATGTTCACACGACGTGCCATTGTTTCGAAATTACCCTGATTATACCGACTGTTCTCGGTAGTAACAGAGGGCAGAACGAGAAGCAATGGCTTCAAGTTACAGCTGGGGCGGTCCAGGCTGGATATTAGGAAAAACTTCCTTACTAGGCGAGTGGTGAAGCATTGGAATAAGTTGCCTAGGGAGGTGGTGGAATCTCCATCTCTGGAGGTGTTCAAGTCCCAGCTGGACAAAACACTGACTGGGATGATCTAATGGGAGTGGTCCTGCTTTTTTTGGCAGGGGGTTGGACTAGATGACCTTGTGGGGTCCCTTCCAACCCTATGATTCTATGGTGATGAAACAACGTTGTTTCGAAACGATTGTTTTGAAACAATCCCGTCAGAACATGTTATTTCGAAAAGATGGTGACTCGTTTTGAAATAACTGTTGTCCAAACATGCTATTTCACTTTGTGCTTTTTTCCTTAATTCAAATTAACATTTTCAAATTAACATTTTTCAAACAACTTGTATCGAAATAACCCCGTGCATCGGAACATAGCCTTAGAGATCAAGGCATAAGTCCTTCCAATCAAAGTGGTATCAAATGCCAGTGGGTGAGGGGTTTATTTAATGATACAAGGCTGGGGGGAAACAAAGAGGTTTTACTTTAGCAGGGAAAGTAGCAACCATTTAAGGTCAATGTTAAAGGGTGGCTGGCTTCTTGAAGAGGTGCCAGTGCCTGATCTATCGAGCATAGGCTTTTTTGAAAAGGAGCCCACCTGTAGTTAACTGCTTATGGGGGCTGGTGGCAGTGTTGATAAATTGTATAGTGAATTGCTTGGTTATGGTTTGGTTTGTTATGAAATACTCTGAACAGAGCAAATAATGGATTTCATTCAATAAGAGACTGATACGTGTCCCTGTATTCACACCTAACCTGCTACTGTAAAAAAATATCTTTGTACCAAATGTGAGGTATCAGTTGGAAATGAAAACTAGCTAGTCAGTGGTGGCATTCTTGATAAATTGTATAATGAATTAATTGGCTATGATTTGTTTTGTTGTGAAATACACTGAATAGAAAAATAATGGGTTTCATTCAGTAAGAGACTGATAAACTGCATCCTGCTATTGTAAAATTTTGTACCCAGCATGTGTGGTATCCATTGGAAACAAAATTTGCTGCTCACTGTTATCATGACAAAATATGCATAGTAATATTTGGATGCTGAAAATGAAACTGGTGTTGACTGGACCTGTCCCAGGAGGGGATAAACCTATTTCTCCAACACAGTGGACATCCCAGGCAATGGACTAGGAGAAGAGAGTGCAATATATCTGGATAGTACAGAAGAGATACAGTTTTGGAAAAATCCTGGGTCTGGGAATGCGGTGAGATCACTCTGCATGTGGTAAGCAAGGCTGCTGTGGTCAGAATGGCTCTACTGGAGCTCTGAGTAAACATGGATGCTGAGAGTGTGACCTGTGTACCATTGGTGAGAGGCCCAGCTCAAGAGCAGCAGCAGTGACACATTATAAGGCAATTTCCAAAGGGATGGCTGTGTTAGTCTAGTCCAGCAAAAAAGTCATGTGTAACTTAAAAAAGACTTAACAGATTTTTCACATGAGCTTTTGTGGGAGAAAATCCCACTTCAGCAGCTGCTTTGAAGATGGGTGAACTTACAGAATGGAATGAAAAAAAATGCAAGGGGGTAGGGTTTGAACCTAACAACTGCTCTGATTTGCTGTTACTGTATGACCTGATCCTATGTTTTACACCCCCTTGCATTTATTTTCATTCCATTCTGTATGTTCACCCATCTTTGAAGCATCTGACGAAGTGGGATTTTCTCCCATGAAAGCTCAGGCGAAAAACAAATCTGTTAGTCTTTAAGTGCCACACGATGCCACATTAGAAGGCAACCTGCATTTGAGACAGGTGGTGATGGGGCTGCTCACTAGCCTGCATCGTACCTCACAATATTTTAGCTAGCAGTTTCTGGGAAGCCACCTTAGTTCACCGACGCCACCTGACTTCACACACACAGTTTGATCCCAATGTTTAACATTTAGGTGGTGATAGTTCTGAGATGATTTTACACGTTACAAAACTCAGGATGCGTCACTAATATCCAACCCATTGGTTTGTCACAATTCTTTCACTTGAGTAATTATCATTCCTTCACCTTGTCTTGGTTACTAGCATTTGTGTCCCAGGCTCCAGAAGCTACCTGTGATTTGTATTGGGAAAGAGAATAAATGTATTTTGATTTTTCACAAGTTCCTTATCTGTTCCTACCAAATTGCAAGTGGTTCCTTTGCAGTTAAAGGCGGGGGGGGGGGGGGCGAAGGATAGCTTTGCTGTTGTATGCTTGGAGTGGGTTGCCTTTTTGTTACTACACAGACCCACCTCTTGCCCCCCCTGCTTCCTGAGGGTGGGAAACCAGAGGTGTGTGTGTTCAATGGGTTAACAGAGGGCTCCTTGATGGCAAGTTACAGAGCCCTGTGGTGGCTCATTTGTCTCACCCCTGGGGTGAGAATTGTTGAATGCCAATTGGTAAAGGGATGGAGGGGTACAGTGTGGCAAGAAATTTCATGAGTTGGGGCTGCATGTTCTGCTTCTTGCAAACAATCTCCTCCAACGTCTTGAAAGCCTGCTGATCCATTAGTCACAAATATGGGTGTGTAGCTACTCTGCGAGGAGGTGTGGGTCATGAAAATAAATCTGAAAAGGTGGAAAAATAGCTTTTTCCTGGAGAGAGAGAGAGGACTGATGAAATGTGCTGCTCTCTGTAAGGATGTAAATGTAGCATTGTAGGCTGATATAGCAGGGCCTGGTTCTGGGTGAAGTCACAAAGAGAAAAAGGAGTGGACTGGATGCAAGCAGAGCCTGAGCCATGACCTTACCTTGCAGCAAGAATGGTCAGGGTTGGAGGGCTAGGAACAAAAGGCAAAAATGCCAGCTCCTCAGATAGTGAAGGGACAGGCTGGGGTTCTGCAGCCTTGCACCAAACTGCTGCTGTGGGGAAGGTTTTGCTGACAGGAGATGACTCTCCTCATATACTACTTAGGCAAATAATGAGCATGGGTGTCGTGGTAAGGGGGTGCTAAAGTCACTGGCGCTATGAACACATAGGACATCAGCCTCTAGCATGGTAAGTGACTGTGGCTCTATGTCCCAGGGTCAGCTGGGAGTGTGGGGGCGGGTAAGGCCGGTCTCTGAAGTCTATTCCCCTGGGCATGGAGCAGCACGTGGCTATTTCCTAGGACTGGGGCTCAGCCTCTGCCTGTGGCCAGAGCCTCACCACCTGGGACCTGCCTGCATGTCCCAAGGGTGTTCCGCGGCTGCCCAATCCATGGCACGCATGCACATTGGCAGGGGTGCTGTTACCCAGTTGGCTGCTGCCCCAGCCAATGGGCTGCAGGGGTGGAGCTGGCTCCCGTGGGAGGGGTGGCAGAGGCTGCTGTCTCCAGAGCAATGGAGACGCCCGGCCCACGAGCCCTGAGTTGAGTCTGATGAGGCGGTGGCAGCCTCGGAAGGATCAGTGAACGAGCAGGAGCCTATGCAGGGCTGCTCGGTTTGTTCCAGCTCCTCGCTGGTCCGGACAGGACGCCTGAGGCCAGCACTGGAAGCTGAGGGACCCTGGAGTTTAGCAGCGGGCTGCTGCAGAAGCTATAAACTAGGGGCAACCAAACTTATGGAACTCAAGAGCTGCATAAGTCAATTATTAAACCTTCAAGAGCCGCACTGAGGCATATTAACCAGCTTCTGGAGAGGACATCTAATCTTGCATGGGTCCTGTATTAGCATGCATGCTGGGTAATAGTATTTGGGGTTAATCTGAGCACAGATCTGTCAACATCTGTAATGTTTCAAATGTGTCTGGGTTAGTTAAAGGGTTAAAAACTACCCTTAGTTGACATTTCAGCTTGAAGAAAGTTTAAGACAGGGTAGGGTTGCATAGCTCCTTTTGGAGCAAAATGCTAGAGGCATTTAAGTAGCTGTTTGCAGCTACTTAAGGTTGAAGATGAGAAGAGATGGAGTGACCAGTGGGCAGAACCAGTAAGATCAGTGCCAAATTTGCTAATAGGTTTACATTTGCTGTTATGAAGTCTTGTATGTTCTGTTATGCAGTGTGGGTTGTTGGCCTTTTACATTATATTTTTCTGCTATTAAAGTTGTTATTCTCCCACAATTCCTGAGAGCACAGCCACTTGATTCCACATATACATTTGCTAAGGTCAGGTCCAGGGCAGGGAGTAGCTCTATGTACTATTGAGCTTGCCAAACTCACATACTGACTACCAAATTAACTGGTATTACAGTTTATTAAGCATCATTTCTATAAAACAAATACACAAAGTGTGAAAACTCACAATAAAAGCAATTTGGGTATTGTAAATGACAAGATGTGTGCCCACTCCCCTGCTTTTCCACTCTTACACAAGGGCTGGCTTAGAAAAATTTATGATCACTCTTTGAAACAGAAACAATCACTAATACTGCACTATTTCAGAACATCACAGAAATGAACTTTTCTGTAAAGAGCAAACTAAGTTTTCTTCCTCTTCCATATGGCTGTTATATTTACACCAGTTAGAGCAACCAGGTATGTGAAAGTAGGGTCTGTCATCACATTGTTTATTAAGACATCTGTTAACAGCTCCCCATTTGCTTGCAGCTCTGGCCACTCAAGAATCTAGGAAGAGAAGAGTTTTATACAAAGGTCTTAATGTGGGCTTAGAAAGTCTTGACACCCTATCCAGGTTACAGATCCAGGACTCTGAGAGTAAGACTAACGCTATCTGATGTCCCACATTTAACTCCACTGGCTTTCTTGTTCAACAAAAAATCAAACGCCAAAGCATTACCTGAGTGGGAGCTATTTTGTTGTCTGGATGTTTTCCCTTTGAGGTCCTCCAGCCTGCGGCATGGTTGCTGAGGTTGTACATCCACACACTTCCCTTTTCATCACCACAAAATACATACTCTGCTGCTGCAAGAGCAAATGAAGAAGCTGGGAACCAGGGCACTGGTGCTTGCTCACCCCCTACCACTCCATTTCCTAACCCTGGTGAATTACCACTAACAGTGGGGCTTACCTGGACAGGTGCTGAGGGTAAGGTAGGGTAGGTCAGTCATGGACCACTCCAGTTCAGCTAGAATAACTGCTGGTAGTGTTCTCTGACATGATTTTCCGTGGGCCTCAAAAGACTGGCTCCAGCTCCATAAGTAGATAGACCCTGTCTTTGAACTCTTAGACACTGCAGGGAAGAGAGAGAGACAAGCATAGACACATCTTTTCAAAGATTCATTTCCAAGTCTTAAAGACAGTAGAAATCTAAACACCTAGAGTGGTGACAGCTGATGGACCGTTCTAGCTCCCTTGCCTTAGACAGATGGCTAGTGGCACTCTGCAGTGTTTGAGTGGAGTTCATGAGGCTGGGGGAAAAAAAGAGGCCAACAAACTGCTGTCCACTGAACAGTTGGTGAAGAGCAACGCACCCCATTAGCTGCTCTGCAATAACTCCCTGCTTGGATACCCCTGCCCAGGACTTAGTAGCTCACAAATCTGCCCCAGCCCATATATTGTTAAACTGACTGAAGGGTGGTTTGTTTTAGAGACCCCTGAAGTGATAATGAACCATGGTGCTCTATACACTTGCCAGTTAGAACTGGAGCAATTTTTAAAGAGAACATGCTTCATCTAGCTGCAGTCTTTTTTAGTGAGGTGTATAAAAAAACCCATGCAGTGGCAGGCCAAGCCTCATCCTCACTTTCAGATAAAGAACAAACCAGCTAGGAAAATAAAGAACTCCATCCACATGAAAATACTTAAGGACTTGTGAACTATGAGGACTGGGCATAAGCCAACCCCATTGCAGACGGGTTCCTGTGTATGGTGCCACTTTACTAACCAAATATATTTTAGCACCTGTCTTAAGTCTGCAAACCCAACTCATGTTCACAGCCTCCAACTGGCTAGTACACAATTAAAATTGGTTAGTTTTCCTAAGACCACAGGAGCATGACTCCGTGTTGGACATAATTACTATTTATGGGACTCTGTCCTCAACTAAGAGGCAACTGCATGAGGTCGTACTTACCCACAACATCCTTGTTCAAAAAAGCCAAGCCGTCCACTCTATGGGAAGCTGTCTCTTTTCCCTCATCATTAGGAAACTGGAACGCCACTTCAAAAGGCCTGATGAACAGTTGACATGTTACAGGTATTCAGGGTCAGATCAAGACCCTGGGAGCTACCCAATAAACTAGACAGCCATATACACTTTAATTTTAGCTGTGCCAAGCAATGGGCCTCCTGTTATGCAGTGACAGGCACCCCCAAGGGGAAAACACAAGGACTAAACCCCCCAAATGAGCAGATGAATCACCTGATTGCATACTGTACCACAAAACTGTACTGAGTAAGGTCTTTCATGAAAGCTTGTTATGGCCTGAACTTGATGGACTTCACGAGGGGTGTGCACAGACTGTTGGTTATGAGACCATGTATTCATGTGTACACAGAAGACTGCCCATCACCAGCTCTGCAGTTTCAACCGAAAGGGACACCACCCACGGCAGGGATTTACAGGGGCCTGGCTCCAAGTAAGGACCACTGTCCAACCAGCAGGACACAATGGTGAAGCATTAGAACTAATGAAAAGCCATCAAGACCCAGCTCTAAGAGGGGATTGAATAAATGAGCATCATTATGGACTGCGAGGGGGAAAAGTGAGGAAAGTCATTTAAAAGCATCTGAGATGACAACATCTAGTTAGGCAGCTGTCCATGAAACCCTGGCTCTCCCTAAAGCTCAAAGTTACCCTGGGAAACTGTTCAAAGGCAACAGGTAACTTGTTTTAAAAAGGAAACTTTATCTATGTGGAAGTGCAAAACCCAAAGTTAAGTCTTGATATTTATTTTTTGTGTAGCTTGTCTCCGTTCGCTTTCCCTTCTTAGTTCCTTTCTAAATCTGTGGTTTCTCTACTAAATGCATTTTCTACTTCTGTCCCAAGGAAGTCTTTGTTGTGCATCCATTATAGAATGGGGGTGCCAAAGTGAACGGATAACTGGGGTACTGGTTTCACATAATGGGCGAGAAAGGGTGAACCAGAGAGGAGCAGTTCAGTAGTCTGGTAGTTAAAGGGAAGATGGATTTGGGGACACAAAGGCTATTGGTGTCACCCTTCAAGCAGTAACCAACCTTATGCTTGTAGATCAGATACACAAAACCCCTTATTGCTTGGGGGGGGGGTCCCCAAAATGCCAGGCATGCTAACTAACTGCTCTCCACACCTCTTGCTGGAGTCTCTCTTATTGTAAGAGCCAAGGAATTCTATCTAGATTTAACAGGTCTTCCTCATCTCAGCCTTCTCAAATTGAAATCCTAAAGCCCTCAGAACAGTGCACCTACAGTTGTGAAAAGTGAATTTCTGTCCCAGACATATGGTTTTTACCTGCTTTTCTGTGGCTTATCCCGTCTAATATCCCAGGCAAAGCAACCTGCTTCACAACCAGCCAACAGGAATTGATCTGGGCACGATGGGACCAAGGCAATCCTCAGTGGAATAGAGACAACTTCCAGCACCATCAGTTGACTGGCAAACGAAACAGACACAGTCTCACCTTCTGCAACGCCTGCTTCTCAGGAGAATTTAACTGAGTGCATCTTGTTTCTGAACACTTACCTTGCTTTGAAGTTGTAGTCGCAGTCTGGAATCCCAATATCCCAGAGGCCAATTTTTTTGTCATAGGATGCAGCTGTGGGAGGACAAAAACAGGTACTGACCATGTTACAGGCCAACTCTTCTTGTTCCACTTAGATATTTCCACCTGGATCACACAACATGGTATCGCATGGCTGTGTCACTCATGAGGTCACTACCAACATCATCATTCATGTGGACCTTGACTCCATTAACACAGCACTGAAGCCATTAAAGACAAGCAGGTTGAAATATTTTTTAAACTCCAAAAGCAAATCCTGTCCCATATGAATTTACTGCTGAAGAGTGCCAAACATGGACTCTTTATCCACAGCACAGGAAGTACAAGTTTCCCTCATACCAATCTTCCATCTCAAGGGAGCACATCTGAGCAAACGTTGTGTTCCATGCTACACTCAGTCCTTGCCCTCTGGGAAGGCCCACAAGAGCACCAATTAGGCCCATTCTAATCAGTGTTGATTTGGTCACTTGTCGCAATGGACAATGGACTCTGACCAATCAGTTCGTTCCACATTATTAATCATTATAGCACCTCCAACCACGAGTGTTAGTCAGCAAGCATGGAAGACTTTGAAACCTTCTGTGGTACCGAGACCTACAGAATACATCTCCAATAGATTATTCAGAAAATAAATCAAACCCCAGTCAAATGACTGCCTTCAGACTATCCCTACCTGGTCATTAGACAGGCCTTCAGGCAATAACTGTTAACCACTGGAGAAAAAGCAAAACAAAAAAAACACAACCCACCAACTCTACGAAAAAAAATAAAATGCCCCTCCCTCCATTCCATATCTCTGTGGTTGTCAAATTCAGAGAAGTCAAAGCCCCCCACAGCTCAGAATGAGAATCAGAAAGAGTACCTCTCTACTGAGCTGTCAGGCTGCTTGTTTTTAAGTTCTTCAGTGTACTTTTCAGACATACCCATTAGTTTTGAATGCTTTTAGAAGATGGGCACCCAGAATTTGAGGATTACCAAGTCAGTGGATGCTTTTGAAAATTTAGGCCTTCATGGGGCACTGGACATACCTCAAGATGTGTCTCATTTCAGGGGCAAGACTGGGAAGAAAAGTCAGAAGGATAACTTGTAACCCAGTGGTTATTACTGCTGTTCACTGGGCACCCAATCATGTTTTCTCTGGTTTGATGTCAGGATCTGACCACAAATAAGCCAATGTGTAAGCGTGAGTCAAATAAGTACACAGAATTTCATTAATCTGAAGAAACCAAAGAGCCCAGGGTAAGCTCTCTTTGACATGGTGACTGGAGCCAAGCAAAGTCTTGGACACAGTCACAACTTCCAACCCAAGAGATGTAGCAAGATATAACCCCCCCTTACACCTTGGTGCAGAATAGCCGGGGTTGTCTGTGACTTGGTTTGATGGCCAGTCTCATGGCCAAGATACTGCTGACCTCCAGAGCCAAAAGCCTGAGCTGCTTTCACTTGAGTGAAAGAGCCAAGGCTCTGTATCAGGAGGCTGTAACAATGCATATTCTCTGTGGATCGACACCGGGGCATTTGTACCACACACCTGGTGGATTACATGTATGTCTCAACAGTCCTCCACATAAATATCCATCTCCCAGTACCTGCTCAGACAGACAGACCACAAAACTCCTTTTTTATTTGGGAAAAAAGGCCTTCTTTCTGATAAGAGAGAGGTAGAAGAGACTTACTAAAGAGGTGTGTCTCACAGGTGGGACTGAAGCAGGCTGTAGCAATAGGCTTTTTGTGAGCCTTGATCTCGCCATAGCAGAAATCCGCTGACACATGAATCAACTTTACAATTCCTCTTCTTCCAGCTGCTGCCAGAATATTGTGTTTTTTTTTCCGACCATCACTAGTTACCATTGTCAGAGTTGTCCATGCAACGGTGAAAAACTCCTAAGACAGAGGTGAAAAACTGTGAAATGTAGCATGGGAGGGTGGCTGCAAGGTCACAGATCAGACAGCAACGTAGGGAACTAGTGAGAAGCCACATTTGAAAATGGTACAAATATTCAAACAGGGACAAAATACATCAGATCAAATGAAAAGGGAAGAAACAACAGATTGCAGAAGCAGGACAGGAATCCTTTTATGCTGCAAAACATATTCCACAGCTCACCAGTGGGGTAGTTTTAGCTTGTGTTGTTTTCAGGGTCCACAAATGACATTCTCCATCTGTGCCCATCATTTTAAGGCTGTCCGCCTTCTAACTGGAGCCATGTTTCAGGCTATTCTATAACACAGTTCAAGTCACTGTACTCACGCCCTACCTCTGCAGCCACTTTATACTTTTTCAGCACTATGCCAGTCTCACAGTCAATCAGACAAACGGATTCCCCTCCACATGTGGCCACAGTTCTGGACGTGCTCACAACAGGGTCTGAAAGGTGAAAAGAATGGTATGAAATCCCAGGGTTTATAGTTAGATCATGGCCTGTTACACTAACCATAATCATCTCACCCTCACCTTAAGCTCCCCATTTCTGGCACTGGCTGGTGTCTCCAGGGAGGTTAATCTGACCCAAAATTCACACATGCTACAAGAGAACCCTGGTCTATTTTAGAGTCAAAATACAAGTAGGTTGCAGGGAAACTGACTGTTTTGAAGTGGAGGGGCCTACTGCGTGCATTAGCTGAGCTGTACGCCCACCACACCCTTCACTGAAAGGTTTGTGGAGTCATTCTGTGAAGCTACTACTTGCCTGGTGTTCACCACTCACCTTTCCTTGTCCCACAGTCCAGTGGTGGTTCGAAGACGCAGGACCACAGCTGTGTCTTAAAATCCTCACGGCTGTTGCCTTTACTGTGACACTGAAGGAAGTGCAGTGGCTCCAAACTGATCACATCCTGCAATGAACCTCACAGGAGTTAGAAAGCAGCCTCCGGTAATGGGAAGAGAAGACAAGAAACCTCATATGCTAAGGCCTTGTTCAAACAGGTCTGTGGGCACTAGAGCAAGAGACGGATGGATTCCAGGGGTTTATGAAGCCCCAATCTATGTTCCCTCTAAGGTGATGGTGCAGCTGAGCAAGTTATGGGTGCAGCTGAGCAGTTCCCCGACTTATATCGGGCCCCTTCCCCGCTGGCTCCCCAAGCACATCTATAACTTATTCAGCTGCATCATCAGCTTAGAGGGAATATTGCTGTCATTACCATTTTATGTCATGGAAAATGGGTAATGATTAATAAATGCAGAGTTAGAACAGTGCAAAGTCATCTGTTTTTTAAATTATTTTAAAATAAAAAAAATATTACTAGAATGTTTTCTTTTATTGAAAACTGTATTTTTTCAGTAAATGAAAGTTTTTCATGACCCTTTCATTAATGTTCATGAGACTAAAAAAAGTTAAAAAACTAAATTTGCAAATACAAACTTGAAAAGTACCAAACAAAAAAACCCAACCAACCAAACAAAACCATTTACTTGTCTCTCCTTTTTCATTTTCCACAGCAGCCCATTTTACAATTTAAAAAATTTCTCCTAAATTGTTTCTAGGCAGTCCAAATGTGCCCCTTTATTTGTTTACTTAATTGGTCCATGTTAGTAATTTTATTCACTGTGTACTTTATTTTCCTTCATTTAATTAGCGTTTGCTATATTTGTTTCCCCAGTTTAGCTCTTTTGTAGGGAACAACAGTCCAAAAAATAAAAGCACCCAAAACCAGGCTCAAACCCATGACCCTGAGATTAAGAGTGTGGTGCTCCACCAACTAGACCAGGCAGGCTACTGTTACAAAAACCTCTAGGAATAAGGGAAACTGTGTGTACCAACCCCCTTGATTTTAACATATGGTCTTTTGTTACCGGTTGCCTTTGAACAGTTTCCCAGGGTAACTTTGAGCTTTAGGGAGAGCTAGGGTTTCATGGACAGCTGCCTAACTAGATGTTGTTATCTCAGATGCTTTTAAATGACTCATAACCTCTGGCTAATGGGTTTGAGCCCTGTGTTGTGTGCCTTTTTTTTTTTTTTTTTAAACATTCTACTCATCAAAAGTAAAAAGCCAGACAAAATCACCTAGTTTTAGAATGCCTGCTGGACAGAGGGCATGAAGGTAAAAAGGAGGATGCGTCCTCCTTTTCCTGGATGTCTGGTAACCCTAGTCCTGGGGAAGCTGCTTGCTGCCCCCAAACACCTTCCCTGGCGGGCCAGGGGCTTCCCTGAGTCACACAGCTGGGTGCCTTCCCCATGCACCAGCAGGCTGGCTTCCCCAAGTCCCCTGGGCACCCCTTCCCCCGGCTGCCAGAGCTGCTACCACGCCTCGCATGCCCCTCACTGCCAGAGCCATCCCTTTGGTGGGTGTGGGGGGCAAGAGGGGCGACAGTCCCAGGTCCAGGAGAGCCTTCACCGCTCCCCCCCAATGCCGGGAACAAGGCGAGCTGGTCAAAAGTGGTGGCCTGGTTCAGTGCTGCTGGTCTGTCCCCCTGCCCCCCCGGCCACACGTGCTGCTTTCAGCTCTCTGCTGAAGCAGTGGGGAGGTGGTGGGAGGCAGCGCGTGGCCTGTATCACTGCCCCCTGCCCCATCCCCACTGCTCTAGCACAGAGCTGAAAGCAGAGCACTTGGCGGGGGGAGCAGCACTGATTTGGGCTGCTGTTTTTCACTGGCTCGCCAGGTCCCTGGCATGGGACAGCTGACACAGCAGCCTGCCTCCCAGTGCCAGAGGGTGATGGTTAGTGGGGTCCTGCAGAAGGCGATTTGTCTGGGGCCCCGCACCCCCCTAGGGATGGCCCTGCTCAATGCCACCATTCTTCAAGCCGGCAGGAAGCTGCCCCGGAAAGTTTAAAATCTCACGCCCTGAGCATGGTCAGCGGAGATTTTAAACTCCCCAGAACAGCTCCCTGCTGGCTGGAAGAATGGGAGTTTGGGGCTGGGAAGGAGACGCAGCTGCAGGTCCTGCACAGCTGGCAGTGAGGCATGTGCCGGGGAGTCAGGGCTGCTGTACATGTGCAGCTTAGAGGGAACATTGTCCAGTCACTGTAGCTAGGAGTTGAAATACAGTAACACAGTGGTTCCTAACTTTTTTGGCTTGAGAGCCAGAGGTATGATTTTCACTACTCTAAAGGTGCACCCATCTCCACCAGCAGGCTCCCGCCCCACTGCAGCCCAACAGATAGAGTCCAGCAAGGAGGCTGCCTCCTCACTAGTCTCCCTGGCTATAGAAGGGAAATCTCACACATCCTGTAGCCCAGTGCGCTCTACCTGGGTCCTTAGACAGCAGCTCCCCCAAGCAAACAGGGGATGGAAGATCAGCACTCCCCTCCCTCTGGTTCCTGCACTGATTCCAGCACCTATGGACTGAGGTGGAATGCTTTCCTGTGCTCCCTGCTACAGAAGGAAGGGAGGTGAGCACTGATCTCCCATCCCCTTAGCTGCAGCAGAGGAGTCTGAACTGGTCTTTTAGTCCTGTGCAAACACACTCCACCTGGATCCTTAGGCTGCAGCTCCCTTCTGTAGCCAGCAGGCCACACTGAAAGCCTCCGCAGTAACACAAGGAGGACTGACCATTTCCCATAAATGGGATCTGCCCTTGCCTATCTAGGTCTCAGCTGCCTGTGGTGGTATGTGTACTTCACCTGAACACTGTCACTGGGGGCATGTTTGCATATACAAAAGGTAGGTCTGCCCCAGAAACTGAAGGGAATCAGACAAGAGGGTGCAGTCCCCTCCCCTCTTGTTGGATGTCCCACAGCTCAGACCCAGCTGTGAAACCCTCTCTGTGGGTCCCTCTAGTTCCCAAGTCCTTAACACTGTCTGCACGTGAAGTGTTCTTGACAGCAAAGCCTCCACTGAGCAGCCTGGCTATATTCCATTAAGGGATTTGGAGACAAAGGCTTTCATGCTGCTCTGTAACCAAGCTCAGCGGAATGGTGGCTTTATGCCACAATCACGGTCCCGTGATCCAGGAACTGTCTGAGACATTGGCCAGTTCCTCCTGTCTGCTAGACCACTTTCAGGGCTGCTTTCTGCATTTCCCTGTGCTTTCGGCACCAAGGACCTGCTCCAGTAGATCAGCGGGCCACAGAAGCTAGGCTTCTTTCCTCCCAGGGAATTTCCCTACACCAGAAAGATGAGTGGCACCAGAGCACCCCATCCTGCAAGAGTCCTCCCTTGTCCAGGTGAGCCAGCATGGCTTGCTTGCACTTTCGTGCAAGAGGCGGTGGATAGAACATGAGACACCAGGCAGTGCTCTCAAGGACTGTCCATACCCAATCCCGGAACCTTTAAACAAGGCTCCTGCTCCCAACATGCTTTTTGCTCACTTACCACGACTAATCCACCAATTCTCCATTGCCGTGAGAACCGGGAATTCTGACTTTATACTACTCACACAGCGATTCCTCCCCCGTTGCTGCCTTTCCCCATCACCCCTGGCAGCTGAGCACACACACATACTGATCCCAGATTTGGAACAAATCAGTGACAGATTTATGGGGTTTAAGGCCAGACGAGACCATTAGATCATCTAGTTCAACCTCCTGTAACCCAGACCATTTTATTTTACCCCTATATTGGGTTAACTCTAGTAACTGGGCTCAAAGCAGTTCAATTGATTAAGTGGGATATATCCAAATGATGCCAATGGGAAAGCTGTAAACCATGCTATGGAGGAAGGTGATAAAACCCTAAAGTCCCTGCCTGTCTGGCAGGGTTTATAACAATCAATGATTTAAAAAAACCTAAAAAAACAATTTTTTATTTAAAGCAGATTATTTTTTTAGAAATGTAAACACAATATACTTTTTAAAATAAACCTATTTAAAATTAACTGAAATTAACCAGCTATGTTACGACCTAAACTCATTTATTAAATTAAAATTTAAATGCAAAAATTAACATTTCCAGCCAGATTTTTTTAAAGAAAGTCATGCCACTGAACTGGCTACAACAGCTAAAAAGGACACATGCAGAACACAATTAGAACAGATGATTTAAACAAAAGTTTCCTGTCTGCCAGTTGTAGGATTAAAACGGGTCATTTAAATGTCCAATTTAAATGAATCCCCTTTGCAAATGTGACCAGTGGAAAATCCCTTCCCAGCCCCAAATCCGGTGATCAGTGGGTCTCTGAGCATGCAAAGCAAGCCACAACAGGAAAGAGGATTTTCTGTACCACCTCAGAGCACTAGGCCACCCTACTATCCCAACTCCATCTATGGACAAAAACCTTATGCTTCAGTACAAGGCAACCCACACCCTTGCAGATATGTGGTCAACGGCTTCGGGGAGAGCTATGAGAGTTGTTAAGATACCTAAAAAGATCAGCACCCCCCCACACACACACACTTCTAAACGTGGATCCTCTCTGTTTGCCCACGAGACCAAAGGCCAACCCAAAGGAGGCTGATCAATGTACCTTGTCTTCCATGTCCTTGACCAGGGTCAAACTCAGAACTCTGTTGTCTGGCTCCTGACTTTTCAGCTCTTCTGTCAACTGACCAGATCTTCTGTGGCTTTGTGCTTTCAGAGGCTGTTCTCCATTTCTGTGAGCCTCCTCAGCTGCCTTTGTCTGGTGGTGCGATGCTTTTGGTCTTTCGGGAGTCGAGTCCTTTTGTGAATGACTGGTCTTTCTGGGACTAAGCACTACTTCCTCCTCGGTGTTACACTGGGATCGTGGCCTTTTGCTTGCCGATCCCACTGTTGAGTGATTCCCTTTCCTCTTGCTGGGGATTAAGGTTACCTACGAGGTAAACTGGTGATATACTAGTTTGTTTCCCACCCACCCAGAACACAGAAGCAGCTTTTAATTCAGAGAACATCTTCACCCAAAAACTGATTCCTTTAAACAGCTACTGAGTCAAGGCTCCTAAATCGGACAGATCCACATCCCCAGAGCTTGTCCAGGCCAGCAAGCCCTGGACAACCAACCAACAGCATACCAAAAGGGCCTGATTCTTCTCTTGCTTGCTTCACCCCAGCGCTGCCCACCCAAGAGCACTGATGGGTCAGTCCCTAATCATGTGGCACCTTGGTAAATTTCATTAAAACATCCTTTTCCCTCAAGGAAGGGTGGAGGATATCATCCTGCCAACATTACAGGTCTCCTACAAGAATCAAAGCCTGGTGTTCTGGGATGCTACCCCTGCCTGGGAAAGCTTAACGACAACACCAGGTGATGGTGCCACCAACTTGCAAAATTTGTTGAGACAGGATAAAACCTGACATGGTGCCAGAGGTGCAGAAGCGAACATTTTGGATGCATCTGATGAGTGGTGTTGAATTTGTATGAAAATCAATTTAAAATACAAAGTTTAGAAAATCAACCCCCACCTCATAATTTCAATTAGGACTTCTGAAAGCCAGCATGCAGCAGTTCCGTATCATCCCAGAGACGGCTGCATTTTCGTGATGGGTGAAACAATCCCTGTACCCAGTGAGAGGCAGTCTGGCCCGGTGGCGAGAGACCTGCAGTCTATTCCTGGTTCTGCTGCTAACCTGCTGTGCTTCTATTTGCCCTCACACACTATTTTGTTTGTTTCAGTTGCAAACTCTCCATAGCCTGGCTCTTCTCACCCCACATACACAAAGTATCTGATGAAGTGGAATTTTCTCTCACAAAAGCTCATGCAGTAAATCAATCTGTGAGTCTTTAAAATGCCACAGGACTCCTTGTTTGTTTTACATATGTATACATCACTTAACATGGAGGGGTTCTAGATACTACCTTACTGCTTATAATTAATAACTGGGTACAGGACTTTGCATAACACTTTAAGATCCTGCTGAATGGAAGAAAAAACATGTTTGGAATGAACTATCTTCACTGCCATGGTTTCAGCTGAATCTAAGATCTCCTGGCTGGGAAATCCTTAGTAAAGAATATACTATTTGCATGCAGGCTTGTTAAACGAAGATGACAAAAGCAACCTCAATGCAGTGCATAAAACCAGACTGGAAAAGCAGCAAAGCATGGTCCAACTCTTTCATTTTTTTTTTTTTTTTTTAAGCATCTTAACTAGAAGAATCACCTGGCACATCCTCACCTGCACAGTATCATCTCCCACCTCCCTCGGGCTTTCTGGCATCTCCTCCACGCTGTCCTCCATCCTTTCCTGCATCTCAGGATTTGTGTTCTCTTCCTGGCCCAGCATGGACTCCAACAACTCCTCTGCGATCATTTTCACCTAGCATTGCAAGTACTTTTTGAAAAGGCATCTCATAAGGAAGGACAAAGAACAACACCCTGCCTCAAATGTGCCATGACAGGTCGGTTGGTGGGTGGGGGGTTGGAGAGTTGTTTTTAAGCTTTGCTTCCATTAAATATTTTGCATGAACTTACTGGCTGGTGAAGGACCCTGGGCTGACGGGCACGGAAAGTGCTGCCATTAACATCTGTCACAGAACTTCTCACTACAGGAAGCACCCAATGAAAGATGGCCCATACTGCTGTCCTCCTATGTCCCATTCCTGAGCTAAAGGGAACATAGCTAGGTGCTTGAACTGGGCCTCATTCAGTCTATACTGTGGCCCCTCTGCTGAAGCTGCCACCAATCAGATCAGTTCTGATAGCTTAAAACCAGCTCTTTTTAGAGAAAGAGAAAGGAGAGGGTGTTTGGCAAGAGAGGGAGCCCTGACACAATGAAAAGATAGCCGGCAGAAATCAGGTATTAGTCAAAAACCAGAGCATTGTAGTACCAGCTACTACTCCTCAACCCGGCAAAACACCTGAATCCCGTGAATGGCAAGCGATAGATAGAGGTGACCTGGGAGACCAAAGTACATTGGCAGAAATGAGAGAATTTTCACACCAGCACCACCACAGTGCCCCACAACACGTGCTAAAATACAAGCCTGTTGGGCCGGATTTCTTAACCTCCACACAGGACTTCTGCCTTGTGTTTTGTTTTACTGGCTACATCTGTGTCACATGAACCAAGACTCCCACTCTGCTACCGATGCCAGGAGACTCATCTGAGAAAGGAATGCAATAAAACTGACGAAGAACAGATGGAAGTCTAGGGCACATGCAATTAAAATATTTGCCAAAAACAAACGAGTATATCTCCCTCTGGCAGCACACGCACAAAACAGGAGCTTCGTGAAAACAGCAGTGAATATACACTGGCTGCTATTAAAGCCCATGGCAACTTGTGACAACTACAATATCCCTTGTCCTTAACTGCTATGAATACCTCAACCAATATTCCCTCTAAGCCGGTGATGCAGCTGAGCAACTTATGGATGCAGGTGAGCAAGTTCCTGGGCCCCGACCGGGCCCCTGAGCCACTGCCCATCAGTTCCCCAAGTGCATCCGTAACTTGCTCAGTTGCATCACCAGCTTAGAGAGGGAACATTGTATAGATGTCTTTTTGTTCAAACTTTAGTAAATTAATAAAACCACAGTATTTTAGTTTAACATTTTTATTAAACAAATATGAAGCAATGATGCTGCCTATCAAGCCTCCTCTACACCTCAGTTTTTGACGCCTGTCTTTGTCACATTTCCAGAATGCATATACAGAGTCTAGGTCAGCCTTGAATCCAGCACTTAGATATGACTTGATGCGCATTAGCATGTCTAGATGAGAAACATCCAACCTGTTATGAGGCTCTGTCTTAATATTATTCATTAGACTGAAGCCTCATTCAGCATCTGCACTAGATGCTTGAAACGTACCACATATATCAACCAACTGGGCCAGAAATGGGAACTTATCTTCTGTCAGTGTATAGGTGACAAACATCTAAGAATGTGTTCAGTGTACCAGCCATTACCTTTTCCAGAACAACAAACATTTTGGTTGTCTGTAATTTCAGCTCACCTTTAGAAGATGTGAAAATACATAAAGAAAATTTGTAAGAAATTACACTGATAAGAGCTGATGATCACAGATAGCCAATACAATTCTATTATTTTTTAGAGATTCCTAATGAATGTGCCAATTCTGACTAGATCTCACTCATAGAGCTAAAAGAAGTCACCCTGATTCAGGCCTATATATTACTTGAGCTAATGTTAATTAAGGTCAATGACAGTTTTTCCACTTTACTGAAAAACTTAGATCAGGCTGCCTTCTCTCTCTGCTACAATCCCCATCTACCAGTTTTGTGTTGTTCTTGTCTGCAAGCTTTGAACTTTCCTTTACCAGCTTGCAACTGAAAACAGAGCTGTGCTAAAAATACATGGAGGGGACACCTCCTTCTAAAGCCATTGTTTATGGCACTTGGTAAAGATATCAAAATGGGAACACATGTAGTTTGCCTATAATGTATTGTCAGGGCCATTCACTTGAATGTGAGCACAGGTGGGGTGTGGCTCTTGGATACCACAGAGCCAAGCATGTGTGAATACCTAGTATAGTGAAAAAACAACAAGGAGTTGTGTGGCACTTTAAGACTAACAGATTTATTATTTGCATGAGCTTTCGTGGGAGAAGATCCCACTTCCTCAGATGCTTCGAAGATGGGTGAACTTACAGAAAGGAATGAAACTAAATGCAAGGGGGTGTAAAACATAGGATCAGGTCATACACCCCCTTGCATTTAGTTTCATTCCTTTCTGTAAGTTCACCCATCTTCGAAGCATCTGAGGAAGTGGGATCTTCTCCCACGAAAGCTCATGCAAATAATAAATCTGTTAGTCTTAAAGTGCCACACAACTCCTTGTTGTTTTTTCACTGGACTAGACTAACACGGCTATCCCTTTTAAAATTGACTAGTATAGTGAGCCATTGAGAGATCCTGGGATGGAAAGTGCTGTAGAAATGCTGGGTGTTAATAAAGTAACATAAGGTTCTATACAGTTCTCTGTGTTTATTCTGCATCTTGGGTGGAATGTGTGTGTTGTGTCTACCTAGCCCCCTGTTTGCCAACCACTGTGTCACAGCACACAGGTGTGTCACAAATTTTTTTGAAAAACTACTCAGAGCGCTCTGGATTGGCTCATTGGCTCATGAAAATATATGGCTTCATTCGGAAACTAGATGGCAGTGTGCCTCAAATGAATTAAAGGTAGCAAGGAGTGCCATAGCAGAGAAAACGTTGGGAACCACTGACCTATGGGGCATCAACGACTTGAAAGGGAAACAAGGCGTTTCCTTACACATCAACCCCCTCCCAACCCCCCCGGCGTGCCATGAGCTTATCCTGGGCTTCTAATCTGCTCCCAGCCCGGGAGCCCCCAACCCAGCTCCGCTCCCCGCCAGCCCCGACCCCCGCTGCTCCCCGCTTCTTCTGCTCCTCGCCAGCCCCCAACCCAGCGCCTCCCCTCCCCGCTTCTGCTCCCTGCCAGCCCCGGCCCCAGCTCCTCTGCTCCCCCGCCAGCCCCAGCCCCAACTTCTCCGCTCCCAGCTTCTGCTCCCCGCCAGCCCCGGCTCCTCTGCTCCCAGCTTCTGCTGACCGCTGCTCCCCGCCAGCCCCGACCCCGGCTCCTCTGCCAGCCCCGACCCCCGCCGCTCCCCGCTTCTTCTGCTCCCTGCCAGCCCCGGCCCCAGGGCCTCCGCTCCCTGCTTCTGCTCCCCGCCAGCCCCAACCTCGGCTCCTCTCCTCCCGGCTTCTGCTCCCTGCCAGCCCTGACCCCGGCTCCTCTCCTCCCGGCTTCTGCTGCCCGCTGCTCCCCGCCAGCCACAGCCCTGGCTCCTCTGCTCCCCGCCAGCCATGACCCCCACCGTTCCCCGCTTCTGCTCCCCACCAGCCCCGACCCCAGCTCTGCGCTGGGGTCAGTGCTTGCTGCGCCGGTGAGCGGAGGCAGCTGCGCCACCGCTCACTGGCGCAGCTTGCAGGGAACATTGACCTCAGCTACTGGTGAGTGGAAAACAAAGACAGTAAGGGTCATCACTGCATCAGGGAAGGGATTTATTGCTTGTGTTTGCATAAGAGCACAGCTGGTTAGCAAAGACAGCCAAAGATTGATGCTGTCGTTTGCAGGAGCCTGTGACGAGGCATCATTAGCACAGGGCTTGATAAAACTGGCTCCCAGCTAGGTGCCAGCAATTTTATTTTTGTTGACCAGAAGGTTCTGCAGCAGAGGTAGGAACCAAGCTACAAAGCCCAGTTGCCATGGGGACCTGGTGCCTGCATTTTGTCAAGCCCTGCATTAGAGCAGTTTAAGCTCAAGTAAGCCCAAAACAAAGCCAAAGAATCCAGGTTTCAGGCAGCTCAGAAAGGTCAGCCACTTACCCTCCATCGGGTAAATTCACCGAGTGAGCTGGGTCCATATATGACATGGGTTTGTGCAGATTTCAGAAACTTTTTCCTGATGAACTTCACATGCTCAGCTGAACACTTCTCAGGAAGCTGGCTTCGGAAATGCTTCTCCCAGTGAGCTGTGACCTAGGCAAGGAGATCTCCTTTACTCAGCAAGGTACTTCATGGAAATCAGGCAGTTTCTTAGTAAAATTGTTCCAGAAATGACCAACCCCTAGGCCCAGACACTGCTCATCTGCCATCTACCTGTAGAATAATCTCAGCTCATTTGGGAAGGGGAGGAGAATCTGTTAATATATTTTGCAGTTGTGTTTTTATTTTAAAGGACACATATGCATTAATAAGAGATGCCCTGGCAAACCTTGCAAATTAATAATATAGTCACACAGCCCCTTTACTCATGAAGAGCCCCAAACAGCCTTTAAATTATAAGGCCAATCCTGCACACTTTCACACTAGTACATTGACTTGAGTAAGTAATCCCAAAAGGTACATGTACAGACAGAGGTGTTGGCAGGGTTGGGCCTGTATGCATTACAGAACCTGTCAGTTTTACGCACCACTCAACAGAGCTGCATCTGAGGTAGGCAAGCAGCAGCTGGATTCACAGTAACCCCACATCACAGGATGTTTTGCCCCAGAGCAAACTTATAAGTACCATAGTCCACTGTCTCTTCAGGGCAGATGCCCCCTCACAACCCTAATCACAGAATGTGCCTAGAAAGATGGAAGGGTGGAGTAGGTCTTGGCAGGTTTTGAACTTCTTGTACAAAGAGGCCTGCATGTTACAAAACTAAAGCTCAGAGCTCTAGGCCCCTTCAAGTTGCAGATCAGTGCAACAGTTATTTTAGGTAAGAACATAAGAATGTCCGTATTGGGTCAGGCCAATGGTCTATCTAGCCTAGTATCCTGTCTTCCAATAGCAGCCAATGCTGACTCGTAGGCTATGTCTACACTAGCCGATTAGTCGGACTAAGCAAGCTTCATCTGGACTAATTTAGCCCATGTCTACACTAGGTTTTGCCTAGTTTGAACTAAGAAATTTTGTGTTTTGAACTAGGCAAAGCTTACTCTGAACTAATAAGTTTGCTTGGTTAGTCCAGACTAAGTGCTTAGGTCAAACTTTAGTTCAAACTAGGTGCAATGTAGACATGGACTAATGCTTAGTTTGAACTAAGCCATTAGTTTGAACTAGCTGTGCATCCTAGTCTGAACTAAAAAGTTAGTTCAAACTAGGATGCGCAGCTAGTTTGATCTAAAAAGCTGTGGTTAGTCCGAACTAGCCCAAGGTTAGTTCAGACTAACCTCAGACTTTTTTAGTTTGGACTAGCAAGTCCGAACAAAAAAAATATATATATATGTAGACATAGCCATAGACTCTAAGGTGAGAAGGGACCAGTATGATCATCTAGTCTGACTCCTTGCACAATGGAGGCCACAAAACCTTGCCCACTCATACCTGCAATAAGCTTCTAATCTATGACTGAGTTATTAAACCATGATTCAAGGACTTTAAAGACTTTAAGATTTAGAGAATTCACCAGTAGGTGAGCCCTGCCTCATGCTACAGAGGAAGGTGAAAACTCCCAGACCCTTTACCAATCTGCCCTGGGGGAAAATTCCTTCCTGAACCTAAATATGGCAAACAGTTAAATCCTGAGCATGTGGGCAAGCCTCACCAGCCAGTCACCCAAGGAAGAATTCAGAACCCCCCTCATCTACTCTCTCTTCTTAGGCCACTGGCATATTCACCAGTAGTCAAAGATCAAAGATCAGTCAGTTTCCAAAGTTGGCCATCTCATCATACCATCCTCTCCACAAACTTATCAAGCTCAGTGTTGAAGGCAGTTATGTTTTTGCCCCCACAGTTCCCCTTGGAAGGCTATTCCAGAACTTTACTCCTCTAATGATCAGAAAACTGCATCTAATTTCAAGCCTAAATTTCCTGATGGACAGTTTATATCCATTTGCTTTTGTGTCCACATTGGTGCTGTACTCAAATAATTCCTCTCCTTCCCTGGTATTTATCCCTCTGATGTATTTCTAGAGACCGATCATATCTCCCCTCAACCTTCTTTTGGTTAGGCTAAACAAGCCAAGCTCCTTAAGTCTCCTCTCATAACGCAGGTTTTCCATTGCGTGAACCATCCTTGTAGCTCTTCTCTGAACCTGTTCCAGTCTGAATTCATCTTTTTTAAACATGAGGGACCAGAACTATATGAAATATTTCAGAGGGGGTCGCACCAGTTTCTTGTACAGTGGCCCTAACACCTCCCTATATCTACTTGAAATACGTCCTCTGATGCATCCTAGGACCTCATTAGCTTTCTTCACGGCCACATCACACTGGCGGCTCATAGTCATCCTGTGATCAACCAGCCACTTCAGGAGCAATGAACAAGACAGGTAACCAAGTGATCCATCCCACTCCCAGCTTCTGGCAAACAGCAATTCCTGCCTATCCTGGCTAACAGCCATTGATGGATATATCCTTCATGAACTTATCTTATTAATTTTTGAACCCCCTTAAAGCCTTGGCCTTCATAAAACCCTCTGGCAAGGAGTTCCACGGGCTGACTGTGCACTATGTGAAAAAAAAAATACTTACTTTTATTCTTTTTGAACCCACTGCCTATTAATTTCATTTGGTGACCCTTAGTTCTTGTGTAACAAGAAGTAAATAACACATCTTTATTTACTTTTTCCACAGCAGTCGTGACTTCACAGAGCTCTCTTATAATCTCCCCTTAGTTGTCTCTTTTCCAAGCTAAAATGTCTCAGTTTTACTAATTTCCCTTCATACGGAAGCTCTTCCATTGCCCTAACAATTTTTTCCCCCTTTTCTGTATCTTTTACAATATATTTCCAATATACCTTTTCTGAGATGGAATAAACAGATTTGCAAACAGTATTTAATATGTAGGAGTAACATGGATTTATAAAGAGGCAATATGATATTTTCTACCTTATTATCTCTCTCTTTCCTAAAAATCCCTAACGTCGTTAGCTTTTCTGACTGCCGCTACACACTGAATGTGTGTTTTCAGACAACTATTCACAACGACTCCAAGATCTTTCTTGAGTAGTAACAGCTCATTTAGACCTCATAGTTTTTTTTGAGTAGTAACAGCTCATTTAGACCTCATAGTTTTATATATCTATAGTTGGGATTATGTTTTCCAAGGTGAGTTTGACAAATGTCAACTGAGCGTAATATAAATGGCCAACCTAGTGTTAAAGAAAATATTTTTTGTTGCAGAACATTATTCATACACATGAACACAAAACGCCTTACATGGAGACCCAGCCAAAGCTACAAGGAAGTGTTTTGGCAAGACCCAGAGGGAGGAAGAGTTCTAAACAAATGGGTTAGAACAAACAGAGTAAATCTTAACTGGGCGTGTGCTGCAGAAGGACTGATTCTTATGCTGAGCCAATCTTGTAGAGTCTGATTCTGGAGTCAGCTGAGAACCAGTGCAACGCGCAGTGTAGGTTAGAGGAGTCCTGTACTGCAGATCCTGACAGGGCTGTTTTGTCAACCCTCTATGTACTGGCCTCCTCTAACTTTCCCATGGATTGTTGCCATAGCCCAGAAAGCTGAAGACCCCTGACCACACACCCTGGTATAGGCTGCAAAGGTTCTAACGTTGGGCTGTCATGGCAAATGGGAATTCTCAGGTGAGAAGATTCACCAGCGTTGCAGTCCTATATACCGGCAGCTGTGGTATCCAGAGGCTGCAGGCCCTCCGGAACTGGGCCCCATGTCCTGCAGCACTGAGCACACTAGTTTAAGCTGGGGACAGTGAATGGCTATGAAGGTGTGTGAGGAGAGTATAAAGAAGCTGGCAAAAAAAAGGAAAGCAATCATGAGCTGGCTCCAGGAAACAGCAGGCAAGCAAAGGTGACTCTGATGTATTTCCAAGGACTGGCCACACTGCAGATAAAACCTTGCTATTGTTTTTAAACCCACCTGATGCCAGCATGATTTCAATAGCAGGGTGGAGAGCAGGAGCTTAGGGGTGAACCTGAATACTGTGTGTGCCTAAAGTGTACGCTCTTTCTTACAAACGCATGCAAAAACATCACATTTCTTACCTTGCTGGTCAACTCCCGGCTGTTGACGACTCTCACATGATTTGCTAATTTCGTTACATCCTTGCCATTGAGTAGCCGAAGATTTTCTAACAGAAACATGACCTTATAGTCATCGTTGGTCTGAGAACCAGAGAAAATGTTTGTGTTATAGGAGCACGCACAAATCACTTGAACAAATAAACCTTGGTTTTGGTTTGCGTTTAAATTACAAATCTACCTAGAAGGCGCTAAATATATTTAGAATCCACCTGTTCTCAGTTTACAAGCAAAAGGTTCCCCCCCGCCTGCGCCAGCCCTGCAAACACCACCTGGGGTGTGAACGTCAAGCTGGACTTTCTTAAGTTCACACATGACTGGGAGTAAAATAACCTGCTGGCAGCTATGTCAGAAAGACTTGTGCAGGTCTACCCAAGGCACCCAGAATTTAGTTAATTCTTCTGATCACCCGCACCACCAGCTGGAGCAAATCTGCTGCACTAAGTGGATTACAAAGTAGCACTGGGTTTTGTGGCTTCTTTCATCATTATTTACTTCCCAGTCAATATGCTACTTATCACATACGGACGGAAAGAACATTACTCACTGTCAGGTACACATTGTTTTCATAGTTCAGCTCCTCCAGCAGAGGGAACTGCTTCAGGGTAGTCACATCTTCTAGCTGGTTGCTGCTGCAGTTTAAAACACGCAGGTCCGGCAGGCTTAGATTAGCAGGTACCTTGTCCAGCAGATTATCAGAGAGATCAAGATTTTGCAGATGTCTCAGACGAGAAAATAACCGTGGGTCTAAGTCTCCAGTCCTAAGCTGCAACTTGGATAAGCTGAAACAGAACAAAGCACATGCTGTCTCCAGTTCACCCAAAGGTACGGACACCTGACTTTTAAGAGATATAGCGTCTCACTCAGGTAAAACTTGCTAGGTGAATCCAGCTGACCCTACAGACACCAACTTTTGAGGAGTTCCAAAGGGGAAGCCATGTCAGTCTAGTTCAGCAGAACAAACAAGGAGTCCTGTGGCATTTTTAAAGACTAACAAATTTATTTATTGCATCGGCTTTCATGGGAGAAAATTTTCTCTTAATTCCAGGCCACGAAGTCAGTGGCTTACTACTAAAAATGTTCTTGTTCTTATGAAAACCGATCACCCATAGCCAAAAATTATAACAATTTGGCATCCACACTTGACTATAGGAACACTTGCCAAAAGACAAATAACATGTCCACAAAAGCTTGTGCAATAAATACATTTGTTAGGCTTTAAAAGTGCCACAGGGCTCCTTGTTGGTACTGCACAGTGATTGTCAGACTGCGTGTCTATGTTGTATTCATTTACATCACAGACATGGTTGCCACATGCGCAGGACACACTATATATTTTTCATGCACCTCAAATCACTTCCCTTTCTAACCACTAAACCATCTTGCTTGGGGTTATGTCTGACATCCCCAGCCCCAGGGCAGTTTTCAAACAACTGACTAAGGGTGTGTTCACATAGCATTCTTATTTTGAAACAACGAGGTTGTTTTGAAATAAGAAATGCCATGGCCACACGACGCATGGCCATTTCGAAACAAGCAAACCGCTTGTTTCGAAATGGACGCCGTTCTTTTGGGATGGCTTAAACCTGGTTTCCCAGCGAAACAAGGTTGTTTCAAAACAGCTCGTTTCAAAACAGCCCTGTGCGGACATGTCTTGTTTCGAAACAAGCCCTCTGTGTGTGAACATACCCTAACTCTCCCCAAAAAAGGTTTACTACCAACTTGCTATAAAAGCGTTCCCCTCTCCAGTGTGGTGTTCCACCTCCAAATCTACAAGAGCTGGAAGTGCAGAAAGGGCAAAATCTTATTCTGGAACAGGCAGAGGCTTAAGATAGTTGCGAACAATTGGTCCTAAAAAAAAAAGCAGGTGATTCATCCCATTGGAGAAATGGGAACTAAACTAACACGGCTGGCCTTTTGGAACTCGGCAACATGCAAGGCACTGAACACAGATGTTAGAAGTGGAAATCCATGAACTTGCACAGATTCAGAAAGACAACATCTTCCTATCCGAATGCAAACAATTGAAAATTATACATAATGAACTGAAGGTAAAAAATCCTTTACAAATGACATATTACACAGACTGCAGTGAGAGATTATGCCACACATTCTCACAGAAACTTAGAAACAATCTGATCGGCATCCTGTATAGCAAACAGAAGAAAATTAAAAATGAACTCTCAACGCGGGAAATCTCCCATTCAGAACCAACCTACAACACATTCCTCCACATAGCTAGACTTCACAAAAAAGAGAAAATCCATCTACAACACAGTTTGCTTTCCTACAGAAGAAAAAAGACACCAAAACGGTCTAAAGTACTGTGCATCACAAAGGACAAGACTGACATCTTCAACCCGCCCAACAACATTGCTAATCTTTCATGCTACACCCTTACTCTAAGCAGAGGAATCTGTGCTATCTCCAGGACTTTCCTTCTGCCGCACAACCCCCACACATTAGATAAAATTATGCTGTGGCCTGGAGGACTACTCTCACCACCTAAGACTCACATCAACACAGTGACCTACAGATACCTTCCTCCCAACGCTGCAAGAAAAAATATGCTTCGTGGACTCCCCCCGATAGTCAGAGCAACAGACTAGACTGCTACATCGACTGTTTCCATCACCATGCAAAGGATGAAATCATGGACAAACAACATCTCTTCCACCATGACCTCAGCCATGCAGAATGCAATGCCACCCACAGCCTCAGAAACAACTCTGACATTATTATTAAAGAGGCTGACAAAAAAGGTGCTGTCATCATCATTAACAAATCAGATTACAATCAGGAGGCTTATAAACAATTCTCCAACACAATGCTCTACAAACCACTTCTCTCTGACCCCACTGAGGAATACCAAAAGGAACTAAACCACCTATGCAAGAAACTCCCTGAGACAACACAGGAACAAATAAAGACAACCACATCGCCAGAACCCCAGCCAGGGATATTCTATCTACTACCTAAAATCCATGAAAAAAGAAACCCCAGATGCCCCATTAACTCCGGCATTGGCACTCTTAAAGCAGGCTTATCTGGCTATGTGGACTCCCTCTGCAGACCCTATGCCATCAACACTCCTAGCTATCTTCAAGACACCACAGACTGCCTGAGAAACATCCAGTCCACTGGTGAGCTTCCAGAAAACACCATCCTGGCCTCTGTGGAGGTAGGAGCTCTTTACACCAATATCCTGCTCAAAGATGGATTACAAGCTATTAGAAGAACCATCCCAGATGATGCCACAGCATACCTTGTTGTTGGACTTTGTGCTCACCCACAACCATTTCAGATCTGAGAATAATTTATACCTTCAAAGTCAGTGGCACTGCTATGGGTACCCACACGGCCCCATAATATGCCAACATTTTTATGGCTGACTTAGAACAGCCTTTCATCAAGTCTCATCCCAAAGCACCCCTTCCTCCCTCACGTCTCCCCTACTTACATTAGAAAGATGACATCTTCATCATCTGGACCCACAGAAAAGATGCCCTTGAAGACTTCCAAAGAGATTTCAACAATTTCCACTCCAATATTAAACTTTGCCTGGAACACTCCACATAGTAGATCCACTTTCTGGACACACAGGGCAAATTAGGGATGCACACATAAGCACCACCCTATACTGATAACCTACTGATCGGTATAGTTACGTACACCCCTCGAGCTTTCATCCAAAACACACCACACAATCCATTGTCTACAGCCAGGCCCTAAGATATAACCACAATTACTCTGATACCGCAGACAAACAACACCTTTAGAATCTCTATCAAGCATTCTTAAAACTACAGTACCCACTTGCAGAAGTGAAGAAACAGACTGACGGAGCCAGGCAGGTACCCCAAAGTCAACTACTACACAAGAAGCCCAAGAAAGAAAACAGAACAGAATGCTGCTAGTCATCATCTACAACTCCCAAGTCAGACCTCAGCAGCACATCATCAGGGATTTACTGCCTATTCTGCAATGCAGTCCCTCACTCAAGCCCTGAGAGACAAACTTCTCCTCACTTACAGATAGCCCCTCCAACCTTAAGCAGATACTTACCATTAGTGGCGTTACTGATCCTTTGCATATAGGGCCTGTGCCCTGAATCTCCCTGGCAGAGCCCCAAATAAATTTTCTCCAGGCAGCACATGTGCAGAAGCCTGTCTGCGCAGAGGGCAGGGGGTTAAGCTGCTGCCCAGCCCACAAACCCTGAGTGTGCTGCATGCACGCAGATACTCTCACTGTTCCAGCACAGCCGAGGATTGGCTGATGGGCGGGGGGCAGGGAGCAGACCCCAGGCTGGGTCGGGTCAGGCCAAGCTGGCAGCAGCATGGCCAGGGATCGGTCAGGGGTGGGGGACGGGTGTTGGGTTGGACTGGCAGCAGCACAGCTGAGGATTGGCTGGAGGGCAGGCCCCTGGGCCACGTCAGGCCTGGCCAGTGGCAGTATAGCTGAGGATTAGCCGAGGGCTGGGGGGCAGGCCCCAGGTTGGACCAGGCCAGTGGCAGCATGACCGGCAGGTGGGGGGCAGGCCCCAGGTCGGGTTGGGCCTGGCAGGTGGCAGCATGTTTGAAGACCTGTAGGGCTTGGGCTAGGGGCAGGGTCTGGAAAAGGTGGGACTTGGGCAGGGCTTGGGCCAGGCCCCGATCTTTTCCCTACCCAGTGTTCCCCTACTTACCAGCAACTACAGACCTAACAACAGAGATATTAAAGCAGGAACATACCCCTGCAACAAACCATGCTGCCAACTTTGCCCAAATATCCGCACAAAAGACACCATCACAGGACCTAATCAAGCCAGCTACTCCATCATGGCCTCATTCATGTGCTGATCCACCAATGTGATTTATGCCATTATGTGCCAAAAATGTCTCCACTCCTTATACACTGGACAAACAGGACAGTCTGTGGCAAAAGAATAAATGGACACAAAACTGACATCGGAAATCACAACACACTAAAACCAGGGGGTGAGCATTTCAATCTTCTGGTTCACTCCATTGATGATTTACTAATTGTGGTGCTCAGGCAGATGAGTACCAGATCAAGGCTTCAAAGAAAAGCTACAGAACTTGAATTTATTTGCGAATTCGACTGTATTGCTTCAGGGCTTAATAGGGACTTTGGATTTTTTTTCTCATTACAACAGGTGATTTGATCTCATCTTCCCTTATATGCTGTTTTCCAGTTTTTAAATCTTAACTACCTCGATTTGCTGTTGCACTGTGACCTGATCCTATGACTTACACTTCCCTGCATTTACTTCCTCCCATTCTGCAAGTTCCCCCATCTTCAAAGCATCTGACAAGGTGGGTTTTTCCTCCCACGAAAGCTCATGCAAGAAATCAATTTGGTAATCTTTAAGTGCCACAGGACTCCTTGCTCGTTCCACTTCTATGGGAACAGAGGACTCATTTCCAACCTTACATTTCATGAAAACTGTGGTCAAGTTGGTCTGGTTAAAGCTTTTAGTTACACTCCACATGGTTGCAACTCTTTTCTGATTGCTGTCTTCTCATGACTGAGAATCTGTAGCTCTAGTTTGTGAGAAAAAAGCCTTCCAGATATGAAACTGGTGTGAGTGGATGAGACAGGCTGAAAAGCTAACTGGAAGTATGATCTCCTACTAGCCATCGCAAGACCTGTCATCTCCAAAGCCTAATGACACTGGCGTTGTAGCTGATCAAGGAATGTGCTGAGCACATGTGACGATAAGGCACCAGACACCATAAGGAGAGAACATGGGGTCTGAACCCCAAATAAGGCCTGAAACAGCTTATTGTACACAATTCTACTGTGCTGTAAAACATGTTGAGTAAGATCTTTTATGAAAGCTTGAAACATTCTCAACTTAATAATTCTTATGTGAGGTATATACAAGTTATGGTTATGAAATTATCCCTTTATGGACAAAAAGAATTGTGCCCATAAAACATCACCCTGCATCTCGCAGGACAGTATGAGACGGGGAGAGGCACATCCTCAGCCAAGCCTTTAACAAAACAAACCCAATCAGGATCCTTTTAAAGTGGAAGGGGTCTAACGTGAAAGGTGTTCAGAAAGTGAGGGACAGAATCTATGCAGGAAGCTGTTCCTAAATGTTGGATTGCTCCCTGCAGCTAGGAGGTAGCTGGGACATTATTCAAAGGCTACAGGTAACCTGTACTAGAGTGTAAAGCCTGAGGTCGCATCTTTAGGTTTATTTACTGTGTGTGTGTTTGTTCTACTTTACTAATTCATCTCTGATGCTGTAGTTTTCCTGTTAAATAAACCTTTTGTTTATTTTTACCCCAAGCAGATCTCTGTTGTATAAACTGCATGGACTGTGTGCATGAAAGAGAGCCAATAACTGGGGGCTAGTTTCACACTTTCAGCAAGCCTCGACAAATCTACTTTGTGGTTGCCATGTTGACCAGTTTTAGTAGCCTGTTGCCTAGCTCCACTGCAGAAATGTAATAGAGGAGCAACCTCTGGCAACCAAAAGTAAAATTGTGAGCACCTAGCTGTAAGCCAATTGTGTCCATCTCTGCTTTCAAGGATGACAAACCAGAAGGGGATGGTGTGAGCATCTGGGTACTTAACAACTCAGGGAGCACAGATTTGGGCAGATTCCAGACTGGAAGTATCATCCTGCAAGGGAAATCTAGAATGGTGGGGGCCAACCTTCCAGTCTGACCTCTGATGAAATAACATTCTTTAAAATCATTATGTGGTTGCCTGAAATAGCAGAAGACCAGACCAAATCACCCAAAAAGTCCCTTCCAACCCTATATTCCTGTGAAAAAGCCATTTTAGATATTTTAAAACATATTTATCTTAGACACACATTATCACAATGAAAGCCCTGTGGCATCTTTTAGACTCGTAGCCTCTAAGGTCAGAAGCGACCAGTATGATCATCTAGTCTGACCCCCTTCACAAGGCAGGCCTCAAAACCTTACCCTGCAATAAGCCTCTAACCTATGACTGAGTTATTTAAGTCCTCAGATCATGATTAAAGGACTTTAAGATACAGAGGATTCACTAGTAAGTGACCCCTGCCCCATGCTACAGAGGAAGGCCAAAAAAAAAAAAAAACCCAAACCCAGAGCCCTAGCCAATCTGCCCTCGGGAAAAATTCCTTCCTGCCCCCAAATACAGCAATCAGTTAAACCCTGAATATGTGGGCAAGACTCATCAGCCAGCCATTCAAGAAAGAATTCTCCACAATAACTCAGAACCTACCTCCCATCTACCCTACCTTCTTAGGCCACTGGCATATCCACCACCAGTGGTCAAAGAGCAATCAAATTCCAGTAGGCTGTCCCATCATACCATCCCCTCCATAAAATTATCAAGCTCAGTTTTGACAGCAGTTATATTTTGTGCCCCCACAGCTCCCCTTGGAAGACTATTCCAGAACTTTACTCCTCTAATGGTTAGAAACCTGCATCTAATTTCAAGCCTAAATTTCCTGATGGACAGTTTATATCCATTTGTTCTTGTGTCCACATTGGTGCTATATTCAAATAATTCCCTTCCCACCCTGATATTTATCCCTCTGATGTATTTCTAGAGAGCAATCATATCACCCCTCAACCCTCCTCTGGTTAGGCTAAACAAGCCAAGCTCCTTAAGTCTCCTCTTATAAGGCAGGTTTTTGATTCCATGGACCATCCTTGTACCCCTTCTCTGAACCAGTTCCAAACTGAATTCACTTTTTTAAACAGGGGGGACCTGAACTGCATGCAGTATTCCAGATGGAGTCTCACCACTGCCTTGTACAGCAGCAGTAACACTTCCCTGTCTCTGCTTGAAATACCTCTTCTGATGCATCCTCGAATTGAGTTAGCTTTTTTCATGGCCACATCGCATTGGCAGCTCACAGTCATCCTGTGATTAACGAGTACTCCCAGATCCTTCTCCTTCTCAGTCCATTCCAACTGATGCATTCCCAACTTTAAGAAAAATTCATGTTATTTGTCCCTAAGTGCATGACCTTGCACTTCCCATTATTAAATTTCATCCTATTCCTGATACTCCAGTTTATAAGGTCATCCAGATCTTTCAGTATGATATCCTGATCCTTCTCTGTACTGTATTGACAATACCCCCTGTAATGCTGTCTGGGTCTGGGGAACCATTTATGGTTATCTTTCATATTAATATTTCATATTTGTAATAATCCATGTGTGATATCCCATGTTTGGTATCAACAGAAAGGCTATAATCTGCTAAGAGTAATTATATGGTGTATGTGTAGGTATCATGTCTGTATTAGAAACCTATTTGTTTTTATGTGTGTTCCAAGTTGTTTGATTCTGTGGCAATCCCAGGCCTGGTGTCTACAAAACCACTGTCATCTTAATTGCCCATTAAGAGCTCTCAGCTGCAGTGGGCCTAGGAGGAAACCTGTTCAGCCAGTCACCCAGGCTGACCAGGTGACTCAGCTCCATTTTGATTTGGCAAGGACCCTGAGAGCATGGGGAGAGCCAAAGGTGATAAAAGGCAGGGCCCCATCTCCATTTTGTTATTAGTCTTCAGTCTGCAACCTGAAATCACCACCACCCTCTGGAACTATTCTTCTGGGACTGAACAAAGGACTGAGACCCACCCAGGTGCTGGGTACATACCAGAGGAATTGGACTAAACTGCAAACTGCAAATTCTTCAGTGACTTGCTTCCTATGGACTCTAAATCATTTACATGTATGTGATTCACTTTGACACTTTAACATTTCTCATATTTTGTTTTCTTTTTATATGAAACCTTTAGTTACATTTACTAAAGAATTGGCTGACAGCATGGTATTTTTGGGTAAGATCCAAGCCTATATTGTTCTGGGTGACGTGGCTGGCCCTTCGGGGTCAGAAGAACCTATTTCTTTAAAGACCCAGTGGCTAGATGGGGGCAGAGTAGCTGATGTGCAATAATCGGGGCTGTTTCTTGGTGCTGACCAGAGTGGGGAATCAGGAGCATGTTTTGTTACCGACTGGGAGACTGGTTTAAGTACTACCCATCAGTAGTTTGAGGGTTTGGCCCCTGGTTTTGCAGCTTGCCCTGATTTTGGCATATTCAGAAGGTTCTCTCAGGAGACACGGGTCATCCCCAAACAATGGTTAAACTATGATTTGTTGGGCCCTGGAACCCTCCTAATCTCCAGGCCCCTTACCCATATTGTCGGGGCCCCCTTCATACATGTGTGGGCTGCAACCCAGGTAGGCATTTGCAACCACTTCTCAATACCACATGCATTGGTTATCACACCAGCCAAAAAAAAGACAATCAAAGCATTGGGAACTATTAAGAACGTGACAGATAACAAAACAGAAGATATTATGCCACTATAAAAAACCACGATGCATCCACATCTTCAGTACTGAATTAAGTTCTGGTCACCCCATTTAAAATAAACATACAATAGAATCAGAGGAGGTACGTAGAGGGGCAACAAAAAGGATGAGGGGACAGAATGGTTTTTACTTGAGACAGTGGCCCACTGAGTTGGGAGCTGGGCCTTGTTCGTCTCTGGCATAATAAATAGGCCAGGATCCCAGCCCAGGGGCCACAGCATCCATCTGATTCACATCCTTCCTGTCCAGGCTAGGGGCCAGTGCCCTACCTTCTCTGCAGATGCCAGCCAAACCCACCAGCAAGATGGGCAGGAAAGTGTGGCCCTTGTTCCCCTGCATTTGAGGACCAGGAAGAATCTTGATTGCATCGCTGCACTCTGGGAACAGTCTTCAGATGGACTTGGGGGGCTGACCCAAGAACCTGGGCCGGTGACTCTGACTGACCCCAGGGAGGCTGAGATTGAAAGCTGACCCTGCTGCAACCCAGGGTGAGTGGACTGACACTACCTCCTTAGGACTGCCTCCTGAGCTGGGGTTAAAGCCCAAAGCTGCAGCCACAAATAGCCACACCCTAGCAACCAACTCATCCCCAGTGCACAGAAAAAATCACGGAAAGGAATCCATCAGGGGCAGGCAGAGCCCCAGCACTTGCCACAGTGTCTGTGCTCAGCACCCCAGAGCCACAGCAGGCCCAAGCAGGGGCCACCCCGGTGCCAACAACAGTGGGCCCTGCAGCACCCCGGCAGAAGGGCCTCACCAGCCCCTGAAGCCAGAGTCGTGGGGAGGAAAGGACACTGGGACTGCGTGCCCAGTGGCCACTGTGCAGTCTCTGACCTCACCGGCCAGTGCTGGTGGAGCAAGTTTGCCCTAGTTGGCCCCCAATGGATTAGGGAGCTGGAGCTCATCCTCCACCCCAACCCTCTCCCAGGAGCACTCCCCCTCCACCCCAGATGAACACTGGGCTCGTGCACCGCTGGTTTGGATATTTAGCATGTCCTGCGATGCCTGCAAAGGCGTGATGCCGCACCTCTCACCCACCCCACTTTATACCTCCCGTGCATGTGCGAAAGCCACCCAACTGTCCAAGTGCCCCAGTAGAATGGGAGGGACCTTGGCACTGGAGCGTGTCAGCCACCAGGATGGGGCAGCAAGCAAATGCAGGGGTGGGGGCTGCGTAGGACTGAGCCAGTGCATGAGATCTGGGAAGGTGATCAAGTAGGACTGGCTGTGGGTGGCTGAAGGGGAAGGATCAGGCTCCTTTAGGGAAAACATCCCTATTACTTTAAAATTATCCCCAGTAAGTTGGTCTGGTTTAAGTCAGCTCTCTAGGGTGTTTGCAAGCGTTAGAGTACGGGCCAGCACAATCTGCCACATTATGCTACTTTTAGGGGCTCCAGAACGCTGGCCCCTAAAATCTGTGGCCCTGGAACGGTGTTCCAGTGCCTTCCCCGTTACTTTGTCCCTTGCTCCCAACTTGGCATCATCCGCAAACTTCATTAGCACATTTCCACTTTCTGTGCCAAGGTCAGTAACACAAAGGTTAAATAAGATCGGTCCCAAGACTTACACCTAAGGGGCTCCCCTAGTAGCCTCCCTCCAGCTTGAAAGTTCACCTTTCAGCATGACCCTCTGTAGCCTCCCCTTTAACTTGTTCCTTATCCACCTTACTATATTCATATTAATCTCCATTTTTTGTAACTAAACGAATAATTCCCTATGTGGAACTGTATCAAATCACTTGCTGAAATCTAAGTAAATTAAGTCCACTGCATTCCCTTTAAAAAAATTCTGTTCTTTTTTGAGAGGATATCAGGTTGCTCTGGCATGATCTACCTTTTGTAAAGCCATGGTGTATTTTATCCCAGTTTCTGTTAATCTCGATATCCTTAAGTACTTTCTCCTTCAAAATTTTCTCCAAGACCTTGCACACTACTGAGGTCAAACTAACAGGCCTGTAGTTACCCAGATCACTTTTATTCCCTTTCTTGAAAACAGGAACTATATTCACTATTCTCCCTTCATACGGTACAACCACCAAGTTTACAAAGTCATTAAAAATCTTTGCTAATGGGTAGGCAATTTCATGTGCCAGTTCCTTTAATATCCTCAAATAAAGATTATCCAGGCCCCACCCCCAATTTAGTCCCATCCAGCAGCTCAGGTTTGGCTTCTACCTCACATATGGTAATTTCCACTTCTATGTCCTCATTCCTATCAGCTACCCTAACTCTATCCCCAAGCTTGTCATCACCCTCATTAAAAACAGAGGCAAAGTACTTTTTAGACATTCAGCCATGCCTAGAATACCCTTGACCTCCACCCCATCCTCAGTGTTTAGCAATCCTCCTTCTTCTTTCTTTGTTTTCTTCCTACTCATATGGCTAAAGAACCTTTTACCATTGGTTTTAATTCCCTTTGCAAGGTCCAGCTCTGCTTGAGTTTTCACCTATCTCTACATGTTCTGACCTCGAAGAAGTAGCTTTCCTTGCTGATCTCTCCCATCTTCCTCTCCTTGTAGGCTCTGTGCTTCCTCCTAATCACCAGTCCTAGATGCTCACTCATTCAGCTTGGTCTACAGCTCTTGCCTATGAACTTTTTCCCCTTCCTCGAAATGTAAATCTCACAGTGCCTGCAGCTTTGACTTGAAGCGATTCCAATCCCCTTCCACCTTTACATTCCTGAGCTCTTCAGTCCAGTCCACTTCCCCAACTAACTCCCTTAACTTTCTAAAATTAGGTCTTTTAAAGTCAAAGATCCTGGTTACAGATTTATTTTTGTCCTTCCAATTAATTTGAACTGAATTAGCTTGTGGTCACTTGAACCTAAGATGTCCCCTACCACCAGTTCCACTTTGAGGTCCTTACCACTCACCAGTATCAGCTCTAAGATAGCATCCCCTCTCGTTGGTTTGGTAACAGTGTAGAGAAGGAATTCATCAGCTACCAGGAAAATCTGGGCCCTAGCACGTCCTCTAGTTTATATCTCGGAACTTCAAGTCTCCCATAATCACACAGTTCCCACTAGTATTTATTTCCTTAAAGGCCTTAAACAGGTTCCTATCCATGTCTAAATCAGACCCTGGTAATCTGCAGCATACCCCAAGCACCATCCCAGGAGAAATTCCAGTAGCTTTCTTCCCCAATGTGATTTTACCCAGACAGATTCAGTCTTGTTAATTCCATCACTTGGAATTTCTTTACAGTCTACCTTCTCATTGATATACAATGCCACTCCCACACCGCTGCCTTTGCATCTGTCTTTCCTAAAGAGCACATAGCCTTCAATACTCGCACACCTCAAAGACTAAAATTTCTTCTGGCACAAGCTTTTGTTGGCTGCAATGCACTTTGATAGATTACCACAACATCCACACACTAATTTTTTTCTCTCTCTGCAAGGTCAAACTCTAGGTACTAAGAGAGCTTTTTTTTTCTCCCCATAACTCCACCCTGCTCTAAACAAAGCTATCAGAAAACACTTTAAAAACTGAAATACTAGAGCTCAGAATCTGGTTCCTTTATTCACAGCAAAGCGCACAATTGAAGACCATGGGTGTCCTTGTGGAGGAAAATACTAATTAATGTAAAGAGATGAGAAGCCAGCCCTCTTTAAACAGTTTTTCAACAAAACATGTGGCATACGCAGAATATACATGATGTGGTAAGGTGGCAATGATTTTTACAACTGAAGATAACAGAACTAACTAATCCTTGTCTATTACACACTATAATGCTGATAAAGTTTCTGCACCCATCTTTTCCTGGGCCAGCATTGCTCCTAACACCATTTATTACTACATATTTTGCAATGTATGTTATTGTGTGTTCCACTCAACCTATTTAAAGATGCGAAAAGAGGTTGGATTCAGCTGGAATTTGACAACAGTCTGGTTGCTACTTACTTCAGAGTCTCAATCTTTCGTAGCCTAGTAGATCTTGGAACTGCTCTTTCCAAAAGAAGCTCTGTCGTAACTTTTGACATTTTTACTACTGCCACTTTCCAAGAAACACAATGCTGTTAACAGTAAAAAGTCTTCTTGGAACCTTCCTGGTGAAAGAAACAGAAATTAGGGGGGATCATTTAAAACTAACTCCCAGCAGGACTGAGGGAAAAAAGTTATGATGCAAATGCCCCTCTTTTGCTGATATGTCTATCACTGGGTACCGTTAGCAACCCAGCCTTGCAAAACAACCATGAATGTTTACCAAAAGTGCAAAAATTCCACTTCACCTCCTCTGACCGCAGTGACGACAATAAAAACACGAGTGATGCTTTACTCACCCATTAAAAGAATTCTCTCATTAGACGTGAGTTGTACACCTAGATTGTAAGCTGTTTGGAACAGAGACCATCTTTAGTTCTGTGTCACTTCAGCACCCAGCACAAGAGGGTTCCGGTCCATGACCAGGACTTGTAGTTCCTACCATGAGACAAATAATGAACGCTACCTGCCTACTGCATGGTTTCTTCCTCTGAAGCAAGCATACTGGCTATTGGACAGGCCAATAGTTGGATCTAGTCTGGCAATTCCTATATTCCCAGAATGCTGAAAGGCTGAACTAACCAGTTGATTCCCCTATTCAAAGGGAGAGCCAGTAAAATGATGATGCCTCTCACCTCTGATGGGCACCAGTTTCTCACCGGGGAAAGAAACGTTAATAGCAATTATCACAAGTTATCAGGAAACAGGAGCTTTTAATACACTGCTATGGAAAAGGTGAAAAGACGCACATTCCGTGATTAAACAAATACTATGAACAGCTTTACGGAGCTGCTGTTGGGGATACGGGGCTTTGGTTTAGCTTTCCTTCCTACCCTATTCTGAGGGAGGGGAGTAAAAATATAAAAGGCTGTTAGGCCAAGATCATGACTGGCTTACTGGGCTTATCGCAGGAATGGAGATTAGGCTGCAAGTTGGTGAGTGCATGTGGGGCCCAGTCTCTCATCTTGCTTAACAAGACCTGCTATAGTCATAACCCTACTGTGAGGGCTGGTGTTTGGGACCATACTGTAGGTGTTATTCTTTTGTTAAAATAAAAGATCTGCAGGCTCAACAGAAAAGAGAAACTCTTTTCCAACAACTGCCCCTTTTACCCCAGAATGAAAAACATTAAACCTGACAAACACAATTTCAACAGTGACCATTTAGGTCCTGCTCCAGCAAGTTGCAGACCCTCGTTCAATGTAGACCCTCTTTCACCAAGCTCAATCTATTCAAAACACCCATAAACTCCTTCATCTGTTGTAAGGATCCAACACAAGTTATATAGGAGCTAAAACCAGTGCAGGTGGAGCCAAGACCTGAACCACATCATTAGGTTAGAAACTGTGCTGTGCCAAGCACAGCTGTATCACTTCAGGGGCCTGGTCAGGGGTCCCACTGGGGCTGTTATCATGCACCATCTCACACACAGGAGCTGCGTCACCACAGAGCTACAGACTCCATTACAGCAACTTCATTACAGGCTTTGTTGTAATGTCAATGCCATGTTTCCTGCAGCCATGCTGTGGACTGGCACTCACCCAGGACACATCTTTAGCCTGTCCAGACTTAAAGGTGCTAATGATTTGACCCAAGTCACTATGTTTTAGCTAGTTACACATTAGGGTTGCTGTGTAAAGGACTGCATTGCTGTGTTCTAAGGTGTTCCTGGACAGAACGGAAACCAGGCCTGTGTCCCCACGTTCTCTTGCAGTCCTGACTCAGCGTCACAGTGATGTTTTGGATCAGGTCATCACACTATGGCAGCACTGTTACGTTCTGACTCAAGGTTGCATTTCCACACTATGGGCCACGTGGCTGTAACCATGTCAGTGTCCTGGCCTGGTTGCGCCAAGGTACTGGCTACAACCACGTCATCCAGTTCTGGCCCAGCACTGCATTGTGTTGGTATCACAAGTCACTTCCAAGCAGCAGTCATAGGGTTCTGGTCCAGTTTCAGCTTTCCATTGCCACATGGTGGGTCGTGTGGGTGCGTTACAGATCATGAGCCCATGACCCAGCCAACCCTCTCCCGTGTAGTTCTGGCTGAGGACCGCACTGCCATGTTATGGGTCACACGATTCTGACTGGGCCAGTCTTTCCTGGTCCAATTCCAGCACAAGGTTACATTGCCGTCTTGTGTCATGAGGCTGTCATCTGGGTTGCCGCCTTCTGGTGCTGATCCAACAAGGCATGGCTGTGCCTGGGTGGGCCTGTTCTGGTTAGTTACATCAGGTTTCATTACCATGTTCCCCTCCATATGACCCTGTACAGATTGCCCTGTTCTGGTCAGTTACGATGTCAGGTTGCCTTGCCATGGTCTGGGCCATACAGCTGTGTCCATATCACCCCGTTCTGGTCAGTTAGGATGTCAGACTCTGTTGTCATGTTCTGGACTGTACAGCTGTGGCCGGATCGCCATGTTTTTGTCAGTTAGGACACTAGGTTTTGTTCCCACATTCTGGCCCAAAGGGCTGTGCCTGGATCGGGCTGTTCTCCTCAGTTGTACGTCAGGTTCTGTTGTTACGTTCCAGGCTGCAGCGCTGTGTCCGAATCACTCTGTTTTGATCAGTTAGGACATCAGATTTCATTACCACGTTCTGGGCCGTAGGCCTGTGTCCGAATTGCCGTGTTCTGGTCCAGTCCCGACGTGGGGTCATGTGGCCACCTCACGGATGGCTGGGCCGCGTAAGTCGCCGTGGCTGGGACTGGTCCTTTTCCAGAGCAGGCTGGTGGGACAGCAAACAGGCTGGCGTGTGCCAGGGTGGCTAGGTGGGTGGATGTGGCCCGAGTGTAGGTGGGGGCCTCGCTGTGGGGCACGTGGCTGTAACCGCGCCCCGGGCCGCGCTGCAGGGCCCCGCGCGCTGGCCCGGGGCCCTGTCCCGGGCTGAGCCCCGTGAGCCAGGCCAGCCCTGCCCTGCCCGTGGGCTGGGCGGGGCGCAGTTCGCGGTGCCCGGCTCGGGGGGGGGGGGGGGGCGGAGCCGGGCTCCTCTGTCCACGGGCCGAGCCGGGCCGGAGGCGCGGGAGAGAAGCCTGCCGCTAAGGCCGGGACCGGCGGGAACTACGACTCCCAGCATCCCCCGGGGCCGAGCTCGGCTCTGTGGCGCGGCCGGCCGCCCCGCGGGCTGCTGGGAAAGCGAGTTCCGCTGAGGGGCGGCAGGCCGGGCGCTGGCTCCGCGGAGCCGGGCCGAGGAGCCCCGGGATCCCCCTCCCCGGTCCGCTCCTCCGCACTCACCTGCCGCCGGGGCTGCGGGCCGCCGCGCCGCCCTCCTTGCCGCCGGGCTGAGCGGCGCGCAGCTCAGCTCGGAGCGGGGCCGGGCCGGCGGGACCAGGCCCGGGGCGGGGGCTGGGCGGAGCCTCGGCCGGCGGCGCGGCGCGGGATGGCGGCCCGGGGAACGGGGCCCGCCTGCGGCTGCAAGGGGATCCGCTTCTGCCTGCTGTGCGAGGGGCCCGGCCCCCAGCCCGCCGCTCCGCCCCCGCAGGTGCCGGAGGGGAGGGGCCGGGGGCAGTGGGGGGAGGGATCAGGGAAGGGGGGCAGCTCAGAGGGTGGGGGCAGGGCCCGGGCCCCCCAGCCGCCCCAAGGGGCAGAGAGCGCGCGGGAGGGGGCTGCCGTCCTCCCTCCCTTCGAGAGAGAGGCTGAAACAAGGGGAAATCTGCCAGAGCTGCTGGTTCAATGCCCGTGCCTTCCCCCCACCAGGACAGCTCCCGTTCTTGCCGTTTCCAGGGAGAGGGGTGATGCCCCAGAAATAGCTTCAGAGAGCCCCCGCGCCTGGAGCAATGTTCCCTCTAATTCTTCAAAGGCTGTGTGTGCAAAAAAAAAAAAAAAAAAAAAGTCTTTTGTGCAAATGTTTGGAACCCCTGTCCAAGTTTGTGCGCACTCCTCGGAGTGCGGTCGAACTTGTGAGCACAAGAAAGCAAGTATGTATGATGCAAATAATATCTAAATTTTATTTTGATATGGTAATGGAAATGTTAGAAATTACAAAACCTTATTTGAAACACGCTACTTGAACCCGCCTTCTTAAAGTAGCATAAAAATTTTAGCACTGTTGAATGTTTTTGTGCATGCTCTATTTTGTTGTGGGCGCAGGCTTCACAACCCATATGTATGCACACGCACGCACACCTTAGAGGGAACATAGGCCTGGAGAGGAGGAAAATGGCATCCGTTTCTGCCTCATTAGGAGGAATGCCTCTGAGCTGTGAAGGGCATTGCCTCCCACCAAGGTAGCAATGGTACTTTTGACTCAGAAGAGAGGTGCCCTCAAGCCTTACCTGGGTCACCCCCTTTTGGCCCGCAGCACAGCTATCCAAAGTTGACAGCCATCCGACTAGAGGACCCTGCTTGGCCAACCTGTGTCCAGCCCTGCATCAGTGGCTCACATTTCAGCTAGAGGCAGGAAAGACAGGCACAGTTAGTAGGAGGACACAGTTCCAGGTATTGGAGCAGCCATGGGCCTAGTTCACCAGAAATTGGATCCAGTTAAAAGCACAGGACTCTGTTACTCAAACCGACTTCATCAGCAGAGGTGCCTCTGGTGGTTCTGGTCCTTGGGGAGACAGATTTTGTGGGGATTCCTGCACGCTTTGCCCCAGTGAAGTTGTCTGTAACATGCACCACTGAGGAAGGGGAGAGGAGCAATAACCCTTCACCTCTACATTGTGTTTTAAGAATGGACGGCTTGTTATTTTTCCTCCCTTTAGTGGGTTAAGATATGACTGCTCCAGCAAGAGAGCTTTGATTTAACTGCATCTCGAAGATGCCGCTAAAGGGACAGAGACATTTCCATGAAAACAAGCTAAATAGCTGTTCATTTCTGCAACAGTCTTACACTAGCTTAACTGTTGCAAAGCTATGAAAACAGATATTGTAACAATGTCTACGTCCTTTGGTTTTTTTCTGCAGGAAAAGAGTAACTTCACTTACTGTCCAGCAGCAGGTTTAGCTGTAGGAAATGAATGCTCAGACTTTGCTGGCTGGGCATTTCCATTTCCTGGAGTCTTCTTGCTGGAGGAATTTATAAGCCAAGATGAGGAGTTTAAGATGGTTCAGTTGATGGATCGAGATGACTGGAAGCTCTCGCAGTCTGGCCGAAGAAAGCAGGTCTGCCTCCAGAACTCCCTCCAGAGGAGGTTACTTCTTGAGTTACTAAACATTATGCTTTAGGTTTAATGTTTTCATTAAATGGTTTCTTTCTGAAAAAGCAACTATAATTGTATTTGAAAATCTGATTATCTTAAGAGCACGTTTTGGTAGTTACAATGAATCACTCTTGATCTTGTGCATTCAAACACAACCTGACTCCATGTCTGTGCCCACTAACAGGAAAACTAAATGCAAGGATACTATGTAACTTCCAGGGCTCATGTCATCAGCATTTGGCTTGCACCATTAAGTCACTGGTAAAGATGAGGCTGGGGGGGGGAGGGCTCCCCCATTCGTCCAGAGGATATTGCCGCCCTAGAAAAGCATGTCCCTAATTTTTATTTAGCACCATATGGTTTTTCTTTTCAACAGGACTATGGGCCCAAAGTGAACTTTAAGAAAAAGAAACTGAAAGCTGAGGGCTTTACTGGCTTGCCCAGTTTTAGCAAGGAGATTGTGCGGCAAATGCAGGCTCATTCTGTGCTAGAGGATTTCTTTCCCGTCGAGCAGTGTAACCTGGACTACCTACCTGAAAGAGGTTCCGCCATTGACCCACACTTTGATGACTGGTGGCTTTGGGGGGAGCGACTGGTTAGTTTAAACTTGCTCTCAAAAACTGTGCTGTCCATGTCTTGTGATTCAGAAGATAGCCTCCAGTTATTTGCCACTCTCAGTCAAGGAAGGTGGGAATCAAATCACTCTGTCTCACCTCAAGCTTCTCATTACTGTAAGCCAAATGACCTTACTCCCACATCAGTATGTGAAAATTCAGACAGTTGGCATATTGACTACTTGTCTCCCCCACGACTTATACCATACAAAGAAGCTACTGTAGCCATTCACTTACCTAGGAGATCTCTAGTTGTGTTGTATGGAGATGCACGCTTTAAGTGGAAACATGCAATTTACCGCAAGCATATTGAACATCGACGGATCTGTATCACTTTCAGGGAGCTTTCTGCAGAGTTCACTTTTGGAGGAAAGCAGGAGGAACTGGGCAAAGAACTCCTGGAAACAGCCTTGACATTTCAAGGGAAACCCGTGTGAATATCAGAGGGAGAAAAATCAGAATTATGAATTTTTTGGATAGTTGAAAATTAAAGTTCCATTTTCTTGCAATTTATCATTGTCTTGCTTGGAGGTTGTTTAAAGAGCTGTTAGCAGACCAAACTGCAAAAAACAAAAGCTAAATCTAATGGAAATGTTACAAAGTTGCAGCAGATGGAATGTTTTTAGAGCTTTTTAAAATAAGCTTTCTCTGGCAGTATCAAAACCCAAATACTGTAGTGTTAGTTGCTGGATGAGAATCAGAAACTGGCTTTGTCCCTGCTGTAATGTAATACAAAGTAGTAAGCAAACCACTTTAAAATAATCACTTTGAGCCAGGGGTTAAAGTTATGCGGAACGGCCCACTATTTTTAGGGGCTCAGCGTTCCAGGGCCCCTAAAAACTGAACATGGAGCCCGAATGCTGCATTCCGGGGCTCACCATTGAAAAATAGCTGCATTCCGGGGCCCTCTACGTTCTATTTTCAGGGGCCTGAACGCTGGGCCCCTAAAAATAGGCCTTGGAGCGGCATTCCAGGGCATTCCGGCAGGCAGCGGAGGGGGACAGGAGTGGGGCCAGGGGCATTCCTGCCCCAAATCCCTCCCCTTCCAGGCCCTGCCCCAACCTGGGGCCTGCTGCCTCGGCCGCAGCCACGGCACCTGGGCCTACCGTGCCACCTACCCAGCCACACAGCCGCCAGGTGAGTGCAAGGGCAGCTGGCTCATGCGGGGGGGGGGTTTTGGGGGCTGGGGAGCATGCTAGGGCCCCCCCAAATTATACTTTAACCCCTATTTGAAGCTTAATGCATAATTCAGGAAGAAAACTTGGTATGAAAATCGCTTTCCATTTGACATTCCATACAGCAGGGGTGGCCAAACTTATGGAACTCAAGAGCCACACAAGTCAATTATTAAACCTTTGAGAGCCGCACTGAGACATATAACCACATATTTTTGCCTACTCCAAAATTACTAAGCTTAAAAGTCATTGCGTACTTTATCGTAAAAATGACAAATATTGATCCTACTAACGTCAGATTCTAATAATTACTTAAGGTTACTATGAAAACTAGATGTAGAACACTGCAGGCTTGTGGCAAGTTTTTTAAACTCTGGGCAGTAACTTGTCAATGCAGTAGGTAAAAGCTCTCTCAGCTGCTGATCTCTAAGTATTGCACAATGTTTTGAATGTCATTGTGGAATACAATGCTTCACAGCAGTAAGTTATGCCAAAAATTGAAAGTAATCTACATTCAGTTTTAAACTTTTCTCCTTTGTATTTTCATTTCTCAGTATTCCACATCATGTTTAGGACTTGTAAAACATGATTTTATTTTAACAATGAGTAAGCTGCATTAGGCCCCATGAGAAAATCTAAACATGCGGGGGCTTCTCCAACCATGCTGCGCTTCCCTCTTCCACCCCTGCTGCCTCTTACCACACTGCTCCTTCTCTCCTCTCCCTGACCCTGACCATGCTACCTCTTCCCTGATGGTTCTGATCATGCTGCCCCTTCCCTGCAGTCTCTGACCATGCTGCCTTTCTCTGCCGGCAATGACCACCCCCGGCTTCTTTGCCGGCTCTTACCATGCCGCCACCTCTCTGTGGTCCCCAACCATTGCACACTTCTCACCCGTGTCTCCCACCATGCCACCCTTTCCTGCTGTGCTCTTCGGGGAGCTGCAATTTTTCTTGGAAGAGCCGCATGTGGCTTGCAAGCCACAGTTTGGCCATGCCTGCCATATAGTCTAAACCAGGCATGGCCAAACTGTGGCTCAGGAGCCACATGTGGCTCTTGAAAGAAAAATTGTGGCTCCTGGAAGAACATCAGCAAACCAATTTAGGAAAGCAGCCCCAACCTAGGAGTTCAAGAGGGGGTCAGGACACTGTGGAGAAGTGCAGCATGATTGGGGGTGGTGGGGAGAAGTGCGGCATGGTCAGGATTTTAAAAAACTTGCCACTAGCCTGCAGTTTTCTACATCAAGCACCAGCTAAGTTTTTACTGCATAGGCCTAATTTTTCATGGTAACCTTAAGTAATTATTAGAATTTGACATTAGCAGGATTGATATTTGTCCTTTTTATGATAAAATTAAAGTGTGCAATGAATTTTAAACTTAGTAATTTTGGAGCAGGTAAAAGTATATGGCTATAGGCCTCAGTGCGGCCCTCAAAGGTTTAATCATCAACTTCTGTGGCTCTTGAGTTCCACAAGTTTGGCCATGTCTGGCCTAAACGTTATTGTAAACTGATCTATGTTGATCTTAATATTTCAAATTACTTCAAGCAGAAAAGGGTCGTGTTTTTTAAGCTTTCTGGCTCCTTTTACTGCCTTGACTTTTATTCTGGCTCTGTTTTAAGAACGCAAGTGCTCTGCCTAAACAAATAGTGAGTGACAAATAAATATGCCTTCCTATAGGATAGAATGTTTCACACCACTTATTCTGGTGAACCAGCCACTAACCTTCTGGATCAAGTTCAGTCCAAGCAAGGGAGCAGAATCTAACTTTTACTGGTCAAGGCTGAATAGAAGATACTACTTTTAGACTGGCTCTGTTCTTTAGGGACAGCATCTTCTTGTTTCTATCAGTTAGTACCTTTGAGGCCAGCTCTCCAGGGGAGGAGAGTAACTAAGTGTCTACCCATCAATAATACTAAACACAGAGAACTAATTAAAGTAATTTTCCCTTCACTGAAAACTTAAGCTGTGACAGTGAAAATTTAATCATAAATATAGTACATGACCTACATCTTCTGGGACTTCAGAGCAGCATTAGCAGTCGGTTGCCGTGGGCTGTGTCAAAGACGACTCAGATCAGATACTGAAGAAGTCTAATTAGGTTGAGTTATTTTCTGATCGTGTAGTATCTGAACCCTGCCATTAACACACAATAGCAAAAATGTTTTAAGAATAAGCAAAGAGACAATAGTACGAGTCCTTTCCTGTGATTTCCAACAGAAAGGACCAGGTCTCTGTCACTCCATGTACCTAAAAGTCAAGAAGTCAGCTGTGGCAGAAGCTTGTTTCTTCATGTAAATCTGAGGTCTCAGCCACTTACATAAAAATCTACTCATTACAAAAAAAATTGACAGAGAAAGCATTGAGTTATCTTATGTTTTAATTCACATTGCATTTCACATACACAGAGTTTTGTTCATATTTGCAGAGAAAAATGAACCAGTTTTAGATTAGCCAAACATTTAAATGCAAATGCACAGTAGCTAATTCTAACATCAACTAGCAAGTGTTAAATGTACATCATGTCACATACGTGACTACCACATAAGCTTTGAAACCATGAGCTGCTATTCAGATTTGCTGGCAGCAAAGCATTTGTTTCACTCTTTCTGCAGGAAACAACATCCTCTGATATCAGAGCATCATAAGGGATGATCTGTCATTGCACAACAATCTTTTGCAGCTGAGATGACTGTCAAAAATGCACTGTGCGAAAGACTTGTTCACTACAGCCACATGAAGTTGCATTTAAAACTGAAAAACCACTACCTCTCTCCCATGGGCTGCAACCTTTTTGGTCCAATCAAGATGCAGAATTGTGTAAACTTGTGCTCTTAGACTAGAGGCCCCCCAACTTTTTCTGGTAAAGGTACCAGTTCATTCTAACCCTCTTCTGTACTGCTAGAGTGCTCTATCACAAGGTGACCTGATATGCCCCCAACTTCATCTCAGTTCAGTGCATATCCAACTGGGAAGCAGGTAGTGGCAGCACCCTGGTGCTGTAAGTTAGGAAGTCTAAAGTACCATACCTGTCTCTGTAGCAATGCTTTGAAGCCATTATCCTAAATCATCCTGTTTGCTTTTAGCATTTAGCTTCTGCAATGATAGGCTCTTAGCTTATTAAGTTGCAATAGATAGAGAACTTAATGTTTGGTCCTTATATTTCTGTCCTTAAACATTCTTCCTTTCACTTATGCACTGTGCTCTGACTCACCTGTTAAAATATTACATATACCTATTATCTGACTCTCTCAAATTGATTGATTCCAGATGATTTCATGGAGAACAGAACTTCCATAACAAGAGGATAAGCTGTATTGCATATGTTGGCTAACATTGTGCTATGTGTTCATTGGATGCGTCTCCAGCACGGTTTGATCATAACAAAGACAGGCCCTGCACTGGGATGAATATAAACTATAGAAACTCAGAATTATCTGATTTTTAATAAATGCAAATTACTGTATTCTGACCCATTATGACATCTGTTGTAGAGAGGATTTGGTCCCTGTTTGCTTCTTGCTACGGTCTTAGTGCTTACTTTTCCTAAGTAAACATTGGCATGGACACCTGTTTAAGGAGCTCCTTAAATACAATACTTGTTGAACAGCCTTTTCATGCTGCCATGGCATCAGTACCACATGGTGGCTCTGTTTTGGTTTGTGAAAACACATGCACCATCTCTTCTGAAATGGTAGAAAGGCACCACTGTAGGCTATTAATAGTTGTTTTAGATTATCAGGTAATGTAGAGATCTGTGGAAGGCATAAAGAGGTTTTTAATCTTTAACTAGTGGCTGCTAAAATAAGTTTGGGGCTTCTTTCCTAATGCAGTTAATGTAATACATTTAAATTATTAAAGTTCAATGCAACAGTAACTCTCATCAGAACAGTACATTTGCTTAACCTAGATTAGTGATGTAAACACATTCCAAGAACAGATTCCTTCTCAAAAATCAAATTTATCAAGCTGACTTAGATCCTGTACATTTTATAAAGGGGGAACTTAATATATTTAGTCTAATTACATTAGGTTGACATCTAATCTACTATTACGTTTTCTTCATGCAGAATTCCGGATGACTTAGTTTAGCCTTCAAAAATGCATTCTTACTCAGCCTGGCAGTGTAAAGCCCACTACACTTTTGAACATGTTTATCCAGTTTCCTGTAAAATGGTTTCTTATTATTCACACATCTAGATATGGATTGGGATAGATATATTCCATAAAATACTCCACGCAGAGATACAGCAAGACTGGAACAAGGATTAGGTGGAAAAAAAACCCACAGGCTTCAGAAGTTTTCTCTTGGCACTCAAATGAGTCGACATCCTGCTCTCTTATCAATTGTTAGAATCAAAGCTAAGGTGAGCCTTGAACTGTATGTACTGATACTGATGTAGATGTTTCTATATTCAGATGGTTATCAAATGATTTAGAGCTCACTTTGAAGTGGCTACAAAGGAAAATGATGAAGACAAGTTAATTAGAAAATAAATGGGCTGGCCTGATTGTGCCGGCACTTGAGGATCTGATCTTGGGATCAAGGTTGTTTCTTTCCTTGCTTGGCTGAAAGGAATGGGAAAAGGAGAGGCTTGGGGCAGTGGCACGAAGCATGGAATTTGGAGAAGCTATGAAATGGGGAACTTTGATAATCATTTAGAACTCAGGATGTAGCAGAGGGGGGAGAGAAGAGGATGAATGTCCAAAAATACAAAAGGACAAACACTTTGTATCCAGTCCTGTATTTGACATAGTATGGCAGACTGCTGAGCTTTCATGTAGCCCTAATGATGTCAGCAGGACTCCACACAAGCACAATGTCCACCTCTGTGTCATAAATTGCAGGATCAGATCATAATGACACAGAGCTAAAGGCACACAGCCAGGTGTATTAACCCCTCTCCTGTATGTTCCTTCTCACATATTATTACCATGCGCTGTAAAAGGCATGCCTGACCTTAATTCATTCCGATTCATCTAGGAATCTTAATCATAGGAACATAGGAATTACTAGACTGGATCAGGCCCAAGGTTCATCTTGTGTCTAGAGTGGTCCTGTCAAGACCCTCATAGCAGGGAGATGTGGATCAGCTGTTTTCATGCAAAACCCATCCAAATCCCCAACAATCAGATTGGCTTCACCCAGAATCACACAATATTAGAGTTGGAATCCTGAGGTTTTAGCCCTGTTTGTTTTAATTGTTGTGTTCTTGATTGTGTTTTTAAGTGTGCTATCTTAGGCCCCAGTCCTTCAACCGTTTATAAAATTCAGTGGAAGCACTCATGTGCTTAAAGATATGCAGATGTTTCAAGATCAAGACCGTGATGCTGCGTTACTGCGGTCTGGAGCCCTTTCTCCTAGTCTAACAAATCATTTATATTATTCTTTGATTATTACTATGTATTTAATTCTTGAATAATTAATGCTATTTACCACTTCATGTAACACAAGAACCAGGGGTCACCTGATGAAATTAATACAGCAGGTGGTCTAAAAACAAACAAAAGTGGTACTTCAAATAATGCACAGTTAACCTTAGGAACTCATTGCCTTGAGAAGTTGTGAAGGCCCAAAGTATAAATGGGTTAAAAAAAAAAAAAATCAAAAAAAGATTAGATACATTCATGGAGGATCATCAATGGCCATTAGCCAAGATGGTCATGGCTGCAGCCCCATACCCCAAGTGTCCTGAAGCCTCTAAAAGTCTGAAGCTGCAACTAGATGATGGGATGGGTAACTGAATAATTACTATGTTCTATTCATTCCACTGCCACTGCTGAAAGACGGGACACTGAGTTAGGTGGGCCTTTGCTCAGATCCAGTGTTTCTATTCTTATCTTAATTTTCTCTGTAGCATTAGCATTTAAATGATCCTAATTTGGCTTTGAAGACCATACTATTTACAGTCAGGGCCATCCCTAGGGGGATTCGGGGCCCAGGCGAATCACTCTGCGGGGCCCCCACTCACCCCCCCAGCACTGGGGGGCAGGGCCGTCCCATGCTGGGGACTGGCTAGCTAGCCAAAAGGGCCACCTGGTTCAGTGCTGCTGGTCTGCCCCCACCCCACCATGCACACTGCTCTCTGCTCTGTGCTAGAGCAGCAGGGAGAGGGCAGGAGGCAGCAATATGGGCCCTGTGCTGCCTCCCACCCCCTCCCCACTGCTCTGTCACAGAGGAGGGAGCAGCGTGTGTGCCAGAGGCAGGGGGGCTGGCAGCCCTGAACCGGGCCACCACTTTTGGCCAGCTAGCCCAGTCTCTGGCATGGGGAGGCAGTGGTGCGGATGCTGCAGGGCCCTACCCTAAGGATGGCCCTGTTTACAGTACCACAGTGGAGAGAATTCTCACCGATATGGTTGCTAGAAACAGACGCTTGCAAATACACAGCTGAAGAGATGAATACAATGATCACTGTACCTTCAAAGACTTTCCCTTATTATGATCCCCAAGTCCTACATCAGTCAACTTTGGCCCTAGACATTATTGTCTACATTAAGCTTCATTTATTGCCTCGGTTCCTTAAGAAAAATCCAGATTCTTAAAGCCTGCATGCATTATTTCTCCCTCTTGTCTGCAAAGTATATTAATGAGCATATTCTTATATCCATCTTATATCTTAAAGTGAAAAGCCTCAAGATGCAGTCCAGACATACAAGTACCCTCCAAGAAGCTTCTGTCCAGCAGGAAAGATGCTATTTATAAACAGTTGGTTTTGGCTAATGTACCTATCCAACCCATTATCTACCACTTATCACTGAGTGAACTCTCCTCTTTGTGCTTGGTCCCCGAAGATCAGATGACTGCAGGCTATCGCAAGGCCTGTTGGGAAGAGGGAAGCAGGGGTTAAGTGAGCATGCTGGACCACTCCGGAGAATGTGACCAAACTCTCCTGGGCCATCTCCAAGAGGAGCCAGGGATGAATTTCAGCCATGGCTCATGCCTTTCCTCTCAACCTGAGCTCAACGGATTATCTGAGGTTAACTGCCTACAGTCCCTTTTGCTAGGGGGTCCCACCAAGCCTAGTTCTTTTCCTATCTTTTTCAATGTGTGTGAAGCTTTTGGGAAAGCTAGTGAGACTGTTTGGGCTGAAATGTCTGCACTGCATGGATGACGCCCAGCTGTATGTTTCCCTTCCGTTGGCTGAAGACAACATTCTCCAAGCTTTCCAACAATCAACATCAGGAAGAAGAGCAGCCGGCTGCATCTAAGTTAGACTGAAGAAATGCTAGCCGGAAGCAGAAAGCAAAGGAGGAGAATTCCTCAAGGCATTATGATCTCTATCCAATAGCCAGACATCCAGAGTGAATTATTACAATTCTCCGTGTCTAGGAAGGAAGCCCCATGTCAGAGAAAAGTCTAGTGGACCATGGTAGCTCTGTCTTTGGTAACACAGACTGCAGTGATAAATCACCTTCACGTGCTATGTTCTGCACTGGCTTCCCTGTGAAGCCAATCCACTCAAATCACACTTCTGATTTTCAAGCCCCACGCTCCTGAGACCACATCTCTCCCTCTGTGATGAGGGCCTCCCAACAGCTGTGTTCTATAGGAACAATGATACCTTTGACCAGTCAATGGAGGTGTGTAACAATGGGAGACAAGCACTGGACTAAGAATACGGAACTCACTTCTGGAAGAGGAAAGAACAGACGCTAACCCCAATGCATTCTAGCCAAATGTAAAACCCATCTCTTCTCCCAGGCTCTCCTACAATTCATTCTTATGAGAAACACTCTGAGCCTGATACTTCATGGCAGTGAAAGAGTAAGGCAAGCAAGAGAGAACACTTACCTTTTCAAGTAAGAAAAGGTACCCTGACACTATGAGGAGGAAGGCCACATTAGTACTTAGACAAGACGCTTCCTTCCCTCAGCAGAGGGAGAAAGACCTGAGAAGAGCAGCAGCCTGTTGGGAAAGCTCATCAGGGATGGCCTGGGCCAGAGCCTGCATGGTTTCCTACAAAGCAGCCAAGGAAGAAAGTGCCTGAGAACACCTCAGGAAGAGCAGCTGCCAGGAGTGTGCAGCAGGACCACTGGTGGCTCCTTACAGTGGAGAAGCAGGAAGGGAAACCACAAGGAGCTCAGTAGAAGACTGCTGGAAGAAGCTAGGGAGAAAGTTTAAACAGAGACAGGTGTAAACAGAATGCAGCCCTGGGAATCGTGAAACACAAATTCTTGCTCCACAGTATAGGGAGGTCCCAGGGCCAAAATCTGGAATACTGAGACGATAGCAACTAGAGGCTGTGGGGGAAAATGCAGTAAACAGAAGAGAACAACTGGGAATGTAGTGGAAGAAAAGGCACTTAGCAGCTTCATTACTGGAAATCCTGTTAGTGCAATGACAAGGAACAGCTGCTGGAATTTTTTGGCATAGCGGCTCAGACACGCACAGCTGGCCAAGTGTAGTGGTCCCTATCAGTAAGGACTCAAATCCATGGAGCCTTAGCAAAAGCCTAATTAAAACAAGCATGTACAGCTTCCAACATTTCTTGGGAAAGAGCTGAGATTCACCATGCTGCCAAACACCCTTTTTTAGATCATGTAATTTCTGGAGCTGTTGATGACACCATATGCAGCCTTTAAGGAACACATGTCAGCGAGTCTGAATGTGAAAGTGGTGAGGATGAGCACACAGAGGAAGACAAAGAGACAAAGGAAAAAGAAAATAAACCACTACTCTTAGCACAGGCACTCGAGGGAGCCAGATGAGGGAGTTAAGGAGTGCCTGGAATCTCATGGACCACGGAAGCCAAGCTGTAAAAGGATAGCTGATCCCCAGGGAAGGATTAATGCCCACACAGACACTAAGCAGGGCTGTGTCCTCCAGAGAGCAAAAAGCAAATTTGCTTTGTTGTTGTTTTGACCTTTATTAGCTATAGTAGCAGAAGAGGATTTTGGTTGGAGGGCCAAATCAGCCTACTGGAGCGAAGGAGACAGTATCTGCTGGACAAACAGTCTCAGGCCTGACCTAGTCCAAAAACATAAGCCAACCTCCCTACTTTGCTTAGGGCTGTGGAAAAAAAAGTGTTGCCTGTGCAATGTGTCTACCTACCCACACTATCAGCACAGTTAGATCAACAGAATGATTTTTCCATCAACCTAACTGCCACCTCTTGAGGAACAGCTTTACTACAGAGAGGGAAAAATCCCTTCCCACATGTGTATGCTATAGAACCACGACACTTCAGCTGTACTATATCATCTGAGGGTGGACACATCTGGAGTAAGGTGCCCTTCTTCTGCCCCTCAAATTATGCCCATTGCCTTTAGGTATCTTGAATCAAGTTTCAGTGGAACCTTGCTAAGTGTTTTTAGAAAAATCAAAAGCCTAGTCTCTCTCCAGGGCATTTCCCCCTTCTGTTGGAGTTTACTACAATCTCAGCAAATTAAATCAACAAGCCTGGCCTGTTGTGTTGTTTTCACAAAGCCAAACTTACTGCAACACAACCTTGTGGATTTTACACTATACAACAGTTCATGACGTTCTCCATAATTGATTCCCAACCAACCACTCTTCTGTTTCCAGGCCTCCTGACCCTTTAAGATAGTACAGAATACTCATCTGGTTATTACTGATGTAAGATGGAGTAGTCTGCACAAATTACTAAAAGGATTCAGCCTCATCATGCTCTCTGGGTGAAGGTGTCATCTATCAAGCACTGTATTTTATACTCTGATTTTCATTATTTATAATTCTGATCTGGTTTTAACATGTCAATTCTAATATTTACTGTGGTGAGATGAAACAAGGGGTGAGGTGAGGCAGAATTGAACCCCACTGTCCTAGCCAACTTCTTAATTAGGTCATTATTCTCTGCCTATTTAAACTATCTCTTGCATTTCACCTGCAACATTCAGTTCTAAATCTTGCATAGTGTACCCATGCAATATAAGAGTGGCTGCATTTCAACAGTGGATGAAGAGATTACTGTGTGGCAGTTAAAATGCTTTGGGATCCTTTAGGACAAAAGTGCTGTGTAGAGGGACGCATTAGAATCTGGTACAGAAAGTCACTGAAATAACCTTCAGAAGGTCTCGCATGAATTTTAAAACCATCTAAGGTCCTTCCATTTTGTATCTGGAAGGTACTCAGCAGTCTTGGGTAAACATGGCACATGACAAAGAAGATAATAACTAATGAAAAACAAACAAGTGCTACGACAGTCACCCAGGACTGACTGAGTTAAAATGAAAAAGAAAGGATTGGAACTGGCTTCCCTCAGCAAGCACGATATTTAGAGATACAGCCTCATCTTACTGCACTCAGTTTTTCACACACACACACACACACACTCCAGGTTGGGAATCTGATACATCGTACACTGACATTATATTTCCTAAATACCCGTGGTCAAACAAGAGGGGATTAAACAGACCAGGACAAACTTCAAATTCTTTTAGAATTATGAAAACTGGCAGAATTAGTAAAACTCTTACAGAATCCAAGAGAGTAGGGCCTGAAATTAGCAAAGACAGAACTCTGCAGGTTACTGAGCAGGCTGAGGCAGGACAGAATGATTTTGCTTAAATATACTGACATATTTCTGTAGCTGAAGTACATGTTATTTTTCCTTTAAAAACTATAATCAAGCTGTAACTACAGACCAATATTTTTCCTCCTCATTAAGCAGCTATAATTGTATTTCACCCAGAAATATGCTATAGCACTTTACAAGTTTCACCCACTAAGCTATACAAGCATGAACAAAAATCACTTTCTCCACTGCTGAAAGACAGCCAACAAGTGAAATGTGATACAGTACTTTAATTGCAGGCAGCTTTGTGTTTGGAATGGCAAAGACTGGATGCAGCTCAATCCAACCTCCAAAACGCAGTTCCATATGGCATAAGAGGAATGTGGTGTTTGATAAAATGCAAGATGCTTCCTACACTATGAGCTAAGAATGGTGAACTTTCTCAGGCACAACTAGCACAAAGAACAAAGGAAAAACATGGGATGTGAGCTTTGAGTCCACTGTGGCAAACCAGACTTATCTTCTGGTACAGATAAAGCAAATGTAGAGAACACAGTGACAGATTTCAGCAATATGCTATATGCAATCTTTTCTCGCCCCTTTAAATCTGCTTTTCTAGGCCTTCAAAATTCTATGCCATGTCTCTTTAAATTCCCTGTTAGTTTCCTGCTTTAACAATGTCATCTTTGTTAAAAATGAAAATATCTTTAAGTCTTCCCAGGACACAAACATTCATTATCAGTAACATTAGAGAAGCTTGGTGTGCATTCACTGTAAAAGTATGGACAATACTGAGGCAGGAAGAACAGAGCTCCCCAGCCCCTTGCCACTTTTAAATTCTCTCCCTCCAGTTGCAAAAGAGGGCTAGGGAACAGTAAGAGAGGATAGCAAAGGGAGAACACATGTAGTAAGACTGCTGATTTTCAACCCCTAGCATCATTCTTGTTACCTGTTTCTGTAAGACCCCTTATATAATAAAGTTATACTCTGATATTTTGCATTGCTTTCACAAGGTCTTTATAGATACCTCTATTTCTCAGTTCAACTCTGAAAACAGTGGTTGTCAGTTTGCTACTGCCCAACCAGCAAGGGACCTCTGAGATGTAAAAACAAGAGAGGTTTTTTGTTTTGTTTTGGTTTTTTTTGTTTGCTTGCTTTAAGTGTGAAGTAGTTTCACTCTGGGCAACATAATGCTGCATCGTTAAACCATAAACATTTGGAAAACACCCTCCAGAACATATAAAGTGGATAAAGTTTTGGGCTCTAACTATATGGCAGTATCAACTTAAGTATACAATTGGGTAGGACCAGAAATTGGCCAGAGACCCCATTGTTTGGAAAACCACTAAGACCCATGGCCCTTTAAACCAAATAATTAGCATTTGAGATTGTTAGAATCCCCCCACACCCCAACAAAAAATCCATTATTAATTTGGGTTGCTCCTGTTGGCAAAAGACTTATTTTGGTCTTCGCTTCAGCAAAATGAGTTGCTGGGAAAGAGATCCCTGCTGCTCAGTCACACTACTTGCAACCCTCTGTCGTGTCCATCTAACTGCACTTTCAGTTTGTGAAGCTCTTCAATCTCCCGGTTATGTCGCTCCGTTTTGTGCCGCACCAGAGACCGGTAGAAGTGAATGGTGAAGACAACAAAAATCAAACCCACTGGGACCATGATGATGGTGGAGACCAGGGCTGCTTGCCAGCCTGCGTGGCCACTGGGCTTTTGGATGACAACAGTTTCATTTTTCACAATAGAGTCCACAGGCAGAAATTTTATCCAACACAGAAGCACAACCTCAGCAAGGAAAAGGAGAATTCCCAAGACTGTGGAGAAACCCCAGGCCAGCTCTATGTAGACGTGCATGCGTTCATGTGGAGATTCACTGATGGAGTTCAGGTTGTGTATGTTACTCACCGCTTCCACATTAGGTAGGATGCAGGTACTGATGAGAAGGGCGAAGAGATGAACAGCTACCAGCACTGTGGTGCAAGCACTGAATGCAATTAGCAGCATCTGGGGGTATTTATACTGCATCTCTAATTGCACCTCCACCATGGCAACCTGGGGGAACAGAAAAGATCCTCTGTTGCTAGAATTCCTGTATTTCACTTTTCCTTATTCAGAAAAAGTGCTTAAGCACTTTCCTGAATCAGGGCCTAAGAGGATAATTCATGTTTACTAAAGATGCACACACAGTCCATATCTTCCCCGCTTCCTCAAGGCTTGCATGCCAAGTTACATCCATATTGACAGGAAAAAGTATTTTGACATTGCAGTTTTTGAACAAACTCTCTTAGAACTGTGGCCTATATGAACCACATTAAATGAAAAGCCCAAAAGGACAAATTTATTGTATAACCGACACATAACTACTCAAGCAAACATGTAGTTCGTCGCATAATTCTCTCTCTCATTCTTAGTAGTCACATGACAAAAAATACTGACTGAAGGCAGTTAAAGAGTTAAGTCAGAAAAAGCTGTAATTCTAGTCACTGGAAAATGACACTATATCTCTTGGGAAGTACAAAACCATCAAATAGTTTAATTATTCCTTGGTTAAATGAGTGTCTTCTATTTTTTAAAATTCTTATCTGACTACATGATTATCACTACATGAAGAAATTCAATCCACCCAGAGTAGCTCTCTGAATTTCTGATTTCCAAAACAGCAGCCATGTTAATCTAGTTCAGTAAAACAAACAAGGAGTCCTGTGGCACTTCAAGACTAACAAATTTATTTATTGCATGAGCTTTCATGGGAAAAAATCCCACTTCATCAGATGCTTTGAAGATGGTGGAGCTTACAGAATGGGAGGAAATAAATGCAGGGGAGTGTAAGTCGTGGGAACAAGTCACACTGTAACAGCAAATCAAAGCAGTTGTAAAGATTCAAACACTGGGGAACAGCATACAGAGAAATGTTTGAATCTTTACAACTGCTTTGATTTGCTGTTACAGTGTGACTTGTTCCCACGACTTACACTCCCCTGCATTTATTTCCTCCCATTCTGTAAGCTCCACCATCTTCAAAGCATCTGATGAAGTGGGATTTTTTTCCCATGAAAGCTCATGCAATAAATAAATTTGTTAGTCTTGAAGTGCAACAGGACTCCTTGTTTGTTTCACTTTCCAACAACAAATATTCAGGATGAATGGATGATAGCTATGTTATAGACCCTTAGTAACTATACAAGGGCATTTCTGTTTCCAGTGTAACTGTACAGAAATTAGCTTCACAGATACTATTTACAAAGCATATTTGATCATTTCGCACATCCACTGTTGAGTTATCTTTAAGCTAAGCTCCAGGTAAAGCACAGAAATGGAACATGTCCAACAGAGTAGTGGTTTGGATGTCAGGACTCAAATGCCAGTCCACCTCTACAGCTGGCTTGTGCGAATGTGGACAAGTCACTCCATTGCTGTGCCTCAGTTTCCCCACCTGTAACACAAGAGAAATCCTGAGCCAACCTATATCCCAGGTACACTGTGAAATGTAATCTTTGTAAAGCTCTCAGAAAACCCTGAGCTAAGAGAAGCTATGTATAAATAACATTGTATAACAGTAGCCAGGTACTAAATGTCTTCACTAGTCAGCCACCAGCATGCTGTTCAAATTTGTTTGCAACTGTTTTTATTGATCTTACTCTGATTAATGAAGCATATCAATAAGCAAAGCAAATAAAAACAAATGTGCTGGGTCATACTCACCCTGATTTTGTACTCCAGTGGGGCCCCATCACCAAAGTCTTGCTAAAAAAGGATCAAACAAGGATAGGTTTTGGACATCAGCACCTAATCAGGCCCTGACAGGAGGGACCTCAGTATGTTCATAAGGAACTTAGTGGAGACAGAACAAACAGCAACCATAATGTTGGATGAATAGATTTCACTGGGCCAGCTGTCCCCACTTTTATAAAGAACTGATTTGAAATAGGTCTTGAACAGCTGTTCCAGGTGCTCCACAATATGCCAAATTTTTTATTCTGGGGTTCATCCAATTAGCGTAACAAACAAGAAGTCTGGTGGCACTTTTAAAGACTAACAAATTTTCATTATCTCATGAGCTTCCGTGGAAGAGAATCCCACTTCAATCAGTCCTCTCAAAATGCATGGGGAGTCCAGGAATACAGTCCTGTTTTCACTGATGTTAATGGCAGGCAGGGCCAGCCCAAGTTTTTTGGCATCCTAGGCTCCTGTGATTTTGGCGCCGCCCTCCCCCAGTGGTGGCCCAGGCTGCATGGGCTTTCCCTAACGGGATGCAGGGCCCAGGGCAATCAGCCTGTGTGCCTCCTCTGCTGTCCCCCACACTGGGGGGTAGGCGGTGCAGACCAGACCAGGGGCTGGCCCTGCACTCCCACCCCTCCCCTGAGCTAGGTTTGGAGCAGGCTGGTCTGGTGGCTGGGCTCTGCTCTCCCGTCCTGCCTCTGAGCCATCCCTCCCCGTCCCCAGGGCAGAACAGCCAGCCCAGGGGAGTGGCTAGAGAACAAAGCCTGGCCTCTGGGCTGGCCCACTCTGCCCCTGGGCAGACTGTTCCCCACCCTCCGCACAGAGCCCAGAGCAGAGGCCAGCTCCATGCGCTCCCCCCCTTCCCTCCTGCCTTCTGCTCCATGCTGAAGACAGTGGGGAAGGGGCAGAATACAGCATGGTTGTGGGTGGCAGTGGTGTGGGCCCTGTGCTGCCCTGCTCGTGGCAGGATAGCACAGGGCCCACAGAACTGTGGGGCTAGGGGTGACCCTCCCCCCCCCAGGGCAGTCTTGTTGGTGCCACCTACTGTTTGGCGCCCTAGGCAACCACCTAGGCTGCCTCTATGGTAGGACCGGCCTTGATGGCAGGTCTTCAACCCATTTCAGTGTGGGGGAGCGCTTGGGCCCAGGCTAGGATGACTAATCTGAACCCACCAGCAGACTTATTAGAGGTTCACAGAAAAGTCTGGGGACCCATACTACCAAATAATAAACAAAGTGTACAGATAACATTGTTCTTTTTGATTTAGCTGAACAAAACCTGGCCATACAGTGAATGAAATCAGGAATCTCCATGTTCTTGGACTTCCACCAAATTGCAGAGTCCAGAAGAGAGCAGGCAAAATGATAGAATCTTTGGAAAACATGACTTATGAGTAAGGTTAAAAAAAAACTGGCACATCTAGTCCTGAGAAAAGCCTGAGAGGGGATCTGCTAACAACCTTCAAATATGCCAAGGACTGTTATGAAATGATAGGATGGTGATCAACTGTTGTTCTTGTTCACATGTTCAGGTTAGTGTGAAGCCAGGAATACACAAGTTAAAAAAAAAAAAATCAAACTAAAAGGATAGTTAAGAACTGAAACGGGTTGCATGAGGAGGTTGCAGAATTTCTGTTACTGGTGGATTTTAAGCAGTAATTAGACCAGTGATAATTTCAATGCTCCAGGAGCCAAATTAGTGATCAACATTACCCAAAAAAGCCACAGTCAAGTGAATTCATTATTCTATTTATATTTAAACAGTATGGCATGGGAAATATTTAGTGTATATTATTCCCATGGCAAATAAATTAAAGAACCACAGGAGATGCATGAAGAGTCACCTGCAGCTCATGACCCACAGTTGGCACATCACTGGCTTAGACAAATGCCTGTCAGGGATGATACATAGTTGTATGCATCTCAGCATGGGCAAACTGATCAAGATGACACCTCCAAGTCCCTTCTAGTCCTACATGTCTGCAATCCTCTTTTCAGTGAAACAAACAAGGAGTTGTGTGGTACTTTTAAAGACTAAAAAATGTATTTACTGCATGAGCTTTCATGGAAGAAATCCCACTTCAGACACATTGAAGATTGGAGAACTTACAGAATGGGAGGAAAATGAATGCAGGGAAGTACAAGTCATAGGATCAGGTTATGCTGTAACAGCATATCAAAACAGTTGTTTAGATTCCAACACAGGGAAACAGCATATAGAGAGCAAGGTGAGGTCAAATCACCTGTTGTAATGAGAGCCTAAGACAGAAAGTAACAGTCATCACCTACAACCCCCAAGTCAGACCTCTAACGCACATCATTAAGTAGCTGCAGCCTGTTCTACAAGACGATCCCTCACTCTCTCAAGCCTTGGGAAACAACCGTCTTCTCTCTTACAGACAGCCCCCCACCCTTAAACAGATCCATTCAAGATGCATATAACCCTGCAACAAACCACACTGCCAACTCTGCCCACGTACCTGCACAAAAGACACCATCACAGAGCCTAATCAAATCAGCTACTCCATCAGAGGAGTAGCTGCTTATCACCAATGCAATTTATGCCATCATGTGCTAGAAATGCCCCCATCTCATATACTGGACAAACAGGACAGTCTCTGCACAAAACAATAGACACAAAGCTGACATCAAGAATCACAACATTTAAAAAACAGTAGCTGAACATTTCAATCTTCCTGATCGCTCCATGGATGATTTGCAAATAGCTGTACTCAAACGAATAACAAATCAAGGCTTCAAAGAGAAACTGCAGAATCGGAATTCATATGCAAATTTGACTACGTGAAATCAGGATTGAATAGAAACTTTGGATTCTTTTTCTCATTACAACAGTTGATCTGACCTCACCTTCCTCTATATGCTGTTCCCCAGTGTTTGAATCTTAACAACTGCTTTGATCTGCTGTTACAGTGTGACCTGATCCTACGACTTACACTTCCCAGCATTTATTTTCCTCCCATTCTGTAAGTTTTCCCATCTGCAAAGGATCTGACAAAGTGCGATTTTCTCCCATGAAAGCTCATGGAATAGATACATTTGTTAGTCTTTAAACATGGCTACCCCTTTGGATCATTTTAATGATGTCTGAAGTATTCTGGATACTGGAATCTCTTGAAATACTGTAAATACTAGTAAAAGAATACAAACAGCTTTCCAGGGCTCTTCATTTGCTCTAAAAATGAGCTCTTTTCACATGTTGGAAGGATTAATGGAGGCATTAGCATTGCTATCCATTGCAAGCATGACTCACTTGATCAAAATGTAAATTTTGCTGTTTGAGATACGCTTGCAGACATTCTTTCCTTGTAATTCTCTCTCTCTTGATTCAATGAGGGGACCAGCAGTCCTCAACTCTTTAATCTCTAAAGTGAACAAGTAGTCTCATTCCCCACTTTGCTGTTCTTCAATGATGCATGTCTACCATACCATATTAGACTGTGATTTGAGAGAGAGTACAAGATCCAAATGACACGCAAAGTGTTCACCATATTGGGTGGGAATTTTACGTAGATAAAGGATGTAACGGTTTTTAGTAAATCTATCAACATAGTTTGTCAAAATATCAACTACCTCTTATTATCCTTTATGCAGACAACAGCTGGCCTCTCAGACTAACATAAGACTGGCCTCAGTGGTGTGAACTGATGAATTTTTATGATTGACTGATCAATCTGTAAGAGCTATTTCACAGGCAAACAACAGTCTGGAAAAGGAGGGAAGACTGGAGGGGAAGGAAAGGTGGAAGAGATTTTATTTAGCAAAATCAAAGTATGGAAGAAATGCACTTTTGAATTGGCACTTTTCCCCTCAAAGGCTATCATGCTGCTCTGCATTCAAGGCCAGAGAAAAAGGACAAGCTAACATCCTGCTGGAGGGCCTGGTAAATATTTCAGCACAAATAATTCTGCACAGGGTCAGCCTGGCAAAGTTTTCCATATTAGTCATTTGAATTTTTATATCTAGCATTTATTTTCGCTCTCATTCTGCAAAAACAAAACATTTTATTGGAAAATTCAGACAACTTGAACTTGGTCTTGGAACCATTAGCTCAAGCACTCATGGGTGGGCAACTGTGAATAAGAGCATGAACTCTGACCTTGAGGGAGGCAGGGTCAGGTTATATAATTTAAGTACACGATTTAGGCCAGAAAGGAGATCACAGTTATTTCTCCAAATGGTGACACGGAAAGACTGGCAGGGGCCACTGGCTGGGTTCCTAAGCTAGAAGTGTCATTTGTGTCTCAATATTTAACATAGCGTTGCATCAAATCCTGCATTGACATACTACAATCTCAGGGCCTTCTACTCCCTTAACCTGCCCCAGGAAATGTTGCTAAGGATACCTCATGTTTGATCCTCCAAATATGCTAAGCAATTTACCCTGACCCAGCAAAGACCTTAAATATGTACTTAATGATAAACTTGTGAGTGGCAGCAGTGAAATCAACAGGACACTCGTGCATTTAAAGATCATTAGGAGACTAAGTTCTTTGCTGGGCGAGGCAAAGGGCTCAGGTCCTTGAGGGACTGAGTTCTTGATTTGTTTCTCTATTATCACAGTATGTAGGTTCAATACATTCCCTGGCTTCTCCAGGACACAATTACAGAGAATCCTCTTCTCTTCAGAAACGTGCACTAGGACTGATGCTATGAGGCAAGATGTTGGTGGTAAGTCTGAACACAAACATGTTACCATCAGGCACGTGGCTGGGCAGCTCTGCAAATAGTTAGGCCAATATATCTGCTGGGGAAAAAAACTTAGATAAATCCCACAGCAATTTGACAACAAGCCAAAGAAGCTGATTGGAGAAGCAGCTCCTATCTTAACCAGGGAAATGACTAAGGGGATTTTAGAATATCTTTCTTTTTAAAGTGAATGTAGTACTTCTGAGAAGCATCAGACTGAGGACACTGGTGCCAGAGGCCCTATGTCTGTAACGTACAAAGACTAAGGGCAGTGATGAGGCAGACCTTCCCCAGTTTCCTCAAACTAGGCCTAGAGGGAATATATGTAGGGGGAAAAGAGAAGCTTCATCTTCCTGAGCTATTTTCTGCTAAGATTGCCAATGAAAGCACCAATTAGTGATGACTGTTTGCGTGATGTAGATGCCTACCCTATAGGAATGGGATCCAGGCCAGTAGCTTGTTTCACATTGATCATTAAATAGCCAGCCATCAGCCACTACTGGTCTATGCTGAGTTAGAAGCAACAACAGAGTGAAAAGATCTGAATCCTAGTCCCACGCTACACCACTTTGGACTTATTTACATGTACATAAGATTTTGGAACATCTTCCTTCATCAGAAGCCAGATTGTTGCCTCCCTTAGAAGAGAATACACAGCTTGCTTAATAAGTATTTGCCTACTTAATTCCTGCAGCAGAAATAACTCTGCAAGGGCTATCACGGTCATTACCTGGGGGTGGCCAATTTTATCAGCTGGAGAAAAATAAGTACCAAATTTGCACAAATTATTAGAATTTCTATATTCTGTAAGTTAGGTTTCTGAAGAAGACATACTCCAGTAATATCAAAGACCAAAGATCCCACTTATTTGACTGCAAATACAGGCCACTCAAAAGGTAAGTCTTTTTGGTCTATTTTCTTTCAATTTTTTTTTTTTAATACCCAAGCCACCAATGCTCCCTGGAATCAAATCTGAATTCTCACAACAGTTGGACTGAAAAAATCTAAAAGGAGCAAGAATCCTTCAGAGACAGATCAGATAGCATGAAGTGAAGTACTGTAGATAATTTTAGCAGGGACAACCAAACACCTTGCAAATACACCATAAATAGAAGTCAGATAGTTTATACTCTATATTTGCTGAGAATTTTCCATTGTTGTTTGTGTCCAATGAGTTGAGAGCAAGTGTTTTGTTTTCAGTGTGAACACAGATTTCCAATCCTACACAGAGATCCCTGTGGCTAGCCTGAGCCCAGCAGCAGTCCTATGGATTTCAGTGACATGCCACATATGCAGAGAATCTGTTTTCCTAGATCAGGTTGCATGATGTGTCATAGCTAACATAATGACATTCTTCTTACTGCCAAATTCTCTCTCTCAAAAACAATTAGGCTAAATACTGCTAAAAAAGGAACAGATTTTACCTACAGACTGTAATAGTGAAGAAAATAGAGAGGAGCATAAACTATAACAAGTCAAGTGCAAAAGTATAGGCAGGCGAAGCAAACCTGTTTTAAAATAAAATAAAGTCTGAAAGAATTTTAAGGCCAACTAGCTAAAGGCACAAAAAACTAACTTCCAGAAAAAATTAAGTGCATCAGAAGAAGTCAGTCTGCCAAGCAGTCACTGGTTGATTGAGGTGCTAAAGGAGCACTGATGAAAGATGTAGCCATTGTGGAGAAGCTACATTGATTCTTTGCATCGGTCTGAACTACAAAGAATGAGTAGGTGATCCCCATACCTGAGCCACCCTTCTGAAGTGACAAATCTGGGCTGCTGCCACAGACAGAGGTGTCAGAAAAGGAGGTTTTGGAACAAATGGATAAATTAAACAGTAATTAGTCCAGGAACAGAAGGCATCTACCCATGACCTCTGAAGGAACTCATATATGAAACTGCAGAACGAACCATGATATGTAACTTATTACTTAAATCAGCCTTTGTGCCAGATGACTGGAGGTAGCTAACATATGCATCATCCATTTTTAAAAAGGCTCCAGAGCCATTCCTGGAAATTACAGGCTAGTGAGCCTAACTTCAGTAGCAAGCAAATTAGTTGCAACTATAGTAAAGAACAGAATTATCAGACATGTAAATACACACAATATGTTGGGGAAGGCTTCTGTAAAGGGAAATCAGGATTCATCAATCAACTGGACAAATTCCAAAGGGGTACCCGTGTTAGTCTAGTTTAGCAAAACAAACAAGGAGTCCTGTGGCACTTTTAAAGACCAACAAATTTATTTATCGCATAAGCTTTCCTGGGAGAAAACCCCATGTCTGATGAAGTGGGAGAAAGCTTATCTGATAAATAAATTTGTTAGTCGTTCTTTAAAAGCATCATGACTCCTTGTTTGTTTTGCCAATCAATTAGAGTTCTCCGAGGGTGTCAACAAGCATGTGGATGGACAATGGTGAGCCAGTGGATAGTCTACTTGGACCTTCAGAAAGCCTTTGACAAGATCCCTCCCCAAAGGCGTTTAAGCAAACTAAACAGTCATGGGATAAAAGCAAAAGTCTGCTCAGAAATCAGTGACTGGTTAAAAGACAGGAAACAAAGGACAGGAATAAATGGTCAGTTTTCACAGTGAAGAGAGGTAAACTATAGGGTCTCCCAAGGATCAGTAACTGGGTCATGTTCTGTTCAACTTATTCATAAATGACCCAGAAAAGGCAGTGAACAGTGAGGTGGCAAAATTTGCAAGCAATAAAAAAAATTGCTCAAGACTGTGAAATCCAAGGTTGATCTCAAAGAGTTACAAAAGAATCTCACTAAACTGGGTGACCAGACAACAAAATGGTAGATGAAACTGAATATTGACAAACACAAAATAATGTACCTTGGAAAAAAGATTTCCAACTATACCTACCAAAATGATGGGGTCTAAATCAGCTGTTACTACTCAAGTAAGAGATCTTGGAGTCACCGCAGAAAGTTCTCTGAAAATATCTGCTGAGTGTGCAGAGGCAGTCAGAAAGTGTTAACAGATTATTGGGAACCATTAGGAAAGGGATAGATAACGGAACAGAACAGATCATATTACCCCTGTGTAAAAATGGTACACCCACACGTTGAACACTGAAGGCAGTTCTAGTCACTGCATCTCAAAAAAATGATATATTAGAACTGGAAAATATACAAAGAAAAGCCACAATGGTTAGGGGTATGGGAACAGCTTCCATACAAGGACACATTTAAAAGACCGGGACTGTTCAGCATAGAAAGGAGATGTCTAAGGTGGGGGGGGACGACTATGATAAAGGGCTATAAAAATCACAAATGATGTGGAGAAAACGAACAGAGGAGCAGTGGTGCTAGAACAATGTTTATAGTGGGGTGCTGAAGACAGAAACCATGGGTATAGTTACTATTTCAAGGCAAGGGGTGACCCTTCGCCCCCAGCGCTCCTAGCTCCCACTCCCCTGTTGAGCAGCATTACGTACCTGGCCTTCACATAATAAGAACAAAGGCTTAGTCTACACTGAGGGAACAGGTCGACCTATCGGCAATTAAACCCGCAGCTGAAGGGTGAGTTACACACCTATGTGAGGGAGACTTCACTTTAAGGGGGGCTGGAAGTCGGCACTGTAACTCCCACCCTGCAGGGGGCGTAGCTTTCTGTTCGACCTTAATAAACCAGGTGTATGTAAGTGTGTACGAATCACAGACTAGTTCTTTCAAGCCTCTCTGGGTTGATATGCTGCCACTTTGCCATGTTAACAGGAAGCATCCTTCCTCCTCCTCTCTGCCTGCAGGTAATGGAACATGTGGCAGCTTGGAGCCAGCCTGTGGGGTGAGAGCAGTGTGTGTGTGCGAGAGAGGAATATCAGCCTGTGGGGTGAGGAATTTCTTCGTGTGTCTGTGGGATCCACGGGTTAAAAGGAAAATGCAGGCAGACCTTTGCAACAACTCCTGTAAGAGATGCAATGTCCAGGTCCCAGAACACAATAAAGCAATAGCTGTTTTCAATGTGTGTGTTTATTTTTGGTGCCTTGATACAAGGCCTTGTGGGTGACAGAAGGGGTGGGGAATGAGTGCACAGGGATAGAAGGCTAAGGCATCACTGCTGCTCAGGGCAAAACCCCACCCCAACACACAGTCAGCCCCCTCCCCATGCCCACTGATCCTGGTCCTGGTCCTGATCCCTAGCCTGATGCTGGGGGACTCTGTACAATCTGCACCCCATAAAGGAGGCTCCCACCTGGGGGACCCTGCTGTGCAGCCCCCCACCCAGCTCTGGGTCCTCCCTCCACCACTAGGGAACTCTGGCTTGCATCTGGCTCAGGGCCCCCCTCCATCCAACTCCATGATCTCCACCACCACCAGGGACCCTGCAACCCACACCAGGCTCTGGGCTTCCTCCCCAGAGCCCAGCAGCTTCTGCCACCCCAGCTCTTTCCCTTCCTGTTGGCGCACTACATGCTGCAGTGTAGACCATGCTGCCTGGGCTGGAGAGGGAAGGGTTAAAATTTTCTCTGCCTTGGCTATGTGATGCAGCCCTAGGGGCTGGTAGCTCTTCTCTGGTTGCTACACATACACAGTAGAAAAGCCATTTCCTGTGAGGAGGGGAGGAGAGGGGGGCATTGCAACATGGTAGGACAGCTGATTTCTCACAAGCCCCAGCTCTTCTTTGCACTGTGGGATACCTACCCACAAAGCAATGCTTCTAAAGTGGGAGTAACAGGCAGCAATGGGGATGCATGACACCAGTACATGGAGTAAGGTATGGCCATTTCCCTCCAGTTTAATTATGTAGACTTCTCAATGTTGACATTAGATGGCACCCAAGTGTAGACATACCCTAAGTGTTAATTATTAGGCAGCGGATTTAAAAACAAACAAAGGGAAGTGCTTCATCGCACAACGAACAGTCAACCAGTGGAACTCATTGACAGGGGATAGGCTGAAGTCCAAAAGTATAACTGGGTTGAAGAAAAAACAAGATAAGCTCATGTAGGATAAAGCTATTAGCCAAGATGGTCAGGGATGCAATCCCATGCTACAGGCTGGGAATGGATGATGGACGGATCACTCAGTAAATTGACTTGTTCCATTCATTCCCTCTGAAGCATCCAGCACCAGCCACTGTCAGAAGACAGGATGCTGGGCTAGACACACCATGGGTCTGACTCGATCCAGCCACTTTTATATTACAATAAGTAACATATTAACTACTGATTTTCAGGCCATGTCTACACTACAGACTTTGGCCAACATAGCTCTGTCAGTGAGGGACACACTTCTCTGCCCTGACAGAGCTATGTGGACAGAGGTTCTTAGGACAGAGGCAGCTATGCCTGCAAAACTCTGCTTTTTATAATGCAACTTGGTTTGCTGGTGGGGGTGGTTTTTCTACACTGGCACAAAGAGTTTTGGTGGTAAAACCAGTGTCCACACTGGAAGCACTTGGCTGGTATACTATACACTACAGTACATCACCATTCCTATACTGATAAAGAGCTCCTAGTGTAGACGTAGCCTAATGTCATGAAAGCTGCTATTCTGGTAGAACTAATCAAAATCTGTTGGATCAGCAGTCCACAGCCTTTTCCAGTTACACATTTCTATCTCCTGCTTTAGAATAAACTCTGACAAATATAGAACCTCAGTTTTATGAGCACCATTCTTATAAACAAACTAGACAAACCATTTTTCCCTGACCTGGCAGGGGAAGGGAAGGAATAGCCCTCCATCCCGCCCCCACACACACACCAAAAGTGATGTCAGTGAAAAAACAAATTGACATTCCTTCACATTCTGGTGTGTTCAATGGATTGGAAATTGCTTTGCATGATTTGAAGGACTAGAAGAAGGTGATATAGTACACTGAATTTAGTTGTTGTAATTTTGAGAGGTTCAGTTTTATGAACTCCTCAATCCCCAATCAGTCTGCCAAATGAGGTGCTACTGTATGTTACTATGTAACGTGAATACACGTATTCATAACACCCGCAAAGAAAAAATATTGGGAAGGAGGGGATGAACTATTTAAAAGGAAAAGGAAATATAACCCCCACTCTTTCCCTCGACACTCAGAAAAATCCGTTGTAACCCAGAAAAAAAAGTGTGCTATCACAATGTTAAAAAAAGCCCTACAAGCAAACCGAACCAAACATTTTCTAGACATCTCTCCTCACTCCTTCAACTACAGGCCTTTTTACATGGATGTATTCAAAAGACAAGTTCTCTGGAAACAGAAAGCCAGGATACTACACCTGCATTTCCCTGAGTAGTGTTTCCTCCCCTCCTCCCTATCACCAGAAACATCTGCTGTGCATGCAGAAGTAGAGGACTTTCAATTCCCGCCACCAGTGAGTGAGATCCAGAGGTAAGATAAAGCTGAGGTTCACCACTCCAACATCTTCTGCAAGTACTCTGTTTATGCCAAAAGCTCTTGCAGACTACCAGTTAGCAATAGGTTAGTGGAAACTTTGGGTGTGGTTCTGAGGTTCCTTGGGGGTATTTCTGGATAGCTGACATCAAAACACTGCAATAAGTGTCTTGAGAGAGCTGACCTCTGTGTTAAAACTTCTCATGAGCAGTCACACAAAACCACCCACAGATTACTTACCACCAAATAAGGAAATTATTGAATGTCCTGCTCCATATACAGAAAACTCCCTCTATTAATAGAGGACAGAACATGACATTTCACAATCCGTAAACTATAAAAATCATACCATAGCAAATCCAGAGAGCAAAGCTGATGTTCTACTGGAAGCTTTGAGTTTGGCTCGGCTCAGATACAGTTTTCTCCATGCAAGGGCCTGAACTGAGTGATGATTTGAAGTGACCAATTCCAAGTAGCTGCGCCGGACCCAGTCCCGATAATCCATGCCCTTTGTGCCAGGTTCAGAGCTGCAAGCAGGAGTGGCAGGATCCGCCGGGACATTTAACTCAGAACTCATGATGAAGGAAATGCTAGAGAAATAAAAATATTTACATGTTCAGGACAGCAAGAGTAACAACAACAAGTATAAACTACTTCACAGGAGACAACAATCCCAGGGACTCTTTTATGGTAGAAAAGGTATGGACAGGAATCCAGCAAAAAGCTACATTAAAAAAAATTACCCTCGGGAGGTAGATGTAAAATGGATCACATCACACACAGAGGGCTAATCTCTGCTCCCTGCTCATCTGATGGCTGATAATTGAACGCTAGGCTGTATTTCAGCTTTAAACCAGTGCTTAATTCTGCCCCTCCTCCTCATCCTTGTTTGCTTGTTTTAAAATGGTTGCCCTTATTTTTTCCAATCACACATCTTGCTTTTTCTTTCTACTTTGTTTCCAAATGACACAGTTTGATCCCATGCTTTAGGATGTGTCTCTAAAGCATCTTATTAAAGCACCTCTGTAATATGGGCTCTTGCTTTCAGAGTATCAATTTTAATTAATTTTCTAAATAGAGGATTTCAGATAAATCACCACGAAGATAAGGCAATTTCCTGCAATACTGAAGAACCGTAAAGGTAAGTAGGTTTGGTGTTGATTGTATCAAAGGCAAAGTTCATGTATTAATGTGGGATGAGACTGTAAGTAACCTCTTTAGGGAAAGGTGGGATGTGAACCTGTGAAGTTTTATGAACTCCCAAGGACTATTTTGAACAATGGGCCAGACAACAACAGACTTTTAGACAAACAATATCAAGTGATTTGCCCTTGTCTGCAGAATCTCTAGGGGGAGGGAGATGCAAATTTCCACCTCCAGTTCTACAAAACTCTGGTCTTTTGAAGTGACACCCTGAACTGAGGACTACTTTTTTTTTTAAACTGATAATCTGTCCCAAAGTCACAAGATCAAAGGCCCAAGATGTATAAAGGAAACCCTAACCTACCCTGAGCTTAGATTGTTATGAATTTGTAACTACAGAATATCCTCTGTGCAGGTTATGAAGGACTGACTCCTACCAGAACCTTTGCTGGAGTTTGGGGTGTACGTGTAAGCTGTGGTAAATTTATTACCATATGTATAGGTTCTTTTATTGTTATATCTTTTTGTTGTAATGCTTTCACTTTAAGAATAAATATGTTTGCTTTCAAATACAGCCCAGCAAATTCAGGGATAGCCACTGACCACTTTCGCAGATCACAGATCAGATGGAAAAGCTAATTTTGTATCTCCGCATGGCTCTACTTTGTGTGGCAACTTATACCTGCTGGCAGGTACGCTGGTCACAAGCCCTCAAAGAGTAAGTAAAGCACAAACTGACCTGCTCAGGAAATCTGCTTTGCGGAGAACACCACAGTATAGGTGGGGAAAAACCCAGTCACAAGAGAGAAGTGGATCTCTACTCGAGAGGTAATAAGTGAGAGTTGGAAGCTGAAAATTAATGCCACTGCTGAACCACAGAGGGGAAATTGCTGTGACAATCAAATTTCATTTCACAACGGGTGCAGCTTCCTCAGGCCACCTAAGACTGTGAAGATACAAAAGCAGCTGAAGGGCACATAATGTATGGCAATCAAATTGGCTGGGCACAGCCGTTGATTTCCTAATCATTCACTCCATGCCCTGTTTATCAGCCTTATGGGGTCACTATCTGTGTTCCTTTACTTCCATCAGTCCCACCCAGCAAAGGAAAACACAACTCCTAAGGGCAAGTCAAATTTTAGTTCTCAGCTACATAGTTCCATAAATGTTCAGATATCCTCAGATTCAACAAACTGTATGAAAAGTGAGTTAAATCAACAAGACTATTTCACATAAAATACTGGGCCCAACCCAAACATCACCCTCATAGATACTATGAATTAATCTTATTGTTATTTACAGGGCAACCTCTTGGGTTATGACTACAGTGTTGCTCCTGGATATGTTGAATTTAACTGAGAGGGGTTTGTGAACTCTGGCCCAAGTCTAAAACACACATTCTCATTAAGAGGTTTCAGAAACCTACAATCAATTCCTATACCAACAAGACCACAACTGATCTCAATCAGAGCTACAAACATGAGCTGCTACAGGACTAGGCCACATCAGCATTTTAAGGTTTTGAACACTTATAAGCATCTAGAAGTGCACGCATGAGAACACAGATAATATGGTACTAATTCAGCTCAGCACCACACTTTCAAGGTTACAAGTACCTTGCCGTTAGTTTGGCACAAGTTACTTTTTCTCCACAGCCGTGCTGTACAAATGGAGACTACAAACATAACTAATAAATCAGTATTTCCCCCGGGATTTTAAGCAGTAAAGGAAGTAAACACCACAACAATATGCAGAAACAACCTTCATCCTATAGACCAGTGGTACCCAACGTGTGGTCCGGGGACCCCCAGGGGTCCACAGACACATTGCAGGGGGTCCGCGGAGCCTCTTTCTACCAGGGCCAGAATCCAGCCCTGCTCCATGCTCCCTGCCCGGGCTGCCTCTCCCTGCCCATGGCCAGATCCTGGCAGGGAAATGGGGCCATGGCAGCTCCCCAGCAGGTGCAAGGGCAGGCGGCCATAGCTGCCACAGCTTGGCTACCCAGTGGCGCGAGCAATGGTGGTGGCAGCGCTGCTCGCTGGCTGTCCCAGTGGTGCAGGCCAGATTACATAATCAGCCAGGGGACCGCAAACATTTTTTTGTTTTGTTTTGTTTTGTTAAAAAGGGGTGCCCAACCTGAAAAAGGTTGGAAACCACTGCTACAGACTATCTTAAAATGGATCCCACTTCTCCATGCCATGGTTGCTGTAGCAAAACAAGGGAAAGCTGCTCACTGACTATTTCTACTATTTTAAAGATATAATTAGAGAGGATTCTCACTCTTGAGTCTTGTGCTCTCCAAATTTGTTTGGATTTTGCCTCTATGGCATAGTGGTAGTTAGAACACAAGACTCTCCTCATCATTTTGCACCAGCAGGCACAACCTCAGGCCTCATAAAAAAGATGCATCTGATGAAGTGGGTTAGAGCCTATGATAGTTTATGCCCAAAGAAATACGTTAGTTTTTAAGATGCCACAGGACTCTCATTGTTTTTACTGTACGCTGACTAACATGGCTACCCCTCTGGAATTTATCAGCCCTCATAGTAGTCCAAGTTAGTTCCTGAACTGTGCAGGAAGACAGATCTCGCTATTTACTTCTATTTAGAAATAAAAATATTTATTAGAACATCCCCAGGGATGCTACAATAAACACCAGAACAAAGTGAAACACCTCAGAAACATTCTTGCAAACAAAGAAGAAGGCAGCTCCAGGGATAAGAGTGACAAGTGGCACTCTATTTTCAAGAAGCAGGTTTCTCTTTTAAAAAATACCGTGAGTACAGGATTGTCACTCTTGGAGTGCAAGCAACTGGACTGATATCCTAAAATAAACATAAAGAACACCGCAACAAGCAGAACAACAGAAAAACAGTGCCAGACAAACCACGAAAAAGTCGGTGGGGGCATCTTTGCTGACTGCAGTGGGAAATGAGTGGACCGAGAGCTGAGATAGGAATCAGAACAGTTTTACTGCATCATAGTCACTAGCCAGGCATCTGTGCAATACAACAGGGGCAGAATCAGCAGCTGTTACTTCTCAGAGAATGGGAAAAATAATGGAAGTTAGGACAGAGGTGGAAGTTCACTCTTTAACAAGCAGGGCCAGCTCAAGGGGTTTTGGGGCCCCAAGTCAAATTTTGATTTGGTCCCGTCCCCCCCGGTCTCATTCATGGAAGTTAAAAATGGTTTTCCAAAGTGCATAAATCTCCAGCGTCTGCCTGCAGAGGGATTTAAAGTGCCCTCTGCCTACATGACTTAAGCTGAGGTTGACTAACAGTGCCTGAGCTGCTAGGAAAGAGTTGAAGAGGCAGGAGCCAGACTGATCTTCAGGGGGGCTAGGCACCCCTAAGAACTGTCACCTGAAGCCATGTCTGTCTCTTGCCTCACAGTAGAGCAGCTGGCCCTGCTTACAAGTCAGCATAGTAGTGGGCTCCTCACAGCCTATTAACCAGCTCTGAATCAAGCGCTGAGACGTCCACAATTCCCTAAGGAGACTCATCCATGATGTAATACAGGGGTCTCAAAAACATGGCTGGCAGGCTGCATGTGGCCCCTAAAGCTATTTCCTGTGGCCCAAAACAACACTGTTGTTACTGATACGTGCAATATTATTGCATGAAAGGATTTCAGCAGTGCAGCCTTTGGGCTAATGTAGTAGCCAGCCCGCTGCTGGTCCACATGGAGCCCTCGCGGTGATTTTCATTCAAGACCTCGATCTAATATTTAACTGGGCCAAGGAAGGGACAGCATAGGCGAGGCAACATCCTTTACCGGCCCAATCAAAGCATTGCCACATCGTGGAACCAATACAGCCGACAACGCTGCGAACAAGTCGGGCCCTGTTCACTCCTGGGGCAACTTTACGGACTCCTCCGGCCGCACAATGGAGACGCACCTGTCCGTGCTGCAGGCCAGCGGGATGCAGGGATGAAGGCAGAAAGCTTTTTACCCCAGTGCAGGGATTTCCCTAACAAACAGCCCCCCCAGCTGTCAGCTAGTAAGTGTTAGACCAGTTTAGTGAGCTCCCCACCACCCCCCTACCTCCTACACCTCCCCCCCATTTCAAGTCCCGGGGAGAATACTGCCCCGCTGCCACTACACACCGGCTCTACCTCCTCCCACCTTGCCCGCCCCCTGCCGCCAATATCCCAGGCGAAGCTTTGCGGGGCGCAGGCGGGGAGTTTGCCACAGGCCGGCAAGGAGGCGACTGGCGGCTCCAGACGCGCCTCCCTCGCCGCACTCCGCCCGGCCGGCGTCAGGGCCCGGCTCTGCCCAGCCGCAGCGCCCCTCACCGCCTCCACCGAGCCATCCCCGCCCCGCACACGAGGCGGCCTCAGAGGCCGCGCGGCTCCCCGCGCTCCGGCACCCGCCGGGCCCCCCACGAGCCCCTCACTCACGGACAGCGGTGCGGGCTGCACCCGGGCGGCGCCGCTCGAGTCGCTAATGCCGCCGCCGCAGCCGCCGCCTCCGCCGCTGCCACGGCAACGCCGGCCACGCCCCCGGCACGTGACTCGGGCGGGGCGGCCTGCGCCACGTGACCTAAGTGGCTTGGGTGGGGGGCGCGCGCACACCCCCCCATGCCCTCCCCCCGGCGGGGCTACGGATGGGGTTACCGGAGGTCAGGCAAAAGGAGGGCGTCTTCTCCTTTTTAGCTTCATGCCCTCTGGCCAGCAGGCACTCTAAAACTGCAGGATTTTGCCTGGCTTTTTACTGACAGGAGGTGAAGTATGCTGGAGTGCCCCTGAACACCCTAGTTTTAGGGGGCAGCCTTGGGGCCCCCTAAAAACATTACATGAATACTGCATTTTCTCCATGTGTCCTCTTCTTCATACTTCTCTGTCCTCCTTTCCAGGCTTTGGTATCTGGTAAGCCTAGGCCTGAGACTCACCCATGGGCAGGTTGAGAGGTAAAGAGCCAAAAGGGGTGCAGAGTCCTACTCGTCCCACCCCCAATAGCCAGGGCACTGTGCTGCGGGGGTACAAAGGGGCAGCCATGTTAGTCTAGTTCAGTAAAAGAAACAAACAAGGAGGCCTGTGCCACTTAAAGACTAAACTATCTAATCTGATAGCTTCATTTTTTCAAGTATGTAAATCCACCTTGCATTATTAAACAGTCTTGCACATCTGTATGCACATTGCACAGTTCTCTATGCATTGTATTTTCTCTATAGTTCTTGTACCCTATTGTAGATATCTCAATTGTTTAAAAATGTTCTGCTAAGTGCTCAAAATCATAATCCATTGTGGTGAAGCAATTAGATACGGCAGAGATTATTAGTATGTGAGAAGGGCTTTAAACTAGGTTCAGTGGGGGAAGGAGACCAAAGCCCACAGGTAAGTGACAATGTGGATGATCTGGGGGAAGGGATGGAACTTGGGGGGTGTTGGGACTGTAGCACCAGGAATAAAAGAGAAGGTAGATGGAACATGGGGGGAGGAATCAAATAATTGTCTTAAGGGTTCTTCTGAAGCCCCAATATGTGAAGAGAGTGGGGGAGGAGAACTCCAAGAAAAAATGCAAGGAGGTTTATGTAATAGAATTGAAAATCAAAATGGCAAAGTAGGGCAAGCGGCCGGTTATCTTAGGTGCCTATACACTAATGGGAGGAGCCTGGGAAATAAGCAGGAAGAATTTGTAGTACTAGCACAGACAAGGAACTATGATATCATAGGAATAACGGAGACGTGGTGGGATAGTCTGCATGACTGGAGCTCTGCCGTGGATGGGTATAAACTGTTCAGGAAAGACAGGCAGGGAAGAAGAGGGGGAGGAGTAGCACTATATGTAAAAGCGCTCTATGACTGCTCAGAGCTCCATTACAGAAGTGGAAGCGTGCCTGTAGAAAGTCTGTTGGTTACATTGAGAGGGGAAAGCAACAAGGGGGATGTTGTGGTGGGGGTCTGCTATAGACCACCAGACCAGAAGCAGGAGGTGGATGAGGTGTTCTATGGACAACTAGCGGAAGCTTCTAGATCACAGGCCCTGGTGCTCATGGGGGACTTCAATTACCCTGACATCTGCTGGGAGGCCAATACAGCAGTGCATGGGCAATCCAGGAAATTTTTAGCAAGTGTTGGGGACAACTTTCTAGTACAAACGCTAGAGGAACCAACTAGGGACCTTGCACCGCTCGACCTGCTGCTTACAAACAGGGAAGAACTGATCAGGGACGTAGAGGTAAATGGCAAACTAGGCAGTAGTGACCATGACATGGTTGAGTTCAGGATCCTGATTAAAGGAAGGAAGGAAAGAAGCAAAACACAAACCCTGGACTTCAAAAAAGCAGATTTTGGCTCCTTCAGGGAACTGATGGGCAGGATCCCTTGGGAAGCTAATCTGAAGGGGAAAGGAGTCCAAGAGAGTTGGTTATATTTTAAAGAAACCCTGCCAAGGGCACAGGAAGTTGCCATTCCAATTAGGGTAAAGAACAAACATGCGAGGCAGCCAGAATGGCTTAGCAGAGAACTCTGCACTGAGCTTAAACATAAAAAGGAAGCTTACAGGAAGTGGAAGCTTGGTCAGATGACCAAGGAGGCATATAAAGATATTGCTAGGGACTGCAGAGATAAAATCAGAAAGGCCAAAGGACAAATGGAGTTGCGGCTAGCGAGGGATGTAAAGGATAACAAGAAGGGGTTCTACAAGTATGTTAATAACAAGAAGAGGATCAGGGAAGGTGTAGGTCCCTTGCTGAATGAGGCAGGGAACCTCATGACAGAAGATGAGGGAAAAGCTGAAGTGCTCAATGCTTTTTTTGCTTCAGTTTTCACAGGCAGGGTCAGCTCCCAGCCCACTACCATGGGTATGGCAGATTGGAGAGAGGAAGAGAGGCCCTTGGTGATGGAAGGTCAGGTTAGGGACTGCTTAAAGAAGCTGGATGTGCACAAGTCCACGGGGCCGGACAAAATGCATCCAAGGGTGCTAAGGGAATTGGCTGATGAGATAGCAGCACAGCTGGCCGTTATCTTTCAAAACTCATGGAGAACAGGGGAGGTGCCAGAGGATTGGAAAAAAGCAAATGTAGTGCCTATTTTCAAGAAGGGGAAAAAGGAGGATCCAGGGAGTTACAGATCTGTCAGCCTCATCTCAATCCCTAGAAAAATTATGGAGCAGGTTCTCAAAGAATCCATCCTAGAACACTTAGAGGAAAATAAAGTGATCAGGAACAGTCAGCATGGATTCACCAAGGGTAAATCATGCCTGACCAATCTCATTTCCTTCTATGATCAGATGACTGGTTTTCTGGATGCAGGAAGAACCGTTGATGTGATATACCTTGATTTTAGCAAGGCTTTTGATACAGTTTCCCACAGCATTCTCATTGGCAAATTAAGGAAGTATGGGTTGGATAGGTAGACTATAAGGTGGATAGAAAACTGGCTAGATCAATGGTTTCAGTGTGTAGGAATCAATGGATCCATGTCTAGCTGGCAGCCAGTCACAAGTGGTGTGCCCCAGGGGTCGGTCCTGGGGCCAGTTCTCTTCAACATTTTCATCAATGATCTGGATGATGGAATAGACTGCACTCTCAGTAAGTTTGCAGATGACACCAAGCTGGGGGGAACAGTAGACACGTTGGAGGGCAAGGACAGGATTCAGGGAGACCTAGATAAATTGGAACAGTGGGCCAATAGAAATCTTATGAGATTCAATAAGGACAAGTATAAAATGCTGCAGTTGGGACGGAAAAACCCCATGCACTGCTACAGGCTGGGAAACATTCAGCTAAGTAGCAGCAGTGTAAAAAAGGACCTGGGGGTCATGGTGGATGGGAAGCTGGATATGAGTCAGCAGTGTGCTCTTGCTGCCAAAAAGGCCAATGGCATACTGGGCTGCATCAAAAGAAGTATTACCAGCAGATCGAGGGATGTGATCATTCCCCTCTATTCTGCACTGGTGAGGCCACATCTAGAATACTGTGTTCAGTTTTGGGCTCCCCACTACAAAAAGGACAGGGACATGCTAGAGAGAGTCCAACAGAGGGCAACCAAAATGATTAAACGGCTGGAGCATAAGCCCTATGAGGAAAGACTGAAAGCATTAGGCTTATTTAGTCTGCAGGAGAGAAGATTGAGGAGGGATTTGATAGTAACCTTCAACTACTTGAAGGGATGCTCTAAGGAAGATGGAGCTCAACTGTTCTCGGTAGTAACAGAGGACAGAACAAGGAACAATGGTCTCAAGTTGTGGTTAGGGAGGTCAAGGCTGGATATTAGAAAAAAAATTTTTTTATTAGGCGAGTGGTGAAGCATTGAAATGAGCTGCCCAGGGAGGTGGTGGAGTCTCCGTCTTTGGAGGTGTTTAAGGCCCGGCTGGACAAAACCCTGGCTAGGATAATCCAGTGGGAGTGGTCCTGCTTTTTTGGCAGGGGGTTGAACTAGATGACCTCATGGGGTCCCTTCCAACCCTATGATTCTATGATAAATGTATTTATCACATAAGCTTTAGTGGGAGAAAAATCCCACTTTTTGAGATAAATGGGATTTTCTCCCATAAAAGCTCATGCAAAAAATACATGATGGTCTTTAAGTGCCCCTGGACTCTGTTTGTTTTGCTGCTGGGGGGACCATGTAACACCTGTAGCTCCTCCAGCCAGAATGGGGGCTGAGAGCTGGCACTAGCCCTTGCCAGGGAAATCCCAACAAGCAGGCAACCTCTCAGCTCCCAGATGGGCAAACATGTCTGCAGATGGCCCTGGCTGCAGAGCACTGGGGGGGGTGAGGGAAGAGTGATCTGAACACTGCCAGGAGCTGAGCTGGACTCATGGCCTGTGTGGTTTACAAGGACCAGACGGGGAAGCACACTTGGCTGCCACCAGTCCACGCTCTGATAAACACAAAGCACAGGTAGAGCCAGCGACCCAAGAGCTACCAAACCACATTTGCAGCCCTCACCCACCTTCTTTGAAGTTCAAAGGCACAAATCTGTTGCATCAAAATTTTGTCACAAGCCCATTGACATAACCACTATTCTTTACACTGAAGCCAAGAGGGACTCAGCAGAGTGGAAACAACAAACCCTGTTTGCTTTATGGTAGAATAAATAATTATACACCTCACCAGTCACTACTAAACATCCCTGCATCCCATACCACGATGAACTCAAAAAGCCTCTTCCTCAGGCTGCAGCCACCTTGCAGGGCAGTGCAGAACAGGAAAGTAACCCCAAAGCCCTGGGCTGCTCCTGCACCCCACTCTGGTGTGTTTGTGGGGGGAAGAAGAGAAATGATGCACAGAACCAGTTAAAGGGACACCATCAATCCAAATAACTCCTAAACTGTATAATATACACATGCTTTTTAATTTACTTTTTACCAATTTTTGCATTCATTCATGATAAGATGCTGAAAGCTGGTCAGTTTCATGAGTGGAGCCTTTTTACACATCCTCAGCTGGGACTACACTGGACTGGAAACCCAAAGACCTGGGTTTTGTTCCCCATTCTGCTTCTGACCTTTCATGGGACCCAGAACAAACCAGTGCGCCTGCGGTACTTAGGCATCCCTTTCTATACAATGAGAATAATTATACTCCCCCCCCCTTTTTTTTTGGCCAGACTGTAATTTTTTTAATGTTTGGGGTGAAAACAGACATTGTACAGTACAGAGGTTGGCAGTAAGTCTTCTGGAAGACACATGACTGCTGTGTAACCTATCCCTACAGCAGGTTATACTCATCTTTGCAGGATTTCTAGCAAGATGCACTAAACCAGGGGTCTCAAACACGTGGCCCGCATGCAGCCCCTAAAGCTATTTCCTGCAGCCGGCAATGACACAATCATTACAGATATTTGCAATACCAGTGTATGAAAGGGTTTCAGTGATGTGGCCCTCAGGCTACTGTACTAATCCTCATGCGGCCCTCATGGTGATTTGAGTTTGAGATCCCTGCACTAAACACTGCCTGAACTAGAACACACATTCAGCACCCCCAGCTTCTCTCAGTGAGGGGGATGGCACGGCACATTTCACCTTCAGTAATGTATCTTCTTTGTCTTTGGCAGGTTTTATTTACATGCTTAATGTTCTTGGAAGCAGGGCTGGCCTGACCATATATGCAAATGAGCCTGGCAACCTACAGTGTGGAAGTAGATGGGAATGAATTTTTTTTCCTCTATTTTAAAAAATATATAATGTTATTTTTTTCTCCACATTGAATGGGGCAGGCATCAGAGTCACAGTTCACCTAGGGCACTAAAAATCCTTGGGCTAGCCCTGCTTGAAAGAATATTTGTATGTCAAAGCAATTCATAGCAGGTAGAGTGTCATTAGGTGACAGAAGCAGGAAGCATAGCTTGAATGCATTTGGACCCCAATGGGGTGGGGACAGCTACAAGCCCATTTGGAGAAGTGAGAAGCATCATCAAAGGACACATTTGCCTTTAATGAAAAACCGCATTCATTTCATTCTGCCCAGCAGCTTGACAGCTCAGAAGAGAAGCAATGGCTCATGGATAGTTTATTCACAAGATAGACTCTCCTACCCTCCTTTTTCCTGCACACAGACAGGCTGGGAAACATCCTGTTTTAACTGTCTCCTACAAATCATCATGTGGGAAGTTTACCCAACCACCCTACTGCATATGTGGAGAAAGTAGAGGGCACAACCCTGCTCACTTACATCTGTATCAAGAGCCAAGGGGAAACACCACAAATCAAGGAGTGTTGTATCATGACTGTACCTCTTTCCAAACACACTAAACCTCTCAGGACAACTCTAAGAGACAAAGACACCCTGTCACCTGCAGGTGAACACTTCTCACAAAATGTTCACAAAGGAAAGCTGCATAATGTCCTCAAAGGATGAGCCTGGAGGTGTAAATGATTCTGCTACACACAAAGTGCTGCTGGTGGACTTATGGCTTATTACAACTCCCTGACAGCCACTCCTGTGACTGGAAGGGTGTCGAGTCACTTCATCTTAAAACAGTCCCTTGAAATATGCTACACATTTATGCTAAACAATTGGTTCTACCTTGTATTTAGCTGTGACACTGAGCAAATGGTTGACCTGAAGAAGAGTGTGTAAGAACCAAAGCTTGTCTCTCACCTACATAAGATGGTCCTTTAAAAGATATTACCTCTCCTACCCTTACTGGCTATGGAGCCACCCAAATTTCTTCAACCCTACTCCCTCGTGGGAGTGGGCTAGAGCTGGAAAGGAGGTACAGAGCCAGCCACACCTTTGCCTGACTCCTCTTTACCCAGCATCCCGCTACCCTCTTGGGCCAAACCCTGAAGTCAAGTCTTAGTGGCAGTGCAGGTCTATATTTTCAGCTCAGACTCTTGTGCAGAGCTCTGCCTCGCCTTGGAAAGGGACGGATCTGAGGAGCTTTATGTATCACTGGTAGTTCCTTGCTAAAAAACAATCTCATTACTTGTGGTCAATTTGTTGGCAGCAAGCAGTATACAGAGAAGAAAAGTGTTCCACAGTTTTCTTTGAAGCACCACATGCTGCAGTGAAAAACTCCAAAGACAGCACAAATATCTTCCCAAGGCCTATGAAGGAAAGGGATCCAAACACCAAAGAATTTTTGAAGGGAAAATCTCAGTGCCACTGCCAACTGAAGTCTCTTTTCTCACAACATAGACCAATAATTTTACAGAGAAACCTTATGTTAATTTGCTCAACCACCACAACTGGTTTCAGGAAGTGATGTCACATGCAGAGGCCTGATCTACAACAATCTCTTCTCCTTTTGTGATTATTCTAGATAATTTAGCATAAGCAAAGGCTGGAGAAACAAAAAAATACCTCTTGCACTGAAACCATTAAAACAAATGACTAGCACTTCCAAGCTATAAAGAATAAACATTGTCCTCTTTGATCCAAGTTACAAAAGCTGGAAACAATAATGGGGTCTGTCTTTTGTTTAACTGGTCAGCAGAGATAGAAGGTGCCACATTTACTGCCTCTGAAATCCACAGCAGGTCCACAAAACACACTCAACTCAAGTTGTGGCAGTGCACCACTCTGCTTGGCCGTCAGCTCGGTGCCTTTCTGCAGAGACTGCAAGCAAGACAGTCTTCAAGCAGTAAGAGTGCTGGGGATTGTGACGTTCCCCCCCCGCAGCAGAGCGATGCCAGTGCCTACGAGTGACGTCATCAGGGGAGCGCAACAGCGCTGCCCCCTTTTGGCGCCCCTCAAATGCCGGCGCCCCGCTGCAACGCAGGGGCTGCTTACCGTGTAGCACCAGCCCTGTCTTCAAGAGAAGAAAGAGACCTCTAGCACCATATAGACCAGTGGTTCCTAACCTTTTCTTTGCCATGGCATATCTGGATACCTTCAAATTGTTTGAGGCACACCACAATTAAAAAACTCATGAACATTCAAATTAACTTAAATTACTTATGAATATTCATGAATTGGGCACAGTGTTTTGGAAATGCTGCTATGTGGGTTAGTAGGGGTAGCAGAGCAGGGGTGGCAAAACAGGGGACGTCAGGAGTCGTGAGCAGTGGCAGGAGTGAGTGTGGGGAGAAGAGCAGGGCAGGGGTGGAGAAAGAGGACAAGGGCAGCCATGTGGGGAACGGCACAAGGGTGGCGAGAGAGGACAGAGTAAGGGAGAACAGGAGTGGCTTTGGGGGAGGGCAGGGGGAACCTGAGGAGTGGGAAGGTAGGGCAGGGGAGCCTGGCACAGCACCCACTTCCCCCTTCTCCACAGTGGCTACCTGCCACCCAGGGCAAATCCTCACCCCACTGCTGCTCCCTTCCACCCCAGTGGGTCCCGCCCTCCCCTCCCCCAGCTGCCTGTGATGGATCCTACCATCAGTGCAGGGGCCAGACCTAGGATTCTAGCTCCCAGCTACACCCTCCCCACCCAGCCACCCCACAACCTGAGCTACACTCTCTGCCACACACACAAACCCCCCCAGCCACACTCCCCCCCCAAAGCCCTTACCTGGGCTGTTTGCAGGCTGGCTGACACAAGCTGCTCTGCCCTGCAGGGGGGGATTTGCACTCCCAGCCTCCTACAGCTCTCTGCTGACTGGGCCTAGGGTGGAGCGGGGTTTAAGGTGGAGCCACTGGACTGCTGCATTTGGGCTGCTCCTGGTATTTTTAGGACCACCCCTGGAACTCTGTGTTCCAGTGCCTTCCTCTATTTTTTGGGGCCCCAGAACGCTGCCCACCTAAAAATAGGGGGCCCTGGAACTGTGTTGCGGTACCTTCCCCCTTACTTTAACCCCTGCCTTTTCCCAGCCCTGCACAGCCCATGTGGCTGGGCTGAGCAGGGAAGGAACTTTAACTCCAGCTCTCAGGGATGCTCGTGGCACACCTTGGGTGTTGCCATGGCACACCAGTGTGTCCTGGGGCACTGGTTGGGAACCACTGGTATAGAGCACGGGTGGCCAAATTTAAGGAACTCAAGAGCCACACATGTTGATTATTAAATCTTTGAGAGCTGCAGTGAGGCACACAGCCATATATTTTTATCTACTCCAAAACTGCTAAGCTTAAAATTCATTGCACACTTTAATTTTATCACAAAAAGAGGGTAAATTTTGATCCTACTAATGTCAGATTCTAACGATTACTTAAGGTTACCATGAAAACTAGGCCTATACAGTAAATGATCTATTTTCTTCTTCATATTTTTGGAACCGTGCCAGTGTTGAGCACGTCTCCTTTAACTCTGGATCATCTGGAATTTCACAAGCTTTCCCCCACCCTTTCACAGAAACTTTTATTGTTCATGCTCTTTAAAAAGTCCTCAGTCTACCTTTAAAATCAGCATGCAAGAGGTTCTTCATTTTAGTTAAATCACAGTCAAAGAAGCGCAGACCAAAAAGATGAGACATTCCCTTTTTATTAATAGAAAAATTTAAAAGAAAGTGGTAGGGTGAATCTGAGTGATAAAAAAGGGATCCTCTGTCTAAATATCTAGCACACTTGTCTAGCAACAGAAATGGATTTATTTGAGTTAGAGATGGGCCCCGTGCAAATCAAAAACACTCACAGTGTGGGGAAGTTTGGGCCCAGACCAATCTTTACTCCAGGCTCTATTCTACCCCCCGATTCCTACCTCCTATTCCTATTGATTTCAATGGAAGTTGTGTACATGGCCTTCAGGGTAGAACCTGCCCTACATGTTGATGGGTATGTTTTAGATTTCAGCAAGAAAACGATTTGGGCCATGCTAGAAAGAACTCTAGAGTAACACAAGCTTGTGGTTGTCTCATTAGAACAACCTTATAGCAGACTGCACAGCAGTTATACAAGCAGTTATGAAAATACTCTTATTTGGCAGCTCTCTACCAAAAGCCTTTGGGACTCAGATGTGAAGGTCACTTCTCCAATGTCAAGCAGATGCAACAGATGTTAATGGTTCTGCCCAGCTGAGATGAAAGACTCCATGTTCCTGAACATAAAGCAATGAACGCTGTTTCCATCTGCCACTGTGTTATCATCTCCCCATCACAAAGCTGGGTTCTTCTGCATCATCTTCCTTCTCCTTGGTGTCTTCATCTTCTTCCTCACTGGTCTGCTGCTCTTGAGAATGGTCAGACTCTAAAAGGGTAAATAGAATGTAATAAGGAATGCAAGCCAATGTACAAACAGGAAATTAACCCGAGATATTAGAAAATAAAATTGGATTAGATGACCTACCTTGTCAATTCCTAAGGGGTCACTACAGGATTACGCTCTACAATGTGTTGACCAACATTCTGTCCAGTTGAGTTTTAAAGGCCCCATGTGAGGAGCACCCAAGTAAAAGGACGGGAGCACCAAAACAATCTCATGTCCAGAATATTCCCTCACCCAATATTCAGATTATATCTTTAATGTCTTAATTTCATCCCACTGCTCAACCCTTTGTACCACTCAGTAACTCCAGCATGCCCATTCAAGATCACAGCTATTTCAATCTGCAAGCGATTGACAGGTTTGGCCTTGCGTTGGAATACACAGATCTCTTTGGGGTATGTGTTGCAAACCAGGCTCATGAAAAGCTACCCAAGTGTCAATCTGTTAGAGAAAACCAATGCTGGAACCATTTATCAGAACCTCAATTATGAGCTTTGGAAGTCTGAAGGGATAAAATGGGATCTTGAGCCAAATCCCTCCAATTGCCCCTCTCTAGCTCCTGCACCTTACTTTTGCCTCAACCCAGACACACAGCATTTACGTTTCAGTAGTCTGCCGCCACCACGTGGTGAAGCTATGCAATGAAGCTTGATATTAGGCACCACACTTTTTTTCCCACCCTTAAAATTTAAGGCAACAGGTGCTGTATTTACAGTCCAGGAGTCCGAAATCCTATTTATTCAGAGAACAAGACATAAGATTTCCTACCAAGCCAATCAATATCCCCCAACCTTGCCTTGTAAGGGTTCTCTCTACAAGACAGAGAGGAGTGTGATCTCTGCTGAGATTTCCAAAAACATCACAAGTTACTGCACTGTGATGCTAATTCATGCCAACAATCTAGTGTGAAAGACTCCACATCACATCACTAGACCCAGGCGCATCAATTCCAAGACTTACTTTTAGTTCAACATGACACTAGTAAAAACAAAGACACTGAAATTTACATTCCTCTCATGACCAAGCTCTACAACAAACTAAAGAACTGACATGGGAACAAATCCACTGTATTTCAGGGTCAAAGGCTAGAAACTACCAAAGAGTGTGTTTTGAAAGTAGAAATGTAAAGTACGCTGCAAATGCCAACTAACTCACGTGTCTAACAAAGCTATCGGTATGGCTAAAGCCCTCACAGATTTCCCATAATTCAAAGTCACAGAGTGCAGTCATTGTTAAGGAAAGGCGTTACAATGCATTTGAGCCTAAAATCAGTGATCCTGATATTCCTAAAATATCTACTTTTCCAGGTTTAAACAGAACAGACCTAGAACTCTGGATGGTTTCTTTCTCATGTGGAATACTGATTGCAACAGCACAGATCTCTCTTTTACATGCAGTCCCATAACTCAGTTTCTTGCTGGTCACACAGCATGTAATTTTTTCCATAGCATGGTTCTAATTTTTCTGCACCGGCCTCAATGTGCAAGACTATTTTTATGGAGCCAGACTGCTTTTAAAAAAAATACCTTTTGTAAAATGCTCTAATTCTGCAAGTTATCAACTTCACTAAGCCAAAACATTCACAATAGCATCACCTTTGGAAAACATCATCATTTGCAGCAGTTAGGGAGCAAATGGAAGCCGCTGATCAGCAATATTGTGAGCAAAGGGTAATATTTGCACATAAGGGCATGTCCACATTGCAGCTGGGAGGTTTCTTCCCAGCCCGGACAGACAGACACAGAGACTCATAGACTCTAAGGTCAGAAGGGACCAATATAATCATCTAGTCTGACCTCCCGCACACTGCAGGCCACAAAACCTCACCCACCCACTCCTACAATGAACCTCAAACCCATAAATGAGCTATTAAAGTCCTCAAATCATGATTTAAAGACTTTAATACAGAGAATCAACCAGCAAGTGAGCCATGCCCAATGTTACAGAGGAAGGCAAAAAACCCCAGCGCCCAAGCCAATCTGCCCTGGGGGAAAATTCCTTCCAAATAAGCAAGCATGCTAAGAATAGCAGTGTGGACACTGAACCATAGGAAGTGGTATGGAGGGGTCACCCACGTATAAGTCCACTCAAACCTTGTGGTCTGTATTCCCATGAAGGGCCTGTGCTGTCACATCCACACTACTACTGTTAATATTAAGTCATTCTGCCCAGGCTAGGAAGCTGGTGCACAGACATATCCAGTGTTGTTCCCAAGCTAACGCCCATCCTAAGTGACTGGCAATACAACTTTTAAAAATGATACTGAAATTTCAAGTTTATCAGTCTATCTTGTCCTACCTCACACAGGCACAAACTAAAGGCTCAGAGTAAAATAGAATCAGCTATTGCCCTTATATTGGAGAGCAGAACTGGGGCCTGGAAAAGGGGAAAACTCAATTCCACTGACCTTCAGGGTGCTTCTTTTGCTCGAGTTTGCTTTTTTTAGCCAGCAGTTTCTTCTCTTTTAACTTCTGCCTGTAAAACAACCAGAACACTGCACAAATTCAACCATTTCAATCCTTTTGCACATTTTAAATGTGTTAAGACTATGGGTTGCTGCCAGGTTTGAAACATACACCGTAAAGGACAAATTCAGATCAAACACAGCCTCAAACTTACATTTAGGGAGAATGCAGATTGACCAGACGACACTAAAAGAAATGTTCCCAAGCTGATTTTATTCCAGTTGAAACCATTTTAAGTTATTTCCCTGCAGAACTTCCAACCCAAACACTAGTAGAGGAAAACCAACAAGCAGTCCTGTGGCACTCAAAGACTAACAAATGTATTTATTTAGCCTTGAAGTGCCACAGGACTCCTTGTTTGTTTTCCTGAACTAGACTAACACAGCTATCCCTTCGGAATTAATACAGGAGAAGTTGAAAATGAACAAACATGAAAAACAGAAATAACTGGCTATGTCTACATTGTAAAAGCTAAGTCGACTTTATTAAGTCGAGTTAGTGAGTCCACACTACATTAAGTCGACTTTATAAAGTCGACTTTAAATGGGTGCCCTGGCTTAAGTCAACTTTATAAAGTTGACTTAAAGGCCCCACTGCACTAAGTCAACTTTATTAAGTCGACTTAGTGAGTCCACATTGCCTTAAGTCGACTTTATAAAGTCGACTTAACAGTAAAGTCAACTTTATAAGTGGACCTTATAAAGTCGACTTTACTGGACCCTAAAGTTGACTTTATTGCCCTGCAGTGTAGACAGGGCTCTGTTTAAGCCGACTTAAGCACATAGTATAGACGTACCCACTGTGACTAGTCTTTTTTCACTGCCTGAGGTAAAAAGTCCCAAAAGTAAACAGAATGGTGAAGTCAGTTTATTGACGCTGAATGTTAAAAATGAAGGTTTTATGAGTAACAAGAATTTTTATATACCAGTTTTTAACTTGAAATGATCTCCTATGCACGTTGATATATTACACACTCATCTCCCCATAAATGTGTTTGTAATCTAATGGAGCACCTTTAGGTGTAGGAGGCAATTTCAGTCTCCATGGCTCATTCTCTACTTGGCCCTTATGCCAAGAATGCTAACAAAATGCCATTTAGAGTCCAGAGTGGCAAGGTGCACCCAGATACATTAATCAAGACCACCAAGTAATTTCACAGACCTGAGAAAAGCTGGTAGCAGCTTCCTGTCATTAGAAACCTGAAAATCGGTCTTCAGTGGTACTGAATGGAAGCTACCAGGCCTCAACACCTCTGAGCATTCAGGCCCCCCGCCTGCCCTGGTGTTTTATAAAGAGACTGTACTAACAAATAATGTGGAATTCGCAGGCTCCAGCTTTCCAGTACACCATATTCTTGTTCACAGAGGTTATCGGCATCAATCCCATACATCCTGATGGATGCCGTTGGTGATAATGTGGTTTTAAACACTTCATATTTATCAGTGGCTCCATATAGGAGGCACACTTCCAGAGCGAAATTCACCATTGATAAAGGTCAACAATGGTATGCTCTCTTCAATAGTCATGCCTACCTGTATGCCCAAGACTTAAACTCACTCCCACAATAAACTAGCTGTAACCAGCATTGGGTGAAGCTCAGGGATTTCACCACTAAAATTAAGGGGAAAAAAATGCTCCATTGCTAGTAAAGCACTTCCACCTCAGGAATGCCCCAACAAGGGTTATAATACCAATGGTTTTAAAGTAGACACACCCAGGTGCTGGGGAGATACAAAAAGTCACAGCTAATGGTAAATTAGATGTAAAACTCTGACCAGCAAATTTATAATGTGCAAAACAAAGAAGATCAGTAACAATTTGGGCATCAAATAGAAAAAAATAAAAGATGACTTGAGAAGAGAAAAGAAAACAGATGACTGGTGAAGTGAATGACTTGTGTGCTTTTTTTTGGTTTTGTTTTGTTTTTGTTTTTTTAATTACCCAGAAGTACTGGGTAATGGGATCAGTTTAGTAGAGGTCAAGGGAATCACTAGTTTTTACCTATATAGCATAAATGAAAAAAATGCTCTCTGAGAACCATCACCAGATAGCAGTTCACATCTGCATGATCATGATGTCAGGGGCATCAACCGGCAACCTAAAGGGGGTTGGGTCTAATTTGTGTCTACACTGGGAGTAGCAAGAACAACTTATTTGTTCGGCACGTGAATCCTGTGCGCGCTGCCAATAAAGTAATAAAATAGATGTTTAAGAACAGCTCTGTAAGGCTCTTTCATTGGGAAAAGGCCCTGTAGATCCACAGAGCTCCAAAGGTACGGGCAGGTATTTAAATTAACCAGTATTTTTCTTGAGCCCCATTGGTTAGGGTGGGTGCCTTACACCCTGGGCCCTCAGTAGGGAAAACTTGAATTAACCTGGTCACACCCTGGATCCTCAGTAAGGTATAGGCAATGTGCCTTACATTTCTCAAGTGAACACACTTTTGCATGTAGTAAATCTGTTCTGTAGCCTTTTCGACTGTCTGAACAAAACTATGAGTTGGATTAATCTTGTTGATTCATATGGGATATTAATCTACGAAGTTGTCAGCTTTTTCTGCTGGTTTATATTCTTGCAAACACCCAAGACGCACAATCATTTTCTGAACTTAAAGTTCTTGGCTCCAAGTGCTACAGACACTCACTTAAAAGACTTTTAATGGTGACGTTTTTGAAGCCAATCTCTGTAGCCAACTGAAAGATTCAGATGGTGGAAAACAGCATTTAGCCAAAGTACGCAGCTATAGGAGGACATAAGGCATTAGAGCTTCTATGTTTAATCTCCTGGGAACAATCTGCTCTCACCGTTTCCTTCTGCGTTTCGCTGTCTGCTCCTCTGCAATCATCTTATTTTTCTCCAATTTCTTCTGGTACTCCTCATCCAGTTTTTGCTGTAATTGATCACATGACGTTATGATTACAATCTCAACAAAATATGATTCATTATATAGACCATATTTCTATGCAGAGAGAAGTGTCTTGGCAAATATGTTGGGAAGATTTGCCAGCAGGCTTGGTGTGGGTGCCTTTTTATATGAAAAAGTGTGTATTGATTAAAAAATGTTCTATGTAAAATTTAACATGGGCCAAATTCCAAGATCCTTAATTGGAGGGCTGCAGGAAAAGCTGGGGACCTAATCAACATCAATGGCAGCAAGAACCTCGGGGTCTGGCCCTATTAAATTATATAGCAAAAACAAGGCAATAACATGGAAGACAACAGCAACATATGACTCAAGTGACTTTGAAAGCTTTGCTGAGAGAAGGAATCGACTGAGGCACAAAAATCACTGGAAGAGCAGTGCTAAGGTATACTGGGGCTAGGACTTGGGATAAAAAATTGCATGCTCCTGGGCTTGCTCCCTGACTATATGAAAGCAGTTATTTCAAAGCTGTCTTTGCAAGTCGAGGACTATTCACCAAGGAAGTACATGTAACGCTGCTCCACTTTATTGGCTCGGAAAAATCTATTGATGTTTCTATTGATTATTAAAGCATTTCAGTTGTATTTGGGAACTGGAGCATAACCCACTCTGGCTTAGTCCATCTTCAGCAGGGTCACCTACTAGAGAGAGGATGGCTCATGTGTGATTCAAGGAGCCAGATATGTTTTCTAGGGCCTCACAACCCCCACATTAGGAAAGAGAGTTTGAAATTAATCTGATTACACTTGCTTTTAGGAAAACAACGCAACGAACACTGAGTAATTGAGCAACTGACTGCAATAAGTGGCTCGCTTACCTTCTCAGCCATAGCATCCATGAAATCCTGCCTCTGGTACTCTCGCCGGCGAAGATGTCGGTACACATGGAATTCCCCACTGCCGGCTCCAGCACTGGAACCTGTTAAAGGAACAGAGATTGTTAGACAATCTGCTACTCTTGGCACTGTACACATAGCATTCCTTAGAATGCCAGGGTTAAACTCTGCCTTTACACACAGACATCTGCTGTGGAGATCAAAGAGAGAGGCCCAGGGAACAACAGCATCTGGTGTGCTCTGAAAGGACTCAGCAGCTATGGAGCTTGTGTACGCAGACTTGAGTTTAGCAAAACTCATTTTAAATATATCCTTGGAATGGGTGTATAACATATACCCATGAAACAAGCAAGGAGTCCCATCGCACCCAAAGACTAACAAATTTATTTAGTGCACACACTTTTATGTGAGAAAATCCCTCTTTGTCAGATGCTTTCAAGATGGGGTAACTTACAGAATATACCAATGAAGATGCTCACACATGAACACCAATGGGCAGGGCCAGATTAAGACATTCTGAGGCCCTAAGCTATGTCAAGATTCAGAGGCCCCATACCAGAAAATATAAAGAGAAAATGTGTATTACATTATAACCAAAAAGGTAATGAAAAAAATAAATTATAAAACTTATATTTGCATATATACATAGGCAAAGATGCAATGAAAAATAACTAAATAAAACATACATCTTGCAAAATGCCTTACTTGCATTATCAAATACCTTATGAAAAGTTCTCTCAGTTCTCTCTGACATATTTAGAGACCCTTCATAATGTAAGGCCCTAAGCCACAGCTTAGTTGGCTTGTGCCTAAATCCGGCCCTGCCTCTGGGATACAGTTGACTGAGGTTACAGCTCGGAGGAAGTAAAAACCTTCACAAGCTGGCAACAGCATAAGGCATTTGCTGTTGATTTTTATCCTGCCTAGGGACAACAGAGTTTAAAAACCAGAGTGAGCTATAAAATACCTCTAAACAAACAGTTAGCTCAGTCCAGCTTCTGCCAGTCGGCAACCCACATCACAGAATCAGCACGATCATCAGTTTATTTAGTGGACCTCTTGCCATCAGTCTTAGCTGAGTCTCTGAGAACTGAATGAGCCATGTAGACAGAACACGCCTCCAGGTAAAGGTGTGTTGATTGTGCAATGTTGTGCATTTTGTCCTGTGGTGCACACATGGACCAGCTCCCTCCTGCCTCCTTTCTACATGCATTACTACATCTTGTGCAAACTCAGAGTGTCAAAGCAAATACACCAGTAATGAAACTTTTGTCATCTACTCACCATGCTGCCTTTTAAGGCACTGATGCTATCATGGACATAATTGGCAGCCCCCCCTTTTAAAGTCATCTTTGGGGCTTCTCCTTTCTGGCATGAACTTGCCCCCATACTCTTACTGGGTCTTCAGCTAAAGGATTGTTCCTTCCCTTTGATTGTTAAACTACTTCTTTAAGGCCCTAGCTCATCCCCAAATAAAGGGTGGCCTTGTGTTTAAGGCTCAAGTCCACACACCAAAAGACCCAGGTTGATCCTGACTCAGGTGTTTATGTCCCTCAGTTTCCCCCTTTTTGAAAAATGGGGATAACACACACTCAGAAGAAGCTATGAAGTCATCCCTGAAACACTTAGAAATCCAGGACTATGTCTACACTAGAGGGCTCAGGTAAGTCAACTGAATTAAGCCAATTTAGAGAGGCCCCATTTGTTTAATTCAACTTTTTAAAGTCAACTTAAGTGGCTCTCCTGCCATAAGTCAACCTTATTAAGTCAACTTTAACAGCCACATTTTGTTCAGCTGACTTAACCCTTAAAGTCAACTTTATAAGGGTGAGAATTATCAAGCTGACTTAAGCACATGCAGAAGTCGATTTAATGAACTCCAAATGTGGCCAAGGAGTCGCTTAGGTTGACTCAAGCCTCCAGGGAAGAGACAGCCCCAGAGAAGCACGAAGTTATTACTAACACCACAGCAGCACCCTGCCTCCCCCACACAATCAGATGCGCAGACACGCTGAAAAACAAACAGTTACAACAAGTCGGCAAAGAAGCCAACTTGGAAAAATGCCACCAAAACCACAACCCTGGCTACCCTCCTTGACAGGCGTGGACGCGAAGCAGCCCCCTTCCCCCTTTATCCCCGGCTCCGCCGGGATTAGGCCAGCGGCTGCCGAGGCCCGGAGCCCGCCCCTTACCCATGACATCCCTCACGAACTCCGGGGGCGGGCGCGGCGCCCATTCATTCAGCTTCTCCGGAATCGGGACCGTCTTGTCCTGAAACGAGACCAGGCAGCCATCAGCGCCCGCTCGGGGCAGGGGCAGCGGCAGCGGCTGCGGTTTGAATGCGGGAGCAGGACGGCGGCTCGGCCCCGGGGCCAGGGGGCGGGAGGGGGCAGCTCACCGGGTTCTTCATGAGCCGCTCCAGCCGCAGCCGCTGCTCCTCGGCCGCGCTGCGGGGAATGACCAGCGGCTGCGGCTCCTTGCGGGGCCGGGGCGGCCGCGGAGGCGAGGGCGCCGACATCTCCGGCCCCTGCTGATGACGTCATAGCGGCGACGGCCCGCCGCTCATTAGCATAGCGGAAGAGTCGGCCGCGCGGGAGCCCGGCGGGGCGTGGTAACGAGCGCGTGACGTCAGCGGGGCTTGCGTCTCGCCGCGCGAGGGCGGGGCTCTGTTATTGTAGGGTCGCCGCCTCCGCGCCCTTTGTTTAGGGCAGGGGTCTCAAACAGGCGACCCCTAAAGCTATTTCATGCAGCCCACGCTGACACAATTGTTACTGATATTGCCAATAGGTGGTGCGGCCCTTGGGTTAACATATTAGTCCTCATGGTGATTTGAGCTTGAGACCCCTGGTTTAGGGCTACCAGATGCCTGGGAAGGAGGAAAAGGAGGATAGTGGAGGCCACATGGAGAAAATGCACTATTCATGGAATAGTCGTCTGTCTTTAGGGGGCTCTGGAACACTTTCCCCTACGAATAAGGTGCTCGGTGGCATTCCAGCATGCTTGTACCCTTATAAGTAAAAAGCTAGACAAAGATCATGTATTTTAAAATGCCTGCCAGATGGAGGACATGCAAAGAGTGTAGCGACTAGCACCTCTGCTTCATATGCAGAAGGTCCTGGGCTCAAGCCCCAAGAGGCTGGACTGGATGATCTCATGAGGTCCCTATGACTCGATTCTATTCTACATTCCTTTTGTCTGACATCTGGTAACCCTATCTTTGTTAGCATAGCCCCTGGGGGCAGGTGTGTTCCTGTAGCGCCACGTGGGGCCGGGAGCGGGTGTTAGGGGCAGGACTTAGCGTGGGCAGCTGGGGGGTGAAGGCCCCTGGCCTGTCCCCTGTGGCACGGGTAAGCCAAGCCCCAGCTGAAGGACAGGGCCACAATGTGGGGCAGCCTCTCAATCTCCTGCCCTGAGCTGGATCTAACCTCCCTGCCTGGGCACAGCGAGTGTGGGACAAGGGGATGGGTTTGCTGCCACCCCGAAAACCACTTCTGCAGCTGGCATGTCTACACTCCTTTGTTACAACGCTGCGGATGGTGCCCGGATAGGCTGACCACACCTAGACAACAGCATGGCAGGAACGCAACATCACACTGCCTTTAGTGACCCTGCCATGTTAGAGCAGGGATTGGAAGAAGTTGGAAGGAGAGATGATTTATGTCAGGGCTCTCAAACACAAGGGCCACATGCGGGCCCTAAAGCTATTTCCCACGGCCTGCAATGCCTCCATCATCACCACTATTTGCGATGTCAGTGTATGAAAAGGTTTCGATGGTGCAGCCCTTGGGCTAACCTACGAGTCCTCATGCAGTCCTTGTGGTGATTTAAGTTTGAGAGCCCTGGTTTATGCCATTCATTGCCCTTTAAGCCATGCCTTGATCCAAGCCATACAGTGGGCTCAGAGCTGGTAGAAACAATACAGTTGTTTAAGTGCTGGGACCCTGTATGACTCATCCATGCCTCAGTTAGCCCACCTGCAAGTGCTAAAAGTTGGGCAGGCTGCAAAAGGAGAGCAGATTCTCCTAGAACTGGAGGGTAACACTGAAGTTAAATTCCTTGACCAGTCACAAAGAGTGCTGCTGATTTCCCACACTAGCTAGCAAGAAGCTACAAGAAATACACAGCCCTCTTTTTTGCATTTCAGTCGCTGGCTCCCAGTCAGCAGCTAGGGCCAGTAAAGAGAATAAATTATGTAAAATAATATTGCTTTACCAAAATGTTCTCCTGATCCCCGAAAGATCAATCACATTATCAGATCAATACAAGTTTGGAACTTACTGAAAATATCACACTGACTGCCAATCATTTACTAACCATATGCCTGCACTTGCAAGTTAGTTCTAATGAAAGAGGCTTAATTCAAACTAGCTTAGTACTTGTCTACACTAGACTTTCATTAGTTCAAATTAAGGAATTCCTTAATTTGAACTAATGAAAGATTAGTTTAAATTAGTAAGAGCTTCCTATTACGTTGAACTAAGCCCTTTGTTCCATCCTTAGTTCAACCTAAGGAGAGTGTAAACTAGGATTAACCCTCAGTTCAAACTTAGTAGGTTTGAATTAAAGACAGTTAGTTTGAATTAACAAACTGGACTTATTCAGTTTAATTTTAAGTTGAATTAGTCTACTTTGTTATTTCAAACTAATAAGTTCAAGTTTAGTTTGAGCTAAACTCAAACCTATTAGTTTGAATTAACAAATTTGAAGTAACTTTTCCTAGTGTAAACATAGCCTATAATAAAAAGTGAGGCTTGAAACCAACCCACAGCCACTCAGTACAGAGCATGGAAAAGCCTCAAGAGTCCCCTGTCCACCAGCATAACATGTGATTAAGGTGCAGACAGTCACTGGGTTCATACTGAACCTTTGAATTCCCATGATAGGCCATGCTGCAGGCTGAGTGCTGCTCCCATCGTTTCTGGCATCACCCAGAAACACAGCCCAAGTTTGAAATACAAATTTACCAGATGTATTTAGAACCTATACTGCAAAACACACAGAAAGGACTTATCAATGATAGCGAGTCATGACTTTTCCATCAGTACCTTGTATGCCATATCCTATCCGATTTCTTCTTCCAGTTCTGTAACATTGGTATCATTCATGCAAGTGGTCTTTCTTAATCTAGACAGCATCAAACCCTCTTTACCACATAATTCTCACTATGGCTACTACTGATACAACTGCCCATGTTTTCGCAAGGGCAGATAATAGTAGCAGACACAGCTAAAGAGAGTAAAGACATACACATATTCTGGAAAGTGTGTGAAGTTCTACAGCTGAAATACGCTAAGCATTGTTGTTGGGGAGGGAGGATGCTTTTTCCTTTCCCTGAGGGTTTGCAAAGCACTGGCGTTTTAATGATGATCATCAGTCACACAGCACCATTCACTTCCAAAGTACCTTTAATATTATCTCATTAACTCTCAGCAAGGTAAGCAGGACTACTCCATTTGCACAGCATGGTTAAATTACTTGCCCAAACCTACAACAGGCTAGAGGGGGGGAGCTGGCATTAGAACTCTGCTGTCCCAGTCTTGTACGCTGCTCAGTAGATCTACATGCTCACTCTCATGCTCTTCCAAAGCTAGGTTGGGGGGGGGGGGTTTCATAATCAACAACCAGAGCAATCTCCTACTCTCCTCAAGCAGCACTGCTGAGCTGAATTTTTATCCTCTGAGCCCTGCAAGACATGCCAAGGACACTTGGCCTCAGCAGGTTGCAAAGTAGTTCACATCCTGGCTGTATTTCATGACTGCACACACTCACTCTGCAGCAGTTGTGGGGCTGAATTCGGTGCGTTCAGCACTAGCACGCCTACTTGTGCCAAATTTCTCCCTCAATGACAAAGTGAGACTGTACTTCCTAGCACCTCCGTGTGTTGCTGCTTGCACCATCTGTTTGTGTCATTTCAGTAATTAATCAGTGCTCCCTGCAACACCTCACAGGCTTTTGTGTACAGACAGTGATGGATGATGGTGGCTTAAAAGCACTGCTTCCAACAGTGCAAGAAATCTGTACAGGAACAAGGCATTCAGGTAGCTCACTGCAAGTGAGGCTGCATCATGCAAAGCCCATTTCACAGTGTTTGCAGGCATGAGTCTTGTACCAATGGGGCAGTTGCAACCTGAGTGATCTTTTAGCCATTGCAGCAGCTGGAAACGAAGAAGCAGGAGTCAATACAGAGCCCAGCTGAAATGCAAGCTTCACACGCAAGCCAACTTTCTTGTTGGCCAACTGTGTCTTTACAGAAATGGCATGACATTCACCCTGACTACAAGCAGGCCAAAATTAGCTACTAAAGGTCAGATGCAGTGGAAGAGGAGTATAAGCCTTTTTGTATTTTATACTAAGGTTGGCTGAGCCTGCAGAATCTAGATCCAGATTTCCAGTGGCCAAGATGTGCAAGGGATGTGCGGGGGAGAGCTTTCATGCAGCTTCATAAATTTAAGGCCCATTTACAAAGGCTGCACATAGCTCTTTTACATTTACAAAATCTGCACCTAGCTCTTCCTCTGCTGCCCAAAAAGACAAAGGATGTGAAGCTAGGTGTTTGCATAAGACTTCTTTAGCTCCTCCAAGGCTGATCTAGAAGTCATACTGGTTGAAGCATCATGTTGTTCCATTCTCTAAAACCAATTTTAAAAAGAAGGGTGTGAATTTAATGCTGGCAGAGTTCCCAAATGACTGTCAACACCAGAACTTGCAGTCTTGACAGTCCCCCAATCCCTCTCCCTGCTTGAGCAGTTGTTTCTCCAAGGTTCATTCAGCCCTTGGGCCTTCTGTTAAGATTTCCAGAAAGGGGGCCAGTTAGTGGCAATGGCGGTTTCCACGATGTGGACACCCACCTCCCATTCATTTCCCACAAGGCATGGAACTGCGCAGGTCAGCTTTCTGTCACAAGTAGCTTGGAGGTGAAAGGTGCTCTACACAGCATCAATCCACTAAAATCCATGATGGCCCTCTGCAGTGCTCAATACCTGGATGCTCATCGGCTAGTCTGATCGCCTTATGGACTGACTCTACAGAGCTGTAGTTCCAAGATCAGCCTGCTGACAGCAATTCCAGGCCCCAGGGCAGAACAGTCACAGCCTGGCTGACTGGAAAGGGATGACTTGGCTGGGAGGGGGCTTCCACTAAAAGTTGCTAGTTATTTGGTATGTGCCACACAGGTTCCCAGATGACTGAGGAGGTAGTATCTACTATTCAGCTTCCTGAGGCCCTTGGACTCCCCCAGGAGATTATTGAAGAACCTGTGAAGTTCAGTAGCAGATACTATCTTTTCAGTCACTCAGGAACCTGCATGGCACATAATAAACAAACTTGACTCAAGGGAGGGGTGGAGAGTGGCCTCCAAGCAAGGCAAGGATGTGGAAAAGAGGATACATATCTATCTTCTCATCCACTCAGAGCCCTTTTAAGTTGTTGGGCCTCTGGGCAATTATATCCTTGTTGGCAGGCCTATCCAAGACCAAGAGAAACATTTCAATATTGGGAACTAGTACCTGGATGTCCATAGCTCCAGGGGCACTATCCCCATGGGAGGAAGGTGGCATGGCAATCAGGAAAGTAGACAGCTACAAAGGGAGTTACTGGCTGTGTTTTTTCCCTAATCCGAACTGTGGTTTTCACCACATTAAATTGCAATCACTTCACACATCATCTAAAGGAGTCCACATGGAAAGAGCAGTGAGCAGTGTCTCCAAACCACACACCCCCTCAGAAATTGCCATGAGTCAGCAATGCTGTTTGTACTTGCCTGCTATTTTTAAGATACGTAGTAGAGGCAAGATAGCTACCAGGGTTGTGCAAAAATAGCAGATATTTCTTTGCAAAACTTAAATTACAGTTTTAGGGGGAGCATGATCAACTCCAAAATTGTGCTGAGTGCAGATGGGCAGCTTTTACATCAGACTAAGGAAACATTGCAAGTTTTACTGGGAAAAAACCCTCCAATCCTGATTTTTGTCTAAAAAATGTTTTTCAAAAATTCAGCAGTGGGAGGGGTTTTCTTGAAAATGGTAGCATTCAGGATAGAAACAATGTGTTATCAACTCTACAACATGCCTACATTTGGAGTGGGGGAGGTACCTAGAAACTTCCATTTTCGATTCTCAATGTTTGCCTGTCTGAGGTTTCTCAGATCAGTTGTAAATACTTCTCTCAGCAATAATAAAACACACACTTTAGGGCAGTTCCAATTCCATCCAGATGAGGCCAGTGGTGCTGCTCATACAGATAAGCCAGGACTGGAGTAGAGCTGGTTTATTTTACATTTTTTCTACTTTCAGAGCCCTGTGTTCATTGCAAATGGACAGACATGTCCTTCTCTGAGGTTCTCTGGAATCCTGCAAGAGGAGCATGGAACATTATTTTTCAGCACAACCCACAATTCATTCATTCCTGCTGCTGGCAGTTGCAGCTCACCAATGCAGCAGGGCATGAATAACTTACTAGCACACAAGGGCACACGATGTAGTTGTGCATACGGCTCAAACAATACAAGTGTTCCCCAGTGAATGATTCTATCTTGCTTTTACTCCAAGTGTTATTTCTTCAGCAGCTCCCACCATTGACTAACAAGCAATGGAAAGGGCCATGGTTCTGTATAGACTGAACTGGGTGGGACACGGGGGGTTATAAACCCATGCATCTGAACTCGTTACAAGAAACAGAACTGGGCGGCTTTCCTCAGAAACGTACCCATGTGACTACAGATTTGTTCAGCATCCCTATTGCGCTTCCAACAATGCGTTCTGGGAAAACCCAAGCAGGGCTGCATGCAGTAGTTAAGGATATTGAGTGAGAGAGAGAGAGAGCGTGCAAATGGAGCAGGAGGACCTAACCTGGGGGAGCCCATTACACAGCCAAATTGCATGCTGGGAGTTGCAGGAAGACCTCTTGTCAACATTGGCCTCTGGCAAGGGGATGCTAACAAAGTATGAATGATCATGGCATTCACTGCAAGTCTGATCACATTGAATTTACCACTGACCCACCTGACAAAGACAGCACTGGAACAGGGAGCTGCATGCCATCCAAAACAGGCAACAGCTAGCAGGAATACCTCACAGCTAGAACACAGATACTTCATCATTAGGACCGCTCTGGGGAGTGCACAGGACTGCTTTCCAGACCAGAAGTGCTCCGGCCACCATGCTTTGAGACCAGTCTAAGAAGAGGGGTCTTGGGGTTAAGGCACTAGCTGGAGCTGCAGGAACCCTGGGTTCAATTCCCAACTCTGTTTACTCCCTGTGTGGGCAAATCACAAACATTCCTTGCATCAGCTTCCCCAGCTGTAAGACAAAGACAAAAGGTACTGTACTTCTTTCCCACCCTGGAAGTGCCTTGCCTGTGAAGGCTGGAAGCCCTTTAGGGCAAGAACCATCCCTTCCCCAGTGTCTGTACCACCCTAGTATAATGGAGTCCCGATCTCAACTGGGACTTCTTGGTGCTACCGTTCCATGAATCAAACCACCCATACACACAAGAGGCCTGGGTCCATGACTGGACCTCCTATGCTCCATGATAAACTAATATGGCAAACAGCACTCTTGCAGCAAATCCAAGGAAGCCCGTATAACAACTTTCAATGCAGTGTCCTGGTTCAAGTGGTTTTATTTCAAAACTGGAACTCAGTTTCCCCATTTGTTTTACAAGAAGGTGTTTAAATAAATTTATTTATTCTACAGAACATTACACTTTTCCCTGCTTCCCCCTATTTACAGATTAACAATTGGCTTGTAATCATTCACTCCCCCACTTTCCTGCTTACTCTCCCTGCATCCAAGGCAGAATGAAGAAAAGCAGCTAGCCAGGGAATGTTTCCAGAGCAATGCTTCTCCCTTGTCCAGCAGCTTACTGAGTCTCTCTGGAGATGGAGAGTGAGAATGGCAGCCACCGGTCGATATCTGGCTGCTCCCATCTCCATCAGTTCCTTGGTGTGAAAACAAAGCAGGTCTATTTCAGACTCTCTGCCTAAGAAAACTCTGCCTTTCTGTGCAGCACAGAGTACCATGTATTTGTATATTGCATGGGCTCTTCTATATGCAACACTGAGGCTGGACACCTGCACATGCAAATAAAAACCCCCACACCAAATCAAACCCCTTCCGCCATCCCTCCTGTCCCTTCCACCAATGCCTGTCTAGTTAAAGCAGTGCAACCCTCCTAGTATGGACTCTGCTACACGGGTGCTTACACCATATAAATTGTTCCCATATGAGAAGGGCAACAAGATATAGTGTTATGAAGGTACCTTGAATGACATGTAGCTCTTATACTCAAGGAGTCCTACCACAAAGACTCCTTGTTTGTTCTGCTGAACTAGACAGACACAGCTACTCCTTTGGAACCTAGCTCCTATATTAGGCTTTTCATCACTAGATCTCAAAGTGCTTTACAAAGAAGAGGGTAGTCTCATTATGCCCATTTTACAGATGGGGAAATTGAGACACAGAAGGGATGAGACTTGTCTACAGTCACCCAGGAGGTCAGTTGCAGAGCTGGTAACTGAACCAGTGCCACACACGTGCCCTAAAGGCATACTGGTATAACTATTTCAATTAAAAAAAACAACCAGCCAACCAAAAAACACACACCAGGCCCCCACCCACTGACATCACTGTATCAGTACAATATAGGTGTACTGACCATCAGCCCGGGGGAAATGTCACCTGCCATCACAACACAGTTTTAGTTTTAAATTCAAACCAAAAGCATACTGATTGAAGACTTCAGTTATTTTATCTACAAACACAGCAGGAAACAGGACTCTCTTTTTCCAGCTCTCTCTTCTGAGGCAGTTATTTTTACTGGGCAATATTTTCAAAAGTACCCCTGATTTTTGGTGCCTTGATTCTGGGAAGCCCAGCCAAGCCCCTCAAATTTTCACTGACTTCTAACACTATAGGGGGCTTGGTCTGGAGGAAAATAAGGTTTCCCAGACATCTCTAGATGGGAGCCCAAAATACTGGAGCACCCCAAAAACAAGTGACTACTTGAAAATTTGAGCCACTGTTGTATTTTAAAAGATCTGTCACTAAAGGATGGAACTGATTGAATTTAGCCAAAAGATGTATTTGCAGTCATGTTCCTCTTAGCAATGACAGTAGAATTTACAAGGGTTAGCCATGACTGGAATCTCTCCAGAACTTTCACATTGGTGTACACGAGTGTCAGAGAATGGACATGTGTGCGCGCAAGACAGAATATGAATAAGACGTGTGTTCACATGTTACCAAAAAGACATTGACAAATTGAGGAAAGCTCAGAAAACACAAACACACACAATTAGGGCCACGAGAAATGGGTTTTGAAGGAAATACTAAACAAAACTTCACGAATACAGACTGGCTAATAAATGACAGAGGAGTGTGATTTTATTCCACGCCCTCTAAGCAGCTGTAGGATTTAAAAAAAACCAAGAAGGAAAAGGAATTATTTAGAATGGTGCCCACAATTACAACTAGGACTAACAGGATAACGTGAAGAAAGTGGAAAACATGGCTGGATCTCAAGAAAAGCTTCTGATAACCAGAGGCATTAGGTTGTGAAAGAATCTCCATACGGGGCTTCCTCCATTTCCCAATTTTAGGACTCAACCGGACAAAACCTCTTAAGTTTTCTGCAGCAAATACCCTGTAATAGCAATGGAGAGGAACCACAGAGTCCAATAGGTCTTTTCCATCCCTGACTGATGTGCGCACAGGCGTGTGCAGTGTGCTCACAAGACTAACTCAGAGAGACTTGTCATGTACAAGGTTACCTTAAAAACGATATGAGCCTGCAGCATCCTGTTTACAGAACTCAAGGTAATTACCCCTGAAGGAGAGCAACCATTTGAGGTGACCTTGACTGTGTTCCAACCCTGGCAATGTCTAGTCCTCTCCATCAAGGAAGTGCCAAGAGAGACTTTCATTGCAGCACAGCTGCAGGAAGAGCAATATAAATCAAAGCCCTAGAGCCCCATTCCAGGAGAAGCATTGCATTGTTCCTAGGCCCAGGTGGAAAGTACCGATCAGACACGAGCCAACAGAGACTGGCAGGCGAGTCTTTGAAGGATGAAAGAGAACAGACCACATACTGACAAGGGCAGAGAGTGAACATTCCTGGCCCTAGAACCAGCCTTTTAACAGCACTGGCATCTTTTGGCCTTCTGAGCTCAGAGCACAAGCCAGGTCAAGGGTGCCACAAATGTGTTCAGTTGGGACAGTCCCAAGTGGATGCTGGACTGGTGAGTTACTCTTCATTCAAACTGTTCTCAGATCTGTGAGGGAAGCAGAGGTCCCTTGCTGGTGGTGGAAGGAGTTGGTGACTCTCAGCTAGTACCAGTGAATTGGCTGCTGAGGTGAGGAGCACGCCAGAGAGTTGACAGAGCTGGGACAGCCCATGGCAATATCTAAATATATATATGAGGCTTGGAGATCAGCGCCAGAGCTAGCACAGCCATCGCCGTGAGTCCACGCTCCATTGGTAAGCAAGGACACCCCACACATAAGGCTGGTCTCCACTCTGTGGCCCCTCAGTAAAAAGAATATTGGTTCTCAACCGCCCTGGTCCTATTGCGTGAGCTGTCGCTCTCATGGTAGTCCTCTGCACTCATGCTGGGTGACTCCAGCAGGCGCTCAGTGCTGTTGCTGCGGCTGCGGACGCTGAGGCTCCCTTCCATTCGGTGGTATGGAGGGTGGCTGGCAGAGGAGGAAGAGGTGACAGCCCCCTCCAAGGGCGATGCAGGCTGGAAAGGACCTGGCACAAAGCTGGAGAAGTAGTGTTGGGACAGAAGGTCGCTCCTGCAGCTGGGCTGTTGGGAGGCAACAGCCGGGGTGGCGCTGGTGCCTGCAAGGCGAAACACAAAAGAGTCACATGCACACAGAGAACACATGATGACAAATGTTTTACATGCAATTCAGTGCTGGACTGGCTGCCCTGGAGAGAGATCTCCATTCCCAGTGCACACAGCACAGGAATGCTTGCCCCACGCAGCTTTGCAGTCACATGGCACTTATGCTTTACACAGGAGTGTCATTAGTCCCAAATTACAGGGGGGTAAACTGAGGTCACCCAGCAAGTCTGCAACCCAGATCTTCTACCTCCTAGACACTAGGCAGTGTGGTTTCTCCTGACCTTGGCCAATGGAAATATGAAGCCAAATTCTGGGGTGGCTGTACTGTGCACAGCATGGTGGGAAGGGCAGAGGTGGCCTGCAACAGGTGGATCATTTGATTTTGCCCATCTCACAGTAAAACTTTGGGAACTTGTGGCTCAGCCTCACAGCACCCAGACAAGGTAGGGACACCACAGAGGGCAAGTCACTGCATAAAGGTCATGCTACAAGTCTGCAGCAGAGCTCAGAACAAACACCTGGTCTCTTGGCCCCCCAGCACTTTAGCAGGGGTGCCTCACTGCAGATCCCTCAGTAGTTCAGACACCAGTGCTCTGATGCCACAAGTACCTCCAGTCCCTCCCTGCCCCTTGCATTGACCCACAACAGGACAGAGAGCTGACCAGCTCTCAGCTCACTTGGGTCTTTGCCAATCTGGAGACAGCCACTCTCTGAGCCTGCTGTGTGATGCCATGGGAGTGATCCTTATTATCCGTTGCCTGCAGGGGCTGACTGCAGTTCTGCACCCCCCTGCAGGCCTCCAAGGCAAAGGGGTGTCTCCTGCCCAGCCAGGAGTGGCTCCTTCTCCCCATGTGCAGTGGTGCAGTCCATCTGTCTGCCCCATATGCAGCAGAGACAGCACCCGGCTTTGGAGGCCTCACCTCAGAGGCCCTGTGTGTTGCTAGTGCAGGGACTCAGAAGCTGGTACAGCTACAAAGCCTTTAAGGGGAAAGGGGAGCACAAAATATGTGGAACAAGGAGGCAGCACTGTGACATTGCCCCTTCTACCTCCAACTGCACGAGCACTCTGCGGGTCTGGATGCAACAGGACATTGCCCTCCCATCACCCAGGATGGCGATCTGAAGCAAGATCATGTGCCCAACAAGTTTGCACCGTTTTGAGCAGGTTCCTACTCAGTGCTGTGGGGGCTCCTGGCACCATGTCCTCATCTGAGAGGTGTTTGGGGTGTAGGTGGCAGCCCAAAGGCACTAGGACTCTACACGGATCTGGTGGGTCTTGAGGGGCTGGGACCCACTGTCACTTCCTCCGCAGATGAAAGGCAGCCTATCTGCTGGGGGAAAACTAGGAGATAACATGGGTCCTGTGTTAAGACTTTGTAGGGGAGCACTAGCCTCTCTACTGCACTGAGGTCCCCCATTGCTGCCTGGTCTTGCTCTTCTGGGGAGTGGGTTTAAATGCATCCACGCTGCTCAACGCAGCCCATGATCACACCTCTCAGGACACAAGATGCTCAGGGATGTCACTCTGTTCAGCCTTTTAAGATCTCATCAGACACTTGGATATAACAGCCATGAGGCACTGCTCCATTTCTCATTCCACCAAGTTCATAGGTGGTAAAATCCTTCCCACCAGGTGCCACCCAATTGCATCTGAAGTGGCTTCACACTCCCTGCCTCATCAAGTATGTGAAACAGGCTGTTCAGCACATTCCTCATCACTGTAGCAGAAAACATATACTCACCAGCCCCCAGAAAGCACTCCAGCAGCTCACAGATACACACACAGAGCTCTGCAAAACCTTGAGCTCTTTTAGATTTGCTATGCACAGAGACAGCACCTCTCGTGGCTAGAGCAGGACACTGGGCATCTGCCAGACCAGGTACCCCAGTGACTGACTGACAGGAGGGACTGAACCTGGGACCCTATGACCTTGAGCAAGTCAATCTCCCAGACCCTCAGTTTGCCTCTCAGTGAACAAGGGATAATGTTACAGACCCACTTCCATGCAGTGCTCTGAGGATCCTGGATGACAGGTCTCAGATGTAACACCATGAAGGTGCCCTCTGGAAATCTGCCCTCAGCCCACAGTAGAGGGCACCAGCCTGTAAGGCTGGGTTAGCAACCTTAGCTGTGGCTCCTTCTAGAGCTAGACAACACCATTCTTCTGCTGGCTGGTGGCCAGAGGAACTGAAGTGCTAAGTGAACTGCCCCTAACCCAGCTCTCCAAGGGTCAGCATGGGGGCACTACCTTAGCCTCGCTTTTGGGAAATGATATTGGAGGGAAAACCTGAGTCTTTTTTCAGATGTTTGCAGGGTCTCAGGAAACCTGGTCCAAACATGTTTCTCCTGGAGATGGGTCTGACCTTAAAAGTCCTGGGACATTCACATTCTGATCTGAGCTCTGGCCCAACTCCACCTCTTCTCATTTATCCCTGTACAGAAGCTGCATTAGCCAGGTGACCTACCAGACAATGGGCCCTGTGCCACAACGTAGCTGCGGAGAGTGATGTCAGCTGAGCCACCAGACTCCAGGGGGATGGGGTGGGTGTGGAAGTGCTGCAGCATATCAAAGATGGTCTGGAACCAGAGGTGCTGCACATGGCACTGACCGTTTTCATTCAGGGACAGTCGCAGGTGCTGCAAGAGAGGAGCTCAGTGAAGCTGATGGGTTGACCAAAGGGCAGGTCACTAGTGGGTACTGACTGATGCAAGTATTTCTACTGTGGACACCACACGTCTTGTTTCCTTCATGTGCTGAATAGAACATTTCTCAATCCAACGGCAACTGGTTATCTACAAACAAAACTTTTTTCTGCTTCGCTAACAATTTGGGTCAAAACAGGAAGATCTCATGTTTCAGGGCATTTCACATGAAACTGATTGGCTGCCAAGCAACAGTTGCTATGAGCCATTTAGAAATGGTCTTGTCGAGGAAGCTGGCCTTTGGGGTTACCAGCAGCCTGAAACAGAATTATTCTTTGAGAAGGGAAAAGCAAAGCACCTTTTAAAAAATCTGGAATAGAGACTGCACAAAGAGATTGTACAGCAGGGAGCTTCTGCTCTGCTGCCTGTCATTGAGATGTGCATTTCCAACTGCATGCAAGCTGAAGTGTAAGTGACTTGCAGGACTCCTTGTTTTTCTAACACAGCTACCCCTTTGGAACTTGGCAGTACAAGACACATGCTGGGAAATCAAGGGCCATTTGCCTATTATGTCAGTGTTTTCAACTTCCGTGTACCATGAACTGTCCAAGTGTGCCGTGAAGTTTTGTAAAAAAGTAATGAAAATCAGTGTAAAACAAACATTGTTTCATCTTAAACAATAGTCTATCCAACCAAAATGATAACTCATTAAACTCATGAAAATCAGTCAAATTAAAAGCGAGGTATCAGTCTTTCGATTCTAAAACGCAGGTGGTCAAAAGGTAAAACTGAGATGATGTGTATTTTTCAGTGGATTTTAAACAATGCATTTGATCCTTCTTTAGCTTGTTGTATGGACTTTGTTGCAAACCTCTCTAGTAAGACCATAACCATAGTAAGTGTAAGTAAATCTGATACTTCTGAGCAATCAATTCAGCTGAAAAAAAGTGGGTGTATCATGGAATTGTTCGTCTCATTGAAGTGGGCTTTGTTACGGAATAGGTTGGGAACCACTGTCCTAGGTACCACTTTTTTCAGAGAGGTGGCCTGGTAAATGTGACCGTTTCACTTCTGGGGCAGCATTCTCTGTCAACCTGCCTTTCTGAGTAGCAAGTCTTTCCACTGAAGTATGAGCAAGGAGCCCTGTGGCACAAACAAATTTATTTACTGCACGAGATTGCATGGGAGAAAATCCCGCTTCATCAGACACTTTGAAGAAGTACAAGGCTCCTTTGCTCAGCTCCAACTGAACTGGGTGTGTTTGTGCATATTTGTAAGCCCAGGGGGTGTTAAAAGGGTGCTGTGTTGTGTGTCCCCTACTGGAGAGGTGACAAGACTTGCAGTGAATAAAAGCATTTCCTGGATAGAGACAGATCTCATGGTTCTCTCTGGCTCCCCTAGCTCCGGCATCCCCAACACAGGTTCAGTGAGCCATTTTCGGCTCTTTAGCAGCTGCCTTGTGGCTCCCTAAGCTGAGAGCTGGGGCCGTTTAAATGCTTGGAGCAGCCAGGGCTGGAGGCAGCTCACAGCTGGAGATTCCTCTGCTTAAGTACAGGTAAGTGCTGTGGTGGGCAGGGGAGGGTCGCAGTAGCTTGGCATGGACTGGAGAAGCAGAGAAGGGGCTTGGCTTGGGTGCATATGTATGGGTGGTGGTGGGCTGCCAGGAGTGAGCTGTGCTGGGCTTGAGGCTAAAATGGAGGGATCTGCGAGCCTGGAGGGTCAGCCCAGTGTGTATAGACCCAGGAGGCAGGGAGCGATGAAAGTACTGCTGCTGTGTCTGTAAACACCCTCTTCTGAGTTTCTGGCTCCTAGCAGAAGGGAGGACTTTCTGGGGCCATGCCTACGTTCAGACTAATGGTTGGGCTGGATTCCCTGGAATGGGCTGCTAGAAGTGGGTGGGGAAGCTGCCCCCAGCTCAGCTGCAGTGAGGGCTTCTAAATTCGCTAATCTCTCTGGCTAGAAAAGTCTCAAAGAGATTCTTCACTGTAGTAGGTAAAAGAAGATAGAGAGGACAGAGCCAGCCAGGAGGGCTTGTGGAGGTGCAGGCAGGGTAAGGGCTAGAATAGATGTACCCTGCTGGAGTGGGGGGTTGCTGCTGCCCCCAACTCCTGCAGAAGCTGAAGCAGTAAAGCTGAGAAACCTGCCTCCACCAGCACTGAAAAAAGGGCAGCTTCCCCTTCCCCCCAGCCCTAGGGTGGCTCTCCTGTTACTGCTTGAAGGATGGCATGCAGTGGGAATGGCCACTGCTGCCTGGCTGCAAAGAGAGATGAGAGCAGTACAGCTCCATAATTTAAGGCCTGCTCTGCCTTACATCCTTCAGAGGGTGCCCACTCCCCCACCCCCAAGGCTCTCCCCTGGACCTGCAGCTCAGTCACCTGCCTGAGTGGTGAGCAATGTTTCCTCTAAAGGTCCTGAGGCAGCTAAACAACTTACACTGCTTGCTGGGCAGGCCACCCCCCCTGCCCGCCCCAACCCCCCCCCCCCGGCTCCCCCCCCCCGGGGCCCCCCACCCCCCCCCCCCCCCAACCCACTCCCCTACTAACCTCCACAGCCAGCCTGACCCCCCGCTGCAGCCTTACCCCGCTGCTGGAGCAGCACAGCTGAGCCAGAGCTCCTCTGGCCAGAGGAAGCACTGACGAAGCATGCTCTGTCAGACCTTTTCTTGGCGGGAGTTTTAAAAACTCCCAGCACTGGAGGAACTCTCACCCGGCCAGAAGACATCATCTTCTGGCCAGGTAAGGACTTTGGCTGCCAGCTGTGCAAGCCTGTGCCACACACCAGCTGGGGCTGTGCAGCTTACAGGAAACATTGGTGGTAAGCATTCTGCAAGCATCTCAATGTGAGTGTCAGGCCAGCATCCTCCTGCTTCCTCCAACTCTTCCAACCTACCAAGAGTCCCATAGAACTGCCTCCTCCTCCCCAGCAACCAGAGACTCTCTGTGCCATCTCTAGGGACCCCTCTGCCCTTTGGCAAGGCCAAGTTGATGTTGAGTCCAGTCAGCCCCCCTCCAAGCTTCCTACTAAAGGAACTAAGGCTGAAAAGCTGCCTCCAGCCCTGAAAGAGTTGGGAAGGGCAAGGCTGTGACCCACCCCCCCCACAAACCCTCAAGCTGCACATAGGGGCCCCCACCCCACCTTAGCTGCAGAGGCCTTCCGAGTGTCCTGACCTGCCTAGCTGGGATAGTAATTCTGTCAGCACTGCAGTATGGTAAAGTATGGGAGCCAGGGGGACTCCTGGGGGGGGGGGGGGGTTGGAAGGACCCAGATACTCCATTATGCTGGTAATGAAGAAAAGCAGTAGGTTAAACTGCTTTGGTTAATTTTCCCTGACTTTGTACAGCTTAGTCTTTTAAATTAACTTCAGATTTAAGAACAAAACAGAACAAAAACCAACAAACATCCCCCCCCCATTATTAGTTGCAAGGATTAGTGGCCTGTGTGTTTTTAGGAGGATTTTTAAATGCTATTCTGGTTGCCAAGAGTTTTGTGGAATTCAAACCTTTAATTCTTTAGATCTGAAGGCATAGAAAGTAGTGCTCTACCTTGAAGAAGTCTATAAATTTTATGTAAGGCTATCAAAGAACCACTGTGGAAAAGGATAAATATCCTTCTAATGAAGCTTGTTAATTTTATTTCTCAGGCTCACCTTTGTTCATAGTCTTAAATTACTATTATCTTTGTATTATTATTGAACTTCAAAATATTCTTGGGGCCCTGTGTTCCTTCATTGTATGGTTTCTCTTGGCTCTGGTAGTATACTCAGTTTATGCTGGGGAAGAAGAGTAATGCTGGAGAAAATTGAAAGTAACCTCAGAGAGGAAAAAACAAGGCAGGGTTGTCTTAACATAGGTTGTTTGTTTTGTTTAGCTGTGTGGGGTTGGGTTTTTTTTGTTTTTTTTTTTTTTTTAGGGAAGCTGTATAAAGGAAAGTACTTAATGAACATTATGACAAATATTTCAATTTAGTGATAGAATGTTTTGAGTAAGATTCTAATGAAATTGGATGTTTTATGGGTAACAAGAATATAGAAAGGGGTTATAGTTGATGCTAAAATAATTTGATAAAGGGGGGATGGATATTCAATCTCCATGCTTCAAGGATGGATCCAATTTGTACCTACTGGAGGTTGTTTGAGGAGATTATCCCACATTTATGTCCTGATGTGTTGCCGACATCTCGCCCTTGTACATCTGCTTCTAGGCCAAGGCAGAGCCAGGACACTGGAGTTACTGCTAAATGCTTTGTTTCAATTCTCTGTGTACCCAAAGATCTCTTTATATCTAATAAAAATATATTTTAATTACTTTTTGTTTGAGAGGGCCCTAAAGTCTCTTTCAAATCACTGACTATTAAATTAAGACTTACACAGACAAAGCTAAAATGAAATGAATACTTTGGCTGTAGCACCATGACACTTTATATTTTTTCCAGTACTGAAGGCAGTTCTTCCTCTCGTCTCCTCTGTTCCCTCCTAAGAATCAGAGCTCACTTTTATTGCTAAATATTAACTAAAAGTAACTTCTAATTGATGATTTACTTCAACAAAGCCTTCATTCTGCAATGTGTCAGCCAATTAGTTCTCAGTAAAGATCTAAAAGCTGTATGTTTTAAAAAGCAAACTGTCATTAAAACACATCATACATTGTTAAAATGTATATGTAAATTGTTTGTCCACATCAGGAAACATTTTTTGTTATTAAAAATCAATATGCATCTCTGTTCTGTTATTCAGTTTCTTAACTAACAGCCAGCACGCCTGGTGGCTCTCAAACCACTTGGCTACTGAAGGAATTTTCAAAAATGGCTCTTATCTTTTGGGTTGCTGACCCCTGCCCTAGCTGCCAGACCAACTAATAAAGCCGGTGCTGCCCAGCATCAGTGCCCTGGGTCACCCCCTCAGCCAACCTGCGCAGTAATGGAAGGAACTGCTGACTCCCACCTACTCCTCTCTCTGTCCAAGCATCTCATGCCATCTTGATTCTCATAGAAGATGCGAGATTAATAATACAGGAAATGAAACCCAACATTTATCCACAGCAGTAGCATGTGCTTGCTGGCTGGGTCCTCTGCTGAGGTGTGTCAACCCAGAGTCCAAGGGCAACTCATGACTGGCATGGCAGTCCTGTCTGCAGTCAGCTTGCTAGCATGAACCAGGGGTGTCGCTGGCACCTGGCACATGGGACACATGCCCCGAGTCCCAGCACCAGTGCCCTGAGTGTCCAGGGTAGCCTCTGCCTCTCCCGTCCCCATCCCTGGCCGGAGATCTGGGGCCCAGCCACCGGTGGTGGCACCTACCTCTCCTGTCCCAGGCTGGGCTGGCCCACAGTGGTGCTTGCCACTGCCAGGCTGGTCCCTGGCCAGGAATTCAGGCAGGACCGCTTGCAGTGGTGCTCACCATTCCTGGCCCCGGCCCCAGCTGGGGATTCGGGGCCAGACTGGCAGTGGCAGGAGCCCAAGGCCAGATCGGGCCAGGGCAGAGAATCAGGGCTGCAGGGGGTGGGGCCTGCAGCTGTGCCCCAGGTCCTTCCCTGGGGCAGTAACAGTCCTGGGGTGAGCTGCGAGGAAGGCTTTTTGTGATGCAAACACAGAACAAAACAACAGCTTTGTCTGTTGGGCCCGGATCCCAGAAAGGGCCGAGCACCCAGTGGCTACATTTCCACTACAGCGGTTGGTTAAGCTGGCTTAAAGTAGACCTTATGTCATCTTAGAGGGGCCACACTCAAGATGCCAGGAGACTGCCCACATCCACACTGGCAGCTGCTAGGTCACCCTAGGAGTGGTGCATTGTGGGTACCTGGCCCACAGTATACCACAGCAGAATTGCCCCTCTCTGCCGGCCACTCCTTCACTACAGGAAGTGAGTGACACCACCACCCTCCATGCTGCGTGTGACAACAGGTAGGTCAGGGAGCCTGATGTAGCCCAGCCATGTGCCAGCACAGCACTCCACCCCCTCCCTGCATTGCCCAGACTCCTCCAGCTCTGGACCAGGTACCGCAGGGCAACTGCCAGTGCAGGGGCTGGGCGCAGCAGTTGTTAAGACAAACACTGGGAAACAGCACAGAGGAAGATGAAGTCAAATCACCTGTTGTAATGGGAAAATAAATCCATAGGTCACAATTTAATCCCACTTTCACACTATCTAAAAGAAAGAGTAACTTTCTCTCTTTTTTCTATGTGCTGTTTCCCAGTGTTTGAATCTTAACAACTGCTTTGATTTGCTGTTACAGTGAGACCTGATCCTATGTCCATACTCCCCCCCTGCATTTATTTCCTACCATTCTGTAAGTTCCCCCATCTTCAAACTGTCTGACGAAGTGGGATTTTCTCCCAGGAAAGCTCATCCAATAAATAAATCTGTTAGTCTTAAACAGTGCCTCCGAACTCCTTCTTTGTTTTACAGTATCAGGGGGTCTGTCTAAGAAGGGGAGACACAGGGGTTTGGGTAGAGAAAGAGAGAGAGTCAAGCAGGACTGGGCTGGAGAAGGGGGAGCCAAGCAAGGTCATACTGAAAAGGGGGAGATGCACGGTGTCTGGCTGCGAATGAGAGAGATGTGGGGTCCAGCTGGAGAAGGTGGAAAGATGCCAGATCAGGTTGGGCTGGAGAAGAGGGAACACATGTGGGGTTGGGCAGAGAACGGAGGACACATGCAGGGTCAGGTCAGGCTGAGAAGGGGAAAGATTCTGGATCAGGTTGGGGGAAGGTGACCTGGGCTGTAGTGTTAGGGTGCAGGGCTGGGGCTAAGACATGGAGTCTGGATGCCTTGCACACAGCTGGGAATGCTCCCAATGGTGTTGTACCTTCTAGCCATCCCCCATCCCCATGGTTCTAATAGCTAGGAGGCCAATTAGGTCAACTTAAGCCAACCCCTGGGCCACACTGGCTTAAGTGAACTTAGTAAAGTGGACTTTACAAGTGAGAGTTAAGTCGACTTAAGCAGATGCTTAAGTTAACTTAATAGCTACTCAGTGTGGCCAGGGCTTTGTTTAAGTCGACTTAAACTCAGCGTAGACATACCCAGTGTGCCCTGAAAGCAGCTGAAGGTTTGAGTGCTCAGTTGGTGTGACTTGCCAAGGCTAAAGCGTGCCATGGCGACACCCCCATCAGCCCAGCAGAGCTGGGCGCACTCCGAGTTCCCTCAACCCTAACCTATTTCTGCATTAAAAAAGGCAAGGTCAGGAGAGAGGATTTGCACTCAATCCGGCCACTGAAACCCGACAGTTTTCTACATCACTGAACCCCTTCAGACATCACCATTCAGGGGAGTGAATTTCCCTTTCACCCCTCAGGCCAGGAAACTACCACAAGCACCAAAGGGGTAATAGCTCTCTCCATGGGAAATTAACTAGTGGAATCACCAAGGGAAAAAACTGATGCCCTTCACTAGAAAGAGTTATTACTACTGAGCCACTCAGGCTGTCCCAGCATTTAGCCCATCAATGCCAAGCAGAAACAGGACCAAGAATAAAAGGGAGGCTTCTAATTCAGTGATCTCAAAGCACCTTAGAGAAGAAGTCAAGCACCAGCCCAGTTTTGCAGAGGAGCTGGGTGGACAGGCATTGAGTAACTTGCCTGGGGTCACTCAACGAGTCAGTGGCAGAGTGGGGAATAGATTGCAGCTCTCCAGAGCCATCTCCTCATACTAGGCCCAAGTTCTTCTGCTGAGCTCTTGTCTCTGGCTGGACAATTAAGCCTTTCACTGGCTTTCAGGCTAGAGGCACCATGCTGACCCATGGTTAAACATCTCACTTTAAAATTAGGACACCCATATTATAGAGGGAAAGACTCCAATGGGTGCTGGGAGATCTCACGGAACAGAGCCACATAGTCCTTACTTAATCTGGGGCAGACAAGAGAGGGGTCTGACACACAAAAAGCAACCAGTCAGCAAGAACAAAAAGCCTTTATAAAAAACCCCTCATCTTTCAATTGCGCTTTTTCTTGGCAGGCTGGCACTCTGACAAGGAGCTGCTAGCTTTGTTTCTCTTAAACCTTTCCTTCCTTAGCAGAGCAGTGAGTGCTGTCAATCCTGCAAGAGGCATTCTAGTGTTTCAGCATTCCCATTTCACCAGCTTCCGTTCAGGGCTGCTAGAGCCACAGCCACAGCCCTAGCAGTGGAGTGCTTCTTGGTGGGTGTTACTGCTCTCTTGGGAGCTGAGCCTGGAGACCAAACTGCGTGCGCTATTAGCAAAGTGGGTGGTTTTGGGTCCCCCTGAGGGCATTTGATTATCTGTTCATTACAGCTGGGTCTGGCAGGGTCCCTTCTGGTAGCATGTTGAGCCAACAGGAAGCTTTCACTTCCTCCCACTCTCCAATCCATCAGGGCTCAGCACTCTCCTCCTGCTGAGCTTTTCGTTCTTCTAGTGGCACTGTTTAGGACTGGCTCCCGGGCCGCTCTAGGTGGCTAATAAGCCATCCAGCTTCCTCTAGCACTCCCAAGGCACCCTTAGCCAGGGAAGGGGTTGGTAGCCCCTCCAGTTCTGATAATTCCCTCCTCACTCTCATTTGGACACAGGATCCTCACAGCAGTCTCTGGGTATGTCTGCACTGCAGCCAGAGGTGACATTTCCAGCCTGGGTAGACATATGCACACTGGTGCTGATCCACCCTGAGCACCATCCTGTCCAAGACCTAGGTCCATAGTCAGGCTATGGGCCCATTCAGCCATCCATACAGCTCTGTTGTTATTTGTAGCATGCTACTTCAAACAAAGCCAGCACACGTGAATCTACTTGCTGTACCCTCTGAACTGATCCGTAGCTCTTTATTTCTGTGCCATGTTCAAAAGGTGCTAACGTTCCATCCCAGACATAGCTGCACTTTGGGGAGGGATGAGCTGGTCCCTGTTCTTTACACTGGTCTCTGTCTTGCCTTCATGTCGGAAGCTGCCACTTTCACTGAAATCAATAGGAACTTTGCCTAGATAATCCGTGGGTAAAACTGGCCTCTAGTGCTTCAGCCTACTAGACCAGGTGTCAGACTAGGATTCAGAGAACCTGTGCTCTGCTCTTGACTCTGCCTTTGACCTGCTGGGGGACCCAAAGCAAATCACATTCTTCTGTGCCTCTGTTTCCCCATCTGTAAAAAGAGGATGTTGGTGCCGTCCTCCTCTGTAAAGTGCTTTGAGATCTAAAAATGAACAATAAGTAGTAGCAGTAGTAGTTGTGGAGTGCTGTCAAGTTGCTGGATGAAAGGCCATGCATAAACATGAACTCTTTTCATTCCCTGTGTGCAGTCCAGAACTAAAGAGATGGAAAACCATTGAGACAGGATTCCTCTCTCCATCCCATCTTAATTTGTTGTATAGCATGGCTGTGTCTTTTAAATAGCTGCTATGTGCCTCTGCAGAGGTGGCCACAACTGGAATGGCTTCTTGTACATCTTTTGGGGATAAAAGACACTTTCAGGTGTCAAAGAACTATTTGTTTGGGGATCTAATCAGTCCCGCAAAGCCTAGTCAATGACAACACTTCCAAGCATCTCTTTAGAAGTCAGTGGAGTGAAGCTGCTTCAGAGCCCCATTGCAATCTGATGGGTGGACTAGATGCATCTGCGCCACCTCCCAGTCCATCTCCCTGATGCTGAAAGGCAGAGAGCACTGAGGATGGGAAATGGGAGAGTGCTAGTGCAGTTCTAAATCCAACAAAACAACCAGCATCACAATGGCACTTGCCTTTGCTTTCCCCTGGAAGTTAAAAGTCAACACATATTCGCCTGGTCGAGTTTCACTCTGCCGAATGACAAACAGACCATGACTCCTGGCCCCACCAAAGAGGACAAGCTGGGCAGCTTTGATCCGTGACAGTGTCCCATGGAACCAGGGGAAATCTGAGAGGTTGATCTCCACTTCTGACTCGCTCTCATCCCCTGGCCCTGGAACAGAGTAAAGGAAAGATAGTTTAGAGCAGGAAACCTGTGTCTTTGGAAAGGGACAGCAGCATCAGTGAAGATACTTGCTGGGCACTGGCGGACGAAGTTCTGGCTATTCCAGAAGCCAGCAGGACCAGGACATCATGTTCCACATACTGGGAAGATGTGTCTGAAATCCAGCTGATCATTTCTGAAATGTGCAAATGTGTAGCTAAGCAGGCTACTATTGTGCAGCTCCAATCAACTTGCACTGACAGAATGGCTGGGCAGGGCAGAAAAGAGCTTGTTGGGTAGCCCTAGTTAGAAAAAGAGAGTTTCTATATCAGACCCAATGGGTTCTTCTGACTTGGAGCTTGAGGACGAGGTTAGAATTGTATGTTCTCATCCCTTCCACCTGCATATACAAATGCCATCGCCTCCTCACCAGCTTTATTCCTGGGCCCAACCCCTTTTTGCCACCAGTCGCATACACCCTGTGTATACACCCTATCCCCAATAACACCCTTTCTTTAGTTCCCCACCGCCACCCCCCCCCCCCAATTGGAGTGCCACAGTTCAGCCTGGAGTTTTCTCAAGAGACCCAAGTTTCACTACAATGGGATTTGCCCCTTTGCATCACATGGAACAAATCAGCTGGAAAGTGGCCAGCTGGAAATGGGGCTGCCTTCCCATAGGACTCTCCAAGTACCTGCTAAATGACTGCCACTGGCTGGCGATTCCAAAGTCTGCAGGAAGTTTTCCAGTGGTACATGGGCCAGGTGTTCCCCTGAGGAGTCCCTGGCCCTGCCATACGGGGCTGAGACGACAGCGCCTGTGGTTGGGATGGTGGCATGGTTGGTGAGCACAGTACATCTGTCTTGAGTCCTGTGTATACCTGAAAGGAATGCACATGTTAATGCTTTAGAGCTCCTGCACAAAATCAATTCACAGGCACCTGCCACAGATCCACAGGGCTGGTGCAACACCCTTAACTCACTAGATGAGCCCATTTGATATGCCAGACCCCGCAAGGGGGTTTCACTTGTCCTTCAGGGAAGGCCATGCAGCCTCACAGTTCCTGAGGCTGAACTTCTGGGGTTTCCATTGTCCTGCTTCACATCAGAATGTCTGCCCAGCAAGTCCAGGTGAGACAGGCTCTGAGCAGACTTGTATGCTCCTCAGATTAAATGCACCTTGCCAACTATTTACAGCGACGCTCAGGCAGCCTTGTTGGAACAGTCACATAGGAAGTCCAGAGGTCAGCGTAGAAGAATGTGGGTTTAACCACAGCCCATGCAAGTTAGCCCAAAGCCCCAACGAAGCTGTAGTGAGACTCCATTTGCAGATTCTGTCTGCCACTCAGTTTGCCTCCTTACTCCACTGCCAGGGGAAGGAGTTCCCAGCTTCCTCCACAAGTCAACACTTTATTCCCCCACCTTACACCTTCCACTCCTTTGACCTCAAGCTGAAATCTCTGCAGGAGAACTCCATCTCCCTCTAGCTTACAAAGGTCAATATCCTGGTGACTGGGTTGTCCATTGATACAGGGTCAAATTTTCCATCCCTGTTGTGTCTGCTTTGGACAGTCCTTTTTAGTGAGTCACTCAGGTTCAGACAGCTAGGTAACACTAATACATACACGCGCGCGCGCACACACACCCCCTTGGTCTCTCAGCCTGCCCTGAGGGACTGACTTGGTAAACTAGACTCTGTGCTGTGCGCCCAGAGACAGGAAGGTAGACAGTCAGCTGGTTTAGTCTACATGTGCCGTACTTTAACTCTTCCCTACATCATCCTGCCAACAAGCTCCAATCCTGCCCCAGAAGGAGAGCCTCTAGAAGCAGCAAGGGGTGGTGCAGTTTCAAACTGTCTGGCTGCTCTGCTGTGATGAGCAAGAGGAGTTGGATGGAGACCCACAGTCATCCCATGCACAGCAGAGCACAGAGACCAACTAGCTTTTGGTCAACAGAAACAGGCCAGGTTTGAAGCAGTTCCCAAGAAGCCAGAGACTCCATGTGCTGAGCTCAGTCCTGTGCCCTCCACTTCTGTATGAATAGAATTAGAAAGTGAAGTCTGCTAGGACCAGCTGCTGGTTACAGTGGTGCTTGCCTCTATTTTAAGAGAGTTAGAAGGATTGGATATTTGACCTACATCTCTGGTGGGTAAGATCGGGGTGACTGCATCATGAAGGAGAACAGATCCTGAAGGACAGCATAGTCACTACCACAGCTGATGAGAGTTTCCTTTGCTGTCAACTGCATTCTTGAAACTTAACCCAACACAACACACCCACAATGCCCAACATTTCTGATGAGTTTGCCCAGGTGTCCTTACCATCAGACAGAAATTCACAGCTGCAGGAGGGTACCCTGCCTGGCAGGCAGGCTCCCTGCACACAGGAGGAAAGTTCAATATCATCTCCACTGTCCCTGTGAGGAAAAAACAGAGCAAATGGTCATTGTGTGTTACCCTCTGCAGGCAAATGGCTCACCGGTAGCAGGAAGAAGAATTTCCATTCACAAGTAAGAGTTGTGGTTCCTCTGACTGATCTTAGAATTGAGTAAATTTTAACTCCATGCACTCATTTTGCACTCTTAAAAAGGTGAGTAGATCACATTTCTAGTCCTAATCATTAATTCCTGGAAGACTAGCAGGATCTCCACATGCAAGCTATCTATGACATTTAAAGGCATATCACAGAAGTATGTGGCACCAGGATGGATTTCAAGAGTCAGAGCCCTGTACAGAAAGGCAAGCCCATTTTACCAATTCACCTTGCCATTCAGGCAGTATTAGCCCCACTTAAGGCACATAAAGGAGGTCATGGGGTTAGGACCAGAGAGATGCTATGCCAGGCTTGCCAGTCCCTGTGGAGATGAAGGCCAAGCCTCCACGCTGGCCACTAACAGAGGTGACTTGAAGACATTTGGGTTGGAAGATGAGTTCAAAAAGAGAATCTGGAACCAAAAGGATGGGGCAGGTAAGGGAAGCAGAACAGATGGCAGGCAGGGATGAAGGCAGGCCAACCTCAGAGGTGTAGGAAACCAGTGTGGAGATGGAGAAGTCAAATGCTTAGCCTGAAGGGGTGAAGTGAAGCAAGACAGGCCTGGTGGATAGGGAGATAAGGACTCCTGGTGGCAGCAATGACCAGGCCAACAGGGGGAACATCAGACAAAAATGACTCACAGGGAGCAACGCATGTGCACATCCTTGCCAATTGGCTCACCCCCCTCCCCCCATCAGTCACAGCTTTGCCCACCCCTTTAATGGGAAAAAAAAAATCACTATTTTTAGCCCGGACACTCCCAGTTGCCCCACTGTGTTGAGAGATGCACATCAGTCTCCATTACTCTTGCAGCAACAGCCTCTAACTTAACAAAACACACATGCTCACAGGCAGCTCAGGAAGCGGTTTGTGCTCAGCAGTAATTGTTTGGGAGGGAGCTGCTGAATTATTTAGCAGCCAGCACATGAATCAGCAAAGCAGAGCCATACAGTTGCAGCGCTTAAAACGCCCCTGCAGAAACAGTGTTGACAGGGCACTTATGAGATGGTTTTCCAGTCAAACCTCTGGCAAAATAATCAAGCACAACACTCAGACAAAAGATGAATGAAAATTCCCTCTCTGCACTAACTGTGTAACTCATTGCTTTCTGAATTACAGTTGGGCAAAATGTCCTGGAAGCTAAATCAAGATTGTGCTAGGCACTGTACAAACAGGACAGTAAAAGACTCCCTGCTCCAAAGAGATCCACTCAGACATGGCAGTGAGTTTATTTCAAGTGTTACAAGACACTGATAGTCTAATTCAGGGCTGCGACATTCAATGGACTTAGAGAAGGACTCTAACTCCACCCTAATACAGATGGCAGGGATGTCAAGTTGCTTGCTCAGAGTCAGCGGATGGCAGTGGCCAAGCCAAGAAACCAGGCTCCCTTTCCTTGCCTGACTCGTGGCTAGCACTCTTCACAAGTGTAGAGCAGTGACCAAAGTGCATCAGTCCACTCCTCCACTTCTAAAAGCTCTTTTCACACCAAAGCCCTTGAGCACTAACTCTCTACTGTTCTGTGGTCTGGGCACACTCAGCTGAGGGTTCCCAAATACTCTAGGGAAGCAGAGTGTAGACAATGAGCTCCAAAGACATTGAATAAAAACACAGACTCCTTTTCACAGTTCCTCCGTTCACATGCAAGTCATGAGTTGTTGGGTTTTTTCCTCCTTGTGAACAGCTTAGTATTTCAGATACATTTGGAATGAGAAAGGAGCCTTACACTGCAGAAAAAGACAGATAAAGCCAAAGCAAATACATCTATTTGCTACTGAGATGTTTGTCAAGGTATTTTAGCCTTTTCCGTGATCTTGGGAGGAGTCCAGCCTTGGTTTGTTTTTTTATTTTGTTCTCTAAACCCTGTCAGTGAGACCAAGAGGTAGTAGGCTGCACATACAGGAATCGCTACCTGTCCGTGACACCCAACCAGATTTTAAAACAGGAGACAGCAGCATTCCAAAACACCATGGGGAAGGAAATGAAGATAAATGCTGTATCCAGTTGTAGCTGTTGGCAGAATGTGACTAGCCTCTTGGTTAGTTGCATGCAAGAGGTTTCGGAGTCCAATCACAAATGGCCACCACATTCGTTGACACAACAAAGATATCAACTGGGACCTCCAGAGCTAAGGGCATCAGGTGCTAAAAGCTTCTGTTGCTGCTGACTACAACAGGCTCAGGTCCAGACACAGCGTGGAGCCCTTAACACACACTAACAGTGGCTCACACAAGCACTGGGAAAGCAGGTGGAGTGTGAATGGCCTTGTTTTGGCACACAGATGACTGCTGGTAAGCGCCCATGTTTCTCTTCCAGTCAGCTATGTTGAAAGCTGTTGCCAGTCTGCAGAGGCACAGATTGGTGGGTTATACAATGACTAAATTGGCCAACATTTTACAAGCAAAAATATTTTTTGTTGCTCAGACTTCTGTCAAAAAGAAGCATTTTTGATGAAAAAAATTGACTGTTTTTCCTTTCTCCATTTTACCCCCATTCTTCCCCCACCCAAAGTGGCAGCATGAATTTAAGAAAAAAAATCCATCAACATTTTTAGCTGATCAATAGCTGGGCTTCCCATAAACAAAAAAATCACTCAATCATTTTGTTGTTTTTCATACAAATGAATAAAAAAAAAAATCACAAAGAAATAGTGGGAGGGAGGCACAAGGGTTCCATTCCAAACCAAAATTGCTTTATTTATTTAATTTTTTTTGCAAAACTGTGCGCCATTTTTCAGCCAGCTCCATTCATTCCCATAGGTGAAGCCCAACTAGGATCCTGGGACTACCTTTCCATTCTTTAGCCATTAAGACATGGGCTTTTATGGCCATCTGAAAGATGGCATCTGCAGATACATGGCATCCTTAAAAACAGAGCCAGAATTCCAGCCACCTCCATGCTGGCCCCACTGGCTCTGTCCCCTCTAACCAGAGACACTGGGACTCAGGAAACCAGGACTCTATTCCCAGCACTGTCACTAGCCTGCTGGATGACCTGGGGCACATCCCCAGCCTGCTCTGCACCTCAGTTTCCCCATCTGTAAAACAATGAAGATGAAGACGACGACAGTGATTTTCTTCGGTATGCGCTGCCAAGATCTGTTGATGGAAGAGTACTAAGCACTCTGTTTCAAAGTGCACAGAAGGTCCCTTCATTGGAACGTCACCTCCCATCTCAGGTACTGCAATTGTTTGGAATCGGAGGGAGCTAATGTCCTTATGGCCTGCCCACTCTTAGATACCTGCACTGGTCTGAACCAGCACCCTAAGGAAAACACCACAGTCCAGCAACTAGCACAGGAGGCTGGGAGTGAGGACTCCTGGTCTACATGGGACTCTGCCACAACTTGTGTGGCCAGGAGCATGTTATTTAGCCTTGATGCCTCAAGTTTCTCCCTCTCTGTAAATGGGAATGAGACTTGTCTGCCTTTTGCAGAAGTTGTGAGTTCATTTAATGTCTATGAACAGGCACCAAAGCAAACATGAAAAGGGAAGACACTTCTGTCTGCCCTACCACCAGGGTCACAAAGCCATGACAATCCAGAGGAGTGCAGCAGAGAAACCCTGTGGAGTAGCCCAGAGGTGGTCCCTTCCTTCTCCCAGGGATTCCAAGATTTATTTATTTATTAAAGGCCAAAGGATCATCTAGCTAGCCTGACTCTCTGCATGAGACAGGCCATGGAATTTCAGCCACTTTCCTATGCAGAATTCCATTGGGACCCCCTGATAAATCCAGAGGATCAATCCAGATAAATCATGACAGAAATCCACACACAACCCATATTATAGAGCATGGAGACGATCTGACTGGGTTTTGACTGAAGGGGAGGCTGTGCATCCCAAAAGCCTGACTTTGGGGAATGAGTTCATATTTTAGGGCTTTGATTGATTGATGACAGCCCTAGCATTTAGAGAAGACAAAGGGTGGGCCTATAATACACAGTAGGATCCCCCAGGTAACAGAGGGAGCACCATTAGGTTTGAAATCTAGTCACCCCAAACTCTAATCTGAGGGATTTTTGAACAGCACTTAGCAGTGCTATGCATTTGGACATGACAGTCAGAGATACCTAAATAGATCAGACAAGGCAGGAGCCTGACAACCTGTTCAGAACCCTTCCTTACGCATCCTGAAAAGAGCAGACACCAGCTCTAGGGCTAAAATGGTACCATCAGTCCACCCACAAGAACAGGATCCTACGTGCTGCCATCCAGTTTGCTCAGCGTTACTCCTAGGCACTCCAGCAGAGCCACTAGCAGTGGAGCTTACTAAGTAATGGAAACCAGGAATCTGAGCACCTCCCAATCTTCTTAATGGATTTATCCTCCCAGCATGCCTGTGTAGAGGCAGTGCTGTCATCCCTGTGTCACAAATGGGGAGCTGAGGAACCAAGAGACTAAAGGACTTTCCATAGGTCACAGAACATTTTGGATCCAGATCTTGGGGGCCCAGGTAGTGCTCTACCCATCCTTCCTCTTCCGAGAGAGACACAGAGAAAGACTTTGAAACAGGGAGGGCAGCTTCCTCAACTGATCCTTACCCAGGGTCTATGCAGTCCTGGATATCCGCCACCCAAGAATGTTTCTGGAGGGAATCGATGGTTTCCAAGATATACTCAGCACCATTCTCCACCTGAGTAGGGAGGAAAGGGTGTCGATAAAACAAGACAGCAGTCAATTTACAATTCCTTTACCAGTTTGAGTTATGTTCTTCCTCACTTTGTCACCCACCCAGGAGACATGAAAGGAAAGGAAAATTAAACCCCTGTTTAATAATCAGATGGGATCATGGAATTAAGTAAATGCTTGTATCACACCTTCACCAACCACTGTAATGCAGCCACCTCTCTGGTGCCCATGGCAGCTGTTAAATACCTCACAGCATATCACATCAAAATGGGAAGTGAAGGGGAATATCCTGGCCAATACAAATTATGATGGGAGGACAGAGTAAAGGGGAAATGTTAGGCATTTCAGCAAAATGACCAAACTTGGAATTAGACCAGAAATCCAGGGTTATTGTTCCTATTTCTGTGAAATGTGCCAGGGGATTTTTAATGGATTTAATGATCATGACTTCAGTATAAAGGCTCATCTGAAAAAATAAATAAATAAAAAGACAGCATATGTGCAGCAAAACTCCCTAATGCCATGCTAGAACATTAGCTCAACACTGGTCCAGAGAGCAGAGCCTACTTACGGCTCTACTAGCATCATATCCTGTACTGGCCCAGACTTTTTTTTGTAGGTCTCCCTGAAACATACTGACCAGACCTAATTTTGTTTGGTTTACCACAGTGGATGTCCTAGTGAGAGCAAGTATGGCCAAGCCATAAAAAGTGTTTGGGGGTGGGAGAATAACAAATCATCCTTCCACCAAGAAAAAAAAAGATTTAAAAAAAAAAAAAAGTATTTTAATTCCTTATTTGCGTTCCAGTTCCCAAGCTTTTGTTTGCCACCATATGGGCTAAAAAAACCCAAAAATCCAAAAACACTTCAAAGCATGAAATGCTGTCAGTCTTGACAATCACATGATTCCAGGAGCTGGGCCTTTAAAGTAAAACCACCAACAATCACAAGAAGTAGCACGTTTAAGTCTGTAAGGGGCATCACGAATCACCTGGTAGAAGATCTTGCACCTCTGGCAGACTTTTCTCTGCCCCATTCCACATTCTGCTGAGTGGTTCATACAATCTATTACCTAACTGGACTCAGTCAGGGTATCACATAGCTGGCTGAGATGACCTGCTATCCAATGAGCCTAATCCCATTGCACCCAAAATAAACAAGCAGTAGGATGAGCAGCCAAAGCTCTTCTCAGGGGCTCCAGTCAGAGTTGGACAACAGCTGGGATCATGAATCTGTTGTCCGCCAAGAGCCAGACAAGTGAGTGCTGTGCATTAGTACTGCCTTCCCAGAAGATATGCCTAGAGCAGTGGTTCCCAACCAGTGTGCCAGGGCACACTGGTGTGCCATGGCAACACCCAAAGTGTGCTGCGAGCATCCCTTAGAGCTGGAGTTAGAGTTCCTTCCCTGCTCAGCCCAGCCATGTGGGCTGTGTAGGGCTGGGAAAAGGCAGGGGTGATAGTAAGGGGAAGGCACTGGAACACAGTTCCAGGGCCCCCTATTTTTAGGGAGGCAGCATTCCAGCCCCCCTAAAAATAGAGGAAAGCACTGGAACGCGAAGCTCCAGGGGTCCCCCTAAAACTAGCAGGAGCAGCGGGAATGCAGAGTTGTGGTAGCTGCACTTTAAACCCTGCTCCACCTTAACCCAGCCAGCACAGAGGTGCGGGAGGCCAGGAGTGTGTGAATCTCCCCCTGCAGGGTGGAGCAGCTTGTGTCAGGCAGCCTGCAAACAGCCCAGTTAAGGGCTCTGAGGTGCTGCTGGGGGGTTGTGTGGGGCTGGGGCTGCTCTCTGTGTGTGTGTGTGTGTGTGTGTGTGTGTGTGTGTGTGAGAGAGAGACACAGAGACAGAGGTGGGTGGGAATGGATGTGTAGCAGAGGATGTGTAGCTGGGGTTGTGGGGTGGCTTTGTATGGGGGGGTGTAGCTGGGGGCTGGAGACCTGGTTCTGGCCCCTGCAGTGATGGGAGGGTCCATCACAGGCAGCAGGGGGAGGGGGGAGAGAGGAACAGGACCCACTGGGGTAGGAGGGAGCAGCAGTGGGGTGAGGATTTGCCCTGGGTGGCAGGGAGCCACTGTGGAGAAGGGAGAAGTGGGTGCTGTGCCAGGCTCCCCTGCCCTACCTTCCCACTCCCCAGGTTCCCTCTACCCCCCCCCCCCCAACAAAGCCACTCTTGTTCTCCCTCTCTTGCCACCCTTGTGCTGTTCCCCACATCGCTGCCCTTGTCCTCTTGTGCCACCCCTGCCCTGCTGTGCTCCCCAGTCTCACTCATGCCACTGCACACAACTCCTGACTTCCCCTGTTTTGGCACCCCTGCTCTGCTACATCTACTACCCCATATAGCAGCATTTTTCATACACTGTGCCATGGTTTATCAATATTCATAAGTAGTTTAAGTTAATCTGAATAGTCATGAGTTTAATGGTGGCGTGCCTTGAAAAATCTGCAGGTATCAAGGTGTGCCACGGCAGAGAAAAGGCTGGGAACCACTGGCCTAGGGCTTGCAGATCGCTCCATTCCTGCACTTTTCCCCGCATTAAGTGAAACTGATACCTAAGCTTTACATGCACTCAATGCAAAATATGCCTGGAAGCTTTGTGAGATTTTTTTTCTTTAACTGTTGGGTGTAAGGGCGGAGAAGAAAAACAGAACACAGCATTAAGATATCTTGTGAGGGACTACTTTTAAGTGAAAGGAAATGTAAGCATACAAAACAGAGTACTCAGCTAAAGGGTGAATTAACTCTTTTTGGCTGAAAGGAGCGAAACTTTGCAGGACCAATTTACAATAAAGCTATTCTGAATTAGAGGGGAAGATATTCCATTCACATGTACCTACACTTCCCCCTCCCTGTCATACACCCAGGCGCCACATACTGCTGACCACTGCATACGCAAATGCACATGGGAAGCAAAGAATGGAAGCCTGTTCCCTTAGCTCAAAAATTACAAACCTCCACCACCAGAGGAGAGCACCAATATCTTTGCTGTGGGTCCAGTCACTAAAAGGGGTAATATCAGTAACTTCCCCACACCTTCCCAAAAGGCATCTTAGCACACATGCATCACCTACGACCAGCTGTATTCAAACCCACATTCTCCCACACTTGCTAATTCTTTTGTCTAAAGAGATATGAAGGAAGCTAACAGCCTGTAAAAGGACAGGAAGGTGCTGGTTCTGGGATCTTGCGGGGACTGACAGCATCCCAGCAAGACCAGAAAAGTTAGAGCACCATTTAAACATTGACAGCAGAATCTTAACAAGCAATTATGAACTTTGAAACTAACAAACAAAAACAAACTTCTGGGGGAAATAGGGACTGAAGCAAAGGGAAGAGCTGTTACTATTAGGGAATAAACAGGAAAATTTAGGAGAGGAAAGAAGGTGCATTAATCTGGCTGCTATCCCAGGACATGATTCCATCTTGCCCATCATTTTGGGGAGAGAGAAAAAGAGAGCACATGTGCACACAAGAACCTGTTCCCCCACCCCCATCACCAGAACACCAAATATAAAGTTTTGTGCCTCACAAATGCCCATTTGTCCTCTTCAACAAGGAATCGAGATTTGCATACAATAGACCTGTCAAGGAACTGCCATGCAACACAAAAAAACTATTTCCATGGCAACCTCTGTGTGCCATGGGGCATCTATTCAACTCAAAGTGCCTTCTTAAAAGGCCTGCTAGGCAGTGGGATATGAAATGCCATGATTTTAATCAAACTATGGGAATGACAAAGAATACCGTACTACAGGCAGTTTTCCTCTTGACGTTTATCATTGTGAAAGCTTTTAACAAGTTCATCCACACATACAAACTGGTCTCTGCACTCTTCCTTTGAAAATATGCTTTAGGCATTTGCTGGGGTAGAGCTGCAGAGGACAGGGGGTGGGAGTCCATGGCTGTCATAGTGGAAGTGATGAGCACTGTGTCCAATGAACTTGGATGTATGTACAAAGCTCATGGAGGGCAATAGAGGGAGTCCCTCACTGGACCATAAGTTAACATTCCTTTCTCCCGTGAGGTTGTTCAAATGTCACTCACTCAGCATGATTTGCTGCAAAGATTTAGGGTAAAATCATCTGTGCAAACACTCTCCTCAACATTTTATACTAAGTACAAAGCTCAACTCAGCCATGAAACTACAGGCCCACAATTGGCCCTTCTGTGTTCAATGAAATCCACAAGCCATCAGGTCACACAGCTGGCTCTGATGTCATAGGAGGGAACTCGGACCAGGAACCGCTTTGCTTGTGTGCTTGGATTCTTTCCTTGTACCCCAGCTCCTCAGTTCTGCAGCTCTGATGGAAACACATTTAAGACAGCAGCCAAGAGACACAGGTGAGGGCAGATGCTGGCTCATAGCTGATTGCCCCCTACGGAGTCACGCACACAGCTTGGGGAAGCCGGGAATCTCACTGGCACATTAAGCTGGGTTCTGAAGCAGAGTCAGTAGTAAGAGTAATAAGATGTTGTATTGCTCTAGCTTCTCAGGTACCTGATTTTCGGAGCATTATTGTTTTTTTAAGCAACAGAGGCACAAGGAAGGGAAACAAATCATCTCAGCTGTACCATTTGCTCCAGGCAAAGTAGGAAACAGAACACAGTCTCTAGACCAGTGGTTCCCAACCTTTTCTCTGCCATGGCACACCTTGATACCTTCAATTTTTTTGAGGCATGCCACCATTAAAAAAAACAAAAAACAAAAACTCATGAACATCAAATTGACTTAAATTAAGTATGAATGTCCATGAACCATGGCACAGTGTTTCAGAAATTCTGCTGTGTGAGGAAGTAGGGGTAGCAGAGCAGGGATGGCAAAACAGGGGAGGTCAGGAGTCATGTGAGTGGCAGACGCGTTGCTGGCTCTGGGCACCCGGGGCACATGCCCGAATCCCAGCGCTGGTGCCCTGGATCTCTGGCCCAATCAGGCCGGAGATCCGGGGCCCAGCTGCTGGTGGCCGCAGCGGCCCCGTCCCCCGCTGGGGATCCGGGGCCTGGCCCGCCCGTGGCGGGGGGGCCTGGCCCGGCCGCCCACGGCGGTGGCCCTGTCCCCGGCCAGGGATGCAGGACCCCACTGCCTGCAGCTGCTTCTGGCCCCATCCCCAGCCGGGGATGCAAGGCCTAGCAGCGCACGGCGGCTTCGGGCCCTGTCCCCAGCCAGGGGCAGGGCCTGCAACCAGGGGGCGGGGCCTCTGGGCCAGGGCAGGGCCTGGGCCCATGCCCTGGGTCCCTCCCCAGGCCAGTGACGCCCCTGTGCAGTGGCAGGGGTAAGTGTGGGGAGCACAGCAGGGCAGGGGTGGCAAGAGAGGACAAGGGCAGCCATGTGGGGAACAGCACAAGGGTGGCAAGAGATGAAGGGAAAACAGGAGTGGCTTTGTGGGGGAGGGCAGGCAGGGGGAACCTGGAGCAGCACCCCTTTCCCCTTTTCTCCACAGTGGCTCCCTGCCATCCAGTGCAAATCCTCACCCCACTGCTGCTTCTTCCCACCCCAGTGGGTTCCATCCTCCCCTTCCACAGCCCCCTGCTGCCTGTGATGGACCCTCCCATCATTGCAGGGGCCAGGAACCAGGCCTCCAGCTCCCAGCTGGAATCTCTCCCCCCCCCCAACAGCCACCCCACATCCCAGGTACATGCACCCCCAACCAAAGAGCCACCCCACAACCCCAGCTACACCCCCTCTGCTACACATCCACTCCCACCCACCTCTGTTATACACCCACCCACACATATACCCCCCCCCACACAACCCCCAGCAGCACCTCAAAGCCCTTAACTGGGCTATTTGCAGGCTGGCTGACACAAGCTGCTCTGCCCTGCAGGGTGAGATTATTACACTCCCAGCCTCCCACCCCTCTCTGCTGGCTGGGTTAAGGTGGAGCCACCAGAACGCTGCGTTCCATCTGCTCCTGCTACTTTTAGGGGACCCCTTGGAACTCTGCATTCTGGTGCCTTCCTCTATTTTTAGGGGGGCCAGAAGGCTGCCTGCCTAAAAATAAGGGGCCCCAGAACTGTGTTCCAGTGCCTTCCCCCTTACTTTCACTCCTGCCTTTTCCCAGCCCTGCACAGCCCACGTGCCTGGGCTGAGCAGGGAGGGAACTCCAGCTCTAGTGGATGCTTGCAGCACACTTTGGGTGTTGCCATGGCACACCAGTGTGCCCCGGCACACTGACTGGGAACCACTGCTCTAGACTCAAGCCATAGCCTGAACCTGCACCAACTTGTGGGTTTGAACTGGACCAAGATCTCCTGAGAGGGCCTGACCTTGTGACAGCCCTCTTCCAGTTTTGGGGACTTGTGTAGTTTGGAGTAGTGGCTTTCAAACTTAGGGTCAGGATGCAATACTGGGTCACAGGTGCTCAGGCACTGGGTCACAGCACCGCCTGCTGCCACCACCAAAAGACTGGAGTGCATTGCTCACAGATGTAATTGCTGGGTCATGGTTATAAGTGATTTTTTTTCAACTGGGTCCCGAGGGAAAAAAAGTTTGAAAACCAATGGTTTGGAGAGTTTGGACAGGCAGGCGATTATGTGGATGCCCAGCACTGAAAGGAATGCTTGTGCACTGACAACATCTGGCTCTCTCCAATCACTTATGCATGCTAACCTCCTGGCTGCAGCATTAAGCGCTTCTGATCAGGCTCAATGGGGAGCGATAGTCCATTAACACAAACATCCCTTAGAGAGCAGCTGATGTGAAGTGGCAGCCACATTACTCAGACTGAAGTGTTGTTCTTTAAAACGGTTTTGAATTTTAACTCAGCATTCACTGCATGCGGCAGCCCTGGACTGGCGCATCACACTGAGTCAGATTCCGGGAGCGTTTTGGGGGCTGGAAATGAAACAGCAGCAAAAAGGCAGAGCTCAGCTCCTGCTAGGGTAGGAGGTGGCTCCCCTTCTGCTTTGACCCACTGCAAGCAAAGCTCCCACAGATCCAAGAACATCTGCCATCCCCTTATTGATAAAGCCATCACTACACTTCAGTGGCATATACTGCAGCATTGATATAACAGTGGGGAACTCCCCATGAAAGAATTCATGGCTACACCCCCCCCTTAGGGAGGGTCTCTGGTTTTGGATGAATACCCCTTTCCCAGCCAAACAAGGCTGTTCACCTAACAAATTCTTAAAAAAAAATAAAAATAAAAATAATAAAATATAATCTCTCTCTACGGAGAGGTGCCCAGAACGCAACCAAAGCCCAAATGCAGCTCCTGAAAGGGAGAGGACAAATCAGATAGTCTTTTAGGGACCACTTGGGGTGGACCCAGGTCCCACAAGCCTGGACTTAGTGTGCTAGGTTGAATTTCCAGCACTTACCAGTTCATCTTTCTCTACCACACACCATAAGAAAGGCTGTATAGGAGGAACGGTGAGAGACTATCACATTTGACTCTTTATTATATGTGTATGATACATTCAGGGGTGGACTAAAGCAACAGAGGATCTTTGGGACCTACAGGCAAAGAGGTGGCAGTGCAAAGCTGATTGCTGCCAGTCTGCAAGGAGGAAGATACACACCATAGACACAAAGTGCCTGTCATCCCCTACGACTGGCCAGAAGGATGCAGGCATCTGATCTGCAAAGAATCACTGGCTTGCTGGGTAGCAGGGAGGAGAAGCCCAGAATTCTGTGGGTGGGTTCAGTACAGTCTCAAGACATCCAGAGTGCCTTACTAGCCACATAGGCTTACCTTCAGCACAAAGGTGTTGTCTTTGTCAGGCATCTCCAAAGGCATAGTTGTCCGGACCTCAATGATGGCTGAAAGTGGGATGCTGACCTTAGGCCTAGAAGCCTGGAAAAAAATAAAAAGGAACAGACAGCACCTGTGAAATGAAGTTCTCCCAGCCCACAGCAAGGCAAACTCTCTAGCCAGTCTGTACAGTTATTTAAAAAAAAAAAAAAAAAAAAAAAAAGAAGATTTGATTTCCCTCATGTGCCTGATAACTCCAGGATCTTTTAATTAAACCAAGAGATGCCCCAGTGGAAGATAGGAGAGCCAGCGCATTTCACAGTCAACCCACTTATTTCGATACCTGCTGACATTCCAGCTCTGGTGACTACATTAATTTCTGTCTCACTTTATTAAGATGCGCTGAGAAGAAATAATGCTATCTGATCAAGAAAATATTTGGCATGCACAAAGGCAAGGGTGGTGAGAGTCAGGAAAGGGCAGCTGGACAGGGATGTGACAGTTTACCTAGACCAGAGGCAGGCATTTCAATAGGTATGCTAGGATGCATGGGCTTTGTCTCTCCTCAGGAGGTTTTACTACGATGGCCCTGACTAAGCTGCTCCACTAGGAGCTTAGGTGGGCTGGCAGCTCTAATGGCCTCCAGTTTCCAACATTGCATGCCAGAGCCCTGGCTGCACTAGGGGAACAGATGCTGTTGTAAACAGACACAGCACTGCTGCAGCTATCTGAGTTACCCAGATTCGCTCCAGCCCTAGGGCAACAGCTCAACAGGTAGCACCAGTGGGAATCTGCTGCTAAAATGTCTCATGGAGAGACAGTCACATCTTTCCTCCTTCCCATCCCAGCAGACTCTAAAGCAACTTCAGCAAGAGCCGGCTAGCAAGCAGGTGATTGGCAGTCCAAGCTGGATGAGTGGATAATCCTGTTGCACTAGGCCAGGGGTGTCAAGCTGGCTTCCCGAGGGCCAAATGCAGCCCTTAACGTTACTTCTTGTAGCCTGCAACAACACTATCGCTATCAATATCTGCAATACCATTGTATGAAAAGGTTTCAATGGTGCAGCCCTTGGGCTACCATACTAGTGGTCATGCATGGTGTGGCCCTTGGGCTAACGTACTAGTCCCATGCAGCCCTCGTCGTGATTTGAGTTTGACACGCCTGTGCTAGGCTCTGTACAAAACACAGAAGACTTGATCTAAGGCACCTCTGCATCCTTGCCTGTACAGTGGGATAAAAGATGTATGCTAGCTCTACAGTGAGTGCTTTGCATGGAGCTGTACTAGAACACTCTGCCAACATAGCACTTCTAGTGAAACTGTAGCTTACACAGCCAAAGTTGCCCTTTCAGTGATCTAGCTAATCTCAGCCCTCTGAGGTGAAACAAGCTAGTTTTTATTTCTCCATCATCTCCTGTTGAATGGTGTAGTGTCCCTGTGGGCAATGCATGTTTTCCACCCCAGAAATGGCTGTGTTTCAGTAAAGAAAGAAACGTCTCCTATGTCTGCAAAGAACTTCACAATGAAACTTCTTTACTGAGCACTGAAAGATGATTTCAAAGTGAACCTTCCCCTCCAGTCCCCACCACTAGAGACCCACTAGACAAGCACAAGGTATTTCAGAGACAAATGCTGCTCTCTTTAAGACGACGATCTCTATTTGCCACTGCAGCAACAGTAAGAGGCACCCAACCTAATGCATTATAAAATGTTATGTATTTCAGCTCCAGACTTAGAGTTTCGTTTTTAATACGTTCCAAATGGGTAGCCATGTTAGTAAAGTTCAGCAAAAAAACAAGGAGTCCTATGGCACTTTTAAAGACTAAGAAATTTATTTATCCCATGAGCTTTCATGGGAGAAAAATCCCACTTTGTCAGATGCTTAATAGGGATAGGGAACGTGTGTAACTCTTAAAAGCAGACACCACAATTAGGACTCCTGAGTTCTATTTCCAGCTTTCCCACTGATTTGCTGTCTGACTTTGAGTAAGTGACAACTATTCTGTGCCTCAGTTACCTCCATCACCTAGACAGATTTAAATACTTATCTTCCCCTCACAAGTATGTTAGGGTTGGTTGTTGCCTTCCACCCCAGAACTGGCTGCATTGCCATGGTGCTATAAGCTGCAGATAATTCAATCCTGCGTCCATTGAGATGCATTTCAAAAAACTTCCACTCCACCAGTGGCACAGGAGTGGGCCTCAATTCTGACTGTGCAAATGCTTGCTAGTAAGAGTAGTACTGATTCCCATGAAACCAACAGCTGTACTCCCATCTGGCAAGCACTGTAATTGGCAACAAGGGTTTGCAGTATCGACCCAAAACACAAACTCCTCTTTGGAATTAAAGGTGCTATACAAATGCAACAGGATTATGAATAAAAACTCGTCTAGTAGCACACCTGAGCAACAGTCAACCACCAGACTTATAGAAAATTGGTCCCTAAAATTACCACAGTTAAGGATCTGAACGTGAGGGTTTCTCTTAACTATAGACAGACAGACTAGCTAATTTCAAAAGGGATAGCTAACCCTCACTGAAACTGTGCATTGCAATTCAAAGCAAGCATCTAAGTAAGAAACAGAAAGGCAACTTAATCATCAGAAAACCTGTGTGTTATTTGAAGTGCCTCCAGACCCCTCAATGATAGAAATAAGCTCTTCATGAGCCTAGTGCCACGGCTTATTAATAAGGGTTCTGTTTTCATTTTGTAAATCAGTGTTGCTGAAACACAGGAACCAAGAACTGCCTTACCCTTCTACAATTTTGTCTGGCTAGACATTAGCATTGCATGTCTTTTTCCAACTCGGGCTGTTCTGACCTAGTTATGTCTATGGCAAGACTCCAAATAAGCAAAAGGAAAATGCGTAACCAACCAGCCATAAGTTATGAAAAACAAATGGACAGTCAGCAAAAATGTGCAATTTTAACACTGTCAGTAAATCTGTAAATAAAAGAAAAATAACCATAAAATTAGGTAAAAAAAAAATTTGTATTTTGACATTGATTGTCATTGTTCAAAATCACTTCTTGTATCACAAAAGTGCACTGACCGGGATGATCATTTTTATTATTGTACATGCCCAAAGAAACAGATTGATCAGTTAAATGCAGCTAAAGCAATTGTGTCATTCCAAGTTCCTGTGTACAGGATATCATGAGCAAGTACATTCTTTTTACTGATGTCACAGAAGTTTACTGTGTCAGTTTCTCTCTCTCTCACCCACCCCCCCCCAGATCTTCATGTCAGTAAACACTAAAGTTCAAGGTTGGCAACCCCATCAAGTGCCCAAAGAGTTGAGGGGCCATTGCATGAGCTCAGCTACTCCCGCAATCAGTCCCTTAATGTTTGGCCTGAAGCAATGAATTTGCAGAAGCTGCGAGGCTGGGCGTTTATATTTTCCTGAGGCAGATCAGAAAAGAGGAAGCAGCTATTTCAAGGGGGAAAAAATGTGACACCAACTCTTGGTTTGGAAGAAAGAAGAAACTTGCTCTGACTCTTCTCAGGAGCAGCAAATAGGCTGACAGAAGGATGCTTCATGGAGATCCCAGTTCTGCTAAACAGAGCCATGTGGAAGTAGTCCCAAAGGAGTGAATGGTATTATCCAGGCAAGTAAAACTACTGCCTGCTTAAGAGTTTGCAAGATCAGACCTTACCCTTGATTGGTGGTTTCAAGACTTGATCAGAGACTTGTCACAGGAATAAATAGGCGGCAGACAAGTGAGGTTTTTGTGTTTTAAATTTAACACAATCAACTGCTAGAACACCAACAAAGGGTCAGATGGACTGCCGCCACATGCTTCAAGCACCACATTTAAATTTCCCTTAATGTTTTTCATCACTGATACTCTGGAAAAACATTCCTGTATGTCTAGCTTTGTTAGAAAATAAAATACCTACCAGAGAAGTTTAAACAAAACTAAACAAAAACAAAAAAAACCCCACGAGCGTTCAAGAGTTCTGTGACATCTCAAAGCAGAGGTTCCCAACCTTTTCTCTATCATGGCACACCTTGATGCCATCAAATTTTTCAAGGCACACCACCATTAAAAACTCATGAATATTCAAATTAACTTAAATTACTTACAAATATTCACGAACCATGGCACAGTGTTTCGGAGATGCTGTTGTTTAGGGTAGTAGGGGTAGCAAAGCAGGGGTGGCAAAAGAGGACAAGGGCAGCCATGTGGGGAACAGCACAAGGGTGGCAAGAGAGGAGAGAGAAAGGGAGAACAAGAGCAGCTTTGTGGGAGGATGAGGGGGGAACCTGGGGAGTGGGAAAGTAGGGCGGGAGAGCATGGCACAGCACTCACTTCCCCCTTCTCTACAGTGGCTCTCTGCCATCCAGGGTGAGTCCTCACCCCACTGCTGCTCCCTCCTACCCTAGTGGGTCCCGTCCTCCCCTTCCCCAGCCCCCTACTGCCTGTGATGGACCCACCCATCATTGCAGAGGCAGAACTAGGCCTCCAGCCCCCAGCTACCCCCCCCCCCACAGCTACATACACTCCAACCAAACAGCCACCCCACAACCCCAGACAGACACACCCACCCACCCTACCACACAGAACCCCCTGCAGCCCCCCTCCCCAAAGCCCTTACTTGGGCTGTTTGCAGGCTGGCTGATAGGAGCTGCTCTGCCCTGCAGGGGAGATTCACGCACTCTGGGCCTCCGGCAGCAATCTGCTGGCTGGGGTAAGGTGGAGCCACCAGAACTCTCTGTGTTCCAGCTGGTCCTGCTATTTTTTGGGGCACCCCTGTTACTTCACCTTGGGGTGCCTTCCTCTATTTTTAGGGGGGCCAGAATGCTGTCTGCCTAAAAATAGGGGGCCCCTGGAACTGTGTTCAGGTACCTTCCCCCCTTACCTTAATCCCTCCCTTTTCCTAGCCCTGCACAGCCTAGTGGCTGGGCTGAGCAGGGAGGGAACTTTAATTCCAGTTGTCAGGGATGCTTGCAGCACACTTCAGGTGTTGCTGCAGCACACTGGTTGGGAACCCCTGCCTTAAAAACTAATGGATTTCTTCAGGCACCAGCTTTCATGAGCTCCAACCCACTTCATCAGATGCATCAAAAGGTGCAACAAGACTCTTATTGTTTTTATTGTACAATAGACTAAGAAGGCTACCCCCTCGATATTTTTTTCAAACAAAACCTTAATGAGATGCTATTCTGAAGGACCAATACAAAAGTAAAAGTAGCATGTTCTTATGCACTCTCAGAAGCAAAAGTTTATGTTCTTTATCCAGACATATACAAGAAAGTGTGGTTAACACTTTGGTGCCTCTTGAAGGGGAAGCTGAGAGTAGAAATGGAGGTTACTCACCTTCGTGCAGTAGCCGAAGATCCTAGAGGTGCATGTCCTCGACATGCTCCACTTAAGGTGTGTGCACTCAGTCACACTTAAGATCGGAGGATTGTTTAGCAGTGGCTTGGGGGGGGCGGGGGGGAGAGACGCTCAGAGACTCGTTGTCACTTTTTGCACCTTTGGTGATGTGCGCGCCTCTACTCCCCCGCTGCTCAGCTCCTTAGTTCCTCTCTACCGCAGAGACCGCGAGGTAGAATTGAAAGTCTCCAAAGTAGAAGGGAGGAGGGTGGGTAGTGGAGCATGTCAAGGACATGCATCTCAAGGAACTTCGGCTACTTCACGAAGGTGAGTAACTTCCATTTCCTCCTCGAGCAGTGTCCTCGACTGCTCCACTTAAGGTGAGCATTTAGCAGTTGTGTCCCTAGGAGGTGTGAACTTCGAGACCTGAGACGCATGCAGTAGTAAGGACTGCTTGTCTGACTGCAGTGTCCATGCTGGAGAGTTGCTCTAAAGCGTAATGTCTAGCAAACATATCCGTTGAAGACCATGTTGCTGCTCTGCATATGTCTAGAAGTGGAACCTTTATAAGGAAAGCTACTGAAGATCCTATAGATCTGGTAGCGTGGGTGTGTATAGAATCGGGTGGTTTCAATGTGGATGAGGTATAAGCAAGTCTAATACATGAGGAGATCCATCATGATAGTCTTTGTTTTGAAACAGGTTGTCCCCAGGATTGTTCGGCTGTAGAAACAACAAGTCTGGCTGTTTTACTGTAGCATCTCATCCTGTCCAGGTAAAAAGCTAAAGCCCTTCTCATGTCTAGTGTGTGCAAGGCAGCTTCTTGTGCTGTGGTATGTGGCTTGGGGCAGAAAACCAGAAGATGTATAGTTTGATTGATGTGGAAGGGAGAGGTGATTTTTGGGAGGAATTTTGGGTGTGGTCTTAGTGAAACTTTGTCTTTATAGAAAACTGTATAGGGGGGTCCCGCCATCAGGGCTGCAATGTCACCGACGCATCTGATTGAAGTGATTGTGATAAGGAAGGTGACCTTCATTGACAGGTGTAGGAGTGAACATGTGGTCAAAGGCTCAAATGGCGGCTTCATTATTGCTCTAAGCACTGTGGTGAGGTCCCATGGAGTTGGGGGTAATGAGAGTTGGGGGTAGAGATTCTGCAGGCCTGTCATGAACCTCTTAACCATGCAGTGTGAAAAAACTGAGTTATCCTCAATGGGTTCATGAAAGGTGGAAATCGCTGCGAGATGGACCTTGATTGTGTTAACTGAAATGTTTGACTGTTTCAGATTCAGGAGGTACTCCAGGATGTACAGGATGTCGGTAGTGTGCGGAAGGAGGTTACATTGAGCACACCAAGATGCGAATCAGCACCATTTGTACAGGTAAGTTATCCTTGTTGCTGTTTTCCTGCTATTGAGTAAGACAAGCTTTACATCGTGAGAACACTTATCTTCTAGTTCATTGAACCATCTAGGTTCCATGCTGTTAGGTGGAGTCTGCTGAGGTAAGTATTTAGTGTGAGTCCGTTGTTCTGCGAGAGGAGCGTTGGCATCAGAGGTAAGGTAACTGGTGGAATCCTGGACATCCTCATGAGGAGAGAATACCAGGGTTGTCGTGGCCAGGCTGGAGCTAATCGATATGACTGTTGCTTTGTTGTGGTGAATCTTGTGGAGAGTGCGAGAGATCATTGGTATTGGAGGAAAAGCGTACAGAAGGCCCTTGCTCCACTTGAGGAGAAAGGCATCGCCGCTGGATTTGTCTCCGATGCCCGCATGTGAACAGTAATTTTTGTACTTTCTGTTTGCTTGCATGGCAAACAGGTCCATAGTGGGAGTTCCCCATCGTTCGAATATATTCATTATTACTCTGTTGTGAATCTCCCATTTGTGATGTTGTGTGGTGATCCTGCTGAGGGCATCTGCTACTGTATTGTCTTTGCCCAGAAGATGTACTGCAGACAGATGAATGCCATTGGAGAGGCACCATTGCCAGAGCGTCACCTCTTCTAGGCTTAGTGAGTGCGACCTGGTCCCGCCCTGCCGATTTATATAATACATGGTGATCATGTTGTCTGTTCAGATTTTGACATGCCTTCCCGAGATTAAGGGGAGAAAATGCTGGCATGCATGTCTGACCACTTGTAGTTCAAGATGATTTATGTGGAGAGACTTCTCTCTGGAGTGGACCATGTGCCGCAGGCAATGTTGTCTTGAAGATGTGAGCCCCAGCCTATAAGGGATGCGTCGGTTGTGATCAAAATCTCCGGTTCTTGTGGGGTGAATGGTACTCCTTGTAGCATATTGCTCTCGTGTCCACCAGAGCAGAAAGTCCCTGATTATTCGTGGGATGGATAAAAGTTGTTTAGGGGATGAGGATCGGTGGCTGGACTGCTTGAGGAACCATAGTTGGAAAGGTCTCGTGTGTAGTCTGGCATGCTTGACCAGTTAGGTGGTAGCTGCCATGTGGCCCAGGATCTGCATGCAGGAATGTATTGAGATTACCATCGCTTCTTGGTTGGCGAGAACCAGTTGTCTTATGGTGATGAATCTTTTGAGTGGAAGAAATGCCCTTGCTGTTGGTGAATGGATTCACGCCCCCATAAAATGCATCTCCCGTGCTGGCTGTAACAAGGATTTCTTCTAATTTATGTTGAGCCTAATTCTAGGAATAGTTTGACGGTTATGTCACCTCTAGCGCATCTGATCTTGTGGGAGCACTTATCAGAAAGTCGTCTAAGTAGGGAAAAATCAAGATGCCCTTCCTGAGAAGGAAAGCCATAATGGGTGCCATGAGTTTCGAGAATACCCGGGGTGAGGTGCAGAGTCCAAATGGGAGAATTGGTATTGGTAATGATTGTCGAGAAAGGAGAATCTTAGGAAACTTCGATGAGCTGGATGAATGGGTAGATGGAAGTAGGCATCTCTCAATTTGAGGGAAGCCATCCAGTCTCCCTGACGCAGTGAAGAAATTATGGTGTTTATTGTGACCATCTTGAACCTCTTGGTTTGCACATATTTGTTTAGTTGACAAAAGGTCTAAGATCGGTCTCCAGCCTCCCGTTTTTTCTGGGGTGAGGGAGTACCTGGAGTAAAACCCTCTGCCCCGATGTTCGTTTGGAACGTGCTCTACAGCCCTGATGCGTAGAAGATTTTGTACTTCCTCTAGGAGGAGTTGTACATGACTGGGGTCCCTGAAAAGGGACGGGGAGTGGCCTTGGGATGAAGGGTATGCTGTAAACGGGATGGTATAACCCTTCCGAATGATCTTTCGGACCCATTTGTCCAATGTTATTGCTGCCCATTGATGAAAGAACGGGCGGAGTCTGTTCTTGAATACTAGAGGTTGCAATGGAGTTTGATGCTGGTCTGAGTGGACGTGGATTGGTGGTCCCTCGACCTGTCCATCAAAAGTGTTGCCTGAGTGTTTTGAGAAGGTTGGATGTTTTGTCTTCTGAGGTTGGGTTGGCGAGATTTATTACAAGAGGTAGCCACTCTCCTGCCCTTATTGAGTTTGTGAATATCTATAGTTGAGATTACGCTACTTGTATGATTTCTTGCTGAAGGACAGAGTCTATATGCCCAAGGTCCTGAGTGTGGCCCTTGAATCCTTGAGGTTATGCATCACCTCATTCGTTTTTTCCATGAAGAGGTTCTCCTTATGGAAGGGAAGATCCTCGATAACAGTCTGATCACCTTCGGTAAATCCGCAGCGTGGAGCCATGAAGCTCGTCTCATCACTACAGCAGTGCCTAGGGACCTAGCCGCCATGTCAGCGGAGTCCAGGGCTGCTTGTAGTGCTGTTCTGGCAATGAGCTGACCTTCTGAGACGAGATTGTTGAATTGTTCTTGCTGATCACGTGGAATACATTTTGCAAAGTCAGAAAGCTTGGTGTACATCTCATGGTCGTAGTTCGACAAAAGAGCTGTATAATTGGAAATTCTCAGTTGTAGGGCGGCAGAAGTATATACTTTCTTTCCCAGAGTGTCAAGTTTCCTATTGCTTTTGGGAACAAGATTATTTCTGGAATATGATGTTTTGGTCCTTTGATTAGCAGCCTCCACAACAAGGGAGTTCGGTTGTGGATGGGTGAATAAAAATTCATTTCCCTTGGGAATAATGAAATATTTCTTATCTACTTTTTTGTTGGACAGGGCAACTGACGCTGGGGTCACCCATATGTTGTTTGCAGGCTCTATTATCCCCTCATCCATTGGCAGAGCTAGCTTGTTTGATCCTGATGTCTGGAGGATGCTTGTTCATAGGGCTGTCATGGAGGGAAATGTCCATATTGTCAGCTGCTCTTGTGAACAGATCCCGAAAATGTTTGAGATCATCATTCTTTGGCTGTGTCATGTCTACAGAAGCCTCCAAGTCCTTTTGTGGACATTTGTGGGTGTCAATAGTAGTAAGTAAATTCTGCTGTTGTATGGGGGGTGGTATTGGTTGTGGGATGGTTGCCCCCGATAGACCGACATTGGTTATAGGCTGGTTATAGGATAGCCTGGCCATGCAGTGAAGTTCGGTGGTAACATCTGAGATGATGGTTGGCAGAACCATGGGTATGGCCATGGATAAGTGAAGGCCACATTAGTTGTGGGAGCTTGCATACTTTGTTGGTTAGGTGTCTCAGGAGAGTCCGAGGCTGAGCCATCAGTTGAGTCAGTGTGGACTGACAGCTGGGATAGAGTAGACAGGCAGCTGTCAGATGAATCCGTTTGGAACAGTGGTGAAATTGGGGATGAATGTATTTGGAGATCTTCCACTGTTTCTAAGTGTTTAGATTTTTTCTTGTATTTCTTGGCCCCTGTATTCATAGGCGGGTTTGCATGGCTTGGCATCCCTTGTTGAATGAATGTTGGTGCAGAGGTCTCACTCTGCTGCATTGTCTGTCGCACTGGATTCGTTAGTAGTATCGGTGCCAGGGGAGGAAAATTCGGTGCCACCCCCGGTACCAGGCTAGGTACCTGGCTCGATGCTGGGGTTGGTGGCACCGAAGGAAGTGGCGGTGCTGATGACCGCAGCGAACCCGCTGCTGCAGAGATTGCTGGTGCTGAGGCAGGAAGCACGGCTTTCAACGCTGAGTTGCGCTCCCCGTGCTGGTTTCTGGGGTGGTCAGGCACAGCTGGTTTTGAGGCACCCACGGGACTGGTAAGCCTCAGGGTGTCCTCTTTATTGTGAATCACCCTGGCTTTCTTTGATGGCACAGGGGATGAGGCTGTGGATCGCTGTTTATGCACTCCCTCAGTCTGAGCAGAGGCACCGGGATCCGATGGGGGGGGCGGGGTGTAGAGAGCCCTCCAGCAGCAGCAATTTTAGTTTCCTTTCTCTTTCTTTTCTTGTTCTTTTTGTTAAGTTTCAGCAATGTTGGCACTTCTGAGCCAAGTGCCCTTCACCAAGGCATTTTATACATGCCTGGTGGCCATCAGATGCCGGCATAGCGTCTTTACAGGAGACGCAGGGCTTAAAGCCTGAGGGGCTCAGCATCGCGCTGTTCCGTCTCCTCGGTCTATTTTATTTATTTATTTTTTAATAAATATTGTTCTTTCTTCTTCTTTTCTCACTTCTTCTTCTTCAGGTCGGTTTCTTGATGTTGACAGAGAGCCACTGCCAAATCTGTCCTAGGTCGGAGGCGGTAGAAGAGGAACTAAGGAGCTGAGCGCGGGGGGGGGGGGGGGAGTAGAGACACATGCGTCACCAACGGCACAAAAAGTGACAACGACTCTCTGAGTGCCTCCTCCCCTGCCCCTAGAGCCACTGCTAAACAATCCTCCAATCTTAGGTGAGGCTGAGCACACACACCTTAAGTGGAGCAGTCGAGGACACTGCTCGAGGAGGAAGTACCCGTATGTTTGCCTAATGAAGATGATAGATATCATTAGGGAAAGAACATTAAATGACTTCAGGAGGTTGTGATTATAACAATAAAAGAGAAGACACTTTTTGTAAAAGCACTCAGCAAGATCCTTTTAACATTGATTTTCTCTCCCCCCCCACCTTTTTTCTTTTTTAATAAAAAGGAGGTAAACACAAACCTGGAAAATAATACCTTCCCAGTTACATCATCATTTAAGCGTAGTAGTTACTGATCCAGCTTCACCTATAGCCATTTCTATCTGGTCAGACTCTCAAGTGCTGCTCGCATATGAGGCAGGGCCATGTTTCATGCCCTGTCTTCTAGGAAATTGCTAGAGTGGAAGGAAACTCCGGAGAACAAAAAAAAGAGGACGGGGATGTGGAGGTGGAAGGGTGGGGAGTAATGCAGTTTAATTTAACTAACACATACACAAACTAACCCTCTCACTGCATCTCCAGTTCCCAAGGGGACATCAGAAAGGTTAGAAGTCAGTGAATGGAAACCAGATATTTCACTAGTTTGATGACACCCAGAATTCAGACACTATAAATGGTTTCATCCTAATGGATTTTCCATGTGTTCTGATCTAGTATGTACATAGGTGTTTTAACACCAGCTCAAGTTCAGGTTAAAACATTGCAAGGAACAGTACAGAAAGATATTTGAGTCAAAATATTAAGTGTGTACATTTCATGCACATGTACACTTATCAATATAAACACTTCTCTGCCACTGGGCTTTGGATCAGAGACTTAGTACCAGAGACCCAGGCTGTTAAAATGACTAGCCTAGTGGATGCATTTAGTCCAGATACAGTAACGATGGGGACATATGGATTCACCCCATATTTGGGACCATTCAGTCGCTCTGTGTCTCAGTTTCCCTAACTATAATGTTGGGATAAGAACTCTCTGCCACACGTTTGTTAGATGCTCAGATATTTATTGGTAAAAGGGGGACATACAAGTAGATAGATATTAAATTGAATAAGGAAGCTACAGCAGTGGCTGTCTTTAGGACCCTATGGAGGGAAAAGGCTGCAGGAAAAAAAGAGTCAGGTAAATGAAAGTTCAGAAAGGCAAGTAGCTGAGAAGGTCATTATGGAAAATATGCTGTAAAAGAACAACAATGCGGGCCAGAATGCTCCTGGCAGAGGGCACAGAAGTCTTTTTTCTCTCTCATTGAAAATGTCACTGTACAGAGGTATGTGTGAGAGACAGCTGAGATGATGTGTAAAATCCTATAATTTAAGAAGGTTATAATCACAAAGAACGAAAACCAAATCTAAATTCCACAAACCACAAAGCTGCTGATCTATAATGTGAATTAGTTGCCAACTGCGGTTTAAGACAAGCAGCAAGCCTAAATGCCAGAGCAGATTACAATCAGGTTGAAAGGTGATAATCATCTTGAGTTTCTTTGGCTCCATTCATCCCACAGGATACCATAGCACTTTACAGACTTACCAACTGCTACACAATCCATACACAAGAACCACTTTGTCTATTTCTGAATTCAGTCATTGCTGGCCTGGGGTGAAACATGGCAGCTGTTCAACAGCACACAAATGCATCACACCACTTTGGGAAAAGAAGTGAGTAAGTTTTCCCAATTGAAAATTCCCCTGCAGTTTAGTTAAGCAGAGTAGAAAGTTGCATTTTCTTAAGATACTGGAGGCAACATAATTATTAGTAAGTACCCTGGGACCAATGTTCCCTCTAAGAGATGGTGGCAGCTGAGCAACTCATGTTGCTTGCTGCACTACCCCCTCCCCGTGGGCCCGCTCCTGCCTCCCCCCGCCCCCAGCGGCACCCCGCTCCCGGCCCCCCCCCCCCCCCCCCGCGGGCCCGCGCCCGGCCGCCCCCCCCCCGCTCCTGCTGGCCCACTCCCAGCTGCCCAGCAGCCCCCCCGCCTACTCCTGGCTCCCCAGCAGCCTCCCCGTCCCCACAAACTTACCTTGTGGCTGGAGCCGCATGGTCCAGTCACAGCTCCTGGGGCCAGAGAAGCTCTATGGAGCATGCCCAGATTTTCTGGGCATGCTCCTTTAGAGCTTCTCTGGGTGGGAGTTTTCAAAACTCCCTGCTCCACAGGAGCTCCCTTGAAGCAGTCTGGCTGCCGGTGGTGCGCTGCTGGCTGCCTTCCCTGCGCTGGCGGCTGCAGCGGGCTGCACTGAAGCGCACCAGTGCAGCTTAGAGGGAACATTGCCTGGGACCATCAGTAATCAAGAGCGCTTAGGACCCTGGCATTGTTTCTCCTCTCCAGCAGGAGTCTCTTAAAGCCACATTGGGGTATTGATTCAATACCAATTAATGGATGAGGTAGCAAAGAATACCACTACTGATTTACCACTCCTTGCTGGACCCATGGGATCTTAAGTCTCCAATGGCCAAGGTAGCTATTGGCCAAGTACACAACTTTTCAGGATGAGGTCACTGACAATTGGCCAAGGAAACTGCAGGTGGACTAGGCCAGGGGTCTGCAACCTATGGCTCTGGAGCTGCATGCAGCTCTTTGACTGCTCCCTTGCAGCTCTGGGCTCCAAACTCCACCCTGACACCAGGGAACCATGCAGGTGTCCTGTACCTGGCTCTAGTCACGCCAACACCAGTGGAGGACCCTGTGGGAAGCCCATTCCTGGTTTCAGGCCCCCTTCCCTGGTCATGGGACCCTGCAGCAGGCGCCCTGGCCAGCTTCCCCCCAAGACCACCAGGAGGCTACATCCACTGTGGCTCTTAAAACACTTGGTTATCGAGGAATTTTTTAAAATGGCTGCTCTTATCTTTTAGATTGCCAACCTCTGGATTAAGCAAAACTAAGGATGCTTTAAACTGGGTTCCACTTCATTTAAGCCACCAGATTTCTTAGATAAGAAGGTCTGAGCATAACTCAAAAGGATCACAGCACAGACTCTACAGAAAAGAGTCAAGGAGCTACTCAATTCTGTACCTCTATTTTCAGTCCCTCACAATTTTCTCAGTGCTATTTCCTATGAATTGTGCATGTAAGTGGAGACTGAACCTCAGAACAGGCTTGGGGTGCATTGTGAAGCAAAGCCCAACTGACACTACAGATGGACTATGGAGACCGTGCACAGATCTGGACTAGGTTTATAGTTGTTAGGTGCCTGCTGCCAGATCAGAGACAGCAGCCAGGTAACATGGAACCCAAAAGTCTCACAAGCTTCTGACCCCATGAGACCTTGACCCACAATGGCCAGAGTCTCATGAGATTGGCAAGATTTTAGCAGTGTCTAAACTAGCGCTGGAAAAGATGCCCCTCATTCTGAGCTCCGGTTAAATTCTGATTACATTTTAAAGGGTCAGAAACTGAGGTTCCAGTTTCAACCCTTCTCTAGATGCAAACTATTATCCTGCAGGCAGGAAAGAGGGCATGGCTGGGCTTTTTATCACCAATTTCAGTTATCTAGCACTACAGAGGTGTACGAGCTTCACAGGTTGCCTTCCCATCTGGAGGTGGGCTGAGCTACTCCCTGCTCTATCTAGTGCTGGTTGATGAATGAGTAACAATGCTATTGGGCCTAGAGGGCTCAAGACCACTCAGACTCACTACTAGCTACACAGCTGGTGAACAGTACTTGCAACTCACTGTATTGCAAAAACATATGGCTTCAGTCTCTTGTCAGCTAAACACTGAGATCTGAGTTTACCCAAATGCCTGACTGACTAACAGACAGCTCAGGAGAAACAGCAAAAGGATAGGAAGTCAGAGTCACACATGCTTTACACACTTAGATAGGAGTATAAATTTCGGTTTGGGTTCCTCTCGGCACCCAGAGATATCTCAGTTTGCTCTCGCCATTGTAGGAACCAGTCTGTGTTAAAAAGTCACGTCATGGCTCTGCAACTAGATTACCAGGTTGATCCCCAGCTACATGAGGCAAAACAAAAGCCAAACTGAAAGCATGGCTGGTTGGAGAACAAACCCTGCGTATTACATGAATCCCAGGACCTGATCACTAGGCTAATACAGATGGATACTTTTTGTGCTTCTTATATTCACATTATTTGAAATCAGATTTTGCCCCCAAATCCACAGCTCAAAAATGAACCATTTGAGTCTCTGAGGGACTTGATAGCTGAGGAAGGGGGAGTGGAAAGGAAGCCTGTGTCAGAGTTGAGAATTAGACTCCAGACTCAAACCCTCACTACTGGGCCATCCGTCTTGGGGATAGATTTGTAAAGCATCACTATCTTAAGAGACTGATGCTGATGGTCTCAGTAGCTGTCCATGCCTTAATTAGCCTTTTCACTTTGAGTCTTAGCTGAGAGCCCAGTCACTGAATGGATTCTAGATGCTAAATTCCTCTTTCACTCCGAGGAGGTGGATCTTCTACTTCTAGGATGAGGCACATCATGGTGGGAAAAACTCAATCCCTATTCAAATGAAGCTCAAAAGACCTACAAGGTCAAAAACAAACTAATTGCACTGGACATCACCAAGTCTGACAATGTATGTCCAAAACTTGATGAGAGTTTGGCACAGACAAGTAAAACCACTGAATTATGTTTTATTCTATGGAGTGCATTTAGATTATGAGATAGAGGCTTAAAATAGAACAGGTGAAACAAGAGAAGAAAAATATGTCACCTGTCAGCAGCACACCAGCCCAGCAAAGACCTGTGAAACCACCATGGCTGTCTGGAGCTCTGATGAAGCACAACTTGCAGACATGTCTGCAGGGATCTATAGCCTCTCAGGGTGAGTAACTTTACATCTATCAGCTCTGGCCAGGCAAGACTATATAGAAGGGAAGCTCAGCCATGGAAAAAAAACAAAAAAAACAAAAAAACAAAAAACAAAAAAAACCACAGAAGACCTACCTTTGGCGGCACATAAAACTCCAGCAGAAACCTCTCCCCCTCCATCTTCACAGCTTTCCGTAGCATCAGCCGACACTTCTGCCACTGAGAGCTACCCACACAGTTGGTATCATCTGCCACCGTGTAGCGGAGGGTGCCCTCCCGCTGAATATCCACCAGTTCCACCCTGGAAGACTGGCCTTTCGACAGCCATAGCTTGTGAGTCCATCTTTCCCTTGTGTCATTGTGCTCCTTGGTCACAGAAGGGCAATGCTCCCTATCCGACCTCCTGCCACCTTGTGTGGCCTCCATACCTGGCTCTGGAGATGACTTCCTGTGCCACATCTCCTTCACACCATCCACCACGCACAGGCTCATATTCCTCAAGGAGAAGCCTTTCTTGAATTTTGGCTTGGAAGTAGCATGGACAGACACATCCTCGGAACTCCGAGAGTGACCGTATGAAGAAACTTTGTGTGCCTGAGCCTGCTGTGATTGGCTCAGATACCTGCTGGAGCTCACAGGATGGTCCATGCTGTCCAGGGATTCTGTGGAGGTCTCCTCTTTCCTCTGGACAATGTCTCGGCTGTAAGGCATGTGGCAGTTCTGTAACCCCACAAAGGGCACTATGTTGTACTTGGTTGGGGAATCAGACACAAACACCCGGCTGACCTCCAAGCTGAAAATATCCAAGAAATTGGCAGCAAAGTGATGAGAGAAGGAGGTTTCAGCCCCAGGAGTATCGTAATGGGGGTTCTCCTTCACAAACTGGCAGAACTTCTGAGCAAAGTCCACTGCAGCAGCCTGGGCATGAAGCTCACAGAATTCCCTCCAGTCAGGAAGCTGGGAGGAAGACTCTTGGCAAAGGGCATCACCATTCATGACTGTCCCATTCCACCTACCAGCAAACTGCAAAGGGAAATCAAAGAGAATCAGAGACAGTTTTGATAGGGAACTCCAAACACACACAATGGCCACATGAAAACCCAAGGACAATTGACAGTATAAATAATTTTAAATAGCAAACTCACTCTGCAGTCGCAACATATTAAAAAAACATAAAACAACCACAGCTAGTGCATTCTTGGTAAGCACAATGTAAATACCAAATACAAATTTGGCCAGGACACAATGATTAACAGTTTGAGTCTTCTTTTAAAAGAAGATTGTGCTACCATTTGATATTTTGAATGACAGATGGTTCACTCAGAGTCAGCTGTCAGCACCATGCCTGGGACACAGAGAAGTATTGGCTGAGAAGAGAGTCTCTTATTAAATCATCAAAACCCCTTCCCACCATGCAAAGGTTTTTCTTAGAAGTCTCTTACTTTCACACTATCCAAGAGCTTACACTGTTTATATTAAAGCAGGGGTCTCAAACTCAAGTCTCCACAAGGGCTGCATGAGAACTAGTGCAGGGCTGCATGGGGACTAGTATGTTAGCCTGAGGACCGTACAACTGAAACCTTTTCATGCAACGATATTGCAAATATCGGTAAAATTAGTGTCGTTGCAGGCCGCAGGAAATAGCTTTAGGGGCCGCATGTGGCTCCCGGGCCACATGTTTGAGACCCCTGTCTTAAAGGGAGCACATAACATCCCAGTCAGATGCAGCAGGGCTACACAGACATCACCAACCATTGGGAGGAAAAAAAAAAAAAAAAAAATCAAATAGCTGGTTATCATTCAGACAGGTAAGTCAAAGGGAGGGAGTTTGTGCAGAGCCAGTTACACACCTTCTCTTGAGAGCGAGCAGCCTCAAGAACCACACAGTGAATGAGAAAACAGAAAATCCCATCCATCCAGAGTTTTAGTCTAGTCTAAATTTTTATTCTGTGCTAAGCACACTCTCCACCATCGCATTAAGTAACACGGCCACGCATCTGACAGATGTGTGTTCTCTCATCCTCTCCCTAGAAGTCGTGTGGGGAGTGAAGCCCCTTGTTTTGATAGAGGCTTCCTGCAATAGTGGCATTTTCTTGACCCAGGAAGGAGATGGCATCTTTTACAGATGGACTCAGTGGACAACAGGAGCAATGAGGCTCTTATCCAAGCAACAAGGGAAACCTCTCACTGGTTAATACAAGCACACAGCTGCCAAGGAATAAAAACCCTGCCTTTGCTTTTGCTTCTGTGCTGGAAGAAATTAGAGGCATTTGTTGCCATAGCTAGTCTCTGCTATTGCTGCTAGTGAAGTGACATCAATTCACTTCCATAGCTTGCCCCTAGAGGAGTCTCTCATTGTATCAGGAGCACACCTGCACCTGAAAAGCTCCACTAAGTACCAAAACATAGCTGGAAACAGTCATACTTAAGTAACACCAAGCGCTGAGACGGGCTGCTGCAGAGGTCTCTGCTCCCTCCCTGGCCCACCATCTCATCTTGGACATCATGAGCAAGGTCAGAACAATGAACATAAGGAATTGCTTCTAGGGCCACCAATTAATCTTCTCCCACGAAAGCTCATGCAAAAGATAAATCTGTTAGTCTTTAAGTGCCACATGACTCCTGGGTTTTTTTCAGCTAACAGCAGCCATCCATCATGTACTTAACTACTCAGATCTCTCTTGTTGAAAGATATGACCTGACTTGCGTAACTGATCTACCCCACTGTTTATCTGTAGTACAATCCTTCCTAGAGGCCTAGCTGAGCTCACTGGCTCCAGTGGGGTGTTGTGCATACACAATCCCCAAAGAGCTCACATGCTAACTAGACAAGACAGATAAAAGGACAGGAAGGGAAATGTAAGTGTGCAAATCACACTCACTTTCTGAGTTGGTTAAATCAGGAGCTCTCCAATTTTTTTTGGCAGATGATACATTAAAAGAAAGAGCATGGGGCCTGATCTACCTCCATTTGGGATCCCGTGGACCCTCTTCCTTAAACACCTCTGCTCTAAGTACTGCAAAGGCTTCCATGGAAAAGGAATGCCATGAAAGTACAAGATATTTTTAGCTGTTGGTCAGTGCAATTCAGCAGCTGAAACAAGGAGAAACCAGTCACACCTGCATAGTCAGCAGGTTCAATGTGAACTGCCAACAACTGCTTTTTTGAACTCTGCTTCCCAGGTCATTGCTTGTCAACAACCTGTGGGCCAGGTCACAGTCCATTTGCAGGTGGAACTAGAGAGGATTGGCCCTTACAGCATATGCTCCAGTGCCTGCATTTCTCAATCATGTTTCCAGCACTGCCCTTGGGAAAGGATTCCACACAGTCTAATAAACTGAATTGCACAGGCAGGAGAAAATTGATTTTTTTTTTAATCAATTAATCAATCTTTGTCCTCAGCTACACTCTGTTACTCACACTTTATATGAAAGACCACATTTATAGCACACAAATGGTTAACAAATGTTCTACAGTGTTACAATGTGAGTAGTTCATCCTATAGATGGTTATAAGGACATCAGTAGAAGATACAAATGACTGTAACCCATGGTTATAAGAACTAACAGTTGCTTAGCCATTTATTGGAACATTTGTGGATTATTCTTAGACTTTTAAACACATTAGATACACTTCCCCATAGCAGAAAGTGCGATCTTTTTTCTTTACTGTTGCTTGGGTCCTCCTCAGCATCTGTCCCCAAAGAAACTTGGTGGAAAACAATAACTGTGCAAATAAAACCACTTGTCTCAGTGGAAGCACAGAGTCCTTTTTGGAGGGATCAAGTTTGGAGCACAGACAAAGGTTAATGAGTATCAGCATCCGAATGTGCTTCTTCAGATATGCTTTGGTGCGTGACCAAAGACAACCTTCCAAGCCATCAAAGCAAGAAGAGAGGCAGAAGAACCAATGATATGGTCGAGATGAAACAAGTGGAGAAAAAAGCAATGTGTTCTGAGCTGTACTTCCTGGTTTATACACTGATGAGTAGAGCAGCAGACTATGGAGCTGGACTCGCCCTTGTTGAGATGGTGCAGAAGGCCTGGATGTGGGGACTACAGGGTCTTCTTTCCTCACACTGCCACAAATTCATGGTGCAATCAGGGGCAAGTGACTTATCCTTTCTGTGCCTTGGTTTCTTGCTTGTAAATTGCAGGTGAAGCCTTCCTACCTCACAGGCATGGTGTGGTGAGACCCAACTCATTAGTTGCTATGATTATGGAGAAAGGAGTCAATCCTGCATGAGCTCTGGGTTTGACCTTCCCAATTGCAGGCAGGCAGAGACCCCATGCATGGCATCTAGCCTTGTAATCATAGCTCGTGAGTCCAGCTCGTTCCCAGTTACAGTTAATGGGGAGCAAGGTGCAGAGGGGAACCCAAAGATATTAATAATGCTTTGATAGAAAACCAAGCCAGCTAGAGCTGAGAGGGGAATGCGGGGAAGCCTAATGCTGATTGCTATTGATGGCAGAGATGGACTGCATCAAGGGCACTGCAATAAGGCTGAAATCAGGAATGCAAGATCCAGCCTGATAGCCACACAGCAGCATACAATGGATTTTGCGGTGCTTGCAGCTTGTCATCACTAGCAGAGAAACTAAAAACAACTGGCCTCACTCCTTTTGATGCACTTTGAGGCAAAAAGATTGCCACTTGCCCTTTCTTCCAACATAGCAACTTCCTTGGCAGAAAGAGCCAGGCTCATTTTTAAGCCATTTTAGCAATCAATTAATGCCACATTTAGGTTAATAATCAGTCACCTATTGGCAGAGGAGTCCGGTCCATTAAGTGCTGCTCTGGAGCTGTGTGGCTGGTATTCAGAGAACTCGTTTCATTATTCCATAGCCTTGCCTCTCACTCATCATCATCAGTGTCAGGATCTGTGGCAGGGCAAAATCCCAAGAAGCTGCTGCAGCTTCTGGATGAATAGAAGGAAGACAGACAGCAGCATCTCCCGTAAAGCAACTGGCAGGTAGCCCATTCTGCAGCTTCATTCACTATTCTACAGCTTTGTACATCTGGCCTGCAGGTCTGGCTCCTAGCTGTCTAAAGACAGATTTTTAGCAGTGGAAAGAAACGAGGAGATCCCCTTTGGCATAAAACTGAGCATGCAACATTTCCCTACCTATAGCGAGCCACTGCCATATATGGCTATGGGACTGTCTGGTTTAGCACGTACAGGGCATCCTCACCTTAGGAGAGGATGAAGAGCACATGCACATGGGTACACGCACCTCTGTACTAACAGCAGAGTCTCAAGACTGTTTCACATGTTGCCCAAGACCACCTAGCAAGTACATTAGAGCTGGGACACAGAAGCCAGGAAACAGTCAGATCAGTGACTCTCAAAGCAGTCCTTTGCAGTGGGCTACAGAACCAGCCATTTCGAGACCTAAGCAGGGTCATAGAATTTAAGGCCAGAAGGGACCACTAGATCACCTAATCTGATCTGTCCACCACAGGCCAACACCACCACCCAGCAACTGCACACTAAACCAACAGCCAAAATAAGATCAAAATATTACAGATTATGTGCCACATGCAGAGAATGGGCATGACTGAGGTGCATCCTGTAATGCCATGGAAAATGATCAAGTGCAACACTTTCAGATAAGCCTGGCTAGATAATCCTCACATGCTGCAGAGGAAAGCAAACCCTTTCACTGCCAATCTCAGCCAAGGGAAAATTCCTTCCCTACCCCATGTGGCAACCAGTTAGATCCTGAAATAGTCAGCCAAACACCAGAGAACACATGCTCCGAGCACACTCACACCCATCCAATGTCCTGTCTCCAGCCATGGCCATTCCAGAGGCTCTAGACGAAAGAGATTAATTGAATACATCAGAGGATGAGAGTGAAAAGGAATTCCATTTCTGACCATTGCAGGCGTTTGGCTAAAACCTGTGGTGTATTTGGGGATGGGAGGTGGGTTTCCTCTCTCACACATGAAAAGGTCTGCAATACCAAAAGATTGGCAAACGCTTTCATGAGGATGCATTCATTTAGAATATATATGAAAGACCAAAGCAGTCCTAACAGTGGATAAATATTTAACAGTATAGCCCCCCCCGAGGAGCTGCCAGAATACCAAGAAGAAAGCAAGGGAAGGAGCCAATGGGACTTACCCAAGTGGGTTATTAGAAATTATTCCATGTATTTAAGATTCTCTAGCAAGTCAAGTGAACTGGGTGAGGAATGAATTATTCAGTGGGTTGGTCCAGTTTTCAGCATTGTCTGGTCCTAGAGGGAGCAGACACTGGAGTAGTTTTATAGGCCGAGATGCTTCAGGCTGTTTACCTACTAGAATGCTGGCTGTCACCCTGGGATCTGCATTCACACTCTGTAGATTTCAACAAAGGGCACAGAGCTAATTGCTGAGCAACAGGTGGAGTTGTTCATCAGGGCATGGGAGTGGGGAGGGTGTTTCTGGCCCACTGACACACCATGCTGAGAAGAAGGTTAAGGCACTGAGAAGACCTGGTCTCTGTCAGAATCCCTCTGTGACCTTGGGTAGCTCACTTCACCTACCTCTGTAAGATGGGGAGAATAATTCTCCCCTTCTCAATTATTTAGACTTCAGACTCTTTGGAGCAGGTATTGTGCTATGTAAATAATGGTGCTACAGTAAATATCAATAATAAAATCACAGGGCCTGAAATTCAGACTCCAAAACCAGAAGGAACCATTGTGATTAATCTAGTTTGACCTCCTCCATAAGACAGGACAGATGTGCTGATGGACAGGGAAAGAAAACCATGGGCAAGAAAGAGTGGAAGGGAGTTTGGTGAGATCTGATTCTTCCTAGTGGAAAAAGTGTCATTCACATGCAAGCACTGATAGTTGTCACCCTCACTGGGGATCTCAGCAGCAAGGTCAAGGCCAAACAGTCTCACTTCCAAGGAGCTGATTCCACCAAACCAGGAATAAGTGGCCATGATGTGGTGGCACTAGGGAAAATTAGCTCTGGGCTGCCCATGCTATGCTTACTGGCAGGAAGTTCCTGTGGCAAAGCGCATCCCTGGGAATGTGACCCACTGACACAGCTCATGCATGTCTTGGGATAACCTTTCAGATGCTCTTGACCACACCTCTGTAAAACAGGGATAGCACCCACATACCCTCTAGGTAGAAAGAGGTGGCTCAGTTCATTCACATTTGCAAAGTGCTCAAAGATCTTCCAACAGAAGGCAGTCCTATACGCTTGGACAGATCTTCATAATGTATGCATTTTGGTCTGCGTGCCCATCAGATGGGCACGTTTTCCTTGGCACTATTGTTCATACAAAGCAATTCTATTTTATTATTAATCTGAGATGAATGGACAATTTCATCATTGCGGTATCTCAGATACAGCAGGAACCTCTCCGCCCGCAGGACGTGCTGCAGGCTCACAGACAGTGGGAAGAGCACAGCAGTTGAGTGTGGAGTCCTGCAGCTAATGCTCCACTGCTAATGCACTGACTTCTTCAGGTAAAGTGCTCCAACAAGCCTGCATTGAGGCTATTAATATTTCACCCTGGCCAGCACATACGAGGTTTGGAAAGGACTAATGCCAAAACCAAAACCAAAACCAAAACCAAAACCAAACAAAAAAAAAAAAAAAAAAAAACCCAAACAAAACCACCACACAAAAACCGGCACACACCACACAGTGGCAGGGTGAGGGTGGGGCTGGCTAGAAACTCATTGATTGTAGGAAAATCTATTGACATTTTAAGTTGCTGACAAGCTGGAAGAAGTTCCAGTCAGAACAGAAGCAGCTTCCCCACAGACAGTGGTTATAAGCAAAGAATGTCACTAATAATACCCTTTGTTTTCAGGAAGCAATAAATACAAAGCCTTTAATCGCCTCAGTTTTGTGCTCCCTCTCTCTACCCCAGGGACAGCCAAGTGTCAGACAGATGAATTAGAGAGAGAGGGGAAAAGTAAAAAGGAGTCTATTTAAACTTATCTACAGAGTGCCAAGAAAAATGCCCTGAAGGCAGAACCAGCTCCTGTTGACGGAACTGTCCAGCAGAGACCTGTCTAAACCTAGGCTTCCAAGAAATCCCTGAAATTAATGTGCCAGACACACCTATCTCAAAAACTAGGCAAAGACTGCCAAGGTGGGAGAAATTAAATAAGCTTTGCAAAACTAGAGATGCCCCCAAACCAGAACTCTAGCTCAAAATCCCACTCAACTTTGAGGAAGACCATGTTCAAACTTAGCAACACAAGGCCATCTTGAAACTATACAGAGCAGAATTCTATTTATCTGCCTCCACTCACCCCCCCCTTGAGGCTTGTGGTGAATTTATGAAAAAAAATGTTCCAGTTTAGGATAATTTTTTCCCTGGAGAACAAATTGCTGAATTTAGCCATGAATAGATCACATAGGCTTCCCATGCACCACAATGCTAATGGGTCATGGCAAGAGGTAAATTCAGTCTCCCCAGTTCCATCAGCCCTCAGCCTCTCTGCAACATTTGCCAACATGGCATCATTTAGTGCTGACTATAATGATTTTTGTGATGGAGCCACCTGGCACTGAGCACATGCCTGAGACAAGCTACAACTACCCACCCGCTGGCCATCTCAGGGCTATTAAGTGGCACAGAGGTGTTCTGTAGAAAAGGCCACAATAAAAGGGTTACTGGCTTATATATCACTTTACTTAGGTGATTCTGAACACCAGAAAGAAAGATTTTTCTTTGAGGGGAGCATTTATATTTTGTATATTAAAAAAAACTCTTTACAGCTGTGGGGTAAGGGAGAGAGTTACCTAGGTATATTGGGATTGTTTACATCTGAGCTCTGGACATCACCAGTAGCAAATGGGATAGAAAACTGGAGACGATGTACTTGTTCACTCAACAGTTAATCAGGATGCTAAATAGGAATTGGGCACATAATTCAGAGTGACACCTAATTTCTATAGGCACCTTTGAACATTCCCACCCCAGAGCCAAAGAAGTAAGGGGGGGGGGGGAGTTTTCCTCCTAGAGACCTAGTTTAGTTTATTGCTTTGGGTTATTCCATGTCTGCCTTATACCCCAGGAAATACTGTCTTGTCAGAAGCCATATATTGTATTTATTTTATGAATACGACCATGCAAAAGCTTTATTGATTTTTCATAAAGCCACTAAGGAGACCCTATCTTAGAGTTCACAACATGATTCAACTTCAAGATTTATTGATGCTGTATTGTTTCCATTGCTCCAGTTTGGTAATGTGGCTGTATTCTTTTTAGGGCTTATTTACACTCAGACTGGTCTGCCATGAAACTAGATTTTCTTGGAACATCTTATCAGAAATAGCACTGCTTTTTAAGATATTATTTATTCCCCTGCCCCCAAGACATTCTACAGGTCTTTCATACCAACACCAGGATTTTGGTGTCAGTCTATTAATTTCTTGGGCTGGAGTTCTGTCATGTCTTTTGATCCATCTTGGAACCAAATGACTTTTTGAAAATACATGAAAAGGTACAACTGAAGATGAACAACCTACCAGAGTACAGTCTGCATAAAAGCTTCAACAGCAGCAACCCCATTGGGTGTCACACTTCACACGCTATGGGATTTTAATCCGAATTCTCCAATGAGCACCTCATAGTTCCCCTCTTTACAGGCAGCCTTGAATGGTCTCTGGACTTCTTGTTTGGTACCATTACTGTGCCCTGTATTTTTACCTTTCTTCCTCCATCACTAGTTCTGAGCAGTGCTGACAGCTGAACTATTCCTTGTCAGGCCGATTCTCCATTAGGTAGATCCAAGCTGAGTGACTTAGTCAAACAGAAAGAGTTCTTTTGCCATCTTAACAACAGAAAGAGCGTTGTCCAGTTTCTGACCCATCCCTTACTTAACCATCCCCTAGCTGACAGCTGAAGACAGTCAGCCTGATAGATGAGAGTCATTTGGTTGACTGACTTGGATCCATGGAACAGATCACTAAACAGCTAGGATGTCACAGGGAAAAGCCATCCATCAATGCCTGGAGCAAGCTGAGAAACACAGCATGCTAGCCATGAGAACCCATACAGATCACTTGTACTCCAGAGAGCCTCAAGGCCAGGGGAACAGCAGCACTGATCAGACATCCATTCTGCTGCACCTTCCATTGACTGATCCTAAAAACTACAGATGGAAGAGACCAAGTAAGTTATCCAGCCAGTCCCTTGGATTATTTCCTACAATGCATTTTCCAAGACTTAGCACAGGTCTGAGTGATGACCAACCATTTTCCCAGAGAAAGTCTACCAGGGCTCAGCTCTAGGAAGTACATTCCTTGATCCTCAGCATACATGACTGTCTCGTTACATCTGGATATACCATCTTAAATAATTACAATCCTTTGCATGGCATTTGCAAATACCTGTACGATGTGCTCATAGCTAAACCCTTTTCCTCCCTGACAGCTGCATTAGAGAACTCCAGAGCTAAAAGCAGGCACAGATACGGCTTGTGTTACATACCCAGGCTCTTATTCTGGCACTGTGACGTTCAGGTTTCGGGATCTGTAATACACATTTCGGAGGGTTACAACACACCAGGGGTTAAACTAGGCTGGAACGTGAGGGAATGCCATTCCAGGGCCCATTATTTTTAGGGGCTCAGTGTTCCGGGCCCCCAAAAAATATAAAATGGAGCCACAACGCTGCATTCTAGGGCCCACCATTTAAAAATAGCAAGCCCTGGAACAGTTTTCCACCATATTCTGGGAAGCAGCACAGAGGGAGAGAAATGCAGTAAAAATGTAAAGGAAGAGGTTGGGTGCCTCTCACAGCACAACAATGCCCGCTGTGCAGTCCAAGTGATGGAATGAAAATATAACAAGCCAGCTCACTGACACTGAAGTGGATTGTTTTAGCAGAGGATTATCCAATGGCATTTGCAGCCAAGACACCTATGAGCTTTGAACATTCTCTACTCAGAGAATGAGTATGTTTCTAGTGAAAGAAGGTTATTCAACAGCCAGCAGCCTAAGAGACCAATTTTTAACTACACAACACATGGGACAGTGGGGTAAATAGCAGGGATCTCTATGGCCCTACCTTCACTTACTCCAGGTCTACAAATGGACTGCTGTGTTTAAAAACAGCAACTTTGAACAGCGCTATTGTCTGGGAAAAGAATGTGTGAGTGAGTCTCAGATGGTTGCTATTGTTCCCTACATGATGGGAAAGCATGCCCGTACTGTATTCCTACCAAAAACCCTTAGGTCAGACCCCTAGCCAGCAGCAGTGCTCTTGCTCTCAGTGGAGAAGCCTGCATTGCAATAGCCCTCATTCACTAAGGATAGCTAGAACAAACTCGCTAAGCCACATGACCAGAACTGCCAAAAGCCTCTGAGATCACTTTAAGGGCCTAAGCCAGGGGTCAGCAACCCAAAAGAGCAGAAGAGCCATTTCCCCCCCATCCTCCCACCACAACCACGTGAGCCTGAGCCGGCCCACCAGCTGTGCCATGGCCCTTAGCAGTGGCAGGGGGTGTGTGCAGGCTGAACAGGCCCAATACAGGGCCTGGGGGAGAGGCGGCCTCTGTTCAGGCCTGAAGTAGCCGGGTTGAAGCAGCCTGAACTCCAAGGAGCAGGCCCTGCCTCTGCAAGCTGCAGCTCTCCACCAGCTGCTCTTGGGAAGAACAGCCGGATGGGGGTAGGCAAGGCAGTACTACTCCTCCCCACCAGCAGAAGGAGAGAAGGATAAAGGGAGCACACCGTCTGTACACTCAGCACCAGTGCTAGGGGCTTTGGTGTGGCCGCTCAGCTGCTTCTGGCTCATGCAGTTGTGGTGGGAGGGTGGGGGAGACCCCGGCAATCCTGATTTGGCCACAATGCTGGGGCCAGCCAAGAGTCCCCAGAGCACAGCTGGCTCCCTGGAGGAGATTGCCAGGGAGCCAGAAGCAGATGCTCAGGGAGCCACAGGTGGCTCACTGAGCCTGCATTGCAGATCCCCGGGCTAAGCACTGTGCATCCACACCTCTCCTGTGCCTGACGAACTCTGAAAGCATAGAACCAGGCCAGGAACTGAACTTGCATCTCTGCTGCTCCCTCAAGGATAAAGCTGAAGGGAGAAACAGTCTGGTCTTAGAATCTTGATTGAAAAAGCAACTGGGTTTCTGTTTCCATCCCTCTCAGCAGGTGGTTTACTCTGCTTGGCTGAAGTCAGAGATCCTGAAAGTGAGGGTTTTGTGGGTAACCACTAAGTACTAAGCACTTTTGAACATGCAGACAAAATGACAGAGGTTCATGAGACAGCTAAGGTTTTGGGTTTGCAACACACAAACCAAAATTAAAGTCATTTGACTGGTGTGATACTATGGACATAGAAATATTTTCCAAAAAGAAAAAGAGGCAGGCACTGTTATGGAGCCAGGTTGTCATAGCTAGATGCGGACTATAAAGCCAATCCTGCCCCCATTGCAGTCAATTGCAAAACTCTGGCTAACCTAGCAAGGGTGGAGCAAACACTAAATGTTTGTTATCAGACTTCCAGGAACAGAAAATGGGAAGTTACAATTTTGGCCAACACTCCACGTAGTAGAGCACACGAAGAAACTAGAAAGATAATAAACGTCAAAGAGAGGGACCTTTTGCCTGTGCCTGCTTTCCAGGTGGGACTCTGTGAGCCCCGAACACTAGCAGAAAAGGAATAATCCTAGTGTTCTGGCCACCATTCCCACTCGCAATCAACAGGTTTGAGCTCCCAGGCTGGGCCTGAATACAGTCATTAGTCTATCTAGAAAAGCATCACAATGGCAGGACCTTACTCTCCAGAAAGACTATTGAAATTACAACATTGCAGAATCCACCACCACTTCTAACCCCCCCAACAAGCTTCAGTTTTTCTTTACTCCATATTGCAGTAAGAAACCTAAACTCACTAGGCTATATGTCACAAGTGACATGAATCTGGTGGTCTTAAGAGAGGTGCACAAGCAGCCACCAGGAAGCACATTTTGACACATCTCTGTCCCACTCCATTTTGGAGAAACCCAGATTTGAAATGCTGGAAGTGACTGCTAAGCAATAGCAGAAGTGAGAGCGAGTCTCTCAAAAATCCAGACTTCCCTGAATTTAGTAGCAAAACTCACGCTCTACAATGGAGCCAGGATTTCCCCCATGTCAACACGTATAGGAGACAAGGCTGCACAGTACCTGAATCCTTAACACCTTCTACAGTCATTACCATTACCCTCTCCAGTTTTTAAATCAGGAGAGCCACATTTACCCAGATGTTCTGATACTGTTTTAAGAACATTATCTTTATTCCTCCCTGAAACATTTTAGCAATAGTAGAGAGAGCAAAACTGTTGTTACCTGGCCAGCTAAATATTATTCCTGCTTATCCATACACCACCAAGTGGAGACTAACTAAGATTGCCAGGAAAAAGTCATTTTCCATTCTGAGATACAGTAGGCTGGTGGCTCCCAATCTTCTCCTCTATGTGTACGACTACATCATCTTCAAAAGCTTTTGTGGACCACCACATAAGCAAGCCGTTTTAAACACAGATGAGCTTTTAATACTCTGATGTATGTTTGACTCTCATTGGTCAGAGACTAATTATTATGCTCACTCACAAACACTGCACTCATCACAGGACATTTACATGCATACATAAGAGATTCATGGGATTATATTATCTTGCCCCCTACCCCCACGGACCATAGGTTGAAAACCATTGCTGTAGGTGGTTGGCAGCATGTGACCCACCTGGAGGGCACCTCCTGGTGGTGTTACTGAGGAAATAGCTCAAGTGGTCCCTGCCAGATGATCTGTGCACTGCTTTTTGCCACTCCAGACTTCACTCCAAGTCCCCTTCTGGGATCTTAGTCCTCTGGCCAAGTCCCATCAGTCCACCTTGCTCTGGTCCAGCCCACTAGTTAAAACACTCAATGGATCAGCAAGCCTGTGCCACTCCTGGCATGCTGGGCCATTTTCCCTGCAACCCCTAGCCACTCATAGTCGTTCAGTGTCGGAGTCCAGCCACTGCCTGCTCCTCCCACCACTGCTGCAGTCTGCTCCGTTCAGGATCCCCAGCTCCTAGTCAGCTTCCAGTGCGGTCTCCCACTTAGACCTCTCTGAGGTGCTGGCTCCCACAGCCAGCCCACTAGGAAGAGGATGTTCTCCCTGCAGCTCTCCAAGGCAGACTCAGTAGCTAGCTCTGCTGCTCCCTTTTTATCCTGCCTGCTTGCCCCTGATTGGCTGCCACACACACAGGCACCTTTTAACCCTGTGTGTACACCAGAACAACCACACCACTACAGATGCTAACAGCATAAACAAGAGGGACAGAGAGTGGGAGGCCCACAAGAAAGGAAGTAAGGTGGTGGGGAAGAAAGGGGCTAAATCTGCCTGCCCTACCCGAGCTCAGACAGAGAATGAGAGGATAAGTCATCACCTCTCTCACACACTTTGCCACTGAAGGTACACAAATCCTGGAAAAAAGCAGGAGACTCTCAGGGCATGGAGCCAGAAGTGATAAAATACTCAAAGAGGAAGAATAGAGAAGGTGGATTTCACGTATTGGTGCCCCTTAGGCAGTGCTTATATTTGATGGCTCTAGCTTGTATTAGACCAGAGTTATTAGCGCCTCACAGTACAGGATGTGGGGCAATAAGCAACAAATACGGCATGTTCTTTGAAGTGCAGGAAGGGTGGCTGCCCAACAGACACTGGAGATGAGAGTCGGATAACTAGGGCAGAACTTCACTGATGTGGCAGCTCTTAGCAGTTCAGGGTGCCCTTTGGCTGGCAGGGATAGGCAAGGCTGCAACAAAAATGAGGCACCCTAGGCAGCTGCCTCAATGGCCTACCCTGTGAGATTCACAGACCACACTCACAAACCCCATGTGCAACTTAGTGGCATGACTAAGCCCAACACAAGAAGCAGCAGCAAGCTTCTCTGCTTCCCCAAGCCCTGGCCCTCAACAAAATCCTACATATTAGGCTACAGACTTTCCCCTGCTTTCAATCCTCTGATTCACTCCAGGAGACAAAGTGTCTCCTCAGTGATCAATCCAGTGGAGTGTCAGAGCTGAAGTGACAATTCGTACAGGCCAAAACCTGCCAGACAGCAAGCAGCAGAGCAAACAAGGAATGTCAGGCCAAGTTTCAACAACTCAGAAATGTTAGGTTTCAAAAACACCCATGATGAGAGAGACTTCAAATCTCTACCCAAAACAGACATAGTAAATTACTCTCATCAACATGGGGCTGACAAGCTTTAAAAGGCCCTGTTATAAAAGTGATATCTAGATGAGATATCAGACAGGTGTGAGGAAATGGAAAGGGAATTATTAACAACACTGTGTTTTCATAGCCTCCTTTCAGGCAAGGAATCCCAGGGCAATCCACAAAAGTAAAATCATCAAGGCATAGATGGAGCCTGAATTTTTGGAGCAAGATGATAATGCAGATGGTCAGGAACTGATTTGTCCTGTGGTAGGGGTGTTGGTCTAGGATTTGGGAGACCCATATTCAATCCCCTACTTCACCACAAAACTACTTCTGTGATTTGGCCAAGTTATTTTGTCTTTGTGCCCCAGTTCTTTATCCAAAAAGACAGGGCTAACAGGATTAACCTCCTCACAGGGCTATTGTGAGGATAAACAACTGACTGTAGTATTTGTGTACCTCTCAATCTTTAATGGGGGCCATATAAATACCTAATGTAGTCTACAATTACATACACAGGGGGAAGATATCTGCTAGCAGAGGGCTCTATAATTTAGCAGACAAGGGTCTAACATGATCCAAAGGCTGGGAGTTGAAGTCAGCACAGCTCAAAATGAAAATACGATGCAATTCTTTATGTGAACAGTTAGGTCAATTAACTATTGGAAGAGCTTCCCAAGAGGTGGTAAATTCTCCATCACTTGTCATCTTTAAATCCAGATAGGATATCTTCCTCAATGATATGCTCTAACTCAGCCACAAGCCATGCGGGCTTGGCACAGGAACTGTGGGATGAAGTTCCCTGGTGTGTGTTAGTCAGAGGTGGGGGTAGAATGATCACATTATCATCAGGTCCTAAAACCAAATGTATTAGTTTTGTCTGGCTATAGACACTATAGTGTGTAGAGCAACAGCTGTGACGTATTAATAGCCCTGGATTTCTTGCAATAGTCTCTTAATGAAGCAGCACGGATGTCACAGCAGGATGGCTTCCCCAAAACAGGCATAACCTGGAAAGGGTTTTAGAAAAAAAGGAATTGCGGGAGATGGTTCAATCTGAAATCCAGCTTTTGCTCTTGCAAAGCCAATGTCTCCTGCCTATAGTGACATTATAAAAATCTCTCCTGATGAACTCTGATGTGGTCTCGTTTGCACAAGAGACACATGTCAGCAGACAAATGACAAGCGCAGAAAGTCTATTTAAGTCACCGACCTCAAGAAGAAATGGGATTAACGCCATCAGCGAAAATGCAGAGAGTGAGAGCATGTGTAACATCAGGGGTCAAGAAGAAGTAAGGAATAGCTACAAAATCAGCACGATTCACTGAACCAGAGAACTAAATGAGGACAGAACTAAGATGGGGCTAATGAGACAGATTCTCAGCTCGAGAGGTCACAGGGCATAGTCATCATGGCACCTAGCCCACACATTTCATTTGAAAGTAAAAATAAAATGAAACCAGGCCCTGAATAATTAGCTATTAATACAATTTAGGAAGCTCCTGCTCATAAGTGCTAAGTAACATTTACTTAGTGCCTTTTCTTCAGACAGATCCAGAAATTGCTTTCCAAATGCCTTTTAACACACCTTTTCACTCACCATAAATGTGCAGCCAGTACTGGGTAGGAACATGCAAGCTCTTGAACAGCAAACCACATGTAAATCTCAGATGCAAATGGCAAAGAAAAAAAGTGGTGCTCAGACAACAGGGGTTCAGTTAGACCACTGGAGTCAGCTTTGCTGCAGAACACTGGCTGGGATGTTATTGGGAGAACAGCCCCAAGTTTGCACAATCAAGGTGGAAGTACCAGAAGAACAGCCTCTTGCTATATCTCAGGTACTGTAGTCACACCAATAGGTCCCAGCCATGAACAGGACCAAGGTTCTAGACACCAGACAAACACAAACATAATGAGGGTCCTGTTCCAGAGAGCTCACAATCTACATATAAAGACAAGAGGCAATAGAAAGGTACAAGCAAAGGAGCACAAAGAAACAACACTGGTTAGCATGCCAGGCATTAATCTCAGTGCACCAGCTCCCTATGTGCTGTCAAGATTTTTGTAGGCATGACAACACATGAGAAGTTTAAGGATGGATTTGAAGAAGAACAGTGAGCTAGGACTTGATCCTGGACTGATGGAGGAGTAAATAAATTCTTTGTATTATAATAGCTTCCTGAGGGTCCCACCACCTTCCACTAATTGTGCTGTGTACCGGATGGCTATATTCACAGTGGAGCTGGAAGGAGTGCAAGGAGACATATCTACAATAACTCTGACTGAGCTAGAATGCTAGGAAGAAGTAGAAAGATATATTTGCGGGGTGAGCAGTAGAAGGCGCTATTCTCCCTTCCCCTGCCAAATATATAGCTAGGATCATACGCAGGGCAGCTAGCTCTTCCTGCATCTACACTTCTCTTTTTAGTCCTCTAGCTCAATCAGAGGTAGCATAGGCATGTCTCCTTGAGCTGGAAATCACATGGAAGTGCAGAGTGACACCAGGAGAGGCAGTCCCCCCCGCCTCCCGAGAATTCACAAGGGAACTAGACAAGACAAAGGCTAAAAGGGAGGACTGGTATCTGGTGGGAAAATTGAGGCACAGAGCGACAAAGCAACTTGTCCAAGGTCATGCAACGAGTGTGTGGCAAAGTTAGGAATTGATCCCAGCTCTCTCTCAAGTCCAAGGACAGTGCCTTAACTATCACTTGGGCTCCTAGGATTCATGCAACTAGTTGCACTGCCCCCATTTACCTCCTCCACCCACTGTGGTTGAACAGAGGACCCTGGCTTTTTGTTTTATGAACATCTGTAGGATATAAATAGTGTAGTCAGACTGGATGTCTGTTTCTTCTCGCATCCAAGTCAGCCTTCATGCCCCTGTTTTACAGATCATCCCACTAAAATATTCATTGAGGAACATTTTGCCCTCCAATTTAATGGTCAAGCCACCTTCTCCAAACCAATCACCTGCTAAATGCAGGCTTTGACTCACTGCCCAGACTCACTAAAGGGCCCTCCTGTCATTTGGAGCTTAAAAACATTTGTCCAGAGAGAAAAGGCTTCTCAGTTCTCATCCGCTCTCCTATTAGGAATTCTTCCAGATGTACAGTAAGCAAGTTTAGCTTTTAGAACACATACCCCAAAACCACTGAATAGCCACCCCACTCAAAGCGAGAGGAAGGAGATCAAAACCGAAGCCTGCTGCTTGCTTTTTAATGAAGATCTCCTTCCCTGAGCCCGTGACTCAAATGGACTTGGGCACTCGCAGAAGCGAGACTTGCTGTCTGGCCTACAGACAAACACAGACCACAGAGTCAAACGCAGCAAGGTTTCAGCTTGCTCTTCCATTAAGGTGAATGGCAGGAGAGCGGCTCCATAGAGGAGGGAAGGAAAATGCAGGCATGTGAATGACTCATTAATAAAAATATTACAAATCCAGCTTTGGAAAGGCTTTCTGGATAAGTTTTATGATTCAGACCAGTGCCTGGGTGCATCCTTCACAGCCAGCGATGCCACTGCTAAGATCAGGAGGCCAGATCCTGCTCCCAGTTACAGCAGTTTTAGCTCTAGCAAGCATCTCTAAGAACAGGATGTTGCACCATGTGTCCCTGTTTGAGATGAAGAGGCCCTCAGTGCTGCTGACCAGGTGGAAGTACCAAGAGATGGAGTTTAAGAGGGTTTTACCCAGAGGGGTCCAGGAGATTTGGGCACTGAATCTGTTATGAATAATAATTAGCCACCTTATTTCTTATATAGTGCTCAAAGTACATCACAATATTTAATGTATTTTTCTTCTCAACATCCCTGTGATATAAGGCAATGCTATTGTACCCATAGGGATGGGCAACTGAGGCACAGAGAGACTAAGGATTTATGGTGGCCTTGAAAAAAATCTCAGGCTAAAACCTGAGATGCTCATCCACTTGGTATCTAAAAGCAATGGAACTAAGAACTGCAGCAGTGGTCTAGAAAAAGATGTGCCAACCAAACGCCTCTGCTGCACAACACCTGAGCTCTAATGTCTTGAAGCCCTGAGACCAGCAAACTTGAGCAGGAGGAAGGAAAGTGAGGGACCTTTTTTGGCCACTATGCAAAACCTCATGCTTAATATGGGCTCTGAATAGTCAAACTGCTGCTAATTCTATTTTAGGTTCCTCTGTGGCAGCATGATGGCATCTGATGCCTCCCAATCTTTAATGTATTTATCTTCACACTACCCCTTGAGCTAAGCCAGTGCTAGATAATTTTACAAATGAAGAATTGAGGCACAGAAAAGTGAAATGCCTTACCCAAGAAATCTGTGGCTGAGCACAGAACAGAAAAATCAGTCTCCATAGTTCTGCTCCAGTGCACTTCTAGCCACCATGCCACATACACAGTTCTACAGAATGCTAACTACTCACTACCTTCCCACCCCTAAAAAATACCTGCCCAGCACATCATTTAGGGCCCAAAACTGAAGAGCTGCTTGTGGCAGACAGTAAGCAATGCTGTGTCAGGACACTTTCAGAAGCCTAAATTCTGCAGCACCAGTTACAATCAATGTTCCCTGTAATTACTCAGACTGTGTGCGCAAACAATTTCTTTCTGTGCGCAAGAACATTTATTTGTGAGCACCAATATTAGCACCACTGAATTTTTTTGTGCACACTTTATTTTGTTGTGTGCGCAGGTTTCATGACCTGTGTGCGCGTGCACACGCTCACAGCTTAGAGGGAACAGTGGTTACAATGATGTTCTGGGTCTTTTTAAGCCTTGATACGAAAGAATCTTCTTTCTGTGGAGAACAAAGTGAAAAATGGGCAGGTCAGATTTTCTACTTATATAGTTTATTCCACCTATGGGTCTCTGAGCACTTTATGAATGCAGGTTTGGTCCTCTATATGACTTTTATAAATGGGGAAACTGAGGCACACAGCAGTGCAGGGACTTATACAATGCAGCAAGTCAGTGGCACATTCTGGGATTAGAACCCTGGGCTCCACCCACATCCTCCGTCCTGCATAGGTAGTTGTACATATCTTTACATGCTAGGTGAACTCTTTTGAAAGTCACCTATTGTTCAAGATGGGTTTTACCAGTGCTCTATGAACATCTATCAAACTCATGATAAAAGAACTTTGTGGCACAACAGAAGACTACAGTTCCAAGAACTTCCTAGAGAGGGTGGGTCTTCCAGTTATACATCATGAAACGGAAGAGCTAATCCTTTGTTTGTCCCCATAAATAACACATGTATTGCCCACTGCAGTAATCCTCATAATCACAACTTTACTAAGTGTGTGAAGTTTATGAAGCCAAAAACCTGTTGGGCAATCTCAAGTCACCTTGATAAATAACCTGTCACTCAACACAGCAATTGTAGAACGACATCTCTCAGAAATGCAGCTCTCCCCATTGTTTACTAGCACTTCTGGGAATAACACTCATCATGATTTACTGCCCCTTCACATCCCCAATGTACTTAGAGGAAGACTCTCACCCCAGATCAAAGGGTCAATGCAAATCAAACCAACTTAACGTGGTGCTCAGCCACATATAGAGATGTATTATCCTTGGCTGACAGAGATAAACCTTTTAGCTCAATCCAAAGATCTCGATTTCGATTCTCCATCTACACGGCTATGTGGTGACCCTCTGCACTGGCAAACTAGACACTGAGGTTGGCAGAGCACATCAGTCCACCTCTCCTTCTAATGAGGATCACTCTAGAAGAGAAGGATCAACTTCAAAGCCATCCAAACAGGCAAGCTGATGGCATCCACCTTTGGGTGGAAATGCTGTGTCCGTGGCCTGCTGGAACCTCCAATGCAGTGGTTCCCAACCTGGGATCCAGGGACAAGTTGCAGGGGGTCCATGGAGCTTCTCTCTACTGGGGCCAGAATCCAGCTGCAGCCCCAAAGCTCCCTGCCAGGGCTGCCTCTCCCCAACCATGGCCCGATCCCACAAGGGGGATGGGGCCATGGTGGCACCCTGGTAAGAACAAGGGAAGGGGGCCATAGCCACTGTGGATCAGCTCCCCATCAGGGTAGGTCATGGTGACGGCGGTGCTGCTCACTGGCTTTCCCAGCAGTGCCACTAGAGTGGCATGGGCTAGAGTCTGCCTGCGGGGATCAGATTACACAAGCAGGTGGGGGGGGGCACAAAGATTTTTTGTGTTTTGTTTTGTTAAAAAGGGGTCCCCAGCCTAAAACAGGTTGGGAACCACTGCTCCAGTGCATTGCAGCAAATGAGCCTTAACAGAGTTATCCCATGCACAGGAGAGCCCATGAAAGGCTTATTGCAAGTCAGCTGCACGAGGAAGAGGCACCAATGCGTAGGACCAGCTACAGGGTGTCCATGAAGCCTGCAGGTATCCCATATTGGAGACCCCTTATATGAAGCCTCCCACACTGAACAATGCCAGGCTAGCTGTGATTCTCCAGGGCTGGAATTCAGGGCTTACAAAAGCCCTGGTGGCTGATCACCTAACATTTTTGACAAGGTGAAGAATCACCTTATTGAAATCTTCAACTCCACCCTTCTAAGGCACCCACCCACTCAGAAACAGGTTTTCACAGCCTGCATTACAGTGTAGCACAGTTGTAGGCCACAGACCTTGGGCATGTTCGAGGCATTTTAAGACACATGCTAGAACTCCTACATTATGATGTAAAATAATTGAGGCATCATTAGGACTGAGACATAGACCTTGCTCTGCATGCTGCATGCATTCCTGTTAAGTTGCTGCCTTTCATCTTCACCATAAAAGCTTTGCCCAGTCCTGCCCTCACCAATGTCTCTTCCCTTTACCTACTCTAAATCTTACCTGTTCCCCACGTAGGGTGTCACAGTGACAGGACAACAGTGTCAAAAGGCCTTTAGAGACCGAACAATCAAAGTAAAAGTTTGTCTTCAACTGGGAACTTTTAAAATAAAGACAATTGTAAATTGAGAGGGATTCTTGGAAAAACATGATCTTGTCCCTCTAACCCTCCCCCCTCCCCCAATCCAGTGCCCTTTGCTTATGAACACAGGTGCAGCCACAACTCCAAATAAGCAGTTGTCCAAAGTTTGACAATTAGGCCTGATTCTGCAACCCCTGAAGTCAACTGTACAGCACCCGCCAATTTCAGAACCGCAAAAAATCAAGCACAGGGGGCTCAGCCCCACAACATACATTAAGGAGCTTCTATTCCAAGCTCTGCTGCTGACTTGAAGAAGAGCTCTGTGTCACTCAAAAGCATGACTCTTGCATCAACAGATGTTGGTCTAATAACATTACCTTCCCCTCTTGTGGTGTGTACTTGGACATCTCCTCTCCCACTTTTTGGCTGGCTGGTCTTTTGAGACTGTAAACACTGGAGAGCCAGGACCATCTCCCGCTCTGTAAATGTGCGGTGCCTGGCACAGTGGGGCCCTGATCTCTGTTGAGGACCATAGGCAACACTGGAATACAAACAACCACCATAAAAAACCTTCCATTCATGAAGCTGTCATTGATGTGGTCAGTAGCACAATACATTCTCCAGGCTTATTGTCCATCTCTTAGCAAAACCTGCTATTTTATACATTCTTATCACTGTTAATATTATATGGAGATTTTTCACCTCACAGGGCTTCTTCTTCCAAATGTTCATTCCAGTAACATGTTCTGTCTCATGTTTTATTCCCTCTGCTAATGGCTCTTTGGAAAGAAAGCCAATGAATAGACAACATCTGTAAACTTTTCTGATCAGGATAAGAAACTAAAGAGACCCACATGGAATTCCCCCTTGTATACAAAGAACCGAGTTCATGGTCAGCCCAACATGCAATTATCTGGACAACTATACAAACAACCTAATGGAGTCCTGTGGACAGTCAGGATTTGAACTGATGAGGTTCAACTTGGCACTTGCTGTGTGCTTTGTAGCTTTGGATCAGAAGTGAAAACTATTTCATAGATTCATATCACAAAGCCAAAAGGAACCACTCTGATGATTCACTCTGACCTTTGTAAAACAGGCCATAGGGCTTCTCTGAATTGATTCTGGTTTGAACTAGAGCAAATCTTTTTATTGTCTACTTCAATTGCGGTAAGGGAAAAGTAGATTTTCTTCCAAATAGGTTTTTTTTTTTTTATACCCTGTTGTTCCACTGTCACATGTAACCATGGGATTTAGGATGTCAGGGTACAATAACAAGAGTTTGTGTTAATTTTTAAAACTGCAGATTTAACAGCAGTTCCCAGCTTGCATCATTAACATTATCTTCAGGCAGAAATAAGACAAACTGCAATGTGACAATATCTGAGTTGGGAAAATTCAATTCTAGGCAGCATGTTTAGCTGGGTGCCTACATTTATTGCTAATTACTTAAGTGGAGTATTAAGCAAAACACCATGCAGGAATTCCAATGATTTTCAATAAACTTCCTAACTAAGTTGTTAAAGTTATTTCTATAATCCCTAGTTATGACTTTAACCTCCAATGCTCCCCTCCTACTCTGTATCACTAGGCAGCACCACATGATACAATACTTTCAATGTACAACAATGCAAGATATGCAGAAAGGAACTTCCAGCTAAGACAGCCGAGCCCAGCGCCACTCGCTCAGCTGGGATAAATTCCCATTTGGCCCACACAGTAAGAAGTTTCTTCCTTCTGACAGCAAGAACCCTCGTTAGAGTCCTGGCTGCAGGTAACATGCAGGGTAGGAGACAGCTCATGGGGAGGTAGACTTGCCAGTAGTGATAGGCACTGTTCCCAGGATTTTGAGGACAACACAAGGGAAATGATGGTGGTGCCTCTGGCTTTAGCGCTGCTCCCATAATCCCCAGCCTACCCATAACTCAGGATCTTGGAATTTTTTAGGTTAAGCAGCTACAGCAAGAAAATGCTTAGGCTTGGACTTTGCTCACACCGTGGCCTGCCTCTCTCACTTTTATTTCATGCGGGACCGGATGGCTTAGCAGGGTAGGGACAAGAGGCATCAACCTTTGTCTCTAAGTCACCAACCTAAGTGCAGCCTAGTTTCTATTGTCGGGCAGATTTGGTGTGCTGAGTGAACCAAGTGCAATGGACCCAGCCCAATGGATGGTGTCTTTGTCTCAAGAGTTGACTGCACTTTCTTTCCGAAAACAGAGACCACAGACTGAAAAGGGGATGGAGACAAAAGTCTTCCTTTGCCTGCACAGGAGTTCTCTATATAGAGAGGTGACTGTCCTGGGAGTTTCTCAGCTGTTTGGCCTGCAGTACAGAAGAGAAGAATGCAAAAGGGTTTGTCCAGGTCCCATTCTTGGCCCAGCAGTGGAGTAAGACTCCTTTCTGCCCTAAAGTCCAGGTGCTAGAGAGAATGGGAAACAGAGTTCAAGCACATGCTGGTCTATGCTGTTTCTGTGCAACCCTGTTGTCTTCCCCATGATCCAACTGAATGAACAACTGCACAGAAGGAGTTTTACATAGGCTATGTCCAGACATACAGTCTACAGATACACCACTAGTGAAATGCAGCCACCTGGGGGGAGGGGGGGGGTCCAGCAACCTACTAACTCACAGCACACTATGCAGTAGCTAAGAGAAGGGAAAAGGATTCTGGGTAGACTCCTACTTTCCCCACCAGAGCCAAGGCCAACTATAAACCAGAGAGCTCCCTAGCTATCTTGAATACTTATAATGCACCCAGAGTAATTAGAAGCCTTTGTTTTTTAAGTACTTCCCTCACAGACACAAAATAAATTTCCTGGAACAGTTAAAAAGATGAAAAAGTTAACTGAACCAGCTGAGACTTAAGCCTGTAATTCTGAGAGTCTAAAATTTTCATACTAGATACTGATGCCACTAAACCGTCTGCTCTAGGCTAATCATAATGACATTCCATTTTTCACAGTTCTGTAGATGAGAGGCAAATCATCCAGCTGACCAGAGTCAGACCATACCACCAGAGCTATCATTCCTACCATTACAATTCCAGTCCCAGTTTTCACATGGATTATGTTTTAATGGGTAACAGTACATAAAATACAACATGCTTCTCCAGACATAAGGGAGAAGAGAGTAGCTAGAACACACAGCTGGAGATGCAGCTGGCACACACAGACTGCAGAGACAGCACACATCAAAGGGCTTGTGTCTGAAAGTTTCCCCACCAGAGGTATGGATCTCACTCTTCTTCAGGAGGCAGTATCTGACAGACAGATCCCATGTGAGACAGAACAGCAGCAGCAGAGATGTGTGAATGCAGGTCTCTAACTGAAGTTCTGTTTGCCTTTGGGATTCTCTAGAACCCTCTTATAGGGCTTCCTCATTTTCTTCGCATGAGTCAAGACATAACTCTGACCTCAGTTTCTCTCTCAGAGCTCAACTCACAGCTGGACCAGAGCTAGCTCCTGAGGATACAGATCAGTACTGGAAGGCAACAAACCAAAGCAGAGACCACAGCCACAATCCGGACCAGAGGAAAAAACTCCCCTGAGTAGAGCCGTGCAAATCCACGGTCACCTGCATTATATCTGCAAAGCATTTCTTGTGGATGCATATGGGATATGGAGCCACATACTTCTGTCCATGTGGGGCTCTACTCCAGAGGTCCATGTGTATCCAAAGCCTGACACACACTCCTCCATTACACAAGAACATAGGTCCTGGAGCTAACCAGCATGTGAATGAGGCAAGAACAGGGATATGAATAAGTAGCTCCAAGTTACAGGCATATATATTAACCAAAGAGAAGGGAGGTGGCTACTGATAGTTATCAGTGTGGGTGCAGGACCTTCATGCATCACCACAATGGAGTGCAATTGCCACTAAAGCCAATCGAAACTCTGTTCTATTTCCAGGGCAAAAGCCAGATGGCATGAGGTCAAGGAACACAGGGAACTCCAGCTGGCACCAACTCCCTCAATAACCTGACCAAAAAAGGGAATGTTAAATGGGTTGCTAGCTAAGAAGTCTGTCAACATCCACAGATGATCAATAGCTATAGGAGGTCAAGGAATGGCAGGATATTGGGATGGCCTTAGCAGAGGGGAGCAGGTGAGAGACAGATGCACACAGAAGATCCCCAGAGGTGAGAACACTGACAGGAAAATCACTACAATTACAAATCTACAGAGACATCTTGAATGTAAGCAACTAGAGAGAGGGACACACTTTAAAACCAATGAAAGCCACCATGAGTGAGCTCAAAATGCACTTTCACAGCAGATTCAGCAACACAGGGAGGGAGCATCGACTCCAAAGAAAGTTATCATGAGACTGACCAAACCATCACAAACAAACAACAATAATAAAAAGAGCTAGCTTTAATTAGCTAATTGAGACATGGAGTGAAATAAGGAGAAAACTGTAGGAGGAAAGCAGCCATTGAAATACAGCACAAATTAGCAGACACACAAATGCATTCCTTTCCAATTAATGCTGAGATATGCCAGACATCTTATTGTTAGAGACAGGAAAAGATTAAGTGACTTAAATAAAAGCAAGTTAACAGACACATTTAGTGTTGCATCAAAAAATTATGGAGCGCAACTGAACACCATGCAGGAATATCCACTGCATACAACCATCAATGGCTTTGCAAAGCCTCAATCAAATCCAGGGGATACTGAAGTACCAGTCCAGCTTCTCTTATGGTTGAATAATTGTCACTTGAACTAAAGACAAGAGACATCCTTGAATGTATCAAAAAAAGAGGGGCATGGATTTTAAGGAGAGTGACACAGGAAGATGTAACCCACTGATTTTCACTGGGACTAGCGCTCTCAAGTCATTCAGATCCTTTTGAATGCTTTCTCCAAGGAACATGAGGGGCTGTGACATGTACTGGAACAAACTGATTCACTTCAGGGAAATAAGATAAAGATTGCTATATGCAAGGTTTTGAGCAGTAACAGACAAGCTAGTTTAATTAAACTCATTTTATATTTCCTTCAGTTCCAGCTCACTGAAGTCAGCAGTAAGATTCCCATGACATTATGCTCACAATTCAAAGGATAAATACTCACCAGCCTTTGGAATGCAAACTTGTAATGATCTTAACTACCAGCTCCTACAGCCCTCCTATAACATTGTCTCAATAAGAGTACATTTCAAATCTCTAAAGCAAGGGTTTATTGCAGGCATGGCCAAACTGCAACTCAGGACCACATGTGGCTCTTGAATGGAAAGTTGTGGCTCCCGGAAGAACATCAGCAAATCAATTTAGGAAAGCAGCCCCAGCCTAGGAGTTCAGGAGGGGGTTGGGATGATGGGGAGAAACAGCAGCATGGCTGGGATTTTAAAAAACTCACCACTAGCCTGCAGTCTTCTACATCAAGCAGTAGCTAAGTTTTTACTGTATAGACCTAATTTTCATGGTAACCTTAAGTAATTATTAGAATCTGACATTAGTAGGATCAATATTTGTCCTCTTTTTACAATAAAATAAAAAAAGCGTGCAATGAATTTTAAACCTACTAATTTTGGAATAGGTAAATAGAGCCCTGCAAATCCGCGGATATCCGCAGAGATCCACCTTATATCTGCATCCATGGATACAACACAGATATCCGTGGACCATTTCTTGCGGATGCAGGTCGGATATGGATCCATTTATTTGTATCCATGCAGGGTTCTATAGGTAAAAGTATACGGCTATGTGCCTCAGCGTGGCTCTCGAAGGTTTAATAATCAACTTGTGTGGCTCTTGAGTTCCATAAGTTTGGCCGCCCCTGGTCTATTGTATTCTTGTCCAATTTGTTATAAAACAGAACCAATAGAAGCTAGCGATAAACAGAATGGTCACAGAGTCTCCTCACCACCCAAAGACATTGGCCCGAGTCTTTCACTTACACAGTGCAAATCAAGAACAATTTCCTTGAAATCTATTAAGTTAGAATGGTGCAAAATGAGGATAAGCAAGTGGAGAATCACGCCACTTGACATCAGGAGAAGTTTTAGGTGCTCCATATTTCTCAAGATCAAGCCCACAAGAGGGAAAACAACTTTTGAAAAGAGAAATGCAAATCTCTCCAAAGAAGAGAGCTCTGTGAGCAATAGGGAAACCCACGATGCCCTAGAAAGATTGACTTAAGGCCAAAACATGGTTTTTTTGTACATTAACACATACATGCACATGCCTTGATCCTGCAAGGTGCTGAGCAACCCTTTCACTTCCCTGGTAAGTGGAGATGACCTGACCCTTGCAAGCACAGGCCCTAAGTGAGGGAAATACCGCCAACTTTTTTTTAAAAACTGATGATAAAAATCTGCTAAACCATTTGGGGGGCAATCCCCACACGGGGCTTGCCCAACATTCATACCTGTTTGTCTGATGTCTGCCAGCCTGAACTCAGTCTCCAAATGCCTAGCCGGCTCCGAACACAGACCCCACACACCTGATGTGATCGGACATTTAAACCAACCAACCCATAAACCCTGCTGAAAGGGATCACTGCAGACCGGCTTTAGAACCGCTAGGGGACCCTTTAAAAAAGGGGGTAGAGGAAGGGCGAGGAGCCCGGCGAAAGCCGGTCAGTTTCCAGCCAGCAAGGAGGACAAACCCCCGCCCGGATCAGCCCGAGCGGCTGCGGCTGGCTGGTTCCGGAGCCCGTCCCTCCCCTGCGGAGCCAGGGACAGGACCCGCGGGCCGACTCCCCCCCAGCTAAACGGGAACCTCGCCAAGGAGGGCGCCGGGATCCGCTGCAGCAGGGATCCCCCCGGCTTCAGGGTCCCCTGGGGCCCTGCGCGGGAAGGCGCGCGGCCGGCGGGGACCCACAGCCCGGCCTCGGCGCGAGCTCGGTGCAGGGCGGCGGCCGGCGGCGACACTTACCGGGGCAGAGGCTCGTTGCACCGTGCCTGCGCGGCGAGGGGAGCCCACCGGCCGGCCCCGGTCTACCCCAGCGGAGAGAGATGCAGGGAGCGCGGCGCGCCGCAGCTACAGCGCCGGCCGGCCCCGCCCACCGCCCGCCGGGGTTTAAAGGGCCCCGCCGCCGCTCGTCCTGCGCCGCGGGGCACCCCGGGTAGGAGGTTTGGCTGAGGAGGCCTCGCGTGCGGACGTTGGGCAACGGCCCAGTCACGCGGCTGCTCCGGGCAACGGCCTCCGCGCGCGCCACGCGTTGGCTCGGGGAGGGGGCGCCGCGCGCCGCGCTGGCCAACAGCCCCGCGCGCGCCCTGTCGAGGGAGGGCGCCATCCCCGGCAATGGCCCTTTGGTGGCTCCCCACAGTCTCCGAATAGCTGAGCCTGGCCCCTTACCTGGAGCCGGTGCAGTCGGGGAGTGTCCAGTGAGGGCTCTGGGCCAGCCTTTGTGAGTCAGTCGGGCTCCCACCGCCCCAGTTGTTCACCCTCGCTGGGGTCTCCGGTAGGAGACGGGGAGAGCATCACAGAGAGGTTAAAGCCCAGACCTGCAGCATGAGAGTGTGAGTGATAAACCTGGCCTAGATATGTTGGGGCAGCACTCTAGGAAACTTGGGGCTCCAGTCCTGGGTCTGCGGGGCATGCTGTTCACTGCCTTTATCACTTGGCCATCCTTCCTCTCTGCTCATGGGCTCCTCTGTGAAGGATGCTACCTGTGACAGGGAGGTTTAAGCCTTCCTAAAGTTGTCAACCACCTGGCAGGTTAGGGTTATTGTTACACAAGAGAGTCAAAGTGGGGGAAAGTGTGTTAGTGGCGAAGTAGACAAAATTGGCTCACAGCTAGGTGCCAGCAATTTTACTTTTGGTCACTATACAGTGCTCCTCTGTTACATTTCTGCAGTGGAGCCAGGCAACAGGCTCTGAAAACCAGTCACCATGGTGACCAGAAACCAGGGCAGGCTCTGCTGTGAGGCAAGAGACAGACATGGCCTCAGGTGACAGTTCTTAGGGGCTCCTAGCCCCCTGGAAGATCAGGCTGGCTCCTGCCTCTTTAATTCTTTCCTAGCAGCTCAGGCACTGTTAGTCAACCTGCAGCTTAAGTCATGTAGGCAGAGTGCACTTTAAATCCCTCTGCAGGCAGATGCTGGAGATCTATGCACTTTGGAAAACCATTTTCAACCTCCATGAATGAGATGGGGGGCACCAATCAAAATTTGGCTTGGGGCACCACTGCCCTTTGAGCCAGCCCTGCCGGAAACATACATTTGTCAAGGCCTAGGTATTGGACCAACAAATTTCTTTGGGCATAAGCCTTTGTGGGCTGTGGTGGGAGCCCTCAAAAACTTATGCGCAAAGAAATTTGTTGATCTTTAAGGTGCCGCAGCACACTCATGTTTGCTACACACAGGCTAACACAGCTACTCCTCTGGTGATTGGACCAGCTTGTGTCAGTGAAAGATGCTTTTGCGCTCCACCAGGCTCTTGTACTCACCTATCTTCTGTCTCTGATATGCAGAATAGCAACACTGTTGCATCAGAGGTATTTTATGGAATGTGTGCTGAATAAATGGTGTGAGGGCCCTTCAGCTTGGGTCAAACTTCATTAATTACATAAAGGTTGGTATGCTTGGGAGTAGCTAAAGTCAGAATTTTCCACTGATTGTTTCCTGACTCTTCCATTGCCAAACAGCAGTGACTACCATAAGGTGTCTTTGAGGTTGTGGTTTTTTGCACAGTGAGGTCTTTTTCTCTCCTGTCACCCAAACCTTTGTCATCACTAAGGCAGGGGTTAAAGTATAATTTGGCCCTGGAACTCTCCTAATTGGGTGGGCTCCCCCCCCCATCCTGGGCCCCTTCAAGCATTCCAGATACTTCCCCCACTATCCAATCCCACATCCCCAAAATCCACCCCAGCCCCCAATACCCACCCTCAGCTCAGGCACCCCCAATACTCTCCCCCCAGCATGAGCTGCACTCCCATACTCACAGGCAGCGCACTGTCCCAGGAAACCGTGCAGCCTGTGAATGTGCAGGAGAGCTCGCCCCTCACCCCTGTCTGCCAGAACGCATGGCAGAACACCACTCTGGGGCCTGCTATTTTTAGGGGCCCAGCATTTGGGCCCCTAAAAATAGAAAATGGAACCAGAATGCTGCATTTTGGGTCCTGCTATTTTTCAGTGGTGGGCCCCAGAACACAGCGTTCCGGTACCATTTTCTATTTTTAGGGGGCCTGGAACACTGAGTCCCTAAAAATAGTGGGCCCCAGAATGGTGTTCCAGCTTACTTTAACCCAGGGGTCTCAAACTCAAATCACCACAAGGGCCGCATGAGGACTAGTACATTAGCCCAAGGGTCACACTACTGAAACCTTTTCATACAACAATATTGCAAATATCAGTAATGATAGTGTCTTTGCAGGCCGCAGGAAATAGCTTTAGGGGCCGCATGAGGCCCACGGGCCACGTGTTTGAGACCCCTGCTTTAAAGCCCTGGTAGACTCCTAGTTTCCATTGTAGACAATGGAAGGTGGGAGCCAAAATAAATACCTTTGTGGATCTGAGCCATAGCTCTCATGCTTTATAGTGACAAACTTACTGAGCTTCACAATGTTCCTTGGAGGTGAAGAAATAGTATCCCCTATTCTACAGCTGGAGAAACTCAGGCATCAAAGTAACTTGCCTCAGGCCACAGTGAATTAGAATTTAGGAATTCCTTTAACATACACTTCCTCTGCAAACTACACTGCTCACATCAAACACTCCAAGACACAATGTCCTGTATCCTGATCAGGGTTGGGTCCTACAGTATGTTGGAACCCTGTGTCATCTATCTATAATATGTATAAACTGAAGAATTTTTTTTTTAATTCTTTGGCAGACTGGGAGTATTGGGTGGGATGCTACAGTGTTTGAATCTTGCTTTTTTTAACCTGCCCTTATGTTCCATCATGTGTCTTCAGCAGTCATCTCTTTTGTTAATAATTATTACAGTCATAGCCACAATTAATATCAATGAATGTGCAAATAAACAATAATGCACTGATTTTAAAATACAAAAAAGGAGTCTAGTGGCACTTTTAATCCTGCAGTGAGACCCTTTCAGCTCCAAAAAACCCAGATGGACTCAGGGGGGTTCTGTACCTTTCACTACAGATATTGAGGTCCGTGTTCATTATTACCAAGTATACTTACCCAAAGCCCGTGTATGATATGATTCAGAACCAAATATTTCTGCATAGCTGGTAAGTTAGCAGAGCACATGTCTAAGTTTCAGCAAGGCATCATTCACCTTAAGGACAGCCAGCTGTAATTTCAGGGGAATGCTGTTATGAGTGCTGGGAAGGGACAAGGAACAAAATCTTCATCTTTTAGCTGTTCTGTGTCTGAATAATCACAGCAGAGTTTACTGGGTTTTCTTGGAAATAACAGCTTGGATATAGTCTGCTGGGACTCGTTGCTCTTCTTTTCATGTCTAAAGTAGGAACGGTTTTGGGAGAGGGCACTATGTGCTCTCTTACCTCTTCTGCAGCTCACCACTTACTTGTAATGTGAAGGAACATGTGGCCTCATGGAATCTACTGGTGGATTTTAATCCTTGAGAAGCCAAAGGGCCTAATGGAAGGAAAGGAGTTTGATTTTACCTAGGTACCCTTGGGAATGTAACATGAGCTCCCTGAACAGTATACTGACTGAGAACTGCTGCCCCTAGTAAAGCCTTCTAAATCAGGGGTCTCAAACTCAAATCACCATGAGGGCCACATGAGGCCTAGTACGTTAGCCCGAGGGCCACACCACTGAAACCTTTCCATATAACAATATTGCAAATATCAGTAACAGCAGTGTTGTTGCGGGGCTGCATGCGGCCCATGGGCCACATACTTGAGACCCCTGTTCTAAATCATGTTTCTGTTTGGTGATTGCTTTTTAATCAGGGATTTGAGATCACTACTGGGGCTGTAGGGCTAAAGCTGTCTCCTGTACTTGCCATTTGGGTTTGGGCTCTCTCATTATAAAACTGTATAAGCATTTCTCTGCAAGATCTGCCCTGTATTAGTGTTTCACTAGCTTTTGATGGCTTGCTTCAGGAGGGAAATAAAAGGGGAATCTGTTTCAATCTTCCCCTTCCAGTAACTTAAATCCTGTTGGAAGATGAGGACTAAAGCTTTGAGAAGTGTCTACTGCTTTTTCAACATCCAACTTGAGCCTCCTTGGTGCTGATTTTCGGAAGTGCTGAGAAGCCACAGCGCAACCCAAAGTCAGTGAGAGCTGAGTATGCTCAGGACCTCTGAAAATCAGACCCAAGATATCCTGTGTTGGGTACTGAGAATTGTGAAAAGTTTGTGCCCAGGCCTCTTATTTTCTTAGTGCCATTTAGGCATCAAAACTGCCTGGGTGGAAAACAGAAATGCAAAAAATGCAAACACTAAAACTTGTACTGTGCATGCTCTTTAATGTCTTTGCTCTGCCATTAGGGGACTATATTACTGCACTGTAAGAATAACTAGCAACCCACTGCCTGTTTGTGGAGTGTGACTTTTGTTGAGAACTCTGCACAGCTGGACTATGGCACATAAATTAGGGACATGATTCTATGATTCTATGACATCAAAAGAGCTAGATTTAAGTAAATCTGCAGAGCTTCATTCACATCAGTGGCATTATGGTGATCAAAAAAACCCCAGAGCTATGCTGACTGACTGGCTGAAGGGCTGTCCCAACATGTGCTCCCTCACCAGATGCCCTCTCTACATGACTGTAAGGTGAAGGGAAGCTCAGCCAGCTACAGTATGTTTTTATTGCTCATGAACAATTATAACAAGTAACTACTCTTCATCCATCAGTAAGATGCAAGTATAGCAAATAACTAGGGCTAGTGATATTAGGGTTGGACATTCCAAAAGCACTTGCAAAGTAGGTGCAGGCTTTGGGCATGCTATCAGGCCTTTGAGGTCACAAAATATAGGTGCCTTTGACCTGTTTCATTTCCTGGTCTTCACACTACACAAGACTGACCAGCCAGGGCAGAAATCAGGGTCCTTAGGCCAATGACACTTTCAATAAACTCTATAACTTGAGATGGGAGATTTGTCGTCTTCTAAAGGGTGGTTGCTGTATATTGCAAAGGGTTCATACATGCTACAAAGCATATCTTGCCCCATAGGATGGTTTCTGGCCAGCTCTGGGTGTGACCACAATGAGGAAGACAGAAGGCCCTTTACCACTTCACAAGAGCTGGGCAGTACCCCATTAGGGAGGACAATCCCCACTCTTTCTGAACTTACTGGGTGTCTGAAAAGGGGCATGGGCAGAAGATGTGATGAAAGTGAGTCCATGATTCCACTCCCCTTTCCTGCAGGCAAGGTGGAGGAGTATCCTATGCCGCATTATGGGGTGGGGAGCAGAAGCATTAAGTGAGCTGTTCAGAATTTCTCTTGTCATGCCTGGCCAAGTCAGCCAGAATTCTTCCCGGGGATGTACCCCTTCCTCACCTTTTAATATGCCTTACTAGCCACAGGCTGATTGCTACAGAATGGTCAAATTAAGCAGCTTCTGAATTTGCAAATCCATTTCAGTTATGCTCTTTTTCTTAATGTCTTGCTCCTGCTTAAAGCTCACCTTTTAAAGCCAGTATTAGGAAATCTAGGAAACAGACAACTGTAAAGTCTAGCTTCTGGAGCTAGGTCTCTTCAGGGTTTTATTATGAGTCTCTGCGTGTCCTTGGACAAGCTTCTCAGTGCCTCCACATTGGGGAAATACTATAGTTTGCTCACAAACACATTTTGGTGCCTAATTAATGTTTGTCTGGAGAAAGCGTCTCCCAGAAAAGGATCTCTCTTGATTCCCATACATTTTGAAAGAAAATATTAAGATAACCAATAGCATCTTAGTCAGAGATTTCATTACGGATTTCATTGCACTTGTATTTATTGCCCTGGGAGCGCTGGAGTCTACATCATGTACTGGTAATGCATAGTGCTGAGCTGCAAGGAAATAATGCGTTAGCCCCACTGTTAGCACAGATGAGTTGATCCTAAGCTAAGGTCTGACAAGTTATCCCTGGTGTGACCAGCCTCATGTTCCCTCCTGCAGGGGAAGATTTCAGTACCAAATTAATCTGTCTTGATAAACAACAGTGGTAGCTGTGAGAAGGTGTGCAGTTAGGGCACTGCCTTCCCTCTCTCACCAACGGTCTCAGCCTGTGTCATCACAGACCAGTGTCAAAGGGCTGTGACTGTAGCAACCTGCATGGAGCTTGGAGGGACGAGGTACCAAGCTAGTCCGCATGCATGGCTGGAATGCCAGCTGCAGCTGTGTGGTGCGGCTTAACAAAGAACCAGTTTAGTTTTTGAAATGTGGAGGCCTCAGTCCTAGCTGCTTGAAACAATGATTGCTCTGCTTGTCTCATATTACCAGGTGGGGTGGAGGTTGGGGCATGCCAGCTAGATGTGAAAAAGTGTCTGTGGATGGGTAGTGCAGGACTGAGCCCTAGCTGTTTGCAAACTGCTGTGAAGGTACCCCTTCTCAGATGGATAATTGCATAGAAGTCAGGGATGCGTCTTGGGCTATCCCAATTTTCACATGCACATTAAGCCTGTGTCTTCTTTACAGTACCTGAGATATGTGTCTCCATATGGACTACCTGAAATTCTCATCATAGTGAATATCTTTATGCCCCTCTAGGCCTGCCTTTTGAGAGCCTGATCCCAAGGCTCCAATGGTCACGTGAACCTCTTACCAGACTCTCTAAAGGGTTTTGTGCCATGCTGTCCAAATGCTGCTTGTTTTTTCCAGAGGATCTTATTCCCCTAAGAACTTCTAACAGTCCCCAGCTTTTACTGAACACCACTCAAGATGAAACCTACCTTTTTTTAGCTTTAAGTAAATGCCCTGACTAAAGAGCATGCAAAGTTGTTGTAGCCACTTTAGTTGCAGGATATTAGAGTGCCAACATGGGTGAGGTAATATCTTTTACTGGATTGATGGCTGTTGGTACACCACCTTGTATTTAGGGTAGTGTTGGAGGGATGATAAGAGTTGTGGGGGAAGAGGTAGAAAGGCTTAGAGCTAAGTTTCAGGGTTGTGTTGAAAGGGGTGTGACCTTTCTGGGATGCGTTTGCAGTGCAACACCCAACCAAGGTGGGGCTGCACATCACAGGTCAAGCCAAAGAAAGCAGCTAGAAGACTGAGGAAGTGAAAATTCAGAAGGGGGTTCTCTTTACTTAACAGGGTCTGAGACTGTGAACCTTGGAGATGGGGTAAGGTGGGCTAAATTTCATGTGCAGGTGCAGTAGCTGCCCTCTAGGCAGTCAAGCCCTCTCTGTGCCAGTCAGGACAGAACTGTGCTCTGCATGTTTTCCAAGAACTCTTAGGGACTCCACTGGCACCATGCTTAACCTTGTACTTTCTGTCATCTCCCTCTAGGAATTCTGAATTACTCTTCAGCTCCAGAGGCTGCTCTCAGGGAAGGCATAGGGATAGGAATATGATCTGGTAAGTGGCTTTTGCTAAGGATAGTTAAACATTTTAAAAAAATTAAGATAGGGACCTGGTGGTAAATTAAGGACCTCTCTCTTCCTGGTCATGAATACAGCTGTCTTGGGATTAAAATGGAGGAATTTTTGAGGACTGAGATTACTGACCAGGAAGACATGTCCATTGATAACAAGTGACTAGTCCATGAGGCTTTGCTGGAAGGCTGGCATATTAAACTGGCATTGTTTACAGGAATGAGGTGGCTTTATAGAAGAGTGTGTACCTCTAGAAGTTGCTCCATTGAAACATTTGGATTGAGAGGCAGTGTGGTCTGGTAGATATATCAGTGAACTGAAGGGTCAGGAGGCCTGGATTTTATTCTCTGCTCTGCTGTGGCTTTGTTGGGTGACTTTGGGCAACTCACTTCACCTTGTAATCCTCTGACTTGGTCTTTCCATTTAGAGTGCAAATTCTTCAGGGCAGTTGCAAACTAGGTGCCCACTATGCAGCCTGGCACAGTGGTGGCCTAGTCTTGACTCAGGCCTCAAGGAACTACAACTAACACCCTATAGTCAGTAGCTTGTTATATTTGCTTTTATCTGTGCCCCTGTTTAAGTTTCTGGACTGGAGCAGCTGTCACTCTCAATTATTTGTTTAGATTTGTATTCAGAGAGGTTTATGTACAAATGCTGCTTCTCATAGTTCCACCAGCTTTTCACTGTACTATGTCATTTTGTGGCATCTTAGCAAAAAGTGTATTAGGATATAGTTGCATGATCAATATATATATAATTCAGCACCTGAGCACAATGAGCTGATCTCACTGAGCCTTCTTGAGTCTTAGTAAAGCTAAGGTCCACTAACATCCTCACTCTCAGAAGTCCCCTCACACACTATATAGAAGTAAGGGGGAGTCTACAGGCAGGTGCTGTATCTTGGTTTAAATACTGCTTCTCACGCCTTGAATATTTTCCCTAACAATATACAACTGTAAAGAGCAAGCATGGCCTTGTACTTACAGTATGGGCAGGGCTGGCTCAAGGGGTTGTGGTGCCCCAAGCCAAATTTTGATTCCTTCCCCCCCCCGCATCTCATTCATGGAGGTTGAAAATGGTTTTCCAAAGTGCACAAGTCTCCAGCATCTGTCTGCAGAGGGATTTAACGTGCACTCTACCTACATGACTTAAGCTGCAGGTTGACTAACAGTGCCTGAGCTGCTAGGAAAGAGTTGAAGAGGTGGGAGCCAGCCTGATCTTCAAGGGGGCTACACACCCCTAAGAACTGGCACCTGAAGTCATGTCTGTCTCTTGCCTCACAGTAGAGCCAGCCCTGAGTATGGGACTGGAACAGATTTCCTCTGTGACCTAGAGCCTGTCTCTCCATCTGTCTCAACTCAAATGGGAATCAGAACACTTCCTTTCTTGCACGCTTTTGCTGTCTTGCCTATTTCAACTATAAATCGTTACAGTCTTACATATATGACTAGCACTTAACTGCAACAGGGCCCCAAACTTGGTTGCAGTATCTAGATGTTCCTGTAATATAACTAACTTCCAAAGCAGTGGCTGTGTTAGTCTAGTTCAGCAAAAGAAAGAGTCTTGTGGCACTTTTAAAAACTAACCAATTTATTTATAAGTATATAATAAATAAATAATGTAAAGTATAAACAGTAACCTCACTCTTTCAGATCTCTTTAGGGACTCACTACTAGAACTAGCTGAAACATTCACACAAGAGTTGACAGAAAACGGTTATTTTGGTGAAGTGGAAACTTCCATGGGAAATATCCTGTTTTAATCAATACATAAAATCCACATGGACAATTTTTTCTCATGCTTGGAATTTGCTGTAGGGGAGGGGTTGGGGAAAACTGATGTCTTGCTCTCCTCTATGACCTACACAATTGACTTTCTTAGGCTGACTTCTACTTTTGGGTGGTAGTTTTGGTGTTTTTGTTTTTTTTAAACCAAGAGGTTTTTCTTCCTCAAATTAGAACCCGATTTTAAAAAAGCAACTAACAATATGTGTAAGCAACAAAGGATCGCTGATTCTTGCCCTCTGTGGTGTCACTGGTTAACTTTAATAGCAACCTCTGATTGGCATATTTATTACCATTAACACACCATACATCCCTTTGGTGCTGTAAACATAAACAAAAACGTAGTAACTACTGAAATGCCTTTCCAAGCATAGCTGTAAAATTACCTTTGAAACATCATGTTACCTAGACCTGAAAATTGGATTTAAGAGCCTAATTTTAGATATTTGCATTTGGTCTGAGCCCTGAACATGTGTTAAAATTGTGATGCAGAGTAGTCAGTTTTCCTAGGATTTTTCTCATCATTTCACTAGGAAACTATATTCACAGCAGAATGATAAAATTCACAAGTCCCCCTCCTTCCAAAATGTTTAAAGAAATGTGTTTAAAAGTAAAATAGCAAGGATCACGTTTGAATAGCAATAAGCTGTATTGGAGGCCCCATCCTCCCACTGTCTGCAGTAGACTTGGGTTCAGGTTCTTGGCACACAGTTCTTATCCTGAAGATGTTCTGGGCCTGATCTTTCCTTTCATGATTTTCAGAATGTCATTGATTGCAATGAGGAGATGTTCCTGACTGACATAGGTATGAGATCAGGATCAGACCCTCTTTCATACTTCAGTACCAAGGCTCTTTCAGAGCAAACACTATGGCCTACTAAAGCACACTATTGCAGCAATACATCACTATCCCTGATATGCAGCTAAATCCTTTAAGGAATCAACTTGTAAGTACCACAGAGCATAACATGTTGAAACACAGCCCTCTGTTAAAATGATTAAAATTGATGTTGAATAAAGCTAATATCTGCTTTCTTCTCCCAAGTCTAATTACAATGGAACTTCCTTAGAGCTATGAGTAATATTAAAAAAATCTACGAGGAATACAGTTAGTACAGCAAGCCTCTGGAAGAAGCTATGAGTGGGTTTCACTTTGAGCTTGGTATGCATATCAAATTTTTTGTCTAAAGACATCTGTAGGCCCAGACAACCCCAACATTGGCAGAACTTCCATTGTGTGCTGCATCTTTGGTGATGGTCTGGTCACCACAAAGTTGTAGCTTTATTTTATTCTTATTACCCCAAACCTAAGTCACAAAAGGTATTTTTCTTTCATGTTTTCCTTTTCTCATTTTGTGAAAAAGATGTAGATGTATTTCAAAAACTGAAGAGTGAAACAGTAACACAAGTTGGGGAGGTGGAAGAAGAACTGTTGACTGAAGTTTCAGGACAGAAGCTGAAGCAGAAGGAAGAATTTGTTGTACTTGGGAAGTACACTTAGGGTATGTCTACTCTACACCACAATAAAACACCCACAGCTAATCCAGCTCAGAAGACTCAAGCTCAGGCTGTGGGGCTTAAAATTGCAGTGTAGACATTTGGGCTTGGGCTGGATCCTGGAGCCAAATCCCAGGAGCCTGAGTTAGCAACATGGGCTAACTGCAGTGTTTAATTGCAATGAAGACATACTCTTAGTGCCAAAGGAAAGAGATCTGGAGAATTGAAAAGAATAACCCACAGTGCATGAGTGGGACTGAAAAAGATGATCACCAATTAAGTAACAAAATGAAAGGAGAAAAGTATTCTGCATGTGTGTGTCCCTGTCTGCTATATGGTTTTGAAATGTTGGGTCTTATGGAGATAGCAAAAAAGTAACATCCTGAGAGAATGGCAACAAAGCAGAGGGTAGACAGAATATGCATGGAAGAAGGTGGGGGAAGATGAAGTTAGGACTCTGGAATAGATAAGCCTGAGGGATCATGTATGAGATGGGCTGGAGTGTGATAAGAATGAGGGGAGAACATCCAGCGAAGAAAGCACTGGAGGAAGAGGACAGCAAGAAAAGATGTGGAAGACAACAGATAACATGGAAAGAGTATCAGGAGACATTTGACAAGAAAGGGACTGGAAGTCCAGAATGTACAAAGCCATGTCATGGACCAGACGGAGTGGTGAAGAATCCTGGACATCACTGACCCCACGTAAATGGGCAGAGGAGTTGTGAAGTGAGACTTCAGCTTGGTCTAAAGTTAGAGCTTTACCAAACTAACTATGCCTGCTAGAACTAACTTTTTTTTTTAAAAAACAAAACATTTTACCAATATAGCCATGCCAGTAAAAGCCCCAATGTAGACAGAATTATACCAGTATATATTTTTTGCTTCACTAAACTGGCATAGCTAACCCAGTACAACTTTTTAAATGTAGAAAAGGCCTAAGAAGCACAGTAACATCACTTGCTTCAGGGTACATCTATGCTGCTGTCAGAAATGTGACTTCAAGTTAGGTAGGAATATCCATGCTATATTTAATCTAGCTTGTTTAGGGAAAATTAGCAGCAAAGAGCCTGTAGCAGGACCCTGCTATGGGCTACCAACCTAAGTACATACCCAGGGTTCCAGGACAGCTTATGCAACCCGTGCTGAAGCAATGCATCTACTTCTTCACTGCTGTTTATATATTGAGCAAGCTAGATTAAAGCAAGCACAGGTCTGTCTACATAAATTGCAATCCCACCAGATTGCAGTGGAGACATACACTAGGTTAATAGGAAATTAATGATATTTCTGTTACTGGGAGCTTCTTGACTTTAAACACTCAAGTAAGAAGGATGGTCATAGTGGTAAGACCATTTTAGAGACCTGGCTTTAATTCCCAGCCTTGCTACGGAAACCTTTTGTGGTTTTGGTTTTGGGGTGTAAGTCACTTAATCACTCACCCCCTGTGTTTCCTGCCCATAAAACAGCAATACAATTCCACCCTTTGTCTTGTCTATTTTGATTGTATGCAGTTTGTAACAAGAAGTATTTTACTATGTATTTAGGCAGCATCTAGCACAATGGGGCCCTGATCTTAGCTGTGGGCCTCTGGGCATTACTGAAAAAACATAAGAGTAGTAGATATCTAATTTAATTTATTTGGGTGTGTCAGAGAGTAAAATACCTGATCCACAGTGGAGCAGGTACAAACGAAGTGGATATTAGAGGAGATGCATTCCTATTTCCACTTGTGTAGAGCAGGAAAAAGCTTTCCAGTGTGAAAGTACTGCTGTTCACGAGTAACTAGGGTTTTTTTGGGAGAACACTTATGCTAAATATGCAGAGTGTAAATCAGTTTCTATCCTACTTCACTCTCTTAGTACAAAGGACTGGACTAAAATGAGAGGAGCCAACAATCCAGGGACTTCTCAAACTTCACCCTGCTGGATGCCTTTATCATCTTTTGTTGTTTATCTGAGTTTTTAATTCTCCCTGGATGTTAAATCCTAAGGGTGACACATCGAGGGCTCAACTACAAAGTGACCCATAACTTTAACTACTTGTTCAGGTACTCACAGCACCATGGGAAATCAGGCTAAGCTCACACAAATAGCCACATCCAAAACATTGAGGGCACATCTACACTGCACTTTTATTTCGAAATAGCACTTGTTATTTTGAAATAAAAGAAATTAGGTCTACACGACGTTCTCTTATTTCAAAAGGACGGACCTCGTCCTTTCAAAATAAGAATCGTCCTTTTGAAAAAGTAAAACCTCTCCCCCCACCCGAAACGGCTGTTATTTCGAAAGGGATATTTCGAAATAACGCCATTAGACCTATTGTTTTAAAACAACACCGTTGTTTTGAAACAACTGTTCGAAACAGCGGTCCAATTGGCGTTATTTCAAAATATCCCTTTCAAAATAATGGCCATTTCGATCGTGCGGTCTTCCTTATTTCGAAACAAGCCCTTTTGAAATAAGGGTTTTATTTTGAAATAAGCCATTTCAAAAGGACTGATTTCGAAATAAAACTGTGCATGTAGACGTGCCCTGAAAGTTTGGGCCTGCCTAACTGTAGAAACAACAGTAAAGCTTTAAATCCATTCTACTAAAGAACCTGGGATCTTCAAGCTTGTTTTGCAGTGCTAATTGTGCCTAAAAACCCCATGGGAGGCTTGTCAATATTATGCATCTCTTACAGATGGGATAAACTGAGTCACAAAGGTGAAACAACTCACTCATGGTCATCCAGCACAAGGAGCTGAACAAATGAAATGCTGGATTCCAGGCTCCATTAGACACACCACTTTAAATTTAACAAAAAAACCCAAAACCAAAAAATAAACAAAATACCCTACACTTCTCATCCTGCCTTTTTTAAACCAATAGAAATGTGTTGGGAGTGGGTTTAATAGTTCAACAACAGACTCCCATTCCAATATAATTGTAAAGGAGGCCATTTATCAGCACACTAGCAGCCTAGAAATTCCAGTTGTAATCTTGTTTTCAGAATCATTTCTGAATTTAGACACACTAAAATATTTTATATGTCATCTTTCAGAACAGTAAGCTAGACAAAAAGATGCAGTTTCTCCTCTTGGAGTAATGAGAATAGTGATTACAGTAGCAAATTGTCCAGATAGTCCTAAGTGATCTTATCTCCTCTCAGAGAACACGTGACTGCATTTCAAACACTGTGCTGTGCAAAATTGTCATAAGGAGGTGGAGGTAATAGGTGATGGCAATTTACTCACTAGGTATAAAACTTTGTAGTAATTGGCTTTTATAAAACATCTCAGACAAATGAGTTATGTTTTCACAGAATTAAAGAGTATAGATACTCATAGTAGCTACTCTTTCTAAGGAACCTCCACTCATGTACTGAAGGTTCCATGTATCAGTTGTTAACCAGAAAGGAGACTTTGAAGAAAGATCAATCATGAAGGCCTTTTCCTGAAAGATGATTCAACTGATGTTTCCATCTTACAATCCAAAAGTAACCAAAAAAAAAAAAATCTCCAGTATAGTGTTCTATGATCCCCGAGTGCAGACCCTGTCCCTTTCAAAAACCCCTCTTTTGTCCCAAGGAAGGGTAGACATTTTTTGCAAGTAGGGGAGCAAGTAGGGAATTTAACTGGTGAAATGTCATGAGTGAGGGATCAGGTATCTACGCAAGAGGTGAAAGGGGAACTGGTCTGTATCTAACCAGCAAATAAGCACACCGATCCTATGAGATAATGAGACTTCTAAAGAGCTGTGGAGAGTAAGTTGTAGGCCAGTGCAAAGCAGTTGCTGGACAAACAAATGTCCCATGGCACCAGGGACAGAAGGAGAACAGGTCTTACAACTAGAGCTGAGTGCCTAAGTGGGCTTTTGTGTTTCATTTTCAAAAGGGATAGCCATGTTAGTCTAGTCCAGTAAAAAAAACAACAAGGAGTTGTGTGGCACTTTAAGACTAACAGATTTATTTTATTTATATAAATATATTTATAAATATATAATAAAAATATAAATATATTATACAAATATATTTATATAAAAATAAATCTGTTAGTCTTAAAGTGCCATACAGCTCCTTGTTGTTTTTTTGTGTTTCAGTCACCCCATTCCCCACAAAAACATTTAAAGCAAAACTGGTGTTGCTGTTGTGGGGGGAAGGGGTTGGCAAGACAAAAGCAAAAAATCATGAGTGAAACAATGTTTTTTGAATGTTCAGTAAAAATTGACATTTTTGAAGTTTCAGGTATTTTTGATAAAAATTATTTGTTGAATTCAACCTGTATTAGCAAATAGTTTTGGTGCCCTCTGTGGTGTTTTGGACTACCTAGGGTCATTGGGGTTGTCATAGTGATAAATGGGAGGGTCTTTTAGGTGCTAGGGAAACCTGTCTGTGGGTCCTCTCTCTCTCAGTTCTCTTTCAATAAAGACTCCGTACACAGCTCTGAATATGCTGCCTCTCCTTACTGGATTATAATTTCCCCTAAAACTCTACACCCTCAGAAAAGCATTTTTCAAAAAATTTGTTAAGTAAACTTGGCATAGCTGTATTCAAAAACAAACACAACTTTAGCCAATAATGAAGGGGAATCAATAGGAACAAGGGACTTGGGCAGGATGAGGACTGAAAGGAAACATCCTGACAGACACCCTCATGATGGCAGCAAGCGTGCTGCCAGCACTACTGACAAGATGGGGAGGCTGCAGTGCTTATAGGACTCTGCGTGACAGAGGAGTGAACACTTGTTAGTCTTCCACAGGCCTGATGATAAAGGCCACATAACATTGGCCCATGCACCAAGAGTCACCAAAACCTTTGCATTACTCTGAATACATTTTGGCTCAGGCCCCAAAATTGTGATGTATTAATTGTTATCAGTTCCCATAACCCCAAGCACTTATTTCTCAATGCCTATAAAGAAAAATGTAGTGAGAAGAGTACCCTAGCCGACAGAGAAGCATTTAAGAAGCAAATATTAATTGAAGAGAGCAGGTCTTGAGAACAGAATGAGCTGGCAGCGGCTCCTGTGATCATTGTGAATAAAAAGCAATTTAATTCTTAATCAGTCCTGCAGACTTCAGTTGCAGCCTGACACAAGCTAGTGGTCTAAACAGGCCACATTGTGCTGAGAGAGTAGCAAAGTCTGTAGTGTTATCTCCACAGCAGTGATTGCCTGAACTTTACCTGCGTGTCTGCAAGAGACCCATTGAAGCCACATGAGAAATTGTGTGTGTGTGTGTGTGGGGGGGTGTTATGTAAGCCCATGATCACTTGCAATATAAAAAATTAATTCCACATCCTTTCCCACCCCTCCAAATGCCTGGAGTCAGGGCCCCTGCTGTGTCCCAGATCCTCCATGTTTTAACATCTGTTAGGGATTGTATAGTGTGACCTTAAAGTGTTGGCTCCAGCTGTGAAAAAAGCAGAAATGACGATTGCTATCTGAAGGGGAGGAGATGGAAGAGTTCAGGCTCTATTACTGCACTGGTTTCTTCACCAATTAGTGAGGATTTGGTCCTAGCCCATCTTGGCACCCTTGTTCTGTATTGGTGATAGGGTGAATGCTGCTCAATTGGATGCAGTGGGAGTAAAGAAGGGGAAGAAAGGAGGAGTTTTCACTTGGGGATCAATAGAGTCTTATGATCAATCATAAATGATTCACAAGTTTCCATCTCACATTTATTTTAATCTGGTGAACACAGTGCTTTCAAGGGAGAGTCTCTCCCACCCCCCTCTTTTAAACAGGGCATTATGCTCTTTGAGAGCCCGATATCATTAGCCTGAGCACATTCATATACATACCGGGAACTTTGTCATGATGGGGAGAGAGAGGATAGTGCAGTGATTATGGCACTTAGATTTAAGAGACCTGGTTTAATTCTTTGCTCTGGTAACGTGGGCAAGGCCCTAGAGTAAGGGCAGGCCTACTAGGGCTAGTGTTGTTCAGCAGCAGTTGAACCAAGGTACACAAGTTACTTTAAGTAACTCATTTCAGTTCAACTGCCCTACATCCAGCACATCCACTGCTCTGAGGGGAAGGAAAGGGCCTCCCTTTGACTCAGCACTACCCCAGTTGCCAGGGTAGTCTTAGTTGGTTGGCTTCCTGATTGACCAGGTCTTCACAGACCTAATCAGTCAATCAGAAGCAATTTTGCCACCATCAGTGAAAACTAGCCTTATGTCTATACAAGGATATTAGCTCTTCCATATTTCCAGGAAGGGTGGGAGAATAGAGGCTAAGGTGATTGATGATTGAGTACCTTAAAAAAAAAATCCTCAAGGGCAGCCAAGATCAAAAAACACCTGTGCAGCTGAGGGTATTGGCACAGTGGCCCCCTTTCTTATTTTACAGGCAGGGAAAGCTTGTTTTGTAGAGGAAAAGACTAGATGGGACCAGTACATCATATAGTCTGACCTACTATATGGCACAGACCTCTAAGGGGCATCTATGGAGAGACTTTGGTGTACATCTACACAGACAGCAGCAAACTCACTGCCATCAGATTATCATAGAATCATAGGGTTGGAAGGGATCTCATGAGGTCATCTAGTCCAACCCCGTGCTAAAAGCTGGACCACTCCTACTAACTCATCTCAGCCAGGGCTTGGTCTAACTTGGCCTTAAATGTTTCCAAAGATGGAGATTCCACTACCTCCCTAGGTAACCCATTCCAATGCTTCACCACTCTCCTAGTGAGAAAGTTTTCTCCTAATATCCAAGCTTGACCACCTCAGCTGCAGCAGGAAACTATGGCTCCTTGTTTTGTCCTCTGTTACTACTGAGGACAGCCTAGCTCTCTCCTCTCTGGAGCACCCCTTCAAGTAGTTGAAGGCTGCTATCATATCCTCTCTCAGTCTTCTCTTCTGCAGAAGAAATAAGCCTAGTGCCTTCAGTCTCTCCTTGAAAGTCATGTGCCCCAACCACCTAATCATTTTCATTGCCTCCCCCCTTGACTCTTTCTAATTTGTCCACATCCTTTCTGTGGTGTGGAGCCCAAAACTGGACTCAGTATTTCAGATGTGGTCTCATCAGTGCCAAATAGAGGGGAACAATCACATCCCTCGATCTGCTGGCAGCACTCCTACTGATACAGCCCAACATGCCATTGGCCGTTTTGGCAACAAGAGAACATTGTTGACTCATATCCACCTTCCCATCCAGCATAATCCCCACATTCTTTCTACAGTGCTGCTACTTAGCTAATCGGTCCCCAGCCTGAAGTAGTACATGGGATTGCACTTGTCGTCGTTGAACCTCATGAGACTTCATTTGGCCCAGTGCTCCAATTTGTCTAGGTCTCCTTGAGTCCTATCCCTACCCTCCAGCATGTTTACCATTCTTCCCAACTTGGTGTCATCTGCAAATTTACTGAGCGTGCAACCTATCCCATCGTCCAGATCACTCATGAAGATGTTGAGCAGAACCGGCCCCAGGACTGACCCCTGGGGCACGCCACTCGTTACTTGTTGCCAAGTAGACATTGAACCATTGATTTCTACCCTCTGAGCCCGTTGATCTAGCCAGTTTTCTATGCACTGTACGGTCCACTCATCCAAGCCTTACTTCCTTAACTTGCTGACAAAGAATGCTGTGTGAAACTGTATCAAAAGCTTTGCTAAAGTCGAGGTATATCACATCTATGGCTATTCTAGCATCCACATATCCAGTCATATCATCATAGAAGGTGATCTGTTTGGTCAGGCATGATTTGGTGAATCCATGCTGACTGTACCTGATCACTTATCTTCCAAGTGTTTTAAAATGGATTCTTGGAGGACCTGCTCCATGATTTTTCCAGGATTGAGGTGCGGCTGATTGGTCTGTAGTTCCCCAGGTCTTCCTTTTTCCCTTTCGTGATGGCAGGCACAATATTTGCCTTTTTCCAATCATCCAGGACCACCCCAGTTCACCACAAGTTTTCAACAATAATGGCTAACAGTGGTGCAATCACATCAACCAACTCCCTCAGCACCCACAGATGCAGTTCATCCAGCTTCTCTAAGTAGTCCCTAACCTGACCTTCCATCACCAAGGGCTACTCTCTTTCTCTCCGTTGTATGTTACCCTGTATAGTAGCCTGGGAGCTGACCCTGCCTGTGAAGACTGAGGCAAAAAAAGCATTGAGTACTTCTGCCTTTTCTGCATCATCCAAAACAAAGATACCTGCCCCATTCAGTAAGGGAGCTACACCATCCCTGATCCTCTTTTTGTTACTGACATACTTGAAGAACCCATTCTATTATCCTTCACATCCCTTGCTAGCTGCAATTCCAATTGCCCTTTGGCCTTTCAGATTTTATCCCTACAAGCCCATGCAATATATTTATATGCCTCCCTAGTCATCTGTCTAAGCTTCCATTTCTTGTAAGCTTCCCTTTTGTGTTTCAGCTCAACATAGAGTTTGTTAAGCCACGCTGGGCACCTTCCATGTTTGCTGTTCTTTCTGCATATCAAAATGGTATCTTCCTGTGCCCTTAGCAGAATTTCTTTAAAATACAGCCAGCTCTTTTGGACGCCTTTCCCCTGGAGATTAGCCTCCAATGGATCCTGCCCATCAGTTCCCTGAGGGAGCCAAAATCTGCCTTTTGGAAGTCCAGGGTCTGTGTTTTGCTTCTTTCCTTTCTTCCTTTGATTAGGATAATGAACTCTACCATCTCATAGTCACTGCTGCCCAGGCTGCCATTCACATCTACTTTCCCAATCAATTTTTCTCTGTTTGTAAGCAGCAGGTCAAGAGGTACAAGGCCCGTAGTTGTTTCCTCCAGGATTTGTACCAGTAAGTTGTCCTCTGTTAGTCTTTAAGTGCCACAGAACTCCTTGCTTTTTTGCTGGACTAGACTAACACAGCTGTCCCTTTGAATTCAAGAAGCAGCAGTTCATCCTGGGAACTTCAGGGGTACGAGTACAAGAGATGCCTGTATTTCTGACTTGTAAAACTGCAAATTATAGTCAATATCATCTCTTCTCCCTCCTCAAGTACTGAAAATTAGACTTTGGCGTTAGAGACAAAATGTCCCTCCCACACGCACACATGCTGTCATAGAGGTTAATTTCTCCCTTTCAGTATAGAGGTGGTTGCTATTTAGGGGTGCTGAAACATTAGTGGGCTGTTAAGTTGTCTCATTTGTTGCCCCAAAAAACTCGTCTCCTTGACACTGGTCTTCACAGTTAGAGTCATGGTTAAAGGAACCTTGAGACTTCATCTCTCCTGACTTCAAACAGTGGTGGCCTTTTTTACACCTCTCACCACTAGGGGAAATTCATTAAACCTCCATGTATCAAAGAGAACAAAGCTTGACTTGTATTCTTAGATCACCTTCCTATCAGATAGGCAATCTTAAAATATAGGAGGGACACTGTCCACATAGTCCTTTAGAAATAAGTGGGGGGATGGATAAACTTACAGAAATAATACAGATCTTCCATGTGGTCCTCACACTGGGGACTTCATCTCTGTGTCCATTTCCCAATCTGTAAACTGGGAATAATGATAATCACACAGGGGTGAAGAGACTTAATATTTTTAACTCATGAGGTGATCAGAATTGTTCAAATAATGTAAGTGTAGTGTATTCTTTATTAAGACAAGACCCCTGCCCCAACTGATGGATTAAAGGAATACAGATGAATGACCTTAACAATTGGACAAAATAATGCTAAGGGGTACAGAGATGAAAGGGTCAGAGAGCCATATGACAAGGCTGCTGCTAGGAGTTAGCTGGTCTGGTTGTGTAGGTGGGAGAAGGCTGCCCTAAGCATAAAGAAAAAGTACAAGTGAGAAGAGCACGAGAGAGAAGGAGCTGTGAGGAAGAGTAAGAATTAAGAAAAGAGGTCGAGAAAGAGCCATGCAGTGTCCTGAATGTTAAATCCATTTAAGCTAGTGAAAGGATCGGTGAGTTACTTACCGGTAACGGTCCTGTGTCAAGATGGGCTGCTCGGATTCATTCAGTAAGGTGTACATGCCTCAGCGCATGATTGGTTGGAAAACTTTTTAGCCCTAGCCTGTCAAAACAAGGCTGGCGGCCAACGCCCCTGGCCATCCCATGGCTATATATATATGGCCGCAGTCCTGCCCCTCCTCAGTCCCCAAAAGTCACCAACCCTGAGTTGCGGGGACGGTGGGAGGGTTCTGAATGAATCCAAGCACCCCATCTCAAAGGACAGTTCCCAGTAAGTAACCCACTGTTTTTTGAGCACTGCTTGGATACATTCACTAATAGGTGACTGCTAGCCGAACTGAAGAATGGAGGGCAGAGTTGGGCTGTTTTCCCGCCTTCAGCACAGTTGCCTCTGAAACAGCCAAACTCCAGGCCTGGAGGAGCCAGCAGAATAAAAAACAGCCTGGCCTAAGTGTGGAAGGACCAAGGCCTATAGCCCTTGAGTGTAACCTGCCTATGAGCCACAGGACAGAGGGAGGCCTAGAGTCACCTTATTGTTGAAAGAGCAACATCTCAGATTGGTTGGGCACCACCATATAAAGGACATAAGAGGCTGGTGCTAGAGCACCTGGCAAAACTGGGCGACCAGGGTGCGTCCCTTGGTCTTAGGCTCACGATGCACGCCTTAGCTGGTTTGATAGGGAGGCTAAAGTGGAGTCCAGAGTTACTGGCCTATAACGGGAATCAGTAACAGAGAGGGAAAGAAGGAGACCCTTCTACTGGCCCAACTAAGGGGAAAAGGGGTATGGGGTTGTGTGGGAGGAATTGAATAACTAGCCAGCAGGAACAGTTTTATCTGGTGGGTGAATGTCAACACCACAATCGAGGTACGGGATGTCTCTTCAGAGGCCTATGAAGGTGTGGCCACTGGTGGCCGAAGGGATGGGGAAAAGGTGGGGCCAGGGGAAGTTTGTATTAGCCCACTGTGCTAAAGGGCCAAACCAAGACTTTTGAAATGCCAACAGGAAGAGAAGGTCCCATGGCTGGAATGTAGGAAGAACCAGCCTCACTTGGCTGGTTGTGGGTTGGAAGGAGGGGCAAGGCACAATGTGAAGCAGCGCCTCACATGTAAGGTATATTGCCTCTGCAACCAACTGCCTCCCTCCGCTAGGTGGGAGGCGGATGGATAAAGTCCCTGAGTGGATTGAGGCCATAGCTTTCTCCATGGAACATATGAAAGGAGGGAAGGGAGGAATGGTTTTGAAGGCCTCCTAAGTACTAAATAGAAGGAATAATAAAGGGATGGTGGGGATTGAGATAGAAATGTTTATTTCCCTCTGATAAGTACCCCAGAGCCAAGGCGGGCACAGGAGGATAATCCTCCCAGAGAAAAAGAGACACCACATTACGTAAGAGGGGGTGGTAACAAAGCTAAAGGGTTGTTGACTGCCGTGGGCTTGAACTGGGCAAAACTGGGAAGAAACACATGGATCCTGGATTAGGATATTAACAACTGTTTGTCAAAATGCAAGGAGGAAGAACTGCCACCAGTCAACAGCTGTACCAATGGCTCCTGTGGGGTCAGTGGGTAAGAACCTGGCACTAAAGATTAGGGCCAAGGAGCTCTCCACAATGCTTTGGTGAGAAAACTTCGTAATCAGGAAAAGCTGCTCACCGAACTGGGTGAATATTACCCCTAACCGGGGAGGGGTGAAGGTGGCGACATAAGGGGTCTGCCCCCAAGAAGGATTCCTGTCCCCAAGGGAAGGCCTAGGAGTTGTTAGATCTATGTTTCTAGGTGTAGAAGGGGTGTGGGGTTATCAGCATTGCAAGGGGTGAGATGCCCTTGGGTTGTGCGAGTGCAGGGCCCAAAAATCGTGCAACTCACTGAAGGGGTGCACTTGGTCCTGGGTATAGACTGAGGTGTTGCCCCTGGGGCGAACTTGGATGGAACTATACCGATCTCCAATACGACAGAGTGTGAGAGGAGGTGCGTTCACAGCAGGGAATTGGCAAAGTCAAAGGCCTCCCACTCTGGTGTATGGAAGGAGGGTGGGAGTGTGGGTAGGGCAGATGACCAGCAAGGGAGTACCTATCAGCTCCTGATAAGGCAGTTAAGGGAATGCCCACCAATACGACCCCAGGGGACAAGGCCTTAGTGGAATGAGTAAGGCCTGACAGAACTTGGACCAATGAACTCTATCAGACAGGAGCATAAGGGGACCATATGGCCCACCCTGACAGCAAGCCAGTTTGTGGTGTTTATCATTGGTCCTAGGGGGACAGAAGTCACAGACACTCAAAAAAGAGGGAGGGTAGTGTCTGGTATTGGGATCCCCTGTGCTATCCTCTTTTTTTTGGAAGGAAGGAATCCCCCCCCCCCCCCAAGTAGAGGACCCCGAGGTGAAAAACTCAATCTATACCTGGGACTATGGTATGGTCCATTAGAAGAACCCCCTTGGGAGATGTCCCATTGTGCCACTTAGCCGTGGCCTAATGAAGTATGGACCATATGGGGGTGGAGGGGGCAACAGCTCTTCAGATACCATGACCTGAAGGGCACTGGTATTCACACTTGTGGCCTGGTGGGGGGGGGGGAAAGGGTAGCAGGCCTTCAGGATAGGGAAGGATGGTTCACAAGCCCTATCCCATAAGCTATCAGTGGGTATGGGCTGCCCAGGGGGTTGCCGAGAGGCCATTCTTAAGGGAATGCTGCACAGGAAGAGGGATCCTGAAGAGTATCCCAATAGAGCCACTAGAGTTATTTTTCTCAGGGGTGATTTGTGATGTGAGTAGTGCTCTGTGACCGAGTTGTGCTCCCCTTTGAATGCAAGAGATACAAGTTTGATCCCTGTCACCCTCTGAGGGCTCCATGAACTGTAAGCAGAAGGGTATAAAGCCCCAGCATCAAGTTAGCCCAATTTACCTTCAGGGCAAGGGATGGGGGGTGGGTGGGTCAGGATGTCCTCCATAGTGGGGAGAAGGACCCTAAAGGAAAACAAAAACCTGCAGGGCAAAGAGATTGAGGGATGCCCCTGATGGGCTGGCAGGGTGGCTAGAGGGCCTAGAGGGTAGCCTGCCCAGGTATTTTAGTTCCCCTCAGGGGTTCTGGGCACCGCAGAGGGTGCTATCTGACGTTTATGCAAAGAGGGATGCCCCCCTCAAAAGGGGAGGTCCATTATGACCTGCTGGGAGGATGGGGGTGCCTTTGCCTCCCAGAGCCATGCTGCCTGTCTCAGGACCACGGCAGAAGTCATGCTGCAGCTTGCTGTGTCCAAGGCATCCGAGAAACATAACAGCAGGTCTTGTGACACCCTGCCCTCCTCAACAAAAGCATCCTAGTCCACCCTGTTCTCTTGGAGGAGTAGATACCTGAATTTATTCATGGACTCCTGTATGTCTATGATATACCTGGCCACCAAAGCTTGGTGGTTTGCTATTCTGAGCTGGAAGACAGGAGGAGGAATAAGCCTTCTGGTCTAACAGGTCTAATTCCCTCAACTTCTTAGACCTTGGGAGAGAGTTGTGGGGAAAATGTCTGGAATTAAGGCCACTTCCACTACCCCCTGAGGTGGTGTTGGGTGGTAGGCAAGGAAGGGAAAATCTTCTGCAGGGACCTGGTACTTCTGTCCCACGGTGTCAGAGACCAGAGCGATGGACCCAGGAGTTTGCCATCATGCCATAATCTCCTGCATGCTAGGGTGCAGGGGAGCTCTTATGGGCTCAGACGGTGACATGAGCCTAGGGCTAAAGAGAGTGTCACTAGGTCCCACAAAGGAGTGAGCCTCCAACCCCACGTGAGCACACACATGGCAGAGAAAAATCAAAATGCGCTGTGAGGTCCCCTGTATAGGAGCGGGGTCTGGGGTCCAGGGCTCTGTCAGGTACCAGCAAACATGGTGCCAGACTAGGCCAATCGGTACTGTGAGAGAGTGGTGGGGTCTCCTGAGGAGACCACTCATGGGGTCAGTACCTATAAGGCATTAGTACAGAGAACCTTGGACAGGGCTATTTACTCCCCCCACCCCCCGAGACCCCTTCCTCGGGACTCAGGGATCGAGGCTCCCGGGGCTGCATTGGGCTTGACTTCAGTGCTGTGGAAGGGAGTTTAGTTGGCGGGGACAAGGTGGTATGGCTCTGAAGGGAGGCTCTTGGGCACTGTCCCCTAATGGTACCAAGGGCCTCTTCCTGAGCACCTGTTTCTGGTACCAGGGAGCTTGGTACTGAGACCAGAGAGGGAGATCGGTGCCTTTTTCGGGGCAACCAGGCACCCAAAAGGAGGGCCAGTTTGCCCCTCTTTCTGGGCGGTACCAGGGTGGGAGGTGCTGGCAAGCAGAGAAGCGCCTTTGCAGACTCAAAGGCCTCTGGGGTCGAGAGGGAGCCAGTACTGGCTCCTGCTGGTCCCGAGGAGGCGTGGAGAGGTGCTGACACTTTGGTACCAAGGCTGGTACCAGGCATATCTTTTGCGCTCTAGGAGAGCGGCACAAGGATGGTTCTGGTGACAAACTGGCACATGGTGCTTCATGTAGCCCCAAAGCTTCAGGGATAGGCTGCCACGCTTGCTCTGAGGCCAACGCATGGTGCTTTTGCTCCCTTTTATGATCCTAGGTTTAAAGAACTGACAGAGCATCCAGTGACCAGATGGGCTTCACCCAGGCACCGGAGGCATTTCTCGTCAGGATCATCCCACGGGAAGGCCTTGCCACAGGTAGTGCAAAGTTTGAACCCCAGCATGGTAGGCAGCAGGGTGGAGTGTTGTCCCCGCTCCGTAGCCAAGTGCTGCATGGTAGCGTCTTCCAGTGGAACAATGTCCATGAAGAGGTTCTCCCAATCAAGCGAGCGGCTCATGCACAAGGCGAATGACAGGCTGCTTGGTTGATTGCAAGGAGTGGGCTGTTCTGATACCTTTGCTGAGGGTGGAAAAATGGAACTGAGGAGGGCAGGGGCATTGCTGGTGTTGGGCACACTGGGGCACGTGCCCCAGGTCCCAACACCAGTGCCCCGGATCTCCGGCCCAATTGGGCTGGGGATCCGGGGCCCGATCCCTGGCCGGCTGCAGCTGTAGCAGCTCCGTCCTCAGCCGGGGATCCGGGGCCCGGCTGGCCACCCGGCAGGCCCCACTCCCTGGCCAGGGATAGGGCCGGGGGGGGCCATGCTGCTGCAGGCAGCTAGGCTGAGGCAGGTCAGAAGTGGCTGCAGGTGGCCAGGCCCCACGCCTGCGGGTGGCCAGGCCCTGATCCCTGGCCAGGGATGGGGCCACCGCAGCCACCAGCAGCCAGGTCCCAGATCCCCACCGCGGCCTACCCACCCTCAGCAGCATGGGCCCCCCCGGCCCTATCCCTGGCCAGGGGGTGAGGCCTTCCAACTGGGGGCTTGGCCCATGCCCCGGGCCCCTCCCCGCCCCAGCACTGCCTCTGGAGGAGGGGCAGGGCTTCAGCCATATATATAGCCACAGGGTGGCCAGGGAGCGTTGCCTGCCAGTCCTGTTCGACAGGCTAAGACTAAAAAGGTTTGACCAATTGTGCACCTATTACTGAATTTATCTGAGCAGTGCTCAGAGAAGAACTGAGGGTTTCGTAGGATGGCAGGAGAAGGATAACAAGCTTTTCCTTACGCATCAGGTTAATGGCCCGTTGCTGTTCCATTCAGTTAAGTATGTTTGCTCACTTACTGTGACAGATGCAGGAGAATAGAATGTGATGCCTCTACTCTGCACTTGCAGAGCCTCACAGCCTCAGCTGTGAGAGCGTGATGCAGGCTTAGCTCCACAGTCACCCTGTGTGGGTTATTCTGGGATCACTTGACCTCAACCCACACAGCACTGCAGCCATTTTTATCTTGGAACACAGCAACTGTTTAGGACAGGAAGTGAAGACTACTATACTCGATTGAAAGGGGTAACCTAGGGAGGCAGAGTAAGGACAGGAGTTTGAATTTTGATGATTTATTTGTGTTCACAGTGCACACGTTAAATTAAAATATCAAATAGTCTTTCAACACATAGTATTTAGAACCCTAATCCAAGAACCCAAAAGCAAAGACACAGAACAGTTGGCTCTTTAAAACAGATGCATCAGTCAACTTGCTTTGCTCCAGTCTGCCTTCTGCAGACTGAGTTGGATGACACACACTTCCCTGCAAAGCACTAAAGGCTGCAAGCAGGACTGGAAACCATTCAAAAATTAAAGTGATAGCTTGTAATTTTATCAGTTTTTCCTGAACATTGGACCTGGCAAGTATTGCCAGAGTAGGGTATTAGGAGTTCTTGTAAAGGCAAGGACTTGGGTACTTTTCTCTGTGCTACTGCCACTTGCTGCAAGAACTAGACTTCTCAAAGCTGCTCACCCAAGCAGTGACTCAGCCTAAGGCTATTAAGCTTGTATGATGTGACCAGGTCCCAGCACAAGTGAGAAACACTTCTGCCTCCAAGCACAGCCTGTGCATGCATGGGGGAGCCAACCATGCCCCCCAACTCTCCCCTGCCTGCCAGAACATGGCAGAGTGGCATTCCAAGCCCTGTTATTTGCAGGGGCTCAGCATTTGGGCTCCTAAAAATAGGAAATTGAACCGGAATGCTGTGCTCCAGGGCCCACTGTTTTTAAATGATGGGCCATGGAATGCAGCATTCCAGCTCCATTTTCTATTTTTAGGGGGCTCTGAATTCTGAGCCCCTAAAAATAGTGGGCCCCAGAATGGTGTTCTGCCATGTTCTGGTGTATTTAACCTCTGCAGGGGGGCCTGGACCTGCATGAAGGGGGCGCACCAATTTAGGAAGGCTCCAGGGCCACCAAATTATACTTTAACCCCTGCTGCTACCCATAATGCTTTTGTAGATGCCAGGCTGGCAACTTTAGCTGTTAACTAGTCAGGATACTGTCAGTTTAAATCCCATGCCTGGCATTCCCTTAGTGACAGGGCTTTATGTTCTCTGTAGCATCAGGGTCTCTCCCTCTTTTCTTTTTTTAAAAAAAGAACATTAAATATTAAACAAAAATATATTTGCTTTGACCAGGAACAGCTTTTACAAATGTCATCTACTCCAAAATCCCAGATCTCCCCTAGTTTTGAAAGCATCAAGATTCCCAAGCCTTGAGGAGGCAGTAAAATGAGAGCTGGGACTGGAAGTCTTTTGTGCAAAGTATGGCTAACATGAAGCTAAACTTAAGGCTTCAGAGTGTGGTGGGAAGCCCTGTAAATGTCACTTGTGAAAAAGTCCAAGAGCATCTAGATTCTGGCCCAGTGTATTGATTGTGTACAGGAAAGCATATCACTGCTGAGGCCTGCACCCTGGTGAGGAAAGACTAGAGTCATCTTATAGAACCCACAAAAGTTGGGACTCTAATGAGGGCTATGCCAGCTGAGTTTAGCTCCTCTGCTGAGACCTCTGCTGTACTGGAGGGGCCATGAAGTGGCTAATACAGGGGTAGCCAGCAGATGAACTCATTCATTGTGCCTCCTGAGGAGCCCTTGCCAGCAGGGACCCAATTAAAACCTGGAGGAAAACAAAGGTGTGCTTCTTTGACAGAGCCCTTGGAGAAAGCTGGCAGGAATGGTAGCTGCCCTTCCCCCACTGGTGAACTGCCAGCATCCTCTTGCCCACCCCACTCCAGTACTTGGAGTGGGGGAGGGGGAAGCAGGAAAGATAGGAAGGTGATTGCATGGGGTCACAGATGCTCCCCCAAATAAAATAAAAAACTAAGATTACTGACACACTATCCTATTAAAATCCAAAAGGGGCAGCCGTGTTAGTGTAGTTTAGTAAACAAACAAACAAAACAAGGAATCCTTTGGCACATGAAGACTAAAATATACTTATTGCATGAGCTTTCTGAGAGAAAATCCCACTGCATCAGATGCTTTGAGGAGCATCTGACGAAATGGGATTTTCTCCCTTGAAAGCTCATGCAATAAGTATATTTGTTAGTCTTTAAGTGCCACAGGATTCTTTGTTTTATCAAAGCCACTGTTCCCAGATTATGCAACTTCCCCCACCCCAGCTTTAAGCACTGCCTTCCTAGGCAAAGCACTTATACATATGTGTTTAGAGCTGATGAAAGCCCTTGCAGAGCACAGCTAGTTTCAAAGCTTCTGCAAAACCTAGAGACAATGCTACATATTCCTGAGCACCACCTCTAGCTGTTTACATAGAGAGCACACAGTTGCAACAATAAGTTGCCTTTGCAGCCACTGGGGTGGATCTGGCCCCACACATATGCATGCAGGAAAGTCTCTGTGTGAAAGGGACTGATTCATCTTTCTCTGAAAAAACAACAAGGAGTTGTGTGGCACTTTAAGACTAACAGATTTATTTTTTGCATGAGCTTTCGCGGGAGAAGATCCCACTTCCTCAGATGCTTCGAAGATGGGTGAACTTACAGAAAGGAATGAAACTAAATGCAAGGGGGTGTAAAACATAGGATCAGGTCATACAGGAACAGTGATCTCTGAATTTTGTGGTGCAGGGAGTGACCCATCTCTGCTTGGATTCTAGCTGGAGCCTGAAGATGCTGTTATTTCCAAGATGCCACTTTCAGATATTTATTCTTTAAAAAAATGCATAGCCAGAAGGGCCAGATTTTTCTCTGTGTTTGGAAAACTGCAAGACTCCTTTCCCTAGACATTAGACAGCTGCCTACTGCTGCTCACTAGAAAGCCAGGCACAAAGATAAATACAGCCAACATGTGGGCTGACACTATTAGGAAGGGGTTTCCATAGCAACAGCCACCTGAAAGGCCTCAGATCTTAGGTGATACAGCTATATCTATAATAGAACAGACATGACTGGTTGCACAAGTCTGTTTCTAGCCACTGCAGTTGGACAGAAGCAGAGGAACTCACTCCTTTGCTATCTGCAGCACTTTCAGGCAAGTGCAATGCTCCATTGTGTCATATACTAGGTTGTTCAGACATGCTGTAAGTGCCATTAACTGTAGGGAAATGAAATCCTTTACTGGCACAACCCCAGAGCTGTACCTCTCCCGACTTGGTAGAAGACTTCTTGTTCTGCAAGGGAGTTCTGCTGAAGAGGTTCCCTTCCAGTGATATTCTCTTCATCCAGGACAGATGGGATTTGAAGGCTCTAGAGCTGTGTTGGCTCTTTGCCCCCAAATGCATAGCAGCACTGTTCTAAGTGTTCCAGACTCCCAGGGAAGGACTTAAAGGTAGGATACTTGGTTGGCATCTAGATCTCCAGGTTGCACTGTAGCAGCGGTTCTTCTTTGAGCACTGCTCACATCATTCTGTTATAGGTGTCTACGCACTGCAGTAGCACATGGTCAGCTGGAAAACTTCTGCTCTACTCTGTCCAGTGACCCTGTGCAGACAACACCCCCCCTGTGTCATATGCCCACAGCTATATATATGACCCTACCCCTCTCCAGTTCCCTCTTCCACCCTCAGCAATGGTCCTGGAACATCCTGCCCTTGCACTTGTGTAAGCACCTGTCTGATTTATGCTGAGATTTGAGGATCTCTTTATCTCCATCACTCCTCCGAGGGCCAAGCCCAGCAATTCCACCCAGCGCCTGGAGAAGCCCTGCACTGGTTCACCTACACCCATGCTGGGTTTCAAGCCCTGTGCCAGCCTGCAGTAAGGCCTTTCTGCTGAGCAACCCTCATGAGAAGTGCCTCAAGTGCCTGGGGGAGTCCCACTGAGTGGACAAATGCTCCATACGTCATTCCTTCAAATGAAGGACCCAAAAGGACAGGGAGCAGAGGCTGCAGAGCATGGCTGGGGAGCAGGCCTTACAGTTGGCACCAAGTGTGTCAACCTCAGTGAAAGGCCCATGGGCTCTATGGTCCCATTCAGCACCGGCTCCTCCATGGTGCTGATCACCAGAGCACCTGAAGAAGCCCCATTCAGGGTTGGGCTTGGCACTGGCATCCCATTGGGGCAAGTCAGGGTTGCCAGCACTGACCACAGCGCAGGGGCGAAGGCAAGATACTCTGCTCCTTCCATTGATACCAGAGGCCTTTGAGGCTGCAAAGGCCCTGATGCAGACCCCAATCACCATGCTGGTGAAAACTAAGAAGTCAAGGGGTAAGCTGGTATTCTTCCCCAGGAGCCCTTGGAGCAAGATGCTGAGTCCAGGGCTTGGGACCCAGCACTAGGGCACAGAGAACCCACCTGGCACCAGGTCTTGTCCAGAAGCCCACTGGTGAAGCAGTCGGAGGTCCCCCATAGTCCTTCATTTGTACTGCACAGGTCTTCCCCAATTTCACACTCCAGGGATCATGCACAGGATACTTGTCATAGGAGAGCATAACCCCCCTCCTCTTGGAGCTGGAGCAAGAGCAGGGTGAGTACCTGACCTTCTCTGGAGTCCTCTCCTGAGTGCTTCTTCTCAAGGTCCCAGGGCTCCTGGCGCACAAGGTCCAAGTCCAGCTCTTCCTGCAGGTCTGGTGCTGAGAGTTGGCACTGGTGAATGCCAACCCCATCAGCGCTGACATCTTCACTCTCCAAACCTGTGGGTAAACATTGGAGGAAGCGATCCCTGACTCCTCCCCGGCAGGGGGACTTGCGCACCAGCTCCTCAGTGCAGGCGGCTTTGGCACCGGCATCAACCTGTTCTGCCTCCCCAGCACCAGGGAAGGGTCATCGCTGCTCTTGAAGCCATCAGCACGATGGCACTAGGCACCACTGGCACAGAAGCCAAATCCCTCCATAAGACTCAGTGCAGTACACGTTTAAGGACTGGTCTAGCCAGTGGATAGACTGGTCCATGCAGGAGGACCCTATGACACCGGGCTCTTCCAGGCATTCCTCCTCATGGGGTTCCCACTACCCGATGGCTTCCGGCACACTGCATCAAGAGTCCTGTCTTTGTCCATGGACAAGACTGCTTGTCAGAGGTCGTTGTCCTGCAGGGATGACCCATGCAACCACCAAGAGCGCCTGCGTCACATGGTGACAGATCTGGACTTGAAAACAGAGGTGATTAAAGAGGACTTTGATTCCCTCTTTGATGTGGGCAATGCAACCCCTCTAGCACAGGTGGCCATCCTGCTGCATGACAGGGTCTTCAAGATCGCCAAGGCCCGCTGGCAAACCCCCTCTTCAATCCCACTGGTCTCAAAAAACAGCCAAACGAGAACACCATGTCCTCTCAGATAGGTTCAGCTCCTTATTTAACCATCCCACACCTGGTTCATTGGTGACGGACATGGTGAACCAGATGGAGCGACAGGGACAACTGGCCAACACTCCGAAAAACAAGGAGGCCAAGAAATTGGACCTCTTTGGCAGAAAGGTCTACCCCACCTCAGCCTTCCAACTTCGTATCACCAACCACCAAGCTCTCATCAGGTGGTACATTTTCAACCTCTCAAAGTCCATGGAGCACTTCAGGGACTTGCTCCTACATGAGCATGTGAGGGACTATGATACCATGCTAGAGGAGGGCATGCTGGCATCGCGCAATGCGTTAATGACTTCCTGGGATGCATTGGACATGCTGAGCCATGGCGTGGTGTCAGGAGCAGCCATGTGGAGAACTGCCTGGCTGCAGGGTTCTGAACTCTCCCTGCAGATGCAGCAGGCCATCCATGACCTCCCCTTCGAAGGGCTCATGCTGTTCACGGAGTAGACAGACTCCAAGCTACATGGAATGAAGGATTCAAGGGCCACCTTGAGATCATTGGGAATGTATACCCCTTATGGGGTCAGGTGCTCTTTTCACACCCAACAGCCCCAGCAGCAGCCCCAGCACCAGCAGCAGCAACAACAGGGCACAATGGCAGAGGTCCTGTCAGCCTTCCTAATGTCACCTCAGGGGAGGCAACAGAGACAGGAGCCGGGGGGAGGGGGGGTGAATGGGACCTTGGCCTCAAGGGAACAGTCAGGCACCCCACCAGGGGGTAACAGCTCCCTCCCCTCAAACCAAAGACAGAGATTCTGACCTCATGCTGGAGGGCTGCGTTACAACTATCTGCAAGTCCCCATCCTTCAGGAATCAATTAGGCCTCTTTTACCACCAATGGGACCAAAAAAAAAAAAAAAATCATATCAGACCGCTGGATCCTAGAGACAATTTCCAGAGGCTACTCTATCCAGTTCAGATTCAAACCATGGGACAGAAAGCCACCCCTTCACAGCAAATCTCAGGACCCATCCCATGAGCTTCTGTTATGGTGGGAGTGCGAGAAACTACTCTCCCAGGGGTCTATAGAAAAGGTTCCCAGAAGGGAAAGGGTTCTGCTCAGGCTACTTCCTGGTACCCAAGGCAAATGGTGATCTGAGGCCTATTCTGGACCTCTGGACCCTAAACAAACACTTGAAGAAAATAAAATGCAGCATGGCTCTGCCACAAGTCATCCTGGCCTTAGACCCTGGGGACTGTTTCACAGCCCTAGACCTCAAAGATGCTTACTTTCTTGTCACCATGAGACACAAACACAGAAGGTTCCTCCACTTCACCATGGGGGGAACCCATTTCCAGTTCACTTCACTCCCGTTCAGTCTATCCTTGGCCCTGAGAGTGTTCACCAAGTGCATAGTGGTGGTGGCAGCGCACTTAAGGAAACAAGGCATGAGGACCTGTATCTGGATGACTGGTTAATAAGAGAAAGGTCTAAGCATCAGGTGAGATAGTGTCCATGTGACCTGACAGCTGTGCAAGCTGCTTGGACTGCTCATAAACCTACAAAAGTCAAAGTGCTCTCCAACAAGGAGAATGGAGTTCATCAGGGCCTTCCTAGGCTTGGTAAAAGGGACAGTATCACTGCCCCTATCTAGGTTTCAATCCATGTACACCAGCCTCTCAGAGCTTCACTGTGGCCCGACCACGTGCTGCCTCCATAGCTGTTATAAGGACAGCCTGCCTACGCATGAAACCATTCTAACAGTTTTCCATCCTCGGTGACACCCTTTGAACAAGGTGGTTACTGTCCCACACAAGGTCCTGGCAGAACTGATAATATGGCAGGACCAGCAATTTGCCTGTGTGTGGAGGGTCCCCTTTGAGACCACAAGCCCTTTGGTCACCCTCGTCGTTAATGCCTCAGACTGGGGCTGGGGAACCCACATCATGGGGGGCCTGTCCACTCAAGGGACTTGGTCAACCAAGAAGACTCTACTCCACCTAAATGTATAGGAACTCAGGGCAATCCACCTAGCATGCATGGAATTCCTGGACATAGTAAAGGGGAAGACGGTCCAGGTCCTGATGGACAACACAGGAGAGATGTTTTACATGAACCACCAGGGAGGGGTGGGCTCCCCTACACTGTACAAGGAGGCATCCTTCTTATAGGAACTGGCTCTGAAGTACAATTTCACCCCGACAGCAGCCCATCTCCCAGGGTCTATCAGTTTCTGAGTGGACTCAGCATGGACTTTCTCCCCCATCACGAGTGGTCTCTACACTCAAAAAGTAATGGCATACTTATTCAAACTCTGGGGAACTCCTCAAATAGACCTATTTGTGACATACCAGAACCAGAAATGCCCCTGGTTCTGCTTGCTCAGGGGGAAGGGACCCCTGTTGGATGCATTCCTCATCACAGGGGTGGGCCCGCTATTGTCTGTATTTCCCCCCCCAATACCTCTTGTCCACAGAGTCCTCCTCAAAGTAAAGAAGGACAAAGCAGACTTAATCTTGAAAGCTCTGGCCTGGACCAGACAACCCTGGTACTTCACCCCATGGGATGTTTTGATAGTTCCTCCAATATACCTTCAGTGCAACACTGCCTGTGACACCTAAACCCACATGTCCTGCACCTGATGGCATGGAGATTGGATGGTTAAATGCCAGCAAAAGATGCTGCTCAGAAAAGGTCCAGCAGGTGCTAATTGGTAGCAGGGAACCCTCCACTAGGGCCACCTATAGTGCAAAGTGGAATCGTTTCTCCCTCTGGGCTAAATCTAGGGGAGTGTCTCCAGAATCAGCCCTGATTTACCTTCTACTTGACTACATCCTAGACCTAAAGGAGAGGGGTCTCAACACCTTCCCTTAAGGTACACCTGGCAGCAATTTTGGCTTTACATAAGACTGTAGATGGACTCTTGGTCTTCTCCCACCTTATGGCAGCAAGATTCCTGAAGGGGGTGGAAAGGATCTACCCAACCCCTAGGAGCCCCATGCCACATTGGGAGCTAATGCGGTACTCCAGGCCCTGACTCAACCACATGAGCCCATTGACTCATGCACTTTCTTGGTCTTATCATGGAAAGTAGCCTTCCTAGTAGCTATAACCTCAGCTAGACACGTTTCAGAGCTAAGGGTCCTTTCCTCCAAACCCCCATACACTACCTTCTATGCAGACAAGGTGCAACTGTGCCAGCATCTTGCCTTCTTACCCAAAGTGGTTTCTCCTTTTCACTTAAGCCAGGCTATCTGCCTCCTGGTATCCTTCCCCAATCCCCAGGTAAGAGAACCAGAGGAGATGGCACACCTTAGATGTCAGAAGAGCATTATGGACTTATATGGAATGAACATGTCCATTCCATAGAACATCTCAACTACTTGTGGCAGTCACTGAATGCAAAAGAGGCCAGCCAGCGATGACACAGTGTATCTCAGCTTGGATAGTGAACTGTATTAAGGACTGCTACAAAAGATCTAATACCCTCCTTCTTGGAAGGGTCAAGGAACACTCAAGAGCCAAAGCATCGTACACAGCTTTCCTCTACAGATCTCCTGGAGAGGAATCTGCATGAGCGGCTTCCTGGTCATCAGTTCACATGGACTATCATGTAGTGCATCATGAAGAACAGGTGCAAGATGCCACTGCTTTGGGCAGAGCCATTCTCAAAGCAGGGAGGCAAGAACTCTGCCCACCATCCTAGGTATGGCTAGCAGTCACCTGTGAGCAGATGTGAGCAGTGCTCAAAGAACAAGGGGTTACTTACCAGGAAATGTCCTTCCTAGAGATGGGCTGCTCACATACATTCTGCACCTTCCTTCCGTCCCTGCTACTTGAAGTTGGTGAAAGAGGGGACTTGAAAGCGTCAGGGGAAGTGTCATATCTATATCTATATCTATCTGCGGGTGCACAGCACAAAGGGGGCATTGAGCACTGACCCTGCACAGACAGGCTAAGGCAAAAAGTTTTCCATCTGACTGTGTGCTGTGGTACATAGGCACCTGTAACAGAATGTATGTGAGTAGCCCATCTCAAAGATGGACGCTTACTGGTAAGTAACCCCTCGTTCTCTGAGCAGCTGGTAAGGGACTTCATGGATTTGGTAAGGTCATGGTGAACCCAATTTCCTCTTCCTGTTTTGTGACATGAATCAAGAAGGCCAGCAACAGCAGCAAGTTGTAGGGCTCATAGCTGGTTGCCTACAAAACTAGGAGTAATTTGGGAAACAGTATTTTTATGGACGTTAATCTACCCCTGCACTGCATGGCAAGCTCTGTGTGCTCAATACACACACAGGAAAAACAATACTGTCTTCTACCCATTGCCTCTGACAAGGATCACTGTGCTTGTTACCCACACTGAGTAGCTGCTTGGGCTGCATGGTGTTGATGGGGGTGGGGCACAGAGGGGTCATTTTGCCATTTAGTGCCACCATAATTTCTTGTGCCTCCATCTTTGCTATGCTATAGTGGCTCTTAAGACTGGAAAAAGGAAAATACAGTAACTGCCTCCCAGTAAAATAGTTTTTTTACCAGTAATTTTTCTTCAAAATGGTGCAATTTCAGCTCTGAACAAACTAGTGCAAAACAAAAAAACTAGCAATTCTACAGCTTGTTGGTATCCATCCTCTCTCTTGACCCACTCTTTATTGATAGGAAGGATCTGACTGATAAGGTGAAAGTGAAATATATAGACTATATTTAGAACAAAGCACAGTATTGTCTAGGAGAGCTTATTTAACAATAGCAGATGCTTTCTCCAGTGGTTCTTGTAATGATGGGTGGGTGGTTGCATTTTCCTCTCCTCAAAGGCAGATTCCAAAAACCTCACCTCACTGAGCAATACCTCAAACTTCATTAACACCTTATTTTTCCCCCCCCCCACAAATAAGTTAGATTATATGGTAGAGTGGAGAGAGCAGTCTGATCCTTGTCCAAACCCTTAGACCCGGGAATAATTCTACTCCCAGCTGGGGGGAAGACCAACAGCTTACTGGCCTAAGTCAAACAGATTTGTGTGTGGCTGGAAGGGGGTTTGGGCTTGAACCAGAGTCTAAGCCTGGGCTTAAACTGCAGTTGGTGGAGGACATTGCCACAACTAAAGAAAATAGGGAATTTCTGCAAGGATTTCACTCAGGCTCCCCTATAAAACATTGAAGATGGCTGAGGGGCTAGAGCAGTAAACTGGAGTTCCAGATACTCAAGTTCAGTCACTGTCTTAGCTGCATCTTTCTAATCTTGGAGAAGTCATTTAATCCAGTAGTTAACAAAGGGTACTCATATCCCTAGGATATACAGAGATCTTCCAGGGGCTACATCAAGTCACATAGATATTTGCTGAGTTTTACAACAGGCAACATAAAGACTACTAGCAAAGTCTATCAAAATTAAGCTTTTATACCATTATTTATACTGCTCTATAGACACTATACACTGAGATACAAGTATTATCTTTCATTTGATAATTATAGGGTAAAAATGAGAGCATAAGCAATTTTTCAGTAGTAGTGTGTAGTGACACTTGTGTCTTTTTATGCTCTATCTTCTAAGCAAGTAGTTTAAATGAGGTGCTACTTGGGAGTATGCAAGACAAATTGGACTCCTAAGAAGAGACTAGTGGTATGGAAAGGTCAAGACCCTCTGACTTAACCTACCCAGTGACTCAGTACTTCATATATAACTATGGAACAGCACTTCTCTATCTTAAGTGTGTTGAGGATAAACACTCATTAATGATTATGAGATGTTATCATAATGAGAGACAGATGGTGGCTTTAGATTTTATAACAGACACCTTGTTATGAGGGACCTTCATAATTTCATCCCATCAGACTGGTCAGTGTTCAGCTCAGTAGTGAAAAGCTGCTAGAGGTTCTGTGGTCACATCATACAGCTTTCTTCTCCTCCTCCTCTCATATGTAAGCACATTTCCACCCACACTCTAGAAGGTCTCCTTGAGCCATACCAGACATCCATTATATTACTCAGCTCTACTCGCTTCAATTCCTAAGAAAATCCAAGACATAAGCTGATGTGCCTTGGTTTTATGGTTAGGCAGAGGACTAGGAATCAGGTGAGCTGAATTTTATTTCAATGTGTGCCCATATATGAATTTAGGAAAGGTCTACTAGCCTGACTAAAATGGGAGGGAGGAAAGAACTGGGCCCTTCACCTCCATCTCCTTCCCCCTAGTGGTCTTGCGTGAAGTGCTGTTGGAAGGCATTACTAAGTGCCACTACTTCACAAAGGCTTTCACTGCTGGGCAAAAAATAATAGTGACTCCAAAACTCTAGCTGTGGTAGTCTGAGAGGTTACCCTGGTTATTTTTAGCCCACCAGCCAACAGCCTGCTTGTGACGTGTCCCTGTGCTACAGTCAGTGACAGTTATTTTGGTAACACACAATGTCAGACGAGTTCACAGTCAGCTACTTGGGTGGGTGTTTTGGCTGGCTGCAGGTTTGTGGAAACAGAAACATGCCTGCAAATGGCATGCTGTCATTTCCTGACTCTGCTACTGCACAACTAGGCAGAGGCAACACTGGAGCATCTCTGGGATTTAATAGATCTCCTCCCTGCAGGAGGCTATGATAGCTCACTATTGGTGGGCCAAGTGTGAGGACCATGTTTTAGGTTTCATTCTGGGATCTCAAGCCCAGACTAATCAATAGCCACTCACAAGGTCAACCTTCTACTTCATGAACTACAGACAACTGGGAGAGATTAACATGCAAAATCAGCCTGATCATTTAGCACTGAAAATTAAGACATGTAAAGGCAATAAGTTTATGTCAACATTAATGTAGCACCATGGGTTGCAGCTAAAATCAACAAAGCTCTGATTGTGTTAAATGCATTTGCCCCTATAGAGGGTGGACTCACCACTGTCATGTCCTCTCATGGCTGTCCATGGTGTAGCAAGTTTTTACCTCTCTCCCTTCTTACAGCTGCTTCCTGCCATGCAGAAGTCTCATCTTGTGACTTTGTCACATGTTAGTTCCACTCCTTCCAGAGTCCTGGAAAGACCACCAGAGTCCAGTATCCTTAAAATACATCTTTAGACCCACTCTGAGACTTATGGGTCTCCACACCATCCCTACAGGGCCTTCTCTGGTAGCTAGCAAGGGAAACCAGGCACTGTTACTGTACTGAGTTTCCAGGCAAGGACTCTGTAGCAGCCAAAGTCGGCTGTGTCAGATTCCATCTGGTGCTTCCCTGGACTTCTTCCTCCCCTAGTCTGTCAGGGTCAGGACTCACAACAATCTCTCCAGGCATCTCTCCATAAATCTTGAACCAGCTTCTGCCCTCCTTTAGCTTGGCCTTTCATGCCTCTTAAATTCATTCACTGAACACCTTCTGGTCTTTGGAAATTCAGAGCAGGCCTTTTATCACAGCCCCACACCATCACAGCCTGCCCCACCCCAAGAGGCTGCTCTGTGTCTTCCCTGCCAGCCTTCTTCTAAACCAGGGCTAATTTTCCCCTGGGCTGCTGCTTATCCCTTGACTGGCCCAGCAGCAGCAATTTCCCCCTTTCTCATAACAGCCTTTATTTGCTCTGCACTTTCTTTATAGACACCACCCAGCTCCTTCCCCAGCTGGGCTTCATCTTTAATTAAGCGTGAACAACCCCCCAGGAGCAGCCAGATGGACAAATTGCTCTCTTAGTGCAACACTAACCCTTTCAGAGTCAAGCTGGCATATAGATCTCTAATACTAGCCCACCCCTAACAGCCAAACACAGATGAGAAAGAGACAGAAAAAGAGGGGAAAGGAAAGAGAGATGGTGATTATGGTCAGATTTGGGTATAGAGTGGTTAAGTTAGGCCTCAGTCAGACAGGAGCACTCTTTTCCATGGACATTCAATAGGATGGAGATTGGTTCTGTTTGATTCCCTCTCTCTTAGGGGCAGCAGTAGATGAGCAGGCAGGGACCACATCTAGGGTATGTTGTCAAAGTCCAAGAAACACCCTGACCAGAACCAGATTTAGAGGCAGGCAACCTAGGTGGTTGCCTGGAGTACTGGTCTCAGATTGCTGTTTTTGTTGTTAGCTTATAAACTTAGAGGAAACCAATTATTTTTATTTGCTTATATATGGCATGAATAAACACAGATTCACAGATCCTAGCATACCAACTCATTATCTTGCATGACAGTGATAACTCATGCATGCAAATTGTGCACCAAAGTGCTGAAATGGGCTACAAATGCAATAAAAAAAGGCATCCAAGAGTTTAATGAAGGGTGGGGGTGCAGCACAGAAGATGCCTCTCACTTGGGGTGCCATTTGGGCTAGGGCCAGCCCTGACCATGACCAGAGCTAAACTTGCCTAAATGCCTGTTAGATCCACTACCTGCAGTGGGAAAATGGAATAGACACCAATGCATAGATTGTTGGGGTTCATTTTTTTGCCTCATTTCTCTCTTTTCTCTACAAGCCCATTGGTTTTGTAACTCTCTTTAATCCAAAACAAGTAAGGAGTCCCGTGGCACTTAAAGACTAACAAATTTATTCATCCCATGAGCTTTCATGGGAGAAAATCCCACTTCATCAGATGTTTTGAAGATGGAATAACTTACAGAATGGGAGCAAAATAAATGCAGGGAAGTGTAAGTCATGTGATCAGGTCATACTGCAATAGCAAATCAAAACAGTGTTCAGATATATTCTGCCATCAGCCCTCATGGCAACCATGGAAGATTCCAAGAGTTCTTTGACTCAAACTCTGTCAAATTCTAGGCCTTGATTTGTTTGGAAAATGTCTCTATTACGTATAATTTAGGCACACCTCCCCTGTGAACCCTCTGCACCTATCAGCAGCACGTTTCCCTGATTCCCAAAGCAAGTCAGTCTCAGCTGGACTCTAGTCATGGAAGTAAGACTTTCCCTTAAGTCCAAGGAACTTGTCCATAGCTCTCAAACCATCATGACCATCTCTACTAAAGGCATCTAAAACATCACAGAAAATTTTCTCTAAAACAGAAAATGTTGATACTATAACTTCTTGGAAAATTTTGTTATTTGTAAAAAGGTCATTTTGATGGAAAAAAGCTTTTGTGTGGAAAAAGTCTGACCAGGTTAGAACTAGCATACACTAAACTAGCATCAAACTAATATTTCAACAGCCAGAGAGTCCTTCTGTCGGATCCCACTTGTTGCCTGTTATGAGAAATGGGCTTCTATGAAGCCATTTCTTGTCTGTTGAGCTTCAGGTGGCCAAAGACTAAACACATCATGTCTAAGCAAGCAATGGATACTGCACTATGAGGGGAGGTGCAACACATGCACCTAGAAGGAGAAGCCTTCCAGTTTTATTTATCCCAACTGGAAGTGGCTGTGCTCCATTTGTGACAAACCGTACGGTCATGGTGGTTTCTGAAGTGGAGATCTCTGCTAGTAGCTACTAATCATAATTGTCACGTGTGAAACAGGCCTAGTTTGAGCACAAGGGAGGTAAAGGCTGGTTTAACCTTATGTGACTTAGCACTTACCCTTCCTTCACTGAGGCTCTGATTTTGCAATGCAGCAAAGCCCTGTTGATTTCAGCTTCAATTGCACACAGTGCTCTTTTCTTCCTGTCTTAAACCTTTGTACTATAGCATTTCTAGCCAGCGGCCGCTCTAAAAAGCTGCCTCATTACTCTCTAGGGACATCAGTATCTCAGTGCCTGAGGGGCGCTGTGTATGTACATCCTTCAGGGTGGAACTTAATGGTGGCTAATTTGATTTCTTCATTTTCTTCCATGCTCCTCACGCCGAACCTGTGCTGTGTCCCATAGGAAGTGATCATACCCTGTTACTCAGTACCACTCCCCTCTGATGGGAGCAAGTGGATGTGGTGTCAATCTGTCTAAAGTAGTAGAAGTCTGTAGGGTGGACCACAGTGTTATTGCATTCTCTGTTCCTACTATGACAACAGCTGCTTATTGCTGGTGCCGGTAGCACCCTGGGTGCATTGCAGTGCTAAAAATGCTTCTGTGGCTGAGCCCAATAGGCACTAAGGCTGGCACAGCAGGTCCCAGTAATCAGTCAGACACTTGGCTGATGTCGAAAGGCGTTCTGCTAGGGCAGGCAAGAACGGGAATGACTGCAAACATTCTAAGTGCCACGATTTCAAATGTTATAGTTCAAAGCAGCCACTAGCTGGTCTTATTTAGGTTTGGGGTTGGGGAGAGTTCATGCAAGGGTTAGGGTTCTCCAGGCAGGTCTAGTCCCTAGGATATGGTCTCCAGTCCAGTTTGATATTCAAAGCAGATAGGACTACTTGTGGGTTTCCAGGGCAGGATCATTTAGTACAGCCTCTCTCATTGGGGCTGCTCTGCACTGGCTCTCCGTCCAGTCTCTTCTGCTACCCCAGAAGTCCAGCATAGACCTGCTCTATCTGATTCTGTAACATCTGATTCTTCTTCGAGTCCTGCTCACATCCATTCAGATGTAGGTGTCTACGTTCAGCAGTGCACAGATGCCAGAACCCTTTTTCCCAAGCTTGTCTCCACAGGATCAGAGGCCACTGCCCCCTCCGGCCTGTGCACCTGTAGTGTCTATTGGCGGCCCAGGCCCAACCCCCCCTTCAGTTCCGTCATTTCACCCAAGCAATGGTGTTTTGGAACTGTCCTTCCTTGCGTTTCTGGAAGAGAGTACCTGTCTCCACCCTGGAAGACTTTCTGAAAAACCTCTGTGTGGACATTTCATCTCTGATCCTGAAGAGAGCCAAGCAACCACCTCAGCTGGACCTCCAGGACACTATGCACCCAGGCACTGCTTCACACATGCTGGGATTCAAGCCCTGCGCTGCCTGTGGGAAGGCCTTCCCAGTCTCAGACCTGCATGAAAAGTGCCTGAAATGCTTGGGCAAAGGCCACAGGATGGATAAATATAGGATCTGTTGGTCCTTTAAGCCATGGACCCAGAAGGAGTGAGAACACTGACTTCGCTCCATGGCCTTAGAAGAAGCCTTGTGACCAGCTCCAGCACCGTTGGCGCTGGCCATATCGGCATGCACACAGTTGTCCCCAGCCCAGCCCCAGCAGAGATCACCAGTGCTGAAGCATAAGGTGGCCTGTTCTGGGTCAGACTCTGCCAGGGGAACACCACCCAATGAGGCACCACAATAATGGCATCCATCCTGTTCTCCAGCTCGGGCACCACACAAATCTCTGCTCCCGGAGATTGTGCTGCCATTGACATAGAAGGCCTTTGAGCCTGCTGAGGCCCTCCGGCACCTACCCGACCCCACCGCCCCTAGACTGGTGGTGTCCAAGGGCAAACCAGCCCTTTCATCAGGAGTCTGGCCAGGCCCTATCTCTCAGAATGGGCCTTCAGCACTGGAGATGGCAGCGCATGCTCAACCTCAGCACTGTCTCAACACCACTCAAACTTGAGCTGGGACTCCGAGTTCCCCACCGTGGGGCAGAAGGACCATGGAGCCAGTCCGATCCTGCAGAGGGCACCTCAATCTCGAGAGCTTTCACCATCAGGCTCAGAGTGGGAGGAAGAGGAGGGGTCCATGGGGTTTTCCCCCCTCACTTCATCTCAGGAGAGTTCAGTCTCCATCAGGGTACCCCTCGATGCCAGGTCTCGATCTCCCTCAGAGACATCCAGGTCGGGATGCCAGAACCGAAGATCCCAGTCTCCATTAGTACCAGCCATGGTGCCGCCAAAACCATCTGGAAAGTGCTGGAGAAAATGTTGCCCTTCTTCTCCTTTGCACGGGGACCCCAGAGGCGAGGCCCAGGCACCATCAGTACCGATCCCATCAGTAAAGACAGGCTACTCACCATGTTCCAGCCGACACAGAGAGAGGGACCATCATTTGGCTCAGCACTGCTTGGAACCAAGATGCGATCCAGCACCGAGGACCTTCATGGATTGAACCTCCCAATGATCCTACGGGAGTCCAGGGGGATCCTCCCCGGGGGCTCCTGAATCAAAGGCCTCATCCAGACCATCCTTCCTAAGGGGGTCCAGGGAAGTGGGTAAGTCTGAAGGGGATTCAGAACGAGAGCTTTCCCCTTCAGAATCACAGCGCAACACCTCCAGGATGCTATCCTCATCCTTCCCCGACAACGTGGCATATCAGAGATCACTGGCATCTAGGGATGACCCCCGTTCACACCAGAACCTCCTACGGTGCATGGCTGCAAACCTGGACTTGAAAATAGAGGTCATCAGAGGACTTCAGTCCCCTGTTTGATGTGGGGGATACAGCCCCTCCAGCAAGGGTGGCCATCCCACTCCATGATGGAGTCTTGAAGATAACCAAGGCCAGATGGCAGACTCCTTCCTCAGTCCTTGCGGTATCCCAGATGGCTGAGAGGAAATACCACATTCCTGTGGAGAACTTGTTTCCTCCTCAATCACCCAGCACCAGCATCCCTTGTCGTAGACACAGTTAACCAGCAAGAGAAGCAGGGCCAACTGGTGGCCACTCCCAAAAACAGGGAAACAAAAACACCGGACTTTTTTGGCAGAAAAATTTACTCAACCATGGTCTTCCAGCGCTGGATCACCAACCATCAGGCCCTTGTGGGAAGATACATCTTCAACCTCTGGAAGTCGATGGAGGGTTTCAAGGACCTCATCCCCCATAAGAGAGCACTCGACTACACCACCATGGTTGAGGAGGGCCTTCTAGCAGCTAAGGACACACTCCTAACAACCTGGGGTGCCACTGATATGGTGAGCTGCGGAGTGGCCTCGGCTATCTCTGTGCTCAGGGTTGCTTGGCTACAGGGTTTGGGCCTCTTGCCACAGATGCAACAGGCAATCCAGAGCCTCCCCTTCAAGGACCCCTTGCTTTTCAGAGGCAACAGATGCCAAACTACATGGCATGAAGGACTCCCAGGCTATGCTCAGATTACTGGGCATGTATACTTCACAGAGCACCAGGCGTTCCTTCCACACGCACCAGCAGCAGCAGCAGCAGCAACCCTAGCAACAGCCTCAGCAGCAGCAGGGCTCTAGCCGACACCTCTTCCAGTAGTCCCACCACCCCTATGGGGGCAGAAAGAGGGACAGGAGCAGGGGAACAAGAGGTCCCCATTCCCAGGGCGGCTCCCAAGCACTGTGTCAGAGTGGTAACAGTGGGCGCCGATGCAGGCAGTGACGTTTTTGACCATCCACCCGAGAGCCGCACCAGCAACATGAACATCAGTTCTCCCCTGCTGTTTCAAGACCGCCTGGCTCCCTTCTGATGCCACTGGAGAAAGAGCAAATTGGACTGCTGGGTCCTAGAGACTATCTCATGAGTCCACCCTATACAATTCAGATCCAGACTGAGGGACTGAAAACTGCCCCACCAGCAAGGCTTATAGACCCCTCCCATGAAATCCTATTAGAATTGGAGCGTCAAAAACTCCTGCACCTGGGAGCAATAGAAAAGTTGCCATTAAGAGAAAAGAGGAGGGGCTTCTATTCTCACTAGTTCCCGATCCCAAAGTCAAATAGAGATCTGTGCCCCATCCTGGACGTCAGGGCCCTCAACAAACACCTGAGATGCATAAATTTCAGAATGGTCTCACTGTCTCAAATCATCCCCATGCTGGAACCAGGGGACAGGTTCACGGCTCTCTATCTAAAAGATGCTTACATCCACATCTTGCTAAGACAGCAGCACAGAAGATTCCTCCACTTCTGCATCGACGGGAAGCACTACCAGTTCACCGTCCTCCCTTTTGGCCTATCCTTCGCCCCGAGGGTCTTCACAAAATGCATTGCGGCAGTGACGACTCACCTACGGAAGCAAGCGATCTTGAAGAAGTACATTTACAGCTCAGTAACCCTCTGTTTCCTGCTGACTCTGAGCAAAGTCATTGCATTTCATTGTTTAAGCTTGAGCCCACTCCCCAAAGCACACACTGCATTGTCACTGCCCCGTGGCAGCATCCTCTTCCTCTGCTTAGAGCCAGCAGAGATTTTGTCTAAACTGCCAAATAGTTTACTCTTAGGAAAGTGACTTCCCATGCAAAATCACTCTAGGCTGAAATGGAGAAAGTAGGGAGACATTCTTGCCCATAAAAAAACAAGGAGTCGTGCAGCACTTTAAGACTAACAGATTTATTTTTTGCATGAGCTTTCGTGGGAGAAAATCCCACTTCCTTGCACCATAGCATCACATTCCTATCTCTAATCTCCACCCACCTGGCCTATGGACTCCAATCTTCAGAAGCTAAACAGCCTTTTGTCTTATTACAGCAAAATCAGCCCAAAGATTGAAGACCCCCCGACCTCCTGCCCATCCTGAAAAGTGCGAGCACTGATTTTTCTCTAATTAAAAGGTCGCTCACAAATAACAGTTGCAGCTTCTCCCAGCAGCACTAATGGATAGGGGATGAGCAGTGAGATGCACAGGTAATAAGAGAGAATTTGCAACAACCCCAGCAGGGAAACATTAGCTGAGTAACTAGCTGCCAATCGATTCTTGTGTTTTCCTGAATGATTCCCCCAGCTAAATCTTTTTTTTCAATTGCACTCCAGTGACAGAGGAGGCCTATAATAAACCAGGACAACTCCTCTGCTCGTGGCTAATGGGGCTGTTGCTGCCGAGCTAGAGAACTGCACGAGGCCTTAGGAGTGATGACTCCCTAAGGCACAGCTTGTCTGCTTTGTTTAAAAGCTGCGGGGGAGAAGAGTCACTCATTTCTAAGAACATTTCCAAGCTAGACTCTTGCATCACTATGTTAAAACCAGACCAAGCCACCAAAAATCTAGTCACATCTGAAGGCTGTTTAAAGCCAAGCAATTCTCTGTTTTCTTGGGGGTTTGTTTGTGATATGCTCTTGATGCAACAAGCAGATCCAGATCCTCAGTCCTGCGTTGAAAGAGAAGAAAAATAGAGCTATTTTTTCCCCCTGTATTGTTGAGCACCCACTACTTTAAGTCAGTTTCAACAGGAGCTGTGGATGCTTGGGCCTTCTGAAAACTATGGCATAGGTGTCTCCAGATGGGCGGGCACCTAAAATTGCTGACTACTTTGGGGAAGAATGTGGCTTTAGCATCAGAACTGTTTCATCTCAATCTCTGTTAATCCACATCTAGGTGGGGGAAAGGATGCTGATGCAGAGAGAGAATTTATAAATCTCTGAGATCCCCAGAGAGAAGGGCAAAGTATTGGCATATGAATTGTGTTGGTAGAGTTTGTCATTCTGCTGGAGTGGTGAGGCAGAGAACAGGATGTAATTGGGGGGAATCATTCTGCCAAGGTGAAATGGCTCTAGATTCCATGTTTGGGTTCTGGCTGGAATAGAAGCCATCACGCCATTGGGAGAATGTGTAAACCATGTGAGCAGAGTCTCAAGCTGTCTTCTCCTTTGATAACACGTGTGTGTGTGTGAGAGAGAGAGAGAGAGAGAGAGAGAGAGAGAGAGAGAGACCTACCCTGTAGTATGGTCCCTGTTAACACAGCCAGCACACTCTCTCCATAATAAAAACTTCTTGTTCTCTGCTGGTCCAAGAGAATTTCCAAGAACCATCTGTTTGTTTATGGTGTACTAAAATATTTATTTTCACCACAGGGAATCACACACCTGCAATTTCCACTGGGTTTATCCCAAACCATCACTTCACCCTGTCTTTTAGTTGGCTGCTTTAACAACATTGGATCCGCTACCACTGATGAGTGCTCCAGTCATGTGTCATTTTGGCAGCCCCAAAGTTGGCAGTTTCCACACTCTATAGCTTTGGGAAGCTTTGTGCTATGTTGTTAATCTTTACACTTTACTACAAAGTATGCAATTAAATAATGAGTTTTTGGTCTAACCACTCTCTGCTTTTCACTCTATAAGCACTGGCCAGCATGTTCAAACCTGGCTGTCTTGGCTCCTAAATCCATGTTTAAGCAGCTAAAAATAAAAGCAGACAGACTCTTAAAAGGTGCTGAGCAAACCACCTTGTGTCATTGTGAGTCAGAAATCCTCAGCACCTTTTCATAATCAGGCTGCTTTTACTGAGGTTTCTAAGCATGGATTTAGGAGCCCAGGCAGCCATATGTTGGCCAGGGCTTTTAGCTGAAACACTGAGGGCAGTGAATTCATTGGTGCTCTTACATGAGCAGGCCTGATGGGAGTTCTCCAAGCAAAATTTAGGATGGTGCCAGGTGGTGTATGGTTGGTGTTGTAAGGGAACATCTCCCTTAAGCATCAGTCCTGGGCCAATGCCAGTGAAGTGGAGACATCAGAATGCATAATTTGACTTCATTGAGGGTGGGCAATTATAGCTGTCCAACTAAAATGCCCCATTGGATGTGGCAACCTTCTCTCCCAGCCCTCAATTGTTGGGACATGCAGTGTCAAACAGCTGCTGCATTTCAGTGGTGGGTGGGGCCATCCCTACCTATTACACCACTGGGGTGTTCTGGAGGTCAAAGGAATAGTATGGTTCTAGGTGTAAAATTGCACACAGTGATGCCAGGCTGTAGAGCAGTGGTTGTCAGCCTCAGGGTCGGGACCCAGTACTAGGTTGCAGACCTTTAGGCACTGGGTCACGGCACCCCCTGCTGCCACTACCAAAAGACTGGAGTGCATTGCTCAAAGATGTAATTGCTGAGTCACAGGCATAAATGATTTTTTTCCAGCTGGGTCCCAAGGAAAAAAGTTTGAAAACCACTTGGCTAGAGAACAGCCATGGTGCCTGGCAACTTTGCCAGCCTCTGAGTGAAGGTGATGTAGGTACAGACCAGCAATGTGCATGTACTTTTACTGTGGATGACTGTAGTGCTGTGGTAGCACACAGGAAAGGGAATGCATGGGCCTCCATATATCATGCTTTGTGCTGTGTCTGCGTGGACTAGTGTTTATAGACTGGAGGGTGGGCATAGCCCTATCTCTTCTGTGAGGGTCTTAGCACTTACCTAAAATATGAAAATATTAATTCTAGAGTAAGTCATAAACCTACATGTGAGCTGCCACAGTGCTCTTTTCCTTGGTCTGCAGCCAGCTTGATATGGTAACTCAGAGGTGTGAACTCCCTCATTCATCTCAGCGTGGTTTTAACTCTGGAACTTAAATGGTATCACAACCATACCCAACCATTAGGAACAGAAACATCCAGCTGCTTTGGGATCCTGAGCAAAGCTGCCATAGCATCACCTTCCCTCTCATCCTTCCAAGCCTCTTCAGTGCCCTGTTAAAACATCCTCACTTTTATGGGTGTAAAGATCCTTTCACCTGCTTCAAGGTTACCTCTACATCTTGCCCAGTCTTTCTTCATAACATCTCTAAGATATGGCCTCTCTTATCCCCACCCCACCTCTGATCTCTCACTCAGTATCCTTCTATCCATGTTTGTCTCTCATCAGTCCATGGTGCCTCTTCTGCTCGCTTGTTAAATTTGCAAACACCTTTATGCTGTTTCCCACATTTGGGAGCAGCTCCCTGCAAACATCTGCAATGTTACCTCATTACCCGTCTTTAAATGTCTACACAAAACTTGAGACTGACTAGGCTGCAATGCCACTACCAATCACACTGACCAATATTCTCTGTTTCACTTGAACCCGCCCCTCTGCCTGTAGCCAGCTCTCATCAGGCCCTCCTTCATGATTAGTGCTCCTAGATGTTACCATTATACAAAGTAATGTAAATAATAATAGTATTAGTCTTGGGAGAAAGGTACCTGGGAGGCAGTGTGGGGCAGGGGCATTACTGAGTGGGGTTGGGACCTGCCCCCCCCCCATGGCCCTGCTCCTGCTCCGGGGCCTGATGTGGCTGTTCCTGTTGCCATTGCCACTTGCTGGCAGCAGCAGGGGCCTGATCCAGCTTTGAGCCTTCTGCAAGAGGCTCGGAGCCAGCGACGGGCCATGCCACTTTTCACAAGCAGCAGGAGCAGTCTCCAAGTGGTAGCCGTTCGGAGACTGCTTCTGCCACTTGTGAAAAGCGACAGGGACCATCTCTGGCTCCAAACCTCTTCCAGGAGGCTTGAAGCTGGATTGGGCCCCTGCTGCTGCCGGCAAGCAGCAGAAGCCATGTCCGAGCCTCCGCTGCTTGCTGGAAGCGGCCCATTGCCACATCGGGCCCCTTCTAGCTGTGCTGCTGGCCAGAGATCCAGGGCCCATGCCCTGCTGTCCCTAGCACAGCGACGCCCCAGGTGTGGGGTGCAGGGGCGTCGCTGGCTGGGGGATAGACCTGGGCATGGGCCCAGGCCCCGCCCCCAGCCCACAGGCCACACCCCCAGACACCAGGCCACGCCCCCTGGCCAGGGACAAGGCCCAGAGCTGCCATGCTGCCGTGAGCAGCCAGGCCCCATATCCCTGGCCGGGATTGGGGCCGCTGCCAGCATGCACGGCCAGGCCTGGGATTGCCCGCCGCAGCCACGGGCGGCCAGGCCCCAGATCCCCAGTCAGGGACGGGGCTGGAAGAGGCTGCAGGAGGCTGGGCCCCGCATCCCCAGCCGGGGATGGGGCTGCTGCGGCCACCGGTGGCTGGGCCCTGGATCCCTGGCCAGGGATGGGGCCGCCGCAGCTGTGAGTGGCTGGGCCCCGAATCTCTGGCCCGATTGGGCCAGAGATCTGGGGCACCGGCCCTGGGCTTCAGGGCATGTGCCCCGGGGTGCCCAGCTCCAGCGACGCCCCTGGCGGGGTGGCATTTATCCGTCTCTGTGTTTTATGGAATATGCATGGAAGTGATGGGGCAGTAGGTTGTGGTGGGGGGTTTATTCCCCCCCCCCAACTTCCCCAGGAGAATGAAACAGAAAACTTGATCATCACACTGTGTCATAAAACTTTGGGGAACCATTTGCTCAGCTGCACCAAGCTGACTGTGGGCAGCTCCTGCGACATCCTGAGCACCCTTGAAGATACTGTGTGCTGTTGAACCCCTTGCAGTGTCAAGTCCTACATGCCAGTGACGATCCTTTTGCCTTGAACAAACTGACCCTTGCACTCATCTGATCATTGCAACCAGCCGTTGCTCTGGTTCCTCTAAGTGTTCCCCATGCAGTAGGAGTATGTTTAGTGGGACTGAAGAGCTGGAGTTTCCACACTGTGGCTCATTTTCTTTTAACTGCCGTAATGAGAACAGATTTTGGGGGGGAGGGAAGTAAATATTTCTCTGCTTGCTCTCAGAGCTGGAAAAGCCTGTGAGGCCCATCTCCAGGGAAGCACTGTAAATAAGACTGAGAAAAGTTGTTCCATATGCTGCAGCAGCTTTCAGCTACTTCTTGCCATCAGATGTCACACACAATAGCTATTACCAGCCAGCACCTCCCAAGATGACAGTGCAGAGGTCTTTACGTAGGTTGCCTAGAGAGGTGAATTCTGGGTGCTATGCATATCTGTTTTGCGGAGTGAAATGCAAACAGATTTCCAGGTCCCTGTGTTTTGTGAACAACATCCCAAAATGGCCCATGGCAACAAGAGTCTCTTAGGATGAAACCTGCAATGTATCTGATCCTTCTGACAGGCACAGTGTAAGGTTGACAGGATACATCAAAGCTTAATAAAGGCCTAAAAACTGGCCAGCACTGTACATTAAGGTAGCCAAACTGAAGATCATTCAGTGACGTCTTATACAGTTCCTGAAGCTACCCACTGGAAGCTGCCCAGAAGTGGTGCTGCAGGCCTTACTACGCTTGACTTCCTTTGATATGCTGCTCAGAATGAGAACTGTATTAGTTATTGCATACACTGGCTGACTGAAGCCCTCCTGCATGGCAGTTGGTTAGTGGCTAATTGGGAGGAGCAGACTTTAAATCTTAGTCCTGTGTCTAAACTGACTTTCTTTGCTTAGTTTATTAGAGACCCAGGGTGCCTTCCATACTGCTAGCTGCCCAAATGAGTCTATTTAAAATTGACTTCATCCTGCAAATCTGGATCTTATAACAGATAAAATAAACTGTCTGGGTGGGTAGGATTCCATTAATCAAGCAAAACAGTTTTTGTGATAATCAGTTTTGCTGCACCAGCAATCAAAATCGTCTGACACTCTCACAACCACAGTGCATAGGAAATCCATTAAAGCAATTTGTGACCCCTTCTGTTCCAGGAGTAGTAGGTGTTTATCCACAGTGGTGGACCTGCCAGTAGGGGGCAAAGTAATTAGCTAGTAAATAGCTAGCACAAAGCTAGTACCAAGTGGTGGACTATAAAATTGTTTGGGCGTATCTGACTGTGCCTACTTGGCAGACTCACTGCTAGCTGAGGCCAGGGGACAACAGTGTTTAGCACTTAATATCAAATGCTGCCCTGTTTCCTGGCGCCCTCCTGCAGCAGCTGGGTGCATGAATTGTCAATCCACAATCTGTTTCCTGTGCAGTAAATGATCATTTTCCTTTCCTAGGGCTTCCTATTCTAACTCCACATTCTTCCAGATATATCAGGGAGGAGTCTAAACTTCTTATTCTCCAACTACTTAAACTCTTATTCCTACAGAACATGCCTGGAGTCAATCCGTCAGATTTCAAAACGCACAGAAGCTAGCGATAAACCAAGACCAAGGCAGAGAGCTAAGCTTTTAAGGGTGATCGCTATCAGGTTCTTCACACACATGACTTCTTTGTGTAGCATCAACAACCTTCTAGGGGCTTATGCACAGATAAGGAACACAACCACCATGCTAGAGAGAGCTTAGAATGATGAAATTATACACATGAATAGTTATTTCCCCCAACCAGAATTCATTTTTTTCTTTTTACGTAACACCTGGCATAGAAAATCTAAGCTCAAAAGAAGAGAGGTTTTATTGCTGTTTGAAAGTTGTGAGTAAATCAAGAAAAAGATCTGACTAAGCTCTCTGGCAAACTTTACTAGAACTAGAATACTCAGAAGGGCTCAGTCTCTGTCTACACTGGGTGCTGAGTGACCTCTTTTGAAAATCTGCCCCCTGATTGTGTGTGCCAGGTCCCTGAAAATCTGTCCCTAAATTCTCTTGAAAATTTGCTATCACTATAACCATAGGCCAAATTCTGCTAACCCTGGAGTTGAGCAGTCCCATTGGTTTATAGGCAGTAGTTAATGAGGTCATGGAATAAAGTGTTACTGAGCATGAGTAAAGGATGTAAGAATGTTTCCAGTGGTTAGGACAGTAGACTGTAACTTGAGGGGTGGGGAGGGGGGGGGGGGGCAATTCACAGTTCTGCCACAGACTTCCTGTATGACTTTGGCTACTCATTTACTGCCCTGTGCCTCAATTTCCTGTTGACACAAAAGGGACAAAAGCCCTGCCCCATGGGGGTTACTGGGAGATGAATATATGAAACACTGTGAAGCAGTAACAGTAAGAGGTAGGTACCTAAGATAGATACAAAGGATATGTCTCAATGTAAACAAGCAACCTAATGAAGAGTATATGCTGGCGATGGGGTGGGGGGGTTTAAAGAATAGCTCAGCTCAAATAAGTTAGGACTGTAGTAAATATAGCACCAAGTCTATATTCCAAGAACAAATCACAGATTATATAGCCAGAACTGATCATCTAGGCTAACCTCCTTCATAACGCAGGCCAGAGAACTTCCCAAAAATAAAATGTTTGAACTAGAACAGATAAATAACCCCCAATATTGATTTAAACATTGCCATTCTTAAGCAAGCTGAGTTTGTCTGACAGTGTAGCACATCTAAAAATGTGTGTGTGAAGTAGTATCTGGTGAAAACTCACTCATCCTGATGAGAAGAATAATTTTATGTAACCCTTCTGCCTGGGCAGGCTGGCAGAACAAGGGCTGGGTTCTATATCTAGGGGTTTCCCAGTAGTGTAACACCACCAATCGGCTCGAGCTGCCACCCAGATTTCTGGGGAATCCTGCACTGTTCCCTGGGCACTCCAAAGGGGTAAGACTTCCCCACTCACAAGCATGAGACTGAGCGTAGTAAACAGAACTTTTAATAGTAGTAAAAACAGAATGCAAAAGGCCAAATGACAGAGATCAAGTACTAATCTAGAAAAATCAGTATAGAGCAAAGTGACAACCCACACCGCATAACAGAACATACAAACGTAATGGCAAAACTGGCACTGATCTGGAGACTCAGTGCTAACTAGGCTCCCAACCAGCCCTAGGGTACATAGGGAGCGTCTTTCATGCCAGCTGTCTGCCGACGTCATCTACTGGTCTCTCGCTCCATCCTCTAGAACTGTTCCTTGGTTCCACCTACTGTCCGCAGTCTCCGCCCACCTGTCACTCGTACTGCCCAGCTTGTCAACTGGCCACTCTCACTATCCGCTGGCTCTGCCCTCTGGTCACTTATGCAGCTCAGCTCGCTGGTCTCACCATCCTCTAGCTCTGCCCACTGTCTACCAGCTCTGCCCTTTGGTCATCTCAGCTCAGAGAGAGGATTTTCTCTCTAGGGATCTTAGGTCAGAGAGAGTTTGCTTCTCTCCTTAGTGATTCCAGCTCTTAAGTAGCTGCAAACAGCTATCTCTATCTAAATGACAAAGGCCTCACAAGGGGCTTAGCCATAGCTATCAAAAGACAGGGAAAGCAATAGAGGGAGAGGCCAAAATAGACTCAAACCACCACCCCTGTCTTTTTCAAGTTCTTTCAGGCTGACAACTGCAGTCACCTTTCCTACAAGCCTCTTCTTAACTAAGGGCAGTTTTTAATCCTTTAACTAATCCAGACAGATTTGAAACAAATAGAGAGTAGTAATTCACAAAAGACAGTATTTTATATTTCCCTTCAGTAGAATTACAGATATTGACAGATTTGTGATCAGATTAACTGCAAATACCATTACCCACTGTGTCCTGCACCCAGTACGCTAATACCTAATTGTGCTCTTTTGTGTTCATGCTAATACAGGACCCATGCAGATTAGAAGCCCCCCTTCAGAAGCTGTCAGGCACAGCTTCTAGGCCTGCCTTACTTTTATAATTAAAAAACAACAAAACAAAACTGTGTTTGGACAAATAGCAGTTATTTTTTATTCCACTTGACTTTAGCCTGGATTAGTTACAATTTTCCCAAGATAGTTATTAAGAAAATTGCCTAGAAAGTTACAAAAAAATCTGCAAGTTATTTTCCTCCCCCTTCATTGTCCAAAGCTTTAATAATGAAAACTGCTGTTTGTGCCAGAAACAGCAGATAAGGGATAGTAGGAAATCACTCCCCAGTGGCCTTTATGTAATATTTTGTCTTGAACAAAACCTTTTCTAGTGATTTCCAGACCTAAAAGATTCTACAACAGGCCTATCTTTTTGTGTAGATACAGTGATTTTTTAAGGCCCGAAAACACAATTGTATCCGCTAGTCTGACCTCCTGAATAACACAGGGCAGAGACTTTCACCCAGCAAGCCCTTCATCCTACAAAATAACTTATGGTTGAAATTTTAAGATATGTGTTCTTAGTAGCATAAGAATGGCAAGTACTAAGCTTGGAAGAGCAGAACACCTGTATGTGGGCTTGGTACAACTTGAAAGAATGTCATTTCTGAAGAGTTTGGGTAGTCAGCCACACACTCTTACAGGATATTAGAATATAAAGGTGTGTAATCTCAACACTGTTGTACTGCATTGACTGTTCAACAACCTATCTGAGAAGCACTGGGAAGTCTCGGTTTAGATCCTAGATGGCTGCCACTATTAGCACTTGTTTCCTTGTGCCCCTCTGCTCCCACCCCAGTTTCTGTCCATAAACACCTGCTCTCTTGTATTTATACTGCAAAGTCTTTGAGGCAGATACTGTTTTATTTTACTTTGGGCAGCACCTAGTAATGTGGGGTCCTGGTGTGCAACTGGGGCTTCTTGGTGCAGTTGCTACCTTTGGGAATACTAGTCCTAACTGCAGTGGTTAAAGTATAATTTGATGGGCTAGGGAACCCTCCTAATGTCGGGGCCCCCTTCCCGTATTGTCTAGGGCCCCTTCATGCATGTGTGGGCCCCAGCCCAGGTAGGCATTTTTGACCTCACCAGCTTTTTCCTCACAAATGAAGCTCAGCCTCAAATCTACAATATCACCTCAAGCTTTTCCCCTAGTGTCCACATCAGACCCCTCTTTCCCCATGTCCTCCTCAGTCCCCATCTTCATTCCCTAAACTCCCTGCCTCCAACTCCCCATGCCAGCCCTACTAACCCCCCCCCCCCCAGATCCCCTGTCTTCACTCCACCCATCTTCAGCCCCCCAACCCCCTCCATACTTCCTCAGCCCCCTCCATCCCTAACCCCCACTCCAGCTCCACAACCTCTGCCATCTCTCCCCAGCCAGTTCCCTCTCCAGCCTGCCACCACTACCCAGCCCCCACCAACCAACCCCTGCCCAATCTCCTTGTCCCCATGCTCCCCTCCACCCCTTCCCAGCTCCCCATCCCAACCCCCTGCTTGGATATGGCAACAGGAGAAGCAGTCATACATCTATGTTTAAAAAAATCAGACTTATGATAGTATTTTTTCATCCTGACCAATGCTCCAAGATTCCAAGGCTGTTCCTGGCTCTCCCAGTGCAGAAGGCTGTTGCTTCCTGGCTTACCGTAAGGGATTGAGTACATTCAATCTGCGACCACATACATCAAAAGAGAAAAAGTCCCTAATTTCCAAAGAATCCTTTCTCAGCCTTGGGTCAGAGAGCCAAGGAGGGTTGCAGGGAGATGCCGGCAAGATTGCAATCAAGTTAAAAAACAAAACTTGTATTGGTAGCGTAACTATGTCAGAGTCCCCTCAAAGCCATGGCCACAAGGCAACCAGCTGGCGGCCTGCGGCAAATCTCTCTAGCAGCCAACAAGAAGATGGACTGCTGCCGGGAGGTGGAATCAGGGCAGAGCCACCGGTCACTTGCACAGGAAGCCAGACAGGTGCAAGTTGGCTGGCCGGCCACCAGTGGCTCAGGCACAGAGAACTGAAGAGCCACTGGCACTCCCCAGCTCTCCACGGTGCGGCAGCACTGCTCCTGCTTCTACCCCAGGAGCCCTGGAGCTGACGCTGGAGGAGGGCATGGGGCAGCACTGCCAGTGCCAGGTGTGCAAAATGGAGGTGATGGGTGCTCAGGAGCCCTGAGGGGTGTCAGGGGCTAAAGTAAGGGGGAAACACACTGGAACACTGGGTCCCACCCCATTATTCTATTTTTAGGGGCCCTGGAACACTGTTCCCCTAAAAATTATGGGCTCCAGAATGGCGTTCTGGTGTGTTTCCCCTTACTTTAACCCCTGCCTAACTGGCCTTGTGGTCAGTTGGGCTACTCACCGTGGTAGACTGACTCATCATGTGTGCTGATCGCACAGCCACTTAACTCACACCAGCTCTAGGCAACCAAAGTGACCAGTGTTAAATATGAATATGGTCAAACATATGATAGAATAAAACAAGCAAGGCGTCCTGTGGCACTTAAAGACTAACACATTTGAATAAAGCAATTTGTTAGTCTTTAAGTGCCACAGGACTCCTTGTTTGTTTTGCTGAACTAGACTAACATGGCTGCCCCTTTGGAACATGGTATTATAGAATGTGTATCTACCCTTCTCCTGGCTGCATGCTTTTCCTATCTGTGTGGGCAAATCCCTAGAGCATGATTTTAACAGTACAGCATAGCTGACAGGAAAATAATGAGTCTTGGTTTCAGGGGCAGCTCAGGAATAACCCAGGCACAGCAGAATCTTGGATATGTAAAGGGATCAAGTGCCTTTGAATACACGCAGAAGCACTGACTGTACATAGTGCTGTCCATATGTTGATTGACTGACCCCCCCCCCTCAGTTTTGTCTAAAGTAGGTAGGCAGGTAAGCAGCTTCATTTTACTGACCCAGTGAGGTGCAGTGACATACACACATTAGAGCATGAGACTTCCTGATACCCAACATCCCCTAAAGCCAGGAGCGTTGCTGCCCTCAAAATAGGTTCAGGGCTGAGCTGGGGGCAGAGCTGAGCTGGGGGCGGGGCCATGGCTGTCCCCGGGGGCGGGGCTATCACCCCTGGCCCCACTGTTTTCTGGGCTCTGCAGCGGCGTTCCAGCCCAGTGGGTGGGGCGGGTGTGTAGCTGGAGCTCCGCAGGGCCCTGGCCACACGCCAGCCCACCCCGGCCTGTCCTGTCCTCCCCCCCCCCGACAGACTGGCCATGGGGAGGCCCACATAGGCCAATTGGTCCTGGGCCCCGCCCTCCCAAGGCCCTTGGCAGGCTGGCGGTAGCCAAGCCCTGGATCCCTGGGCCCCAGAGGGAAGCCAAGTTGGGCCGGCAGCAGCCCCGTCTCTGGTCTTTAGGAGCCCTGGGGCACTGGCGCTGAGACTCGGGGCACGAGCCCCGTGTGCCCAGCGCTAGTGACACCCCTGCCTAAAGCCATGCTGCTTTCATGTTAAAGAAGGGAGCAGTCTTCCATATACAAGGCAGGGCACACCAGAAGACAGGGTTTGGATCAGAGCTTCTCCAGGAGAATGAATTTTTTTCCTTCTGTACCTGGCTATTAAACACAATCTCTCCAAGCTGGCTGGGGCCATGGGTGAAAGAACCAGTTTAACAGTGCCTCTTCTGGGCTATGGTCCTACTGCCTGCCCTGCAGTGCTATGGACTTCCCTGGAGGTGGGAGTTGGAGAGATCATTTCTATTCAAACGAGAGGGCACATAAAGGAAAGTCCAAGCTAAGCACAGTGCTTTGGAGACATCAAGAGCACATCTAGCACTGACATTCAGGCTACACCTGGCCTAGCTTCTGGGTGTACTGTTTCCATAGTTACAGACTGGCATACAGCCAAGTGAAGACAAAGCAGTAGAATAGAAGTGCATTGTTTTGACAGAATAAAAGTCCTGTGCTGAGGCTTCCTTCACGGTCAGTAACTGGCACAGCCTTCCTCCTGCATGTCCAATCCTGTAACTGGTTGCCCCTGGCACTGTTACATTTGCTCTCCTTCTACACCACTTGCCAAGGTATTCATGAAGGGCCTCTAAATTGTATTTGCTCATGCCTTTGTTCATTGCTCCCAGGTTTTGTTTTTTTCATCAGCAGCTGTAACTTCTTTACTATTGATCTCTCTTGGTAGATTCATTCATGTAAATTAGCAACAGCAAAGGTCTAAACAGTGGCCCTCCAGGGCCCAACTTAATACTTCCCTCTGCTTTACGGTGGTTTAATTTTTCATTGTCTTCTTAGCTAAGCTAGCGCAGTACACCTACTGTACACAGCCCATGCAGTTTCTAGCAGAGGCAGGAGACTGGTTGCTCATATCCAGCTCTAGCAAACACTTTATGAAAACTCAGTAAGTTCTGCTTAATGTAGTTTCTTTTTAACAGAAGGCCTTAATGGGTGGCTGCTGAGAATGTCCGAGTCAGGACAATCTGCTGAGAAAACAGGCAGACTCATCCCAGACTGGTAGTTAGTTTATCCTTGGATAGCCAATAATAAAAACTTCTGTCTAACCACTCTGGTTAATGAGAAGTCAAATATCCAGTCTCATTAGGCATTTCAGCTGTTGCTTCATCACCCAAACCCTGGGTTTTATGATGAATGGTTACTGAACATCATTTGAATCAAACAAAGGGCTCTTCTGATCTCAAAAGATCAACAATATACTAGGTCAATATATAACTCAGATCTTACCCAATAACCACACAGTTGCCAGTCGTTTTGTATCTAATATCTAAAGGTTTATTTATAGGAGAAAAAAGTAGGAGAGTATTAAAATGATCAGAAAAATACAATCACTGCAAAGTTCTCAGATCAGATTTATAGCAGTGATGTTACAGACTGCTGGCTTGCATAGGCTCTGGTAACTTTCAAAAGGCTGGAAAGTCCTCAGTCCACATGATTGGTTCCTTTTGGTGTAAATGCATAGTCCAGAAATTACAGCAGGAAAGAGGCAATGTAGAGATGCTTTCAGGGTCTTCTCGACTTTCTTCCATGTGGCGGCAATGCTCTCAGTCTTAGTTTGTGGAAAATTATAGGCACAAGATGGAGTTCAGGGTCAAATCAGCAAATCACATGCTTTTGCGACTCCCAAGAGTAGCTATTCCCCCACCCACCCACACACATTGTGGTAACAGAGTTCCCAGGAAGGTTCACTGGGTGGGACAAGCTTCTTTCATGGCCCATTGAAAAAGCTGTGTTCTTTAATGAATCATCAACTTGAATGGTCTGTTCACAATATGCGGGCTTGACTAGATAACAAGCATCAAAAATTGGGACATGGATGAGGGGGTGATAGGCACTTCGGTGAGACAAAGTCCATAATATCAGGGCCATCCCAGTAAAATTGGGGCATATGGTCCCTCTATGCTAGACTAAATATAAACTACCTTGTTAGTTTTACACAACAGCAAATTTGAAATATGGGTATATAGTTAGTTTTCAAAACTTTGACTAACAGTGACATCAATGGTGCCAAGATCCAAAGAGGTAGCTGTGTTAGTCGAATTCAGTAAAACAAACAAGGAGTTCTAGTGCCAGAGAACTCTTTGTTTGTTTTAACATCAGTAGTGGACATGATCATATCTCAGTCACATGGCATCACCACTGGCAAGAAGCCTCAGTGGAAGAACACATGGCTTTGCCTGATTTCTATACTGGTAGAGCTTTGAGGACTCAGCTGAGATCAGAGCTCCTCTGTTACGTATGCATACAGTAATGAGTTAATATTTGTATTGTAGTAACTCCTAGCAGCCCCAGTCATGTACCAGATGTGACCCGGGGCCTCACAGAATAACCAACTGAAAATGCAAAGATCAGGGCAAGCTTTCAAAAATGAGAGCCAAACCATCTAAATATTGATGGGTGGCGCTGAAGCCAGACTCTGAATCAGTAACAAACCATGCTTCTGAGTTCCCATACCAGTAATCAAGAAGCATAACAAAGTACAAACAGCCCCCTTTACTGCATTCTAACCCCTGGTTCACAATTAGCCATTAGGTTTAGTAAAGAGATAAGTTGCTTAAGACTTTAAGCTATTTACTCAAAATGGTTTCTTCTGACCCCCCCAAAGGGCCAGCCACATTTCACAGAATACTATAGGCTTGGGTCTTACCCAAAATACCACGCTGCTAACCAATCCTTTAGTAACGAAAACTAAAGGTTTATTATAAATAAAGGACAGAAACAAACTATGAGAGATATTAAAGTGAATCACATACATACAAATGATTAAGAGTTCATGTAAAGCAAGTCCTTGGAAGAATTTGGAGTTTGCAGGGTTGTGTGGATCCTCTGGTGTACACCTTGTACCTTGGTGGGCTTCGGTCCTTTGTTCAGGAGCAGATGAATAGATCCAGAGCTGAGTGTTGGCTGAAGATAAAATGAGTTGGGCACAGCTGCTTTTATCACCTTGGCCTTCCCCATCTTGTGTGGAATTTTTTACAACCAAAATGGAGTTGAGTCACATGACCAGTCCAGGTGACTCACTGAGCAGATTTCTCCCTAGGCCATTGTACCTGTAATTTCCTTCATGGGCCATTAGGGAGACAATGGCTATGTCTACACGGGGAGTGCTTGTTTCGAAACAACA
>ML681971.1:10482755-10617187 GCA_007922195.1 Podocnemis expansa
GGGGGGCTGCCCTTCCTCCCAGGGTGCTTAGCACCCTGGGAGGAAGGTGACATGTTGTTTCGGAACGCTTTGTTCCGAAACAACATGTCCGAACAGGGCTGTTTCGAAACCTCTGGTTTCGAAACAACCCCGTTTCGACAGCCAACGAGGTTTAGGTTGTTTTGAAAGCAGCACGGCCATTTCGAAAGAAGCGGTTTGCTTCTTTCGAAATGGCCGTGCGTCGTGTGGCCATGCCACTTCTTATTTCGAAACAACCTCTGTTGTTTCAAAATAAGAACCCTGTGTAGACATACCCAATGGCTGTAGGCATCCTGTTTGCAGTTTCCCAGAATCATATAACTTGAAATATGGATTATAACATTCATAACTTCTAACACAGGTACGACACCTATACATAAACACTATACTTGTTCTCATGTCTGTTGATGCTAGTCTATCTTAGTTAAAAGTGATGCGGGCAGAGCCACCACTTCAAGTTCCCATGTGACCTAATGGTTAGGTAGTATGCCTGGCTTGCAGCAGCTATGAGTTTCAATCTACCTTAGTGACATGGCTTTTATGTTGGTTATGATAGTCTTTGGGGGTGGGCTCTGGCCTGCTCTCTTGCCTGTTAAAGCTATTCCACTTTAGTTAAATATGCTTTGGGCAAGAACAAATAGCTGCCTCATATTTTGGTCCAGTGGTTAGGATACTCATCTATGTTGTTCAACAGCTGGGTTCAAATCCCCAAGCTGCCTATTCAGCAGGGATTTATAAGGGGATTTTTCAGTATCTGTGGTGATTGCCTTTTATGGTGCTACACCCTTGTCTGAGCCCTCTGCCTTTCTCAAGAGCCTTTCTTTTCTTGGGAAAGGGAGGGGGCTCTAACAAGGGTTGCCCATGAACAACTCTTTCTCCTAGGAGGCAGGACCCCCCCAGTTCATGGCCCTCCATGGTGAAGGGAGTGTCCTGGGGTCTGCCACAGCCAAGGTGTGTATCCCAACCACAGCAGACAAGAAAGGAGGGAGCATTTTTGGCATAAATCCACATTAATTCTTTATGAAAGAGAAGTAAGAGGGCCTGCCAAACACCTCTCCCCCCCGACTCCCAAGGACTCTTTTATTTTTCTTGCAGGCCATGTTTCCAGCCACAAGGCCCACGTGGGGGGTAGAACTGGGAGACAGGCACATTATAAGCAAGCACGCTACCCCCTCCGCCCCCAGGGGACAGAGCACTCTGCGAAAAGCTCTTTGGCTATGTCCACACACACAAGTGTTTGTTTCGAAACAAGCTGTTTCGAAATAAGGCCTTATTTCGGAACAAGTTATTTTGAAATAACAAAAAAGTTAATTCGAAATAAGGAAAAAAGAGGGAATCAAAATAGCATGTGCACTATGACATGCTATTTCGAAATAGGAGAGGGGAGGGGGAGGGAGGCCCTGTGCTGAGCCGGGGAGGCCCTGCCTCTGGGCTTCCGCTCTCCCCAGGAACCGCGGGGGGGGGAGGGGAAGCCTGGGGGTGGGGCGCCCTGGGCTTGGGGGCATCCCCAGCCAACGTCCCCCCCTTCCCCTTGCCAGGGGTAGAGGGGCAAAGGGGGCCGTCCCCCCCCCCCCCCGGTCCCAGCAAGGGGAAGCGGGGGGGACGCCAACTGGGGCACCCTCTGATCCCCTGCACCCCACACACCACCGATCCGGGGGTGCTGATCCCGGGCCAGGGTGCTGGGCGGGGGGGGGGGGACCTTCCCCCCCGCATGCTATGCACCCTGCGAGGAAGGTCCTTGTTATTTCGAAACAAGGATTATTTTGAAATAACATGTCCAAATGGCTTATTTCGAAATAACTGGTTTCAAAATAATCCTCCTTTCGAAAGCAAAGTGGTTTAAGCTGTTTCAAAAGGAGGGCTCTTGTTTCGAAAGGAGGAGCTCCCTCCTTTCGAAACAAGAAGTGGTTTGGAGATAGGGACTTTTATTTTGAAACAACCAGTGTTGTTTAGCAATAAAAGCCCTGTGTGGACATACCCTTTGTTAAGTTAATCCATAGTTGATGAGGGGCAGCCTCACCAGAAAAGGGTCAGCACTCCACTCCAGGAGCAGGATTTGAATCAAACAGTGTTCTGGCTGCACAGCAGGCCTCAAACCCGCAAACTAGAGAGAACTGCTGGTACTGTCTTGTACCCAGTTAACTATGGAACAACAGTGGCCCATCTTCAAGATGAAACATGGAAGGAGCCAACACATTGGAAGAGGTGCTAGACCAGGGCTTAGGCCATTCACTTAAGAGATATGCAAATGAGGTTCAAATCCTACCTCAGCCAGCATGAAGAAGAGCTGAACCAGCCATCATTTACCCACCAGTACTTGACTAGGCCACACAATAGCCCTTGCTAGAGTCCTTTAGCCCAACAGTTTTGTAATGCATGTAGCCCAGTTTCAACAGAAGTGAGCAAGGGAGCCCCCCACATCATGATCCTAGCAGTGCTCCTAGTCCAGCACTTGGGCCATTCACCGGAGATGTAAGCCGTTGAGCTTCCAACCTCTTCTCAGCAGGAGCAAAGTAAGAGAAGGGACTTGACTCCCCCACGTTCCTATAAAACAGCCACTCTCCCAAACCACTAGTCCCAGGATTAGCAACATGGGCTCGGTGAGCCACCTGTGGCTCCCTGAGTGGCCCCTTCTGGCTACCAGGCAGTCTCCTCCAGGGAGCCAGGTGTGTGCTGGGACACAGGACTGCAAAGGGGGCTCATGGGTGGCCCCAGAGTTGGGGCCAAATAAGGGGGCCCCTGACTGGTGTAAGCCCCCTACTTTTGGGGTGCTGGGGTCACCCCCACCCCAACTGTGTGACCCTGAAGTGGCCCAGTGGCCCTTAGTACCAGCAGGGGTGTGTGCGGATATTGCGCCTTCCCTATGTCCCTGCATTGGCAGGGTGAAGCAGCGCTGCCCCACTTACCCAGCTACCCCACTTACCCAACCACCCCTCCCAAAAGCAGCCGGCATGAAGCTGTGGCGTGCAGGGGAGGGGGGGGTCCCTGGAACAGCCTGCTCTGAAGAGTTCTGGCTGCTTCGCTCGCAGCAACTCCAGGGATGAATAGAGGCCACCTTGCCCCCCAGAAATGAAGTGGCTTGAGTTCTTTGGAGCGGTCCACTCCAGGTCCTGGCCCCTGCGAGCTGCAGCTCTGTGCTGGCTGCTCGCCTCCCTCCCCCTGGGGAGGCATGGCTGGCTGGGGGGTAGGCAGGGAACGCTGCTCTGCCCCTGCTGCAGAGAGGCCAGGTGGGCAGCACAGACTCTGTCCCCAGTACTCTGTCCCCCCCCCCCCTTCCCCCGGTGAGTGCTAGGTTTCCTGGCACTTTCCCTCAGACTGGGCGCAGGTGAAAGCCAGGATCATGGGGGGGGGGGCAGAGCCAGGGCAGGGGCAGCAGCAGGGAGTTGGGACTGGGGGTGGTGGTGGTTAGGACTGCAGGGGGGACTGGGGCTCCAGTGAGTGGCAGTGGGGGCTTATAGGGAGCCCCAGAAGGGCCGTTGCTGAGGGCCCTCCCAGTTGCCTAAGGCTGCCTTTGCTGGAACACCGCTTATTTGCCCTAATGCTGGGGCCAGCCAGGTGCTCCCTGCAGCCCAGCATCCCCAGAGTCCCATGCAGTTGGGGGTAGGTGGGGGCGGCTTGGGCCAGAGGCCCTGAAGCACCACTTGTCTTGTCTATGGTGAAAATACAGAATAGGTAAGTTAGCTCATGCTCCTCTCCAGTGTCATCTATTTTGCTTGCAATTACAGTTAATTATTATTGGCAAGAATATTTTTGGAAAGGCTAGAATAGATTTTAAACATCAAAAAGTAGGAAATCCACCAAAAACCAAACCAAGAGAAAAAGCTCAAATAATCCCCAGTTGGATTAAGAATTTTGGGCCTAAGCCCCACCACTTGATTCAGGCTGTGCTTTAAAACATGACCCCCCACACACCTGAAGTCTCACACTATGAATAAAACAGCATAATTTTTCAGAAGGCATGAGTAGCCACTTATCTGGCAGCAGCCCACGGTCCCTCAGTTGCTTTCAAAATCAAGGACTTTTGGGTCTGTCCTCCAGTGCTATACTGCAGTTTTGGGTGAGATAGTGAGATTCCCACCAGAGGCAATCGCAAAATCACATCAGTGCCAGATCAAATCCATACAATTCTTCATTTTCATATGTCATGGAGGTTTCAAGTTTGAGTTTTGGTTTTGGGCATACTGTTGTCTTAATTTGCTCTTCACATGGGCTTTATGCATATGTAACCCTTCTGACAGGGCAGGCGGGCAGAACAAGGGCTGGGTTCTATACCTAGGGGTTTCTCAATAATGTAGCGACATCAACCAGCTCAAACCCCACCCAGATTGCTGGGAAATCCTGCACTGTTCCCTGGGCATCTTAAAGGGGTAAGAATTTCCCACTTGCAAGCACAAGTTTGAGTGCAGTAAACAGAACGTTTAATAGTAGTTAGAGTGGAAAAGGCCAAGCAACAGAAATCAGCTTTGATCTAGCAAATCAGTACAAAGCAACGTTCCCAACAACCCACACCGCATAACAGACCATACCAGACTTAATGGCAAAACCGGCACGGATCTGGAAACTCAGTGCTAAGTAGGCTCCCAACCAATCTAGGATACGTACGGAGTGTCTTTCATGCCAGCTGTCTGCCAGTGCCATCTACTGGCCACTTACTCCATCCACCAGCACCATCCGCTGGCTCCACCTGCTGTCCGCCAGCTCTACCCACTGGTCACTCACACCACCCAACTTGCTGCTGGCTGTTCTCACACTCCATGGGCTCTGCCCACCGGTCACTAACACTACCCAGTTTGCCGCTGGCTTTTTTTCACTATCCACTGGTTCCCCTTCAGTGCTCTCAGCTCAGAAAGAGGATTTTCTCTCTAGTGATTTCAACTCAGAGAGAGTTTGCTTCTCTCCCTAGCAATTCCAGCGCTTAACTTTAAGTAGCTGGAAACAGCTACCTCTATCTAAATGACAAACGCCTCAGAAGAAGCCTAGCCATAGCTATCATTAGACAGAGGAAGCAATAGGAAGAGAAGCAGAAATAACCCCAACCCTCCCCCCCCCCCACTCCTGTCTTTAACTTCTTTCAGACTGAAACATACGGTCACCTTTTCTATAAATCTTGTTTTAACTAAGGGTAACTTTTAACTAACCCAGACAGATTTGAAACAAACAGAGAGTAGCAATTCACAAAAGACAGTATTTTATATTTCCCTTCAGCAGAATTACAGCTATTGACAGATTGGTGATCAGCTTAACCCCAAATACCATTACCCACTATGCCCTGCACCCAGTATGCTAATACCTAATTGTGCTCTTTGTGTTCATGCTAATACAGGATTCATGCAGATTAGATGTTCCCCCCTCAGAAGCTGTTAGGCACAGCTTCTAAGCCTACCTTACACATATCTTCTTCTTCCACGGGCCAAAGGGCACAGGGGGCTCAGGCACTGGCTTGCCTCAGTTTCCCCACAGCTAAAATTGGGCTGATAAGCTTGACCTCCTGTGGGAAGTACTTTGTGAGCTACTGCTGAAAAGACCTAGATAGGAGCTTAGGTGGGGTTATTTTGAAAGGAGGTGGAGCATAATACACACAGTTCTGGCTTCCAGCTAGTCCTCCACAGCCATGTAATCACTCCTTGCTCATTATCATACTGACTGTCCTGAAGTTTGGTCCTTCACTTTGTTCTGCAAAGGAAGTGTGTTGAGTGTATCTTGTTTGCTTGTTGTATGTGTGAGAAAGACGCTGAAAGGAGTGCAGCTTTTGGAAACCATTGTGGGTTGATTCACACGTTCCTGTAGAGCAGGATGATTGTAGAGCAGAATATTTTTCTTCCAGAAGAGACTTGCTGTTTCTGGCCTGTTTGGGCTTGGTTTATGATGCTGCAGAGTTAAACAGAACCTGCATGCTTACCAACACTCACTTTTCGTTTTGCAGTGTGTTTTTATAACAGTTTGAAAATGGACTCCTTAAAGCCAGCTTAGCATCCATCCAGGGGAGGATGACTGATGAAGAGTGGGGACCTGACTGGATCCAGTATCTGTTCATGTTCAGACTTCCTAACACTTTTTGAAAGGTGTGTGATTTGTTTTGTTTTAAGTAGTTGATGGACTCCATTAAACCCCTGCTTTGAGCCTGGATTAAGATTTAAGGTTTGGGACTTGCCCTGCATCTGATAAGCACAAAAGGACTGGAAGTCTTGCTCCATCAGGTCTTACAAAGTCCATCAATGCCTGATGCCCTTCCTTCAGCTTTCTCGACGCCCACAGAAAGTGTGTGGGATTTGTTAACCCATAATGGGATAAAGACGATTGTGGATAGAGGAAGGGGAGGAGTTTAGCCACCTGGGTATCTTTAAACTCCTACATTTCTGTATCTAGGCTATTTTAAGCATGTACACTTGTTTTGGTTTTGTCTTGATGTGGCTGAGCTGCCACCTTTCCTTGTCCTCCCATTCCCTTTCCATGTTCCTTTGGCCTCACCTTCATGAACCATCTCACTCTCCTGTGTCCATCTCCTTTGTGTCTCCCTTCTGACCCAATGTTCCCTCTAATGACTGAAGGCAGCTGAGCAACACATGGTGCTCGCTGCGCGGCCTGCGCCCCCACTGGCCTGATCTTGCCTCCCCCCCCCCCCAGTCAGTGTGACCCCGTCTTCCCTCCCCTCCCTTTCATGGCTGGCTGCCCCTGCCCTGTCCCCATTCTATCCCCCGCGCCCCCTTACCTGGCTGCTGGAGCAGTGCGGTCTGGCCACCAGCAGCTCCTCCAGTTGGAGGAGCTCTCATTGAGCATGCGCAGAGGCTCTGCGGTCTGAGCCAGCTGGAAGACTCTGTCTTCTAGCCGGGCAGGGTCTGCAGCTGCCAGTTGTGCATGGCTGGCAGTGTTCTCTGCACTGGGCAGCGGCGCAGGCTGAGTGGCCACACAGCTTAGAGGGAACAGAATCTGACCCCTATATTTCTCCTACCATGATCTCTGGCTTCCTTCCCCCCCTTAACCACATTTCCTGTCCCCCTCAAACTGCTCTACCTTCTATAGCAGGGGTGGACAAACAAGGCTCACAGTTAGGCACCAGCAATTTTACTTTTGGTTGCCAGAGGGTACATGGGGCTGCTGCTTTTGGGAGCGGGGCCCTGAAGCAGCTCATTCTGTGGAGTTCAGGTAGCTTTGCTCTTGCTCCCCAGCACTGAGCAGGCCCGCTCCAGGGCCTGTGGGTGAGGCAGCCTGTGTTCTGCGTTGGGGGTAGGGATGCGAAGCAAGTGAACTTCGAGGAGCCTGGCCACTCCAGGGCCCTGCCCTCCAAAAGGGAGAGGGGCTGCAGCTGGGCAGTGGATTGGGGGGGGAAGCCAGCTATGGTGCTGGGGGGGGGGGCGGTAGGAGAGGCCAACAGTAGGGCTGGATGGGGGAAGGGGTTGCACCCACACTGTGGAGTGAGGGGGTGCAGGCAGACCAGCACTGCTGTATGCAGCTCTGGGAATACTTGTTTATTGGAGGGAGATGGGTTGTCTTCTCTTTTGGGTTGCAGACCCCTGCACTAGTCACTTGAGCAACCCACCAGCGCAAAGCTGTGGCCCACTGGTTAGGTCATGCAAGTGGCACAGTTTCAGCCAAAACAGTCAGGGGGCCACCAGAATACCTCTCACACCAACTGGGTATTTAGTCAAGAGCAGCAAAACACCCATTCAACTCCTTTGCTAGAAAAGCACTGAATGCACATACCAGGTAAAGACCCAGACCATTGGACTATAGAGAGAATCTCAGCGTCTCCCCCCCGCCGCCCCAGCTGTTTAATCAAAGCAGCACAGCCTCAAGATGTGACAAACAGCAGACTTTTGCCAATGTGAGGGATGGAAGCTCACACTTGAGTACCTTTCGTGCCCTATTCCAACAGCCCCCCCCCCACCTAAATCTTGGGTAGACAGTGGAATAGGGCACCAGAGCCAGAATCCACCACCTCCCAGGTGGCACCTTCTGCTTTTGTGCAAGCTTGTTAGGTGTCTGCCAAAGGTCCCCACAGATGGGCAGAGGGGAAGACGAGCAGTAGCAAGGCTTCCCGGGCAACCTATAACCAGTGGGTTAAAGCCATTACCTCTGCTGGGGGAGTATGGGGGTGGGCAGGAGCCCTGCTTTCAGGTCAGCTTGGGAATGCCATGCCTGAGGAGGGCATAGCACAAGGGCTGGGAAAATCATGATCAGTCAAATTAAGGACGTGCAGTTTACCTCTTCACGTAATGCAAGCACTGAGATTGGGGAACTTGAAGAGGTTCAGCCGCATAAATGGCAGTACATTAGTCCACAACACTCAATTGGCCTTTGGATTGTGTTACCAGCTGATGGTGTGAGGGTTGACAAAAATGAGTGAGAAAGCTGATGGCCAGCAACGGCTACTGGCCAAGACGCTCTGATGTAGCCCTGTGCATCTTGGCATGCCTGATGTTGGGCGTGACTGCCAAGGGCTGGAGAGCTTGCTAATGGCCCTCTGTGACTTGGTGCCATTGCAGTAGGTGGCATTGGGCACAGATGGCTGTGCTCACTGAATCACTGCTGTGACTTAGTCTGGCAATTCTTATGGGCTGAACTGGCTCCCATCTGCCTAATGAGAAGAACGTTTTTGTAGTGGGCTTACAGGCAGCAGAGGTGAGTGTCCTAGTTCAGTGGGGTTTTTTTCCCCCCCCCCAACCTACAGGGCAGGGCCCAGTACTGGGTTGCAGACACTCACCTACTGGGTCATGCCCCTGCCCTGGCTGAAAGACTGGAACGCAGTGCTCAAAGATACATTTGTTGGGGTGGGGGGAGTGGGCATAAATGATTTTTTTTTCAACTGGGTCCCAAGGGAAAAAAAATTCAAAACCACTGCCCTAGCCATTGGGTTGTGGGCTAGGCGAGAGGCACTCCGCAGGCATGTGTATTGAAGCTGTTCCACTGATGTATGTGTTGGGAATGGTGCCTGCTCTAGTCTAGTGGGCAAGTATGCATTTAGGCCAGGGGGTGCTGCTAGGGGTGTCACTGGCACCTAACACACAGGGCATGTGCCCCGAGTCCCAACGTGAGTGCCCCAGGTGGCCCCCACCTCTCCTGGCCCCATCCCCAACCAGGGATCCAGGGCTGGGGCACCCACAGCAGTGCCTGCCTCTCCTGGCTGTGTCATGAGCCAGGGATCTGGGGCCAGGCTGGCAACAGCAGGAGCCCGACACAGGATCAGGCCTAGGTGCCGGATTGTGGCCAGGGAGTGGGGGGCCAGGTCTGGGCCCGTGCCCTGGGTCTTTCCCTGGGGCAGCAATGTTCCTGGTGCTGCTGGTTCACACTCCTTTGTCACAAGCTAAAAGGCCTAGTGTGAAGGGATGGAAAAGGGGTCTCCTGCAGTCCGTCTGTGTGGCTTGTTTAGGTTGTTGGAGTCATGCAGTCAGACAGCCCAGCCCTGCAGTTGTCAGTCCTTTTTAGCTAAAAATCAGTTAAAATTAGTTAAAAAGCATTTTCTCCCTCAATTTACCAGCATCCCTCTCTCCTTTTTTCAGCCCCCTCTCGCCCCAGAGACAGTGGTTAGCTTGCATGCTTAGCATGTGGCTGTTGTGGATTTAAACTCTGCTATATGGTGGTATATGTGCTTCCCCCATGAGGCAAAAAAAGCAAGGAGTCTTGTGACACTTAAAGACTAACAGATTTATTTATCGCGTGAGGCAGCGTGTGATGATAACAGCATTGCTTGCCTTTTTGCCTCTTGAAGCTCTCCCAGGTTATGGAACAGGGACTTATTTGAGCCAGCAATAGCGTGCAGAGTTCAGCAATTAAGCTCACAGCCTGCCCTCTGGTAGATTCAAAGCTCGCTGGTCCTCTTCAACTTGGCCAGCAACAGAGGGGCCCTGCTCACTTGCCTTTTGATGCTATTCCACTTCAGTTAACTTCAGTGCAGCCAAAAGCTAGTCTCCAAATTCGCATGTGGCTTAGTGGTTAGGCAGTGTGCCTGGCATGTCTGAGTAGCAGGTTTACGCCTGCCCTGATGTTGGTGATACAGCTTTCTAGTCACACCTTCTCTCTTGCCCCTTGAAGCTGTTCCAATTTAGTTAAATCTGCTTTAGGAAAGGGTACCTACACACCTCACCATCTAGTCCAGTGGTTGGGGCACTCCCCTAAATTGTTGAAAAGCTAGATTCAAATCCCCTAGCTGCTTGTTTAGCTGGGGTTTTCTAGCCTCTGTGTTGACCATTCTTTATAGTGGCCCACCCTAGTTTGAGCCTTCTGTCTTTCTCAAGAGCCATTGTCATCTTGGGAGAGGGAGGGGCCTCTAACAAGGGTCACCCACTAACCACTCTCTCCAAGGAGGTAGGACCCCCCCCCCAGCTCATGCCCCTCAAAGGTAAATGGGAGTGTCCTGGATTCTGCCACAACCTAGCTGTAGATACTGAGCACAGTGGACATGAGGAGGGGGCTTCTTGGCCTAAATCTACATCAATTCTTTATGAAAAAGAAGAAAGGGGGCCTGCAAAACAACCCTTGTCACGCCCCCCCTCCCCAAAAAAAAGGGTCGTCACCTTCACCCAGGCCAGATGGGGAGTAAAACTGAGAGTTGGCCACCCCATAAGTGAGCATGCTAACCTCCATGGCACAGAGTGCTCTGCAAAACTTCTTGGTTCTTCTTCGAGTAGTGTCCCTGTCTGCTCCACTCTAGGTGTGTGGCCAGCCTCGCGCCTCAAACCGGAGAGTTCTTAACAGCCATGTCAGGGGCGACTTGCACGTGGCAGCAGGGGTCGTTGATTCCGTTAGTGACGTGCAGAGGCACTCCCCCCTTCCCTCAGTTCCCTTCTTACAGCTTCAGCACTCAGACAGAGACACTCTCAGCTCCAGCTTTACACCAACGGCCGTTTTAACGGCCACTGTTGCCCTAGTCAATCTCAAGATAAAAAAGAAAGCAAAGAAGAAAAGGAAAGAGAAAAAAACCAGACAAAACAAACAAGTACAACAGTCAGCTACGATGCCGACACCACCAGGTTTTAAACAGTGCACCTTCTGCCGTGACGCTATGCCAGTGTCTGATGGGCATGTGGAGTGCATAAGGTGCCTGGGTGAAGGCCACTTAACACACAAGTGCCCTCACTGTAAAGAAACCAACCACCCAAGCCCGCAGGGACAGGCAAATGAAGCTAAAGTTACTTCTAATGGAGGGCTCTCTCAAGCCTGCATCTGGCCCTGGCCGGCAGCCGTGATCTCCTCAGCCACACAAGTGGTGCTCTGCTGCTTCCTCCCCCACCACATCAAAAAAGGCTAGGGGTGACCATACCACAGAGGGTGCTGTGAGGACTGTGGCTCCCTCTGGTAGCTCCAGGAGAAGGAAACATCACCCAGCAAGCGCTAAAAGTGAGTGCGGGTGCGAAAACCCAGCCAAGGGGAATAAGCTAACGCTGACCCCAGCTGCAGCTTTAAACACGGTGCAGTTAACGGCACCCGCAGCACCGCAGACCCCGCTAGCGGTGCCGGTCTTACAGCTGGGACTGTGCATCAACTTGGCAGCACCGTCCCCGGCAGCAGGCACTGTTAAAATCACAGCGCCGAGCAGCGCGGCGCTCAGCACGGCACCGCAGCCAGCCCCTGCAGCAAGTGCAGCTCCATTGCCGTTGGAGCAGCACTGTTCCTGGGCAGGGGAACAATCGCCCCTGCAGCAGGAGAAACGAAAGCACAAGAGACATCATATTGATTTAGCAGAAGGAAGTCGGTCCCCTTCCTCCCCGATATCCCTGCTATTCAGTGTTCACTCTTCTGATGAGGACGTCCCCTCTTTGACTTTTTCCAGTGGGGGATCTGCCTTGTCAAGGTCGAGATCACTAAGTCTGGAGCCACCCAGTGACAAACCTTATCATAGTACTCAGACACAGACAGTAACCATAGCAGCTGCACCATTGCCACACTGGGGCATGCCTTGGCCATATGCATGCCCATGGTTAGGCTGGGGAAAGTGGTCTCAGATGGGGGTCCCACAGGCTATACCTCCAATGGCACAGGCTGATGGGGCTAATCAATACTTACCTTCGATGACCCCAGCGCAGCAGCAGTTTCCGCCAGTGACACAGCAATAACAGCAGTTGTCAGGGAAGGAGGAGTTGTGTGAGGAGCCAAGTCGTCAGTCTAAATCTGAGGAGGTAAAGCAGTTCCAGGAGTTGTTCAAGAAGGTAGTGGACAGCCTGGACATTTCCATACAGGACGAGGAGACGACTAGGCATAAGCTATACAAGATTCTGCAGTCCTCAACCTCAACCAAAGTGGTGCTCCCAATGGACGAAGGGATCATGGATTCCACAAATCAGATATGGCAAATGCCTGCTACAGCTGCTCCAACTAATAAAAAGGTTGACAAGAAATACTTCATATTGCCGAAGGGAAATGAGTTCCTGTTCATGCACCCTCAGCCCAATTCACTAGTAATAGAGGCGACAAACCATAGGGTGAAACAGGACCACCACAAGACCACACCGGCTGATAAGGATGATAAGAAGCTTAACCTACTGGGGAAAAAGGTCTGTACCTCAACAACTTTTCTATCGAGGGTAGCGAACTACCCTGCAGTGCTAGCGAATTACGACCATGATATATACACAAAACTGTCAGAGCTACTTACCTCTTTACCTGAAGACAGAAAAGAACAGTTTAAATCGTTAATACGAGAAGGACAACTTATCGCGAGAACAGCACTGCAGGCCTCCCTGGATGCAGCATATGCGGTGGCTTGGGCCATCGGTACAGCCGTAGTCATGAGATGAGCATCATGGCTTCACGCGGTGGCGTTGCCAAAGCAAATGCAGGCAATGATAGAAGATCTTCCATTCGAGCAGGAGAAGCTGTTTGCAGAGAGAACGAATGATGTGATGCATACCCTCAAAGATTCCAGGGTGACTCTTCGCACCCTAGGAATATACCCATCAAATTTCAACAAAAGAATTCAGAGATTTCAATCATACAGAGGCAGATACCCCCAGTTTAACCAGGGGCGGAGAACAGAAAGTGCTGGGTCTCGACCTAGACACCAGCAGCGTTGAAGGCAAAGCACTCAGCCTTCAGCTAAATCTCAAACATCGGGTACCATTCAGCAGTTTTGAGGTTTCGGTTGAAGGGTCTGCCTGACCACCTCGCTCCAGTGGACACTCTTGTCACCAAATCACCACAATTCTTCCTCAACAGACTCCTCCCCTTTTTCCACCGATGGGAGGCTATCACATCGGACAAGTGGGTTCTCAATACCATCTTGAAGGGATATACCATCCCATTTCTATCAAGGCCCATCCCACCACCCCAAACCCCTACCCCGTCCCTCTTCAGGGACCCATCTCATGAACAAATGTTGGCTCAGGAGATAGACAATCTTTTCAACTTGGGGGTGATAGAAGAAGTTCCGCCTCAGTACAGGAACAAGGGGTTTTATTCTCATTATTTTCTGGCAGAGAAAAAGACAGTGGGGTGGAGGCCTATCCTAGACCTCAGGAGGCTAAACAAGCATGTGGAGACAAAGCGATTCAAAATGGTGACGATTCCGGGTATACTCCTGGAGCTGGAGAAGGGAGACTGGTTGGCTTCTCTCGACCTGAAGGATGTCTATTTCCACATATCGATTCATCCGGCCCACAGGAAATTTCTCAGATTTGTAGGATTGGGCAGACGTTACCAGTACACCACAATGCCCTTTGGTCTGTGCACTGCACCGAGGGTCTTCTCAAAAGTCATGGCGGTCATTTGTGCCCATCTCAGGACATTGGGAGTAACAATATTTCCTTATCTGGATGATTTCTTGATAAGGGCAGGATCTCTTCCCAAAGCTTAATGAGCAGTAAAGATCACCGTGAGAACCCTCCACTCATTAGGGCTTGCCATAAATTACAAAAAAGTCTTCTCTTTGCCCTTCGCAGGAGATACTGTTCATAGGGGCAAGAATACATACACTGACAGCACAGGCCTATCTCCCATGAGAGCGGTATAAGAACATCCTCGATCAGGTCCAAGTAGTCAGAGCTTCCCCCACAGTGCGGGCTCATACCTGCATGCAACTACTTGGTCATGTGGCAGCCATGACATCTCTGGTCAGTCATGCCAGGCTACATATGCAACCCTTCCAGCTGTGCTTTGCGAGTCCATTCAATCTAGGTCGTCAACATCTACATCGCATGCTGTTCCCTCCGGGTGCCATAAAAGACTCGTTGGAATGGTGGACAAGGGAGGAAAACCTGTTGCAGGGTGTTCCTTTTCTGTTGCCGGAAATGGACCTGCTAATGATGACAGATGCCTTGCTAGTAGGCTGGGGGGCCCATCTGATGGCAGAAACAGCCCAGGCCAGGTGGTCGTCATGGGGGAGATGCATGCATATAAATATCTTGGAATTTCAGGCGGTGCACAATGCATGCAAACATTTCCTGCTGGCGATCGCGGGCAAAACGGTGAAAGTACGAACAGACAATATCACATGTATGTACTATATCAATCGCCAAGTGGGGGCATGATCCACAGTGCTGTGCCTCGAGGCGATGAGACTATGGGAGTTGTGCTTAAAACACAGGATAGACATCTCTGCCATTTACCTGCTGGGCAGGGACAACACGGTGGCAGATGCATTGAGCAGGACTTTTGAGGTGACCCACAAGTGGGAAATATGTACGGACATTATCCAACAGGTTTTCCAGCTATGGGGGCTTCCAATCATAGACCTGTTTGCCACCAAGGGCAACAGGAAATGTCAGGACTTTTGCTCCCAAGCAGGGATAGTGGAAGGTTCCAGCGGGGATGCCTTCCTTATCAACTGGGTCAAGGGTCTACTGTACGCATTTCCCCCAATTCCTCTGATTCCCAGAACCCTTGGGAAGAACTGTTGCGACAGGGCCACTGTAATAATGCTAGCACCAGCCTGGCCCAGACAGACCTGGTACACCGACATGTTATGGATATTGAGAAGGTCCCCAATCACACTCCGGAAAGTACCAGATCTCCTCACACAAGGCAGGGGGAGAATTCTCCATACTTACCTTGGCAGGTTGCACCTCACGGCCTGGTACGTGGATGGTACAATGAATTAGAGTTGCAATGGTCCCAGCAAGTCAGGGATATCCTCCTAAATAGCAGAAAACTGGCGATGAGGAGTACTTACCTTCAGAAGTGGCACAGGTTTGTGGTGTGATGTCGTCAGAACAATAAGGATCCTGTCTCGCTCTCTCTCCCTGATCTGCTGGACTATCTTCTTCACCTGAAAAACACAAGATAGTTGGTAAACACCATAAAGGTTCATCTGGCGGCAATAGCTACATTCCACAAGCCAGTACAAGATGCATCAGTGTTCTCTCATCCAGTGGTTAAGTGTTTCATGACGGGGTTGCAGAACTCTTATCCTCTCCTTCGGCCACCTGCCCCACCATGAGACCTCTCCATGGTCCTTAAAGTGCTGACAGGGAAACCGTCTGAACCACTGGCAAGCTGCTTACTTCTGCATACGTCAATGGAAGTGGCCTTTCTTGTGGCCATAACATTGGCCAGGTGGGTAGGCGAGCTGGCAGCGCTCATGGCAAGTCCACCATACACAGTTTTTCATAGAGAAAAAATCTCCATGCAGCCACACCCGAGGTTTCGCCCAAAAATAGTATCTGTGTTCCACATTAGTCAGACGATACACTTACCAATGTTTTTGCCTAAGCCGCATGAGAGTCCGCAGCACACATTATGGCACATGCTCGATGTGAGACAGGCGGTAGCTTTCTACCTTCAGACCACTAAACCATTTCGGAAGACCCCCGAAGCTCTTTCTATCTAGAGCAGAGCGGTCAAGAGGCCAACCAATATCGAAACAGAGACTTTCAAAATGGATATCAAGTTGCATACATGCAACATATGAGTTAAACGGACTGCCAACCCCAGAAGGCATCCGGACCCACTCCACAAGGTCATCGGCAGCTGCCATGGCATTTATGCATAACGTTCCGATAACGGAAATTTGTAGAGCAGCTACGTGGGAATTGGCAGATACATTCGTGAAGCACTATGCTATTGACCAGCTATCCAGAGCAGATTCAGCAGTCGGCCTGCCAATGCTTCAGTCAGTCCAAGGGGCAAACTTTGAAGTCCCTTCCGCCAGATAGAGGACAGCTCGGTAATCACCTAGCGTGGAGCAGACAGGGACACTGCTTGAAGAAGAAGTGAGGGATACTCACCCTTGTGCAGTAGCCAGAGTTCTTCGAGATGCATGTCCCTGTCCTGCTCCACTACCCGCCCTCCTCCCCTCTACTTCGAAGAAGCATAAAGGTCAAAATGGTAGCTTCCTTTGCGGTAGAGAGGGAACTGAGGGGGGGCGCCTGTGCATGTCACTAACGGAATCAATGCCCCCTGCTGCCGGGCGCAAGTCGCCCCCAACATGGCTGTTAAGAACTCTCTGGTTTTAGGCGCAAGGCTGGCCCCGCACCTAGAGTGGAGCAGGACAGGGACACGCATCTTGAAGAACCTTGGCTACTGCACAAGGGTGAGTATCTCTCACTTCCTGTTAATATGTAGTTGAAAAGGAGCAGACTCAGCAGAAAAGGGGCAGCACTTCAGCAGCAGGCTTTGAACCAGGTTTGAAACTTCATTAGTGCATGGTGTGGGGGAAAATCCCTATAAAGTTAATTTGCAGCCCTCCATGGGAATTGGAAAATTAGAGGAAAATGAAGTGTTTGCCCAATCTGAACATAAACAATGGGAAAAAAGCCTTTTTTTTTTCATTTGTAGCTTACCATTAAGTGAGTGACTGATGTTTAGATTATTGGTTTAGTAGCAAGATGTGATTTTAGGGAGAGGAAGAGAGATTGTAAGGGAAGGGAAGTGGATCATAAGGGCATGACTGTCTTTGGTGAGAAGTGATCTAAGTAATATAGGCTACAATAAGAACTCTTGAGGCAGAGCCCCAGAGACACAGGTACGCTGCACATATTTTTTGTGAGGGTGATTTACAATGTGACCTTGGGATAGTCATTTACACCTCTGTGCCTCAGTTTCTCAATCTCTGAAATAGGACTAATAGTTCACAAACAGAATTGTGAGGCTTCACCACATATATGTGAATTACTCCAAGCTTCTCTGGTAGGTAAGGCTAACAAGTGAAAACTCTCAAGCTGCAGTTGAAGTACTCCACATGTGTGATTGAGGGAAATAGTTTCTCATTAGTTTCTCATGCATGATGGGTATTGATCTTCAAGCCATTCTGCTTCTGTCTCTTCTCTGTGGGTGGTTAAAATATAATGAACAATTGGTGACAAAAGCTAAATAGAATGGATGTCTGGGGGGGGGTGGACGTGGGAAGGAGGATAGGGGCAACCTGGCAATGCTGGCAACTGGGCACTCCCTGAGGCTGAGAAGCAGATGAGGTCAGAGCTCTGACCTCTACTTCTGCATTATGGCTGACTAAGTTAGACCCAGCCCAGCACATGAGCTACTCCTAAAACTCTGTGCTGGCAAGTGACTCGTTTTTCTCTTAACATTTCTCATATGCAGAAGTGTAATTTCAGACTCATGCTTCTTTCACATACGTGGAGTGGACAGCTCAGTGCAATCTGAATAGTAGTTTAATTTTATCAGTTTTACTATAAATGAGAACTGAAACTCTGTTCACGTGAATGTTCGCAGAAAACAGGACTGGATAGGAAGCCTCACATATCCCACATTCTAGGTTGCTTCCTGGCTGCGTCTGTACCAGAGACAAGCAGGCCCACTGGCCATGACTACACTTAGATAGTTAAATCAAATTAACTTAAATCGAACTAATAATCATTAAATCAAATTAAGTTAAAACGAATTAATATGGCTCCACTAGAAACCCAAATCAAACTAGCAAGTCTATGGACAGGACTTGCTAATTTGATTTAGGAGAGGGATGCTATAGGAGGTGTGGCAACATGACCCCAAGAAGGGCCATATCCCCACCCAATATATAGAAAGAGGAAGGCACCCTGGGAGGAAGAACAGCAAAAAGTGTTAAATTAGAACTAATGGTTAGTTTGAATTAACATGGCTACACTGGGTTAAATTGAGCTAATAAGTTCAATTTAACCTGTCATTTCAAAATGTGAGGGAGGTTTTATAATTTCAAAATGACCTTTCCTTATTTCAAATTGAGGGAGGTCCTTATTTCAAACTAAGGAAAGCTAGTATAGCCATGCAATACTTTAAATTGAATGAATCATCATTAATTCGATTTTCAGGGTAAGTGTAGACATAGCCACTGTGTTTTACCTTGGCAGTGTTGCCTTTTGCACCGAACTGAGACTTATGAAACCTGAGTTCTAGTCCTGCTGAGTGTCCTTGGCTTAACACTTTTGTGGCATGGTTTGCCCATAAGGTACATGGGGATAACTAGCCTGACCTCCTTTCTGAAATGTTTTGAGGTTTTTGGATGATAGGAGCTAGGGATTAGCATCTGCTATCACAGCCAAACCCTGCAATTTCCCCATAATGTGCTTTTCTCCTGAGGGCTGATGCTCAGAAGTCAGGGTGGTGTGTGCAATACAAGAGCCAGAAATGAACAGAAAGGGTATCTTGAGCTGGAATTTCCCAATTTTCTTTTTGCTGTTTTTTACCTTGGAGAGGGGAGTCAGCATCTAGTCCTTCATGTCTTTACATTTGTATGTGGTGTAAAGGGAGGCTATCTTACACCTAGGTTCAATCTCAGGCCAGACTTAGAAGCCCCAGAAGAACCTTGGCTAGGCTTGAATTAATTTTGTGTTAGCAGGAAACATATTTGCTTATATCCTAGGTTTGATACTGGGTGTGTCTTTGGAGCAGAGTGTCTCTTAGGTCTGTGTTTGTACAGCACCTGACACCATGGGGTCCTGGCTCCTGATGGAGGTGCCTATGTGTACAAATAAATATTAATAATTTCTCATAGTTTCAGTTGTTCTCTGCTATCATAGCCCTGCCACTTTGCTGATGCAGTTGCTGTGGAGATGCTAAAAAGTATGAAGGGTCCATTCAAAATTCCATAGAGTGGCTGGGGGAATCATCAGAGTTCTCCTCAGCCCTTTTGTAGACTGAAGCTGAAGAGAGGCTGGAATGGGTGATAGATAGCAGGGAAGCATCTCTGGGGGCAGAACCTACCTCCCCCCAACTGACAACTCTTGCCAAGTGAAATATAATTCAGTGAGACAACTATTTTTTGTCTCTTTCCGATTATGCATTTGCATCTGTCTTTCTAATCAAGCCAGTGCTGGTCTGTTTGGTTTGAACAATTCTCTTTTCCATTGGAGAGGGGGGGCCTCCAGCAGTGAGAGCATGTACAGAATATAATTCTCTGACCATCATTTTAGGGAATGCGCTCCCAGCATGTTCCCAGACAGCACTAGTCACTGAGAAACTTTGAAACCTGAAGCATCTGGCACTCACTGAAACCTTGCCTGGATCTGTGGCCAGATTTCAGAGGCCTCCTGAATTCAGGCTATCCTTGCCCTGGTAAGTATTTTTGGCTAAGAAATCTACTGCTTGAGGCTGCAGCAGTTCTCCTTCTCATTCAGAAACAACAAAGTTCTTCAACTGCAGCAAAATCAGATGACTTCAGTAACTTTTTTTTTAAATCAAGTCTGTTGCAAGATTCCTTTTCCGCGTGCCTGCCAGAAGGAGAAGCACCACTTCTAGCCCACTCCAGTAACGTCACTCAGTTCTACTGAAATGGCCGCGAGGAAGGCCAGGAGCCCAGAAAAGCCTGGTGGTTTTTGCAGTGATGCTATGTCTTTAAGCAACCAGAGTAAGAGTTACAGGAAATTTCGAAGTGCTAAGTGCTGTTTTGGGAAATTACCACTTTTACTGTGTGCGTGGAATACAGTGAGCAAGTGGCTGCTTAGAATGTAAATAGGGAGACTTCTGCAGAAACAGACTTCCAAAGAAGTGTTTACAAACAAGCTCTTCCATTCTTCAAGCCTTGGGGATTTGGCCTTGCTGTAAACAGTGAGCATGGGAAAGATGAGCAGATAGGGAGGGGAAGGTCATCATAACATCAAAGATAAGCCACAATGCGATAAAAGTCAGCTATTGGTGCACATCTAAGATGTGCTTACGTCTGATGGAAAGACAAATCACCCATGGTGGACAAATGGATGCCTTCCTATGGCTTATTAAAATGGCTTGTTGCTTTTCTCACAGAGGACTGGAGATTTAAGTAACATACTCTTCAGTGATGACAAGAAGCTCCCAATAAATGGCTGAAAGAAAACACTGGAGAATAGAGCATAAAGATGTCAGACTGTATTCTGTTCTTTTAACACCAGTGTAAATATGGAGATACTGAGCTTACACACTAGTGTAAGAGAATTGCTTCTGCCTTTAGAACCTCAAAAGAAAAATGACACTTTTCCCAGCACAATTGGAAAGCACTGCTGTGCTGGAGCTGGTTTACAGTTCCGAATTCAGTCACTTAGCTTAATAGACCAAAAAAGTCTAGGGGGAGAGTGGTAAATGTACAGTGGGTGGGAAGGAAGCAACCATGAGGCCTGCAGGCTTTAGCTTTCCTCCAACTTTCTTTAGCTACACATTTTCCTTCCATTTCCTTTTGAGACCCTGTGAGTGTTGGGAGAACTATCTTGCAGTTCTAAAGTGCTGGATCATCATTAAACCAGTCAGCCATGAGATGAAAACAGCTTTGAAAGATGATGATCACAAGTTATATTCTGTAATTGAATGGTCATCCCACCAAACATTTCCCTTTTCAACTCTGCTCATAGCTCTTTGGGCACAAAAAAAGCTGTGGGATATGTTTGTATGGGGAAGTCACCAAAATAGGCTGCACAACAATAAGAACTGGGATGGGAGCAAATAATTCCTTCAGAAACTGGCTATTTTTAGTGCTAGGGATGTAGCGGGTGAAAACGTCACTCTACTTATATGTAAAAAGCCTGTCCACCTATGGATCTTGCAGATAGCAAGTGTCTCTTGGCTCATCATTCCTTTCTCATCCCAGCCTTTCAAAACCATTGTACCAACCAGATAACACTGGCTACAGCCTCACAAGAAGATGTGAGTATTCCTGCCATCTCCAGAAAGCTGGAGGCTGTCCATGTCCATTAAATACACATAACCAAGGAGACATGCATGAAAATGGCTGAAGTGCAAAATCTGTGCTTGGTCACAGATGAGAGGAAAATTAAAAAGGAGGCAAAATTGCCACCAAAATTAAGCAAAACAAATGGAACCAGTTTGAGGTATCTGTGTAATTGGAGGAACCAGAACAGCATCCAGGGTCTTGTACATTCCTGGGTGCTGAGGCTATTCAATGGCCCATATCCGTTCTGCAGTCAGGTATTTTCTCCCTCCTTTCTATAGATAGAGAAGAATATTGCATTTCAACTGCAGGTGGTCCAGATCTCACACAGCAAGTATCAAGGCTGCCTTACTGAATTGGGGTCAGACATGCTGCTCCTTCTGACTGAGCGAGACCCCAAACAGTTACTAGCTGTTTGCCTGAATTTTAGAACTAGCTGCAGACTTTGTCCTCCTGCAGCTGGCAATTGAACCAGTTGCTTCCTGGTTGTGAAAAATGAAACCACAAAGGCAAACACATCTTGATGCATGTCAAGGTTTATTTGATCATATCTTGCATAGCTATTTTAAATCAGTTATGGAAGATTACATGTGCCAATCTAAGCATGTTTTGCAATTTTAATACACTCAATATGGCTTCTAAATAAAGTAAATTTGAATTTCCCCATGAAACCTGAATAACTAGCCTAACATAGCAAATATCTCATTCTTACCAAGATTACTCTCTTAGCCACTCTACAGCAAAACACCTATTTATGCTGCATATAACGATTATTAACTTATTGGATGTGAAAAGCAGCGCTCTCTCTCTCTGGTCCTTTAGATATCACATCTATTTTACAGGCAAAGTGCTGAGCCCTACAGCTGTCCCTGGAGTCAGTGAGTTGGAGGGTGCACTGTACCGCAGGTAATCAGGTCCCAAGAGATATCGTTCATAATCTCTAGAAATCTTGAGTCTTTTCAGATAACATTGCCTTCCTCTTAAAAATGCTGATAAACATTGCTTTGAAGCAGCAGCACAGACCTGAGCTGGAGACAAATCTATGGAAAATGGGCTGCGTTTTGATAGCAATCTCTGAGAAGAAATTCTCATCACTAAGTTATTCAAAGAGAGGAAATAGGGTAACAGCAAACAAAATGCTGCAGCTCAGATAGCTCTGCCACTTCATAAGCAATGACTGCTTGTTTACTTTAGAGAATCCCATTCATTTTAACAAGGCACGGATGCTTAGGGTCTATCTATTTTTATCTTATTTTTTGTGCTGTTGTAACTCTCTCAACAGAACTGCAAAGGGTATAAATCCCCAGTAGATTCACTGATATGTAAAATGGTGTTTGTGCTAGTAATTTACTGGTGCACATCCCATTTGCCACCAGAACAATGTGTCTAGGCAAGGGATTTGTATCAGTGTAATCACATTCAGGGGAGATTTCTCTTTTCTAGATGTGTCCCCAGAATTCTCAAACCTCTCTGGGTAACCAGGTGCCAATTGGTCCCTGTGTATTATCTTTTCATTACAATTAATATTTTCAGTTTTCTATAGCTGGACAGCTATAAATAGACCTTCATTGCTCATGGCATGTGGAAAATCTTATTGTGAACTACATATTGTATTTACAGAACAACACTTACCAAACACACGTATTTGGATAGATATGCATCCACTATACAGTGTTAATCATGGGACAACAATATTCTTCTGATCTAGAATGGGGGTTTTAACTGAGCAAGAATGAGTCATGCTCATTAACTATGGAACTCAGGGCCTGAGCTGGCATGGTGCTGAGCACCTTCAACAACCACCACACTCAATAAAAGCTGAGGGTGCTCAGCACTTTGCCACAAGGTGTAATGCTATTAAAAGTTTACAAGCTCTGTATAAATCATGTATTTTCTTCTCCCCAACAAAACCAAGGCCATTTTGAGCAGCCCATTACTATTCTCACCAGATAATCCACTACAACAATAAACTCCTTCAAGCTGAAGAGGAGCCCAGAAGGGCCAGACACTTTTTAGCCAGGCTGCAATGTGAACAAGCTCGTTCATCAGACATCTTGCATTATGCTGATACACTGTTTGCAGCAAGGCAAGTAGTGCACAGCAGAAACATTTCTATTACCAAGAATACCCACTGTACTTCTAATAAGTGTCATGCTTATTAGCAACACTTCCCAGGTGCCAATTAAATCCTAAAGATCCAGTCCATTTCAACCATATGTAAGTCTCTAGCTCAATAATGCCAATAAAAAAGCCTATCTGCTTTTACATGACAGCACTCTCAAAGGCCTCAAGAAATGAACATTAGATTAAATACAGAGCTGAACAAGAGCTTAATTCGAAAAGAAATACAGCAGGACAGCAGTACTACCCCAGTAACTTCCTGTCTCTGGCTGGCTGACCTCACAAAGGGTAAGAATTTATTGTAGGATCTGTCAACAAGCCCTTTCAAAGTCTACTAAAATCGGTAATCGTTACTCACTCAAGAACTTGACGGAGCTTGAACAGTTTTTTTTTGTTTGTTTGTTTGGGTTTTTTGTTTTTGTTTTTGTTTTTGTTTTAAATGCATGGTCATTTACATAAATGGAAAGATCACTAACTTCAAGAGGTCATTTTTTCTCTATTTCTTGGGAGGGCTAGCCCCACTAATGTGTTATACTTTGAAGAGATTACTAAATTTAAGTAGGGTTCCATTCTATTGGACAGCCCTCAAAGGCTAGATGAAGACAGTTTTCAACAGAACAGTTCCCTTCTCCTACAGTTTTGTAAAGCAAACCTAAATGAAAAGAGAATGAACTCTCCCAGCCCAAACCAGTTACTCTGGAAATTTCTAAAGCCTCAGACCCATCACCCAAGGGAGCACACACAGAAGTCTTAGGATTCCAGATGGAATCTGCTTCCTTACACCAATGTTTTGCAAAATGAATCTCCATTATTGCTGCGTCTCACTTAAGAATGTCTGAGTGCGGAAGGGATCGCTACTTCTGTGTCTACCAAAGCACAAAGGTAATCTTTTAGAAGTTTCAAATCAAGCAGCTGTCTGTGCACAATGGTCACAGCAGGGACAGAAACGTTGGCAACAAATGTGGCAAAATGATACTGCCTGATGGGATTAGCAGTGCTCTTGGGATGGTGAAGGGCCTCATTTGTAGCCTTCACTGCCACATGTCGCCATTTTCTCCAGTCTCATGGAACTTGTGCAAATGATCAGCATACCTGAAAAGAACAAGTTAAATAATGAATCAACACAAAATCCATGATAAGACTCAATACACACTAAAAAACACTATCTAGACTGGCCTTCAAACACCAGCCACTGTAATCAGGATTATAGCATGTTTTATAACACAAGGAAACCCCTGTATGTTAGTCAGAGTAAACAAATCCTATGACCTGACCCATCTGGAAGTGTGCAAATAATTGCTTTTTTTGTTTTGTTTGGCATTCTAAAAAAAAATATTCAGGTCAAAATGTTTCATTTCATTTTAATTTTTAAAAATACTTAAAATATGGAAGTATACTTAAAAACAGAAGTAAATTATTTTTAAAAATACTTTAAAAATTGAAGTAAACTATTAAACAAAGAAGTTTCAAAATGGCACATTTTTATTTTGGGGGGATTTTTAACCAAAACCATGTAGTGAATTAGACACAATTTCTCAATGTTTCAGTTAAGCTCCATCTACATTTTTCAGTGAAAACAAGTTTTGGCTGAAAATCTTCAATCAGTTTGATCACATCCTCTCTTAATGTGAAAAAATTACACGTACACATAAGTGTTGCCGGCTTTGGCTCACAGCTAGTAAAAACTGTAGTTTCAAAGCATATAAATCTCTTGTGCATTTATCACTTTGTTGAGCCAGTTTTGAAAATAGCTGCATAGTCTCCTACTCTATAAAATATGTATAAAAATGGTACAGTGAGTCTCCAGTTGCCATCTTCAAGGTTTTCAGTTCCAGTGAGTAAAACAGTCACTTCAGCAAATTCAACCTTTGCTCTGAAAACCCAGCTGGGTTGTTTTATTCTTGTGCATCATCACAAGTAAAATGTCCTCTTCACCAAATTAAGGCTTAGGTCACATCTCAAACCCAGTTAGCTATTGTTGACAAAAGTGTCATGACTGGAACCTAATAAACAATTCTGTTGATGCACAAGAAAGTACAAAATTCAGCTCACTATCCAAACTGTGTTTGCCTTTGCATGGCTATTGAGCGTCAAAAGCAGTCAACTTTTACTTCTGGCGTTAAAGACAGTAGATATGACTAAGTGGTCACAGGGAACAGATCTGCTGAAATAGGATGCTCTTTTTATACAGGCAGTCACTTTTCAGGGTAGTTCACTTTAATGTGACCATGTGCTTACAAAGTCACTGCAAACCCTAATGTTCCTCTTGATAAGTCAAAGTTGCTCCTCTCCCCAACACAGTACTTGTTTTGAAATCAACTGAATCCTCCTGTTTCCATACATACTTCTTAGCACAATAAGCAGCACAGTCTCTTCCCACGCTTTCACTCCAAGCAGTTTTGTAGAGTACCTGGGAAATAAGAAATACTGTTAACTGTTTCCCATTTCTTCTCTTAGCTGGAGCTACCAACCTAACTTGAAATCTCCCCTATGATGCTATACTGCTTTACTAAACCATGGAGTCTGGTTCTCCCATTTTTATTAGAGAAATGTTTGCTGTAGCCTTAAAGAAATAACAGTCAGGACTAATGAATCAAATGTACACAGTAAGGGGCTAGGTAGAATAGCAAGTGTATGCTTTGGCTGAACATGTCTTGTTCAGCACTGCCGTAAGTTGTGTATGTTCAAATGGGTAGATTTCAACATAGTGAAGAATGTGAAATGTTTCAATACATGATTAACGAGCACAAGGAAGAGCCATATAGTAATGACACAGTTGTTAACAAATTAAATATTCCAAATAGTATGTTAATGGTGTTAATTTTTGTCAAATAGAATTGAACTGGAAGCTTCAATTTCCCCTCCCTTTATTTTTAGGACTATTTTGCTTTTGTTTTATTTGCCTACCAGATTCAGATAAATTTTGCATTCTGATGCTTTCTTGATCCTTTGAAGCTGTCCTCATGATTTGTAAGTACCTAGTATCCAAAGACGTTTAAAATAATTTCTTAACATGGGAAAACTGGAGAGTTAACAGGAGAAGAGGCAATGGGGCTGTCCAGGTCCATTGATGCAGTTTGAAATTAACACCAGGGAGACGGCATGATCCAGCAGGTAAGGAACAGGACTAGGAGTCAGGAGTCCTAGATGATAACTCAGGTTTTGCTACAGACTTGCTCCAAGACTATGCGCTAGTCACTTATCTTCACTGAACCTCATTTCCCCTTATCTATTAAACTTGAATTCCATACGTTGCCCATCTCTGTAAAGTATTCTGAAATCCATCAGCGAACCGTGATTTTCACTATGCCACTTGCAGAGTCACAGAAGCTTTGAGGAGAATCACATACAGTGCCTTGTGCTGAGCCATGGGTAAGTTGCTGAAGAGCAGTTCTCAAGCAAAAACAACGATGATCTTCGAGAAGGGCTCTATTCCTTTTTGATATTGTTCCCCTTCTTTAAACCCTTTATTAGAAATAACATGCAAATGGCAGGCCTCTCCAAGGACCTGATTTTCATAAGTGCTGAGGACCCACAAATTCAACTGAAGTCAATAGCAGCTTAGGTTACTCATTAACTTTGATAATCAGGCCTCAACTCTCCTTCAGTGGCAGTACTTTCTCCTGAAATGGTTAACTTGTTGGCAGAAAGGATGCACCTAGCTCTACAATACCATATCAATGTGCAGAAAGAATAGCAAGTGTGGAAGGTGCCCAGCATGGCTTATCAGAGAACTCTGCAGTGAGCTGAAACATAAAAAGGAAGCTTACTAGAAGTGGAAGCTTGGATAGATGACTAGTGAGGCATAAAAGGCCAAAGGGCAATTTGAGTTGAAACTAGTAAGGGATGTGAAGGATAACAGGAAGGGGTTCTACAAGTATGTTGGCAACAAGAAGAGGATCAGGGATGGTATGGGTCCCTTACTGAATGGGGCAGGTATCCTCATTGTGGAGGATGCGGAAAAGGCTGAAGTACTCAATACTTTTTTTTACTTCAGTCTTCACAGGCAGAGTCAGCTCCCAGGCTACTACACTGGGTAACACAGAATGGAGAGAAGGAGAGCAGCCCATGGTGATGGAAGGGCAGGTCAGTGACTACTTAAAGAAGTTAGAGGTGCTCAAGTCTATGGGACCGGATGAACTGCATCTGAGGGTGCTGTGGGAGTTGGCTGATGTGACTGCAGAGCCACTGACCATTATCTTTGAAAACTCATGGCTAATGGGAGGTCCCGGAGGATTGGCAGAAGGTAAATATAGTACCTATCTTCAAGAAATGGAAAAAGGAGGATCCAGGGAACTATAGACGGTCAGCCTGACCTCAATCCCTGGAAAAATCATGGAGCAGGTCCTCAAAAAATCCATCCTGAAAAACTTGGAGGAAAACAGAATGATCAGGAGCAGTCAGCATGGATTCACGAAGGGCAAATCATGCCTGACCAACTGGATTGCCTTCTGTGATGAGATGACTGGATCTGTGGATGCAGGAATAGCTGTTGAGGTATTATACCTTGACTTTTGCAAGGCTTTTCATAGTTTCCTATAGCATTCTTGTTGGCAAGTTAAGGAAGTATGGGCTGGATGAGTGGACCATAAGGTGGATAGAAAACTGGCTAGATCAACGGGCTCAGCGGTTAGGAATCAATGACTCCATATCTAGTTGGCAACCAGTAATGAGTGGAGTGCCCCAGGGGCCAGTCCTGGGGCCCATTCTGTTCAACATCTTCACTAACGATCTTAATGATGGGATAGATTGCATGCTCAGTAAGTTTGTGGATGACACCAAGCTGGGGGGAATGGTAGACACACTGGAGGGCAGGGACAGGATTCAAGGAGATATGTACAAATTGGAGCACTGGGCCAAAAGAAATCTCATGAGGTTCAACAAGGACAAGTGCAAAGTCCTGCACTTAGGACGGAAAAACCCAATGCATTGCTACAGGCTGGGAACTGATTGGCTAAGTAGCACTGTAGAAAAGGACCTCGGGTTTATTGTGGATGGGAAGCTGGATATGAGTCAACAGGGCACGCTTGTAGCCAAAAAGGCTAATGGCATATTGGGTTGTATCAGTTGGAGCATTGCCAATAGATCGAGGGATGTGATTATTCCCCTCTATTCAACACTAGTGAGGCCGCATGTGGAGTATTGTTCAGTTTTGGGCTCCCCACTACAAAAAGGATATGGACAAATTAGAAAGAGTCCATCAGAGAGCAACAAAAATGGTTGGGGGTTAGGACACATGACTTACGAGGAGAGACTGAAGGAACTAGGCTTATTTAGCCTGCAGAAGAGAAGACCGATGGGGGCTTTGATAGCAACCTTCAAATACTTGAAAGTATGCTCCAGAGAGGAGGGAGTTAGGCTGTTCTCAGCAGTAACAGAGGACAGAACAAGGAGCAGTGGTTTCAAGTTACAGCTGGGGAGGTTGAGGCTGGATATTAAGAAAGCAGTTCTCACTAAGAGAGTGGTGAAGCATTGGAATGGGTTGCCTAGGGAGGTGGTGGAATCTCTGTTTTTGGAGACATTTAAGGTCTGATTAGACAATACCCTGGCTTGGATGATTTAGTGAGAGTGGTCCTGCTTTTAGCAGGGGGTTGGACTAGATGACCTCATGAGCTCCCTTCCAGCTCTATGATTCTATAATACAAGCAATTTGCTTCCACTAATGAATGGCAGGACTGTAATATGGTGGTCTCCATTGTATGTCTCATTGGTCTGGTGTCCATTTTTGGTAATGTATTTAAATATTAAAATTCTGCAGATTGGGAGTGGAGCAAGGAAAATGATTTAAATAAGATTTATAACCCACTTCATTGACAAACACAATAAGTCTGCAAATGCAGGCAGAAGACCTCCATGTCTGCTGCCAAAGCTGATGTGTCTTTGTAACATGTAAGAAGGCATTATCCTGTCACCAGGGAAATACTCTAATTCCTAAATACCATTCAACAGGGCTCCAAATTAGGATTAATTGAAGTGCACAAAAAGGAGAAGGAAGAAAAGATTTGTGGAAAGAAAGCCAGATGGAAGGAGGTGAAAGCCTTTTTGGTTCCCCTAGATGAAGGGGAAAATGCATTTCTCAAACATGGAAACATATCAGACAGTATCATCCAGCCCATTATTAAGTGTATGCAGTTAGAGCCTGACCCAAAGTCCATTGGTGTTAATGGGTTTTGAATCTCTGACCTTGTAATGTTTAGACAGAATGAGATTATTCAATCCATGAAGTGCTTATGTGTAAGGCAGAAATCTGTCATGGAGGACAAAGGGGTCACGAATTCCATGACCTCCGTAACTTCTGCAGCTGCAGTGGCCGCTGTGCTGACCTCAGGGCCAAGCCACACCTGCTGCTGCTGGAGTGCTCTCAGGGCCAACCCTGCAGCCAGGGCAGCTGGCCTCAGGGATTGCCTGAGCAGTGGGCCACAGGAGCCCTGGAGCAGCTGGCAGCCAGAGTTAACTGCCCCCCATGCTGGAGCAGTTGGTCTCCACTGCAGGAGCAGGGGCTAACTGTCAGGGCTCCAGGGAGCAGATAGATTTAGTAAGAGCTATTATTAGTAAAAGTCACTGGCTGTGAAGTTTTGTTTATTGCCTGGGACATGCCCATAACTTTTACTAAAAATACCCATGACTGAATCTTAGTCTAATATTTTAGGTTCCAATTTAAACTTTAACAATGCTTAACTTTTTATTTTCTTAGTGCTCCTCCCCACAAGATGACTGCAGGTTGGCTTTATCCTGACAAGATTTGGATAGAAAAACTTGTTCTACTTGTTTGTTTTTCATCTTGTCTCATTATTTAATTATTGATAGTTTTTCCTGCCATGACAGATAAAGCCCCAGAAATTCTACAGGATAATGGGGAGAGAAATTTAGAAATAAAACTTTAACACAGGAGAGACTGAAAAGCACAATGCAACTGCAAATAGAAGCTGGAGATCCAGGCATCTGCTGTTAATACCTCCTGTGCAAGTCATAAAAACGTTATCCTACCACCAGGGAAAACCTGTAATTCCAGAAATACAATTCAGCAGGCCTCCAAATTAGGCGTAAAAACCCAGCTGTGAATACAGCCCTGGGCACCAGGGAACTTCCAGATTGAAGCCTCATTTATCTTTCTGGTATGAGTGGGCAGCTGTTCAACTCCACTGTCTCATATTGGAACCACAGGTCCTCATCCTCATACAAACGAGCGAGGGGACTTTGGAAAGTTATTTTGTGTATGTGTGTGTGTGTGTGGGGGGGGAGGGCAACAAAAAGGGCAAATGATGTCCAAGGTCTAAAAGACAATAGCAAGCACATCAGCATCACTTCTTGCCAGCTATGCAGTTGTACAGCGACGGCTGTAATTCCAAATGGCTATATATAAGGTACTGTGTGTTGGCTGATCACAGCTGCAGAAGCAGCTAAGCATTGCCTTGGTCCAAAACACAACAGTTGCACTGATAATACTGTAAAGTTTGATAATACTGGGGAGTGTAGTCTGAGAAGCTTTAAACAGGCTAAAGCAACAGTTACTAAATAGGGGAACGGAGGGTTACTCACCTGTAAACGTCCTTCTTCAAGATGGGCTGCTCACATACATTCAAATGTAGGTGTCTACATGCTGCAGTGCATGGATGCCCAGAAAGTCTTTCTGCCCTAGCCTGTCTCTGTAGGGTCAGTGGTCAATGTCTTCTTGGGCTTGTGCAGTATATAGGTGGACCTGCCTCTGTCCCCTCTTCATTCCTTTCTTTCCACTAACTCCAAAAAGCGGGGACGAAGGGAGGGTACAGAATATATTTGAGCAGCCCATCTCGAAGAGGAACATTTACAGGTGAGTAACCCTCCATTCTTCTTCAAGCACTGCTCACATACACTCAGATGCAGGTGACTCACAAGCTGTGATTAGGATGGCGGGTGAAGTTAAGGCTTTTCCGCTCGAAGTATGGCTCTGCCCAACATAGCAGCATCTCTTGCTTGCTGGGTGATGGCATTGTGCAAGGCAAAGGTATGCATCAAAGACCAGTTTGCTGTTTTGCAGATTTCCTGGACTGGGACCTGGGTGAGGAAGGCTGTGGAAAATGCTTGCGCTCTACTAGAATGTGCTCTGACCTTCCTCAGAAGGGGAGTATTCGCTCTGTGATAGCAGTCCTTGATGCAGTTCACTATCCAAGATGAAACCCACTTGGTCATCACCGCATGGCCCGTCACGCATTCCGCAACTGCCACGAACCGCTGAGTTTTGCAGAAGGACCTAGTTCGCTCAATGTACGTTGTGAGTGCCCTTTTTACATCAAAGGTGTGTCACCTCCTCTGATTTTCTGTTACCTGGTGATCTCGGAAAAACAATGGGAGACAGACGTGTTGGTTCACATGGAAAGGGGACACCACCTTCGGGAAGAAGCCCGGGTGAGGCTGCAACTGTACCTTTTCCAGGTAGGATATTGTGTTAAGTGGTTCCAAGGAGAGAGCTCTTATCTCCAAAACCCTTCTGGCCAATGTGATAGCCACTAGGAAGGCCACTTTCTATGATAGGACCAAGAGGGTACATGATGCCAGGGGCTCGTATGAGGGCCTTGGAAGCTCCTCATGCACTAGGTTTAGGTCCCAATGAGAGGCTGGGTCCTGAGCCTGTGGGTATGGTCTCTCCAGGCTCCTGTGGAACCTTGAGGCTGTAAGGTGGGAGAAAGGGGTTACCCCACTAAATGTACTATGAAGGACTGAGACGGCTGCCAGATATACTCTGAGCGAGGAGAGTAAGAAGGCTTCCTCCTTCAGGCTTAGTAGGTAGTCTAATATGGCATCAATTGGGGTAGTCTCTAGGGTTATTCCCTTTTCCTGAGCCCAAAGAGAGAAGTGTTTCCACTTGGTGCCATACGTGGCCCTGGTGGAGGGTTTCCTGCTTTCAGTTAAGACCCTTTGGACTCTCGTCGAGCACGGACGCTCATTGGGTTTTAACCATCGAGTCTCCATGCTGTCAGGTGTAGGACAGTTGGGTCCAGGTGGTGTAGGTGGCCAGAGTGCTGAGTGAGCACATCTGCCCTGAGGGGAAGCATTAAGGGTGGGGTCATTGAGAGGTCTAGGAGTACCAAGGCTGGTGTGGCAAAGCCAGGGCTATCAGGATTACGTCTGCCTTATCCCTCTTGATCTTTAGCAGGGTCCTGTGGATCATAGAGAAGGGGAAAAGGCACAGAGGAGTTCCCCTCCCCCAGTTTATTAGGAAGGCATCCAAGACTGACCTTCTGTCTCTGCCCCTGATTGAGCAGAACTGATGGCCCCACCTCTCAAAGAGGTGTTTCACTACCTCTGGGTGTAAGGACCATTCGTGCTGGGGAAGAACCTTCCTGCTTAGGCTATCCACGTAGGGGTTCTTGACCCCTGGCAGGTGGGAGGCTATGAGGTCAAAATTGTGCTGCAGGGCAGGTGAGCAGGCACCCCCCTGTTGGTTGATGCAGAACATGACTGCTGTGTTGTCTGTCATGACCTGCAGCAATTTCCCTTCTATCTTGTCTAGGAAGGTTATGCATGCCAAACAGATCACCCTCTGCTCCTTCACATTTATGTGGAGGGAACTGTCTTCCCATGACCAAGAGCCCTGTGTGGACGGACCTGCCCCACCTCCCCCTGAATTGTGGGCTCCCCACCCTAGGTCTGATGTGTCCATGATCAGGGTGACTGAAGGGTTCTGGGATTCAAAGGGAACCCCTTTGCACATGAACTGAGGGGTCTGCCAAATTCTCAGTGAGTCCAGGACCCACTTTGAGATAGTGACTATTCTGGTTGGGGGTTTTGGTGTGGGCGAAACACTGAGGCCAACCATGCTCGTAAGGGCCTCATTCAGAGTCAAGTTGTCCTTATCACGTATGTGGAGGCTGCCATGTGGCCCAACAGCTGGAGGCAGTGCCTCACTGTTGTGGTTGGGGCGTGAAGCAGTTCTGAAGTGACGGCAGACATGGACTGAAACCTGGATGAGAGAAGCGAGGCCTTTGCCTCGCCCAAGTCCAGGTGGGCCCCTATGAAGCCTATGCTCTTTGATGGGGAAAGCTTCGACTTTTCCTGTTTATTAGGAGGCCTAGTCTGTCGCACAGGCTCTGCACTGTGTGGACACTACGCCTGACTTGTATTCTGATTTTCCCCTTATCAACCAATTGTCCAGATAGGGGTAAATCTGTGTGCCCTGCTTTCTCAAGTGTGCCGGTATGGCTGCAATGCACTTGGTGAAGACCCTTTGCGGCTAGTGAAAGGCTGAATGTCAGTGATGTGAATTGGAAGTGTTCCCTGCCCACCATGAAGCAGAGGAACCTTCTGTGCTTTTGCCTTATGGAAATGTGGAAGTAAGTATCCTTTAGATCAAGGGCCTCGAACCAATCCCCTGGGTTCAGGGATGGAATGATATGCAATAAGGAGACCATTTGGAACTTTATTTTCCTTAAACATTTGTTCAGAGCTCTTAAGTCCAAGATGGGCCTCCGTTTGCTTTTGGGACCAGGAAGTAGCGGGAGTAGAACCCTTTCCCCCTTTTCCTTGGGGGAACTTTTTCTATTGCTTCCAATGAAAGGAGTTTCTGGCATTCCTGTTTCAGTATCTGTTTGTGAGAGCGGTCCCGAGACATGCTACAAGAGGGCGGTTTTCTGTCTGGAGATCTGGCTTTGAACTGTATGGCATACCCCTGAGAGACTGTCTAAAATCCATTGGTCTGAGGTTATTCTGGTCCACTGGTGATGGAAGGGGGCTAAACAATTCCAAAATGGTTGGGATCAGAATTGGTGCTTGATGCGGTCCTCTGGCAAGAGGTCAAAACATCTGCCTATGCCCTGAAGGGTGGTTATTGTTGTTATTCTCCTGCCACGAGGGTTGGCTGCTGCCGTGGGCATGGTGACACTTACCGCTTCTGCCCCTGTCCTTGTCCCCACTCCTGTAAGGGTGGTGGGTGACTGGAATGAGCGGCTTCTCTGCCCCTGCTGTTGTTGGGGTTGCCGTTGGGGCTGTTGATGATGTTGCTGCTGCTGGGGATAGTAGGACCATCTAGCAGCCTGTGAAGTATACATCCTTAGTGAGTGGAGGGTGGCCCTAGAGTCTTTCATGCCATGCAGTTTGGCATCCATTGACTCCACAAACAGCAGCTGCCCCTCGAAGGGGAGATCTTGGATGGACTGCATTTGTGGAGGCAGTCTGGAACCATGGTGCCAGGAGGCTGTCTGCATGGCTACTGACGAGGCCACCCCTCTGCTTGCCGTGTCCGTAGCATCCCAGGAGGTCATCAGAACATCCTGCACAGAGAGGAGGCCTTCCTCCACCAGCGTGGCATAGTCCAGAGTGTAGTCGGGAGGAATGAGGTCTTCAAAACATTCTATGAAATGCCATAGATTAAAAACATGGTGGCCCATGAGGGCCTGATGGTTGGCGATGCGGAGATGCAGTGCCATGTTCGAGTATATTTTCCTTCCGAAGAGGTCTGGTTTCTTAGCCTCCTTCTTTTTACGAGTGGCTGCCGGTTGGTCCTGCCACTCCTGCTGATTCACTGCATCAATGACCAGGGAGGTCAGTGTGGGGTGGTTAAAAAGGGAGCCAAATCTGTCTGCAGGGACGCGATACTTTCGTTCTGCCATCTTGGAGACCGCTGGGATAGAAGAGGGGTCTGCCACCTGGTGCAGGCGATTTTCAGGACTCCGTCATGCATGGGAGCTGCTACCTTCGCTGGGTGGTTACATTGCCAACATCAAACAGTGGATCGAACTCCTCCTGGATGACCTCAATATGCAGGGTGAGATTGGCAGCCATGCGCTTTTGCAAGTCCTGCTATGCATGAGGGTCATCCCTAAATGACAGGGACCTCTGGTAGGCCAATTCATCAGGCGACAAAGAAGACATCACCCTTGATGTGTCTTGATGGGACCTTGAGGGGCCTGCGCCCCCGTCTGACTCCTCCTTGGACTCTGTGTCCCGGGTCCCTTTAAGTAGATCCCTGCCTGGGTGACATACTGAGAGATGGATCTCTTCCCAGGGAGTGCCAGGAGCTCCAGCTTGCCCATTGAACTGATCAGTCTTTAAAAGACCTTGGAGTTGAGTTGTGTGCTGGGGTTGTTTGGCCCGTGTGGAGTGGCATTCTGTGGCACTGCACTGGAAAGATGGGGATCGTTCTGTTTCCTGTGCCAGTACCGAAGATGGGGCCCACTGGAAGCGTCTCTACTGATGAGCTGGTGCCGGTGCCTCGATCCTAGGGCTTCAGTGCCAAGGAAATGATGGGGAGCAGTTTCTCCTGCGCTTACCCACTGGACGTGACGTGACTGCTGTTAGTGCCGAAGGCAACAAAGAGTGACGATGGTGGTACTGGGTGTCGAAAGCCTTCAATGAACAGGATGAGGACCTGGTGTGGAGTGACCCCTGAGAAGGCGGCCAGGACCCATCCCAGGAGGATGTTTCCGGGGAGAAATGGAGCTATGTCCCATCGTCGCCGGAGTCTGAACCAGAGGATGCTGGAAGAGAAGCTCTTCGGGACTGTGGACATCCTGCTGATGAGAGACTGCCTCGGTTTCCCACTGGCTGCCATGCCGAGTGCTCTGGTGTGGCCAAATAAGGGCATGGTGAGCTCTGTTGCTGGCTGTGCTCTGGTTCCAGGGATTGCTGGGTCTATAGTTCAGTGCTGTGCTTAGAGCTGGACAAGACCTTAGGTAAGAGGGCTGGTTTCCCTTTCAAGGCTGCTGTCCAAGGAGGAGTTGGGATTGGTAACTGTAGGAGCACCTTGGCCACCTTGGAGGCCTCCAGAGTTGAAAGGAGCAGCAAAAACTCAGGCCTCTGTGCCGAGGTCGAGAGTTGAGTTGGGGAGCCTGACCTGTGCTGACGGCATGGCTTGCTTTTGGAGAGCATGCTGGAGGCCTGGTCTGCCCCTATGTGGGGCTTCTTCAACTTCCCAGAGGGAGTCTGGTGCTGCTGATTGGGCCTGCGGTGCCGATGCCCCGGGGTCAAAGGTGCCTTGCCCAGCACCAAAGCAGGCCTGAAGGCCTCTTCCATTGCCATGGACCAGAGGTGGTGTTCCCTCTCCTTCTAGGTCCTTGGCTTGAAAGATCTGTGGATTTTCCCTAAGGCACTTCAGACACTGTTCGTGTGGGTTGCTGGTAGGGAAGGCCTTCCCACACATGGCACAGGACTTGAAGCCTGGTATGGTCTTCTTGGTGCTGGAGCACATGTAATCTTCTGGAGTCAGTGGAGATTTGCTCTTTCTTGCTCAACTGGATCATGGAGGCATAAGTGACACGAACCACGATTCCAGCTTTGCAACTGAGCAGAGCGGAGAGAAGATGAAAACGAAGTGGACAGGTGCTTATGAAAAATGCAAGAGCGGGCAGTTCCAGGACCGCTGCTAACAGGCGGAAAGAAGGAACTGAAGGGGGGCAGGGGCAGGTCTGAGGGGATGTTGGCCACTGACCCTACAGGGACAGGCTAGGGCAAAAAGGCTTTCCTGGTATCCATGCGCTGTGGCACGTAGACACCTACATCTGAATGGATGCGAGCAGTGCTTGAAGAAGAACCTTGATGGACTATTTCTAAACTGTTTCCTTTTCTATAGAATTTCCAAACCAAGCTATGGAAGGCTATAGCCAGGATAGAATTCTCTATATCATCTCTCTGGAGACATTTTGGATCATCTTATAAAGGAGATAATTGTCCATTCACCTGTATAGGACTTCTATGGTTTAGAATAGTTTCTATAGACCTGGGTTGGTTTTAATGGTATTACGTTCCACAGACCTTTTACCACAATAGAATTGAAAATTATTCTCACCAGAAAAAGAGACATTGTAGTGACCTAATAACATTATGAATGAGAGAGGGCACATGTGTTGGCAGGGCTTGCATTTACACTGATAACTGTTTGGAAACTAAGGGACAAAAATATAAAAATGTAGACACCAGGGAACTGTAGGAAGCTCTAGCAGAACTGTAGCCAGCAGAGTGTAAGGAAAGATGGACTAAGCTGCCAGGAGAGGGAAGGCAGAGCCTAACTGAGCTGAATTATCTCCATTTGCTTTTGAACAGTGAAGAGACAAGGGATGCAGTGAGAAAGCAGGAAGATGAGTTTACTGCAACCAGAATGTAAGCTTGCATGTTGGGTCACACAGAGACGCTTCTTACTCCTAAAATGTCTTATATTTTGAACTTCATACACAATTAACAGATTAATGCCTTGGTGAGAGGCTGGATTGCCCTAGTGCTGTTGAGCTGTAGGAACTCCCAAGCACTCCTGCATTTAAATAGGGCTAAAGCCTGTGCAGCTATTTGAAAGCAGAGAGTGAGGAGTCTGGCATGTACGCAGAATGCCAGTTGCCTACATTGCAATAAAAATCCCACGGCACTAAGTCTCAGAGCCTGAGACAACTGATTCAGGTTCAGAGGTTGCAGTGTAAATGTTCTGGCTTGGGCTGGGACCCAGGCTCTGATGCCTTTCCCTTTCCAGAGTTACAGAGCCCAGGCTTCAGCTCAAGCTTGCATGTCCCCAGTACAATGTTTAGCCTGCACTGCATCAACTGACTCAGGCCAGTCATGTGCCTTGGAAGGCAGTGTAAACATACCCATTGAGAATGCAGCTAGATCAGGGAAAGGCTACAAGAGACACCTAGGTTCTGTTCCTGGCTCTGCCACTAACACACAGTGACCCTGGGTAAGTCACTATCCACCTTGGCCCTCAGGTCACCTCATTTCCACAGTGAACCCTTGGGTTGAGTCACTTACCACCACTTTCCACCTTCATCTCCCCATCTGCTTGGATAAGGGGTTCTCAACCCCTTCAGTGTCGTGACACAGATGGGACAGCTCCTAAATGTGCACAACATAGGGACCCCTTCCTCTGTAGCCCCCTGCTGCCAAGGTTCCTCTGGCCCACAGCCCTTTTGATGACTAAAATTAAAGTGGTCCCTGCTGTCAAAAGAAAATTGCCCTCAGAAGCAGATTTGGCAGCAGGAGGCTGGAAAAGCAGCTTCTGCCGCTACAGAGAGCAGCAACTCAGGCAAATTTCAGGGCTCTTAGAGCAGCAACTGCCTTTCAGTGATGGGAATCACTTTCGGCGGCAGGCTGATTTCAGCCAACATGCGCACAGCTGCTGTGCTGCAACACTTTTGTGCCATGACACAGTAGCTAAATTAGAACTACTGCCTTAGATGCATTGTACCATATGTATCTCCTGGCTCTCACATGTCTTTTGTTACACAGATACAGATATACCCACATTCCTCAGCAGAGGCAAGAGTACTTACTCTGATTTACATGAAAAGCTGACCACTTCCTGGGCTATTTTCCTACAGTTGTAAGTAGTCATTAGCTCCTCTTTTAGCCCCAAACACTTACCAGGAAGACCAGGCAATGCAGCAATAGAGTGTAGAAAAATGCAATGGTGCGAGCTGTCTTGTTGGACAGGATCAATCGCCCCTACAGCAAAATCAGAAGGAGAAACAGATTCAGTCCAGTTAATGCAAAGTTACTTAGGCCACTTTATTTTTCTTATTAAATTAACCATTAAAGAGGTCCAGCTGAGCTCAGGACCCCACTGTGTTAGGCGCAGAGCACACACAGCAGGAGACAGCCCCTGCCCTAAAGAGCTTCCAATCTAGATGGACAAAACAGACAGTTGGGGGTGGGAGAAAAGGGTTTTGGCTCCCATTTTACAGATGGGGAACTGAGGCATGAGGACAAAATAAGTGTCTTTGCCTAGAGTCACACAGGGTCTGTGGCAGAGATCTGAATCAATGTTCTATGTTTAGTCATAGAAACTCTCCTCTCTTTGTGACCCTCTTTCAGCTCCTACCCCATTCTGATTTTCATATTCAAGGTGAGTAAACAGATCTCAGTTGGCAAAAGACATGTCAGACAGAGGATATGAGCCAGAACTGGAGTTAGCAGTGGAACTGACCACTCTCAGCTGAACTTCATGATAACTGAGGACACATGGTATTTCAGCAGGAGTCTCTCAGTATCCTGCAGGACTGGGCCTTCAGGCTCAGTCTAACTTCTAATGCATGACTATCACACCTTAGCCTGGGAGAAACTCTGCAAGTCTCCAGTCTTTCTCCTGATCACAAATGTATGTCTGAGATTTTTAGAATTTTCTCACTTGTGCCCACTCACAGGCTTAGGAACCTAGTGTTAGTATAGTGGGGCATTGATGTGTTGTACCCTATTATTTTTTCCTCTTTCATTTTTAGTTTATTCTATATTACCAGTTTTGTTCTATTTTCCCCTGTAGATAGACAGAGGTCCTTCCTCTAATTCATTATCGTTCCCATGAGGCATCCCATTAATAATTAAGTCTCTCACATTTTAAATTTATTTGCTTGAGGAGTTTTTGATTTGCAGTAGTCTCTCCTAAGCTGGATGACTAGAACAGAGAAAAGTTGGTGAGCAATTCAATTCTCTGGCAGCTCCAGGCATTTATACCATGCTCACCAACAGATAGTCTCTGCAGCAGTTATGGTTTCATTCCTCTACAGACTAGATATGGCACTGTTGGACCACAGACTATCTCCTGGGTTAACCTGTTTGGCCCTCAGGGGCTGAAGTCCATGGAAGATATACAATGTGTACCATGGTAGCACAAGCTTGCCACTAATGGGCCTCAGCTGTAACCTCAATATGACTATGTCCAGGGAGAAGAAATGGTTCAGTCTCTGACTTGTTCAGATCCTGGCCTTTCTGTGGGGCCTTCTAGCTGGTTTCAATCACGTTGGTAGTTTCTGAAGTGCAGATTCCCCCTGGGACTGGAAGAGGAGCACCAAACTCATTCATAGAATCATAGGGTTGGAAGGAACCTCATGAGGTCATCTAGTCCAACCCCCTGCCAAAAAGCAGGACCACTCCCACTAAATTATCCCAGCCAGAGTTTTGTCCTGCCAGGCCTTAAACATCTCCAAAGACAGAGATTCCACCACCTCCCTAGGTAGCCCATTCCAATGCTTTACAACTCGCCTAGTAAGAAAGTTTTTCCTAATATCCAGCCTTGACCTCCCCAGCTGCAACTTGAAACCATTGCTCCTTGTTCTGTCCTCTGCTTCTACTGTGAACAGCCGAGCTCCATCCTCCTTGGAGCATCCCTTCAGGTAGTTGAAGGTGGCTATCAAATCCCTCCTCAGTCTTCTCTTCTGCAGGCTAAATAAGCCTAGTTCCTTCAGTCTTTCTTCATTGGTCTTGTGCTCCAGCCCCTTGATCATTTTTGTTGCCTTCCACTGGACTCTTTCTAATTTGTCCACATCGTTTTTGCAGTGGGGAGCCCAAAACTGGACACAGTATTCCAGATGCGGCCTGACCAGTGCTGAATAGAGGGGAATGATCACATCCCTTGATCTGCTGGCAACACTTCTGATGCATCCCAGTATGCCATTGGCCTTTTTGGCAGCAATAGCACGCAGCTGACTCATATCCCGCTTCCCATCCACCAGGACCCCCAGGTCCTTTTCTACAGTGCTGCTACTTTAGTTGATTGCTCCCCAGCCTGTTGCAGTGCACAAGGTTTTTCTGTCCCAAGTGCAGGACTTTGCACTTGTCCTTGTTGAACCTCATAAGATTTCTATTGGCCCACTGCTCCGATTTGTCAAGGTCTCCCTGAATCCTGTCCCTGCCCTCTAGTGTGTCTACCATTTCCCCCAGCAACACATGTCCTGCCAGCTGATACATGTGTCTGACTTTTACTCCCTATCTGCCTGGGCTGGATTTCTACAGATGATTTAGAGGAGGAATGTTCTGTGTTCCATTCCTGACTCTCAGAGCTAGCCAGAAAGTCATATATTTGTGTAAAGCTGTTTACTTTTAAAATCTTTCTTGTAAGATGCAAAGTTAACCAGCTATTTGCACCTGGAGAAGGATGATCCTTCCCTTGATTATCTCATTCTATTATCCAGATTTTTCTCTCACTCGGGCCTGCTTCATGCCTCTTTGTAAATCCAAGCAGCCTTGCCAAACCTGTGTGCAGCACATTAAACCTGTGTGCTCTGATTACAAGAATGGTTCCTTCCATGGCTTTATACCACAAGCAGCAAGCTACACATACTTGCTCAGAGAGACAAAAGAGTGCACTCAAATACGATTAAGGGGTCAGTCTTGCAAAGCGCTGAACTCTCTGGGCCCAGCCTGCTCAGGGCTTTGGCAGCAATGCATAGGTCTGCCCAGCAATAAAAGATCCATGGCACCAAGTCTCAGAGCCCAGGTCAGCTGATCCAGGCTTGTGAGGCTGACAGTATAGATGTTCAGGCTTGGAGTCTGAAACTCTGCACGGGAGATGGGTTCAGGGCCCAGGCTCCAGCTTGAGTCTCAAAATCAATGCTGCTGTTTTAGTTTGCAAGCCCCAGTCATCTGACCTCAGTTCAGACTCACTGCACCAAAGGATTTTCTACTGCTGTGTAGATTGAGGTAAATCTTGGAAGTTTAAGGTCTATACACATACCCCAGCTACTATAGAGTTAGTGAAGGCGATGATCTCAGGGGGCTTCTAAACACCTGGAATAGCAAAGCCCAGATCCAAAAACTCCAGGGAAGTTTATACTTGGATCCAGCACTCCAGGCCACATCAGTAATTCAGACTAGACATACTGTTTGCATTTCCACAAAATTCCCAGCCCCTAGATGAATTTATTTATGTTGTTAATTAGCAGCCACAACAAGAAGAAAAAAATTATAGGCATAACAATTGTTCTTGGCTTATATGTGCCCTTTACATAGCAAATGGACACTGGATGGAAGCTTAGGTCTATCTAGATTTGTGTCCTTTTTCTGACAGGCCACTACACCAAGTACTTCAAAGGAAACCACAAAAAACTATGCAATAGACGTTTAGGGGACAAGCTGCCCTCTGTGAAGGATTCCTCCTAGCCCTCTTTTTTTCCACTATGTCCCCCTGCTGCTGTGGAAGTCCCTGTGGAAGAGTAGAATGAATAACTAAGTTGGCAAGAACTTGATATAATACACACAGCACCAGCAGTGGCCAGAGTATAGCAGCCTGGGGATGAGATGGGGAACCAGTGCAAGCAGCATGAGGTTGTGGAGGGAACAGCCTCCAGGGAGGTGTGCTTAGTTCATACAGACCTCATTTGGACACAAGAGCAGTGCTCGGTGACCTGTGATTACATGAGTCTCAGGCTAAATACCCACCATGGCGGGAGAGGTCAACAGGGAGAATGGGAAGTGGGCCTGAAGTCTGGTGCACTACAGTCCCTGTGTTGACTTGGATTACATACCAAAAGTAGGGAGGCTTCGGCCCTTGAGCTGAAGAGAAACACATCTTTAGGAGTTCTGGATGCCCCAAGGAGCCCCTCCTGTTTTTACCATAAGACTGGGTTGGTTTTTCCCCAGTTAATGCCTTGTTTCACTGGTTTTCAGTTTTCTTAAGAGGAACAGCTCATTGTCAGTCCCTGAGCTTCTCACTGGTAGGCATGTGGGTAAGCTTCTCTCGCCTGTAGCATTTAAGATGAACTCACTCTACAGAGCAGGGGGTGGCATTCTAGCACTCAGACTTTTCCCCATGTAATTAACACTCTCCTTTTCCCATCACAGATTGTGAAATGTGGTCCTGTGCAGCCCCAACATGAACCTTTTCAAGGTAAGCAACGAATTCATATACATTAGATACTTTTTAATGAAAGTTATGCTGGGAAGCTATGCCTGGAGGCTGGAGTCCTCTGTGTATCTCCAGAACAGGTCCATCATGAGCATCTACACGGCCTTGCTAATATGCCTAAACTCTGATCAGAAGGATCATCTTTAGACATAAGGAGGGAATTCAGCCTCCATGGTCATTGAATATTGTCAAAAAAAAAAAAAAAAAAAAAAGACATCAGCCCAAACTGTGATGTGGCCATCAAACTGCTTATTTTGGAGAGCACTATCAAACAGCTGTCAAGTGTTAATGATGTTGAGTCACTACTGATCAGGGGTCAAATCTGAGCTGGTAATGAAAATGGGGAAATCTCTATAGCCTTTCCTTCGGGATATTCAGCATGCCAGGGAAAACCTATAACCCCTAACATCATCCAGGATTAGGATTACCGGATACCAAAGCATGGAAAGGAGGACAGGGAAGTGCTAAAAGGAGGACACTGGAGGACGTGGAGAAAATTTAGTATTGATATAACTGTCATTACTGTGTTATGTCATGGAAAATGGCTAATCATTAATGAATGCATGGCAGCATGAAAAAATGGAGAACAAGTTGAACAACAGAAATATTCTTAGGCACATTAACTGTAAAAAAGATGTTTAATACAAAACTGTGTAACACAATAAAATGAGTATTGTTATGAATGTACAATTTGTGTCTTGACAAATTGGAGCAGTGGGCCAATAGAAATCTCATGAGGTTCAACAAGGACAAGTGCAAAGTCCTGCACTTGAAATGGAAAAACCCCATACACTGCTACAGGCTGGGGAGCGATCAGCTAAATAGCAGCACCATAGAAAAGGACCTGGGGGTCCTGGTGGATGGGAAGCAGGATATGAGTCAGCAGTGTGCTCTTGCAGTCAAAAAGGCCAATGGCATACTGGGATGCATCAGAAGAAGCGTTGCCAGCAGATCAAGGGATGTTATCATTCCCCTCTATTCAGCACTGGTCAGGCCGCATCTGGAATACTGTGTCCAGTTTTGGGCTCCCCACTACAAAAAGGATGTGGACAAATTAGAAAAAGTCCAGTGGAGGGCAACAAAAATGATCAAGGGGCTGGAGCACAAGATCTATGAAGAAAGACTGAAGGCACTAGGCTTATTTAGGAAGAGAAGACTGAGGAGGGATTTGATAGCCACCTTCAACTATCTGAAGGGATGCTCCAAGGAGGACGGAGCTCGGCTGTTCTCAGTAGTAACAGAGGATAGAACAAGGAGCAATGGTTTCAAGTTGCAGCTGGGAGGTCGAGGCTGGATATTAGGAAAAACTTTCTTACTAGGCGAGTTGTAAAGCATTGGAATGGGCTACCTAGGGAGGTGGTGGAATCTCTGTCTTTGGAGATGTTTAAGGCCTGGCAGGATAAAACTCTGGCTGGGATAATTTAGTGGGAGTGATCCTGCTTTTTGGCAGGGGGTTGGACTAGATGACCTCATGACCTTCCAACCCTATGGTTCTATGATTCCATGAATGTCATGATAGCATTTAATTGACTAAATTATACCATTCAAAATGGGAAAGCCTATTCTTGATATTTTTCAGCTGCACCTATTTTTCTCAGTAGGCTGTTGTTGTCAAGAATATATGAGTTAAATTCATCACATGACATGTCATTCATATTATACTGAGTTAATATAATGCCCTTCACAGATTTAACTGATAATCAATTCCTCTCCTTTGTCCACTGAGCATTGATAAGAGAGAAAACCTGTTCTACATTGGAATTATGTCCAGGAATGCTGGAAAAAAAATTCAGCAACTTTCAACAGTTCTGTAAAGCAGCCTGCATTTTCACAGTTTCACACTAACCCCCCAATGCCTGCCCCCACCACCCCAGCTACTGCCCAGGCCTCATTATGGGTGGGGAAAACTGGGAGCAAACATTGGTGGATTAATCAATATCTTGCTTGAGAAAGAGCTGGGTGAAATGAGCATTGGAGAGGAATCCATTAATAAGAAGTGTTAATTATCTTAAAAGAGCTGCAGTCTCCTGCAAAATGACTCAAGCTATGTCTACACATGCATCGCTATTTCAAAATAAGGATTTTGAAATGAGTTATTTTGAAATAAAGTCCTTATTTCGAAATAAGTTCATTCGAATTAACAAAATGTTAATTCGAATTAAGGGAAAGCCTGCAATCCAAACGGCTGTTATTTTGAAATGGTTATTTTGAAATAAAGCCGTTTCGAAACAGTTGTTTCAAAACAATGGTGTTGTTTCGAAACAACAGGTCTAATTGGCATTATTTCGAAATATCCATTTCAAAATAACGGCCGTTTCAAAAACATCGGGGTTTAACTTTTTCGAAACAACGATTCTTATTTCGAAAGGACGGGATCCGTCCTTTTGAAATAAGAAAATGTCGTGTAGACTAAATTTCTTTTATTTCAAAATAACAAGTGTTATTTCGAAAGAAAAGTGCTGTGTAGACATACCCTCAGAGTTTGTCTGTATACAAAGACTGTATAGCTTTATACTGGCATAAAGCAAGACAACTCCCACCATGTTAGGAGTATACAAGAAGAGTTTAGCACTCAAGAGGTATTTCCATTATACTGGTATAATTACAGCAGGACGGCTAAAGCACTGACAATTTGATTGGTATAGCAAAAACAACAAGAGTCCTGTGGCATCTTATAGACTAACAGATTTTTTCAGGCAAGATTTTATGAATAGTAGAGTATTATAAAACTATGAATGTTGCTGAAGAGAAGGAGGAAAGAGACCTATTGTGTTGTCACAAGGACACAGAACTACCCACACCACAACAAAAGTGAGAAGGTAACAAATTGTCTTAAAATGCCCCGGTGAGAGATCATCTCTTGATATTGGAAAGACAGTATAATTGAAAGATGCTCAAAGAACATCAGCAAAAATATCAGACCACTGTATAATAAAAAATAATAAAAGAATAATGTAATCAGGTCATGTTACAGTATGCTATGTCTTGCACAAGATCTCCTGCTTTTATTTTCATCCTATTCTGTAAGTTCCCCCATCTCTTCAAAGCCTCTGATGAAGTGGGATCTTTTTCCCATGAAAGCTCATGTGATAAGTAAAATAGGTTAGTCTTTATAGTGCCACAGGACTCCTTGGTTCTTTTGCCATAGCCCAGGACATGTTTGAACTGCAATCTCAGGATGTATGTGGCTACAGTTTGGGTACCTAAAACCCCAGATATCTACTTCACATTAGCTCACAGGAGTACATACGACACAGAAGCCAGGGGCTAGGGCAGCTAGCCAACCTCATCAGGCAGCCAAGGCAGCTCAGCGTTAGGGGCAAGGTTGGGAAGGGACCCACTGAGGAACTCACAGGCAGGGAACCTGCCTGGCCTGAGGTTGGAGGCTAGATGGTGCCCATCTCAGCAAGAGGGACATGCACATGCACCTCTGGGGCTGGGACCTCCCCAGGCCAGGTGTTTGAAAGGAGGAGAGGGGATGGGAGTGGAGAGAAGTGGTCGGCTTGCTTCCACTGCAGCACCGTGAGCTGGCAGGGAAATGCCTTCGGCGGGGTGCACTTGCACTGCACATCTATTTTTAGACTCCTGCCCCGGACTCCAGGTGTCTGGCAAAAAGCCGGACAAAATGCAGTTTTTCTTTAAGGCCTGGAGGATGGAGGATGGCAGGGCAAAAAGGAGCACATGTCCTCCTTTTACTGGACGTCTGGTAACCCTATCCAGGATGGAGTTGTTTGTCAAACATGGGGTAAGATTTTATCCCTGCTTTAACAGCAGAGATAAATTCTGGACAAAAGTAAATGGTCATTTAAGCCCCCAAAATTTTCCTGAGGGACTTCACAACGTGAAATTGAAATAAAATCTACAACCAAACCAATTCTTTGCTGGTGTCCTTCTAGCTACTCAAGGTGATGGAAAACATAACTGAAACAAACAAGATTATGTTCTTAAATATTCCAGAGGAATGATTCCCTTAAGTCATTTTTTTTTTTTTGGTAAATGAGTTGTCTGTGTCTCAATTCACTACAGCACTAGCATTCTGTTTGATCCATATTCATGTTAGTGTTTGTTTGGATTCTGTGTGAATGCTCCAAAGACAATTTTGCTTTTAATGTATCTGTAGTATATTTTTGTTTGCATGGCTGTGGCAAGCCAACAATCCCAGATGCTTAACCCCTTTCCTGCTGACATATCAGGGCATCAGAGCATTCAACCCAGTGCCTGAGGCTGCTAGTGTCACAAACTCAAATTTAAGTCAGCTCTTGGGAAAAGCGAGATTTAAATTTGAACATGGACAACACATGTTCAGGGAGGGCAGTGGGAGTTTTGCTGTTGATTTTTAAGGTAGCAGGATCAAGCTCTGGGAGTAAGATTGATAGGGATGGCAAGAGGTGTCACCCATGAGCTGTTCACATTGCACTAGACTACCACTTCTCTGTCCTCATTTTCCTCATTCAGGCTCCACCTCAGATCTGATTTTGAACTGCGCTAATGTTCTTGCTGCTAACTCTAGCTGATGTTAAAAATTGCTGTATTCATATACTAATGGAATGGGAGCCCATTACCTCTCCCTGCTCTCTGTGTCCTACAAGTCAAATGAAATAGATCTGCTGTCATTGACATAACTGTCCAACTGGCAAAATATCCAGGAGTTCAAAGCTTTCTTGGCAGGTAACTCCTTAATTACTGAAACTAAAGAAGTGCAGGCTGTGCTGTCAGGTGTTTCAGCCATTAACATAAAAATACACACTTTGCATTTAATTATAAAGCACCTTCCAAGCCATTTTGCCAGCTCCACCCCTCCACCCACTGCACCAGGCTGCACAGAGATATTACTGTTCAGACACATTCATTCTGTGGTGTGGCCTTTGGCTAATACCCAGAGAGGGTTTTAGAGCTTCTCTTTGCCGGAAGTAGCAGGATAGGGAGAGGAGATTATCAAGCCAGCTGATTCAGTTTTACAAGGCAGCTTGAATTGCTAACAGGCCACCAGATGGCTAGTGTTAGCAGCTGAAAAGTCTGATGGCAGCCATATGAATCCATCTCTGTGCAAATCAACAACATGCTGTGTAGTGTCAGAATGCAGAGTTAGGACAGCAAATGGGCAATTTCTGGGCAAAATGCTTAGGGGTTCCGGAAGTCTGGGCTATTAACATTGGAAAATCAAAATAATCTTAATCTGGCTAATGTTTCTCAAAATTCACTCCAGACACACCATCCTTGTACCCTATGTTCTGTGCTAAGTTACCTCTGCAGCTATCCTAGGACTGCCTTTAGCTTAAATCTTAGATTAATTAGTACAAGATGTAGTTCAGTTGCAGGAACTGTTGTCTAGCATTATTGCTCCCTAACCAATGAAAATTCAGTCATGAAGTTCCCCAGTGCAGACAGGGTTTATCCCTCTTACCGGGGAAGGTCATCAAAGAATTCATTTTTCTCTTGACTTTATTTGTTGCCAGGAGGACAGAGCATCTGCTCACTTACCCCACTTTGCAGAGCCACCACTTTTCTTTCTTTGGATGAAACAGTTATGCTTAAGCTTGTTATTTTGCAGGAAACCTATAAAACCAAAGCTACTTTACCCAGCTTGATTGTTAGTAGGATTTGTATACATGAAGAAAAGTAGTAAGCTACAAGGGATCACACTGGATAGAATTCTAGTATCTGCATTTTAGAAGCACCATGGACTGAAATTCATTTCCCCCACCTTATTGTTCTTGGTTCCTTGCCCTTGTCATATCTAACCATTAAACATCATCTTGCCCCATCCTCCTTGGATTTATCCTCTGACAAAGGCTGATTCACATTCCCCTTGTAATTAGTTTACAAGAATGCTTATCTCTATTACTATCCCTTTGAAATTAGAGCTTCCCTTAACCTGCTGGTTCCCTCCTGCCACAGTATGCCTTGACATCTGCATACTCATTTATGCCAAACATTTGCTCATTATTTAATCTCTCATTGTAAAGCATTTTGAGGCTTTGTGTATGAAGGATGTTAGATAAAAAGTAAATTCAACTGAATTATCAGGGTCTCCAATGGAGTTACAGGCAAGAAGTACAGCACTGTACAACTCAGGATCAGGGTCAGCTTGAATCATTTGGAAAGGAGAAGTGTCAATGGCTCTTTGAACATGTTCTACAAGACAGCAATAAAGCCAGAGCCCTGGGGATTTAATAGGCTATCAGACTTGGTAGTCTCTCTCATTTCCTCAGAGATACAATCCATACCCATAGACAGTCTAGCTGAATCAGCTAGTGGGAAATCATGAGATTCTTTTCAGACAAACTGTACTTGAAGTCCATGGGAGTTTTGCCCAACAAAGCAGTTCCATAAGTGGCCCTCAGAGACAGCATTTCAACAGCACTCAGATATTATGACTTCCTCTTTAGAAAGGGATTTAGTGCCAAAATTTGTGAGAGACTCACACATCCCTGGGAAGATGCAACGACCATCTTATTTCATACTAATAGCATGGCACCTAATTCAGAAATGGGATCATTTCTGGATTTCAGACTCCAACCACCCAAAGGTCCAGGTCGGTGGGATAGCAGAGATCCTGCTCAGGTAAGCCTGAGCTTCAAAGGTCGAGACCATATATGGATCTGAAACGTGCCTGGAGCTTAGAGGTGTAAGAGTCTGGCCCAGGCTAAGAAACTTGAATTTGGATTTTGAAATCCCATGAAGTGTGGGTGTTGAGATTTGGGCTTCCAGTCCTGGCCCCTCTCCAGTAGTGATATTGTCCTTATGTTTGCATTTTTGCTTTCAATTTACAGAATAAGCCAGCAATGTATCTATTTTATGCTTCTAATAAAATTCTTAATGTGGCTTTATGTAGTGTTGCTTTGCTCTTTTCCATTCATTGATTTTGTTTCTGACTATGATTAATGTGTTCACTGAAGCCCAATTGCATTTTTTTTGTGCACTTCTTGTAACTGGAGTTCCTGGAGGTGTGTGGTCCCCATCTACATCCCATTCTCCTGAGACTAGCAAATTCTGGAAAACTATTTCCATTGGTCCCTTGCTCTGTTCATGTTATGTGCTGTGGGCATAAGGGGCAGTGTGTACCAAATGCCTCTCCAGTTCCTTCTCTTCTGTGAATCTAGTCATGATCCAAAGCAGAGGGAAGGAGGGCAGGCAGTGGAAAGTGGATTTCAAGTCAGCATGACCATCATCAAACATACGTAGTCAACTGAGGATCATTGCATCAGCAGGAGTCACCATAGTTGATAGATGGCATCACACCAAACGTCATGTAGTAAATTTTGTAGATCTGGCTCAATCCTGCAAATCCATGGTCCCATGTGTGGCTCCAGGTGAGGGCAGGGTGTGCATCATTTCCCATATTAATGGAGAGTTTGGGAGGATGGTATGCAGGCATGTGTTTATGCATCCTGGCAATGGGGCCAAAGGTCACACACAGTAAGCAAATGAAGGAAGGCCAGATCTCTGACAGACTGTGGTATTTCAAGCAAAGTCAAACCACTTTATTTTCAAAGCTGGGCACTGACAGCATATAAACTGCCTCTAGCCACTCCAAGTCTGTCTATAAGAGGAGCCAGGTTTCTGACTGGTGTAGCAATACAGGTACACAGATCCTGAACTTTGTTTCAGAGCAAAGATATTTTTGCATCCGTAAGCAAGAGATGGTTTTCATGCAGGTGTGGTGAGTCACTGAGGATGTCCAGTTTGCAATGATTGTTTGAACTCTGCTTGCAGCCCTATTAGATGAACTCATCAACATTCTCCATATTACTTGAGGCCACCTGCACCACAGATTCTGGTGGCCTACCTCTGATATTCTGGACTTTCATCTTCTGCCACAAGATATTTGATTCTATAGTGCAGGCCATGTCTTGTAGACCTTGGAGACCAGGTCTAATATTCTCTGACTTCTTCATAAGAAAGGCAGCGTTGTAGCATAGTGAACAGTTTTTGACCAGTCTTGATTCTGACATATGGCGAAGCAATCCAATCAATATCCAATCAATAGCTTAACACACTGGTACCAAAGTGAAGGTTTAGCAGTATATCTGGAACGCCAACTCCTTTCAGTGTAAGCCAAAGTGCTGACCTGTCTGTCAATCAGAGCTGGCTTTGACATCAATATATGCCATAGAAAGAGGGCGGTTGATTCTCAGTGCAGATCAACTAGAAGTCAGAGTGTAAGGGCAGCATCCATTGCTGATCATCCAACAGTGAAATTTCATTGCTGTGGATTATGATATCTGTTAAGGGACCTGCAGCATCCAACAAGCAGAATGTGAGCAAAGACTTTTCCAAGGACTGATAACAATAAAATCAATCTGGAGTTGCCATACTTCATACAAGATCTTTTGCCCTATGGGGTCACAACAATGCTGCCTTTCCATTCTGCTGGCACTCTGCCTGGGCTCAAAATGCATCCCATTATGTTGCAGTGCAACATGCCCTCTTAGGGCTTGGCTATATGAACAGTTCATGTTTCAGAGTGGCACAGGAGGGTGGCATGGATCACACCCTGTCGGTACAGCTAATGACCCAAGCAGCAGGTCAAATTTGGGGATGAGTATTAGTCACATGCCATCTGAACCACAGTGCAGAGATGCTAAGAAATGGTGCAGATCAAAGGCACTGGGGGAGCTTTTAGTGCATAATGTTAATAGCCCTGCTTTCAACTGCATACTCCTGTTACCACTGGGGCTGCCATGTGTGGCTAAAGTACAACAGTCTGTTCAGGTTACTGCTCTGCTTGGGATGTCATTCCCAGTAAACATGGCGTGAACCATATTTGCTGCTTTACAGAAGTCTTTGTCATTGCCAGGCACCTTGCATGGTGCTAGTGACAACCTGCAACATCAAAGCAAGGAAGAGCCAACACAGGAGGACACAACAGCAGGGAAGGTTTGCTCTTTGTCACACTAGTTACTGCAGCTGGCAGCTGTTCTCTTTGCATCTCTGACACATTGTGTGAACTATGCATTTAGCAAATCCTGCCGTGCAAACATGCACAGAGTTAAAGGAACAATGGAACTTTCCAGCTGATTGCCCCGGAACAGCCAGCCCTGAACGTGCAACAATCTACAGCATGATGTCACTGAATGAAGACCAATTGTCCTCCATTAAATTAAAATTGTGCCTCTTGGGTGCAAATCAGCATTGCAGGTAGCATGGAGCAACAAATGCCCCAGTGCCAGTTCCAGGTGTTAAGTATCAGGGAAATTCAGCGCCTTCCAGAGAGCAAGGATGTTGTATCACCTCGTCTGGTGTGTAGCATGCACTTACCTCAGAAGCAAGCTACGAGATGAAGTACAGGGGCCATGGCTGCAACCCCACTTTCTCCTGTTCCATCCAAGATAGCACAGTCAGGACCACTACACATGCCATTGCGTACCCAGTCTTTTGAAAACCAGGCCCTCAGCTCAATTTCCTCACATGTCACACAATGTTAACAGTTACACACCTGTACTGAGCACAGGGTATCTGAAGCTCAGACTATGTCTTTACTGCCAGAAAGGAGTGTTTTTACAGCATAATAGCTAACACAGGTAAGAGCAATAAATGGGGGCCAAAAGTTATGTATGGCAGGTAACCTGCATCACTTACCATACTAAGGGTGGCCTTATCCCATGGACTGAGGCTCAGATATTTCCTCTGGCGTTCCTGAAAGTAAATAGCAGAAGAGGTTTCATTGGGGATTGGACATGCACATTTTAGGACTGGGGGACTACAGGGAGGCTTACTGCATACCAATAAGCTAGGCAGCACTTTCTACCTCCTACAGATGGGAGAGGTCTAAGTGGTAGGCCTAGATTAACTGCCTGATACCAACCAATCTCCTCTCCCTAATGCTCTTATTATAGTGGTGTGATGTCCAGATGTTAGCTAATCTGCCCCTTTACACAGGGTCCAGTTGGGTTAAAGGGTGTCTTTGCACTTAGCTGCTGTGATTATTCATTTCTCAGTTTTACCAGTCGATATTTATGGCATTTGTTCCATTCAGCCTGTAGAGCAGAGAAGCAGTCTAAGCATACATCTGTGAGCCTGGAGCTCCTAGGTAATAATTCTGTCTCCTTCAATGGTCTGGCCCAAGGCACCACCTCTCTGTTTCAGCTTGCCCATCTGTAAAATGAGGATATACAAAATACTGTCTTGCCTTCTCAGCCGGGTGCTGAGAGGGAGGTGTATTGAAAGGACTTTTTAAGATTAAACCAGCAGGATTAAGAGCAACCCTGCACAAACTGACTGATGTTGATTGTGCAGAGACTACGTGAGCACAAGGCAACTTCTTCCATAGAGCAAGTGTCTGACATTCAGAATGGCAGCCCATCGGCAGTGCCCTGCTCATGAAATCCCACTACCTTGGTCTGTACCCCAGGATCCCACTGGGTAGAATGCTCCACCCAGCTGGACAAGAGGAGTGGTTTTGGTTGGTATCAGGCAGCACACTAAATACAAGATTGAATGGGCCAAACTCGATAGTTGTGTGTTACACATTGGGTGTAAGTGGCTAGATCCTGTCATTTATGCTGATCTGGCTTTCAGAGTATGTGCAAGATAGATGTAACTGATATCATATTCAGCCCTGGAGTGGCAGGCACAACTCCTACTGGACTCAGCGGAGGCTGTGCCTCCCTGCAGCAGAGAGGAATTGGGCTCCCAGGAGCCTTGGCAATGGCCAGGGTGCAAGCTGAAGTGCCTGAGGTGGGCTGGACTCATTGTATAACCCCTTGTTAGCTGCTGTTCTAGTTATACACCCTTGCTTGTAGGTCACACTTTGGTCCAAGTCACACACAGCATCTAACACACCCACCTTCCTGCATCAGTGCTGAAACTGACTTGGGAACTCCTACAGCAGGTACATGTGCCTACTACAAGCTGTATTTGGCCCTGTCCCCACAATCGCAAACCAAAGAATCACTTCACAATCGGGGGGGGTGTGTGTGTGTGACAGTTTTGTGGGAAAATTTTGGGTTGAATTGAAAGTTGCCATTTTAAATGTCTTTCCACGGTAGACCCAGTCCTTTTTCTAACTGTCTTGTTCATCACTGGAAGGTGTGTTTGCTTGTTCATTCCCTCACTGATATGCCCAGGCCAGCCAGCTGGGAACACAGACAGGACTGGTGAAAGCAGTCTGCTCCATGTTGTTGTGGTTAGCCACAAACCTCTTATCTTCCTACGCACCAAGAAGCCTCTGCACCAGCACAGGCTGTGGGACCTCCTGGGCAGGAGAAGAATATTACAAGTAACGATGATACATACAGCAGTGACCCTTTGCAATGCTTTGCCTGTGTGTCAGTACAGAAAGGGAGACACAGCTCTGATCTAGCCTCAAGGAGTTAAGTTGGCAAGCACAACACATATCAAAGCCATTCTGGGGCTAAGGTTGGCCTGTGGTTATGAATTAGAACAAATCCTTCAAAGCCCAGACATTGCTCTTTAGCTACTATCTTCGAGAAAGTATCTTGCAATAAGACATGTAGGCCCATAGTGTGGGTGGGGCATGTAAGCCTGTGCATCTCAGTCTTTCAGTACTGAGGTACCTGCTGTTAGCTCTTATGGGAAAGGCCAGGAGAGGTGGAGTTTGGAGGGAAAAGGAAGGGAGGGGAGAGACACAAATACTCACACATCCTCAGCTAAGAGATTAAATGTCAAAATATCATGGTGCGCTAATCATTTAGGACCCAGTCAAGTGAGGTGCTCAGTACTCCCCACCCTCATGGTTTTCCGGGGGATGGGAGGGCAACTCAGCACTTTATAGACAGGCCTTTTGGGGGAATGAACCCCTTTGGCTTTCTGTACCTTCTTACTGAAAGAGGAGAATGGATCCAGGCGCTCTTCGTACTGGGTGGAGTAGCGCAGTTCCGTGTCATCGCTGCTGCCCCCCTACAGGAGTCAAACAGGACAGTTAGCTTTCTTCTCAGCTGGGCTGGGAGGCACAAGAGTTCCTCTACAGAGTCCTTTTCTAGGAGCAGATGGCTCCCTGCAGCACCATTCACCCACTAGAGATCTTCATTTCTGGAGTGGCCCATGGACTCTGCATTCATTCCCAAGTAATGGGGAAGCAGAAGACTTAGCCAAGAAACATTCTTTGCTCGTCCCAATTCATTTTTATAATTAAGAGGGGCATCTTAATTAACGGAGGACATCCAGCCAAGTTTCTGCCCCTTACACACACAGCACTGCAATTAGACTGGAGAGCTGAAAGGGGACATTGAAAAGCTGAGCATCAGAGAATGTTCTAGTGGATTCAGTTCCCTACTCCATACATTTAAAGTTCATGTCTTTAAGCAAAAGCACTGGAGTTGAATACTGGCGTGGATCACTGAGCCATTGCACATTTGATTCGTCATTTGTTGGGAGTTTAACAATAGTTGTACTGGAATGCTGACACCTCAAAGGGCTTTCCCAGGCTGGATGGTCTCATCCCCACTTTACAAATGGGGAAACAGACACAGAGCCATCAAGTGACTTGCTCAAGATCCTGCAGAATGTGGCCTCATTCTTCCCTGCCTTGCTCCCTGGTGACACTCATTGATGCCAGGGTTGAGTGGGGGTAAAACATTTCCAAGCTAGGAGAACAGCTCCTTGCACAAGTCTGAGTGACTGAGCAATGGGGAATTAAATCTAGAGCACGGCAGGATCCAAACTAGAATCCAAGTCTCCCTCCTCTCCAAACCCGACTCTCGTCACCCTAGAAAATCCCTCCCCAACTGCACATATGGTGGCAGCCATTGCAGTTCTGTATGCAGTAAAAACTCAGTTGGGGTGGCGTTGATCAGAGCTCCAGAGATGACTTCCTCATTGAAGCCATGTAGAAAAGGCCATTTAACCATTAGTTTACCCTCAGTTTTCTGTGTTCTGTATAGCTGCTTTATGTAAACAACAGCTTCATCTTACACCACCCACCTCCTCAACTGCATGTTTGGACAATGAAGTCAGGATTATCTGTCTGCAACATCACAGAATGTTCCTGCCATGGAATTGCTTAGAATGTCATGGATCTAGCATGGTGTCCTTGCTGGCTCAGGTATGAGGGGCGCAGCGGGAGGAAAACACTGTTTAAACACGTGTCTATTATTAGCAGCCATGAGAGCTGCTCTGCCATGGCCTTCGCACTGCTTCCAGTCCCAGGACCTGGCCCCCAACTGCAGCCTAGATATGCTTCTGCTTCTGGGCCTGCTCCCAGCCTCACCTCAACCCCAGTCTCAGTCCCTTGGTCCCAAATGCAGCTCCAGGAACAGACAGGAACAAAGGGACAGGGCTGGCTCAACCCATAAGCAAATGAGGGCCTGGCTTGGGAGTGTAATTTACTTAAAGGCGGCCATGGCGCCATGCCAGGGGTTGGGCAGGCTGGCCCAAAAGCCAGAACACCCCCACTCCCCCGACTCCCCAGACCAGTCACTCTTCCCTGGGGGCAGAGTGGGCCGGCCCATCAGGTGGACTCCACCTCTCGCCTCACCTCTGGGCCGGCCTGCCCCACCCCTAGGGAGGAATAGCTGGCCCAGAGGTGGGGCAAGAGAGTGGAGCCCAGCCTCTGGGCTGGCATGCTCTGCCCCTGGGCTGGCTGTTCCCTGCCCTGGGGGTGGGGCGAGCTGGCCTGGAGTGGAGGCCGGGTTCCCCCCCCCCCCCCGCGCCCCCCCTATGGGGGGGGGGGGGCACAAAATCAAAAGCTGGCTTGGGGCACCAAAGCCCCTTGAGCCAGACCTGCAAAGGGAGCATACTATATAAAGTTTGAGGACCACTGAGCTAGGCTGTTCTTAGTGCTGGCAGGTGACAGAACAAGAATGCAGAAGGTCCTGGGTTCAATTCCCAGGGGTTGGACTCGATGATCTCATAAGGTCCCTTCCAGCCCTATGATTTGATTTGAAATGGTCTCAAGTTGCAGCTGGAGAGATCTAGGGTGGATAATATGGAAAAGATTCATGAAGGGGTGATAAAGCACTGGAGTAGGTTACCTAGGGAGGTGACGGAATCTCCATCCTCAAAAGTTTTTAAGGCATGGCTTGATAAAACCCTGGCTGGGATCATTTAGTGGGGTTGTCCTGCTTTGAGCTAGACTAGATGACCTCCTAAGATCCCTTCCATCACTAATCTTCTATGATTGTATATCCATGCCTTATTACAGTGGTTCCCAAGCTTTTCTCTGCCGTGGCACACCTTGATACTTTCAAATTTTTCAAGGCACACCACCATTAAAAAACTCACAAATATTCAAATTAACTTAAATTACTTATGAATATTCATGACCAGTGGCACAGTGTTTCAGAAATGCTGCTATGTGGGGTTGTAGGGGTAGCAGAGCAGGGGTGGCAAAACGGGAAGTCAGGAGTTGTGTGCAGTGGCAGGAGTGAGAATGGGGAGCAGAGCAGGGCAGGGGCGGCACAAGAGGACAGGGGCAGCCATGTGGGGAACAGCACAAGGGTGACAAGAGAGGAGAGAGGAAGGGAGAACAAGAGTGGGTTTATGGGGGGACAGGGGAGCCTGGCACAGCACCCACTTCCCCCCTTCTCCACAGTGGCTCCTTGCCACTCAGGGCAAATCCTCACCCCACTGCTGCTCCCTCCCACCCCAGTGCGTCCCATCTTCCCCTCCCCCAGCCCCTGCTGCCTGTGATGGACCCACCCATCACTGCAGGGGCCAGAACTAGACCTCTAGCCCCCAGCTACACCCCCCCACAGCCACCCCCTCACTACACACCCCCCCAACCAGCCAGCCCACAACCCCAGCTACACACCCTCTGCTACACATCCATTCCCTTCTCCGCTACACACACACACCTGCCCCACACAACCCCCAGCAGCCCTCCCCACCAGAGCCCTTACCTGGGCTCTTTGCAGGCTGGCTGACACAAGCTGCTCTGCCCTGCAGGGGGGAGATTTACACACTCCTGGCCTCCTGCAGCTCTCTGCTGGCTGGGTTAGGATGGAGCCAGGTTTAAGGTGGAGCCACCGGAACTCTGCATTTGGGTTGCTCCTGCTATTTTTAGGGGGATCCCTGGAACTCCGCATTCCAGTGCGTCCCTTTATATTTAGGGGGCAGGAATGCTGCCTGCCTAAAAACAGGGGGCCCCAGAACTGTGTTCCGGTGCCTTCCCCATTACTTTAACCCCTGCCTTTTCCCAGCCCTGCACAGCCCATGTGGCTGGGCTAAGCAGGGAGGGAACTTTAACTCCAGTTCTAGGAGATGCTTGCGGCATACTTTGGGTGTTGCCACGGCACATGGGTTGGGAGCCACTGCCTTATTATATGGTTTTTGACTACTGTTTTTAACTAGTCACATCTCACTAGGTCAGGGGTGTCAGACTTATGGCCTGTGGGCTGGATCTGGCCCCCCAAGGGCACTGATCCAGCCCACAGAACTGCTGCCTGAGAGCTCTCTGCAGCAACAATGAGGCCCCTCCCCGTCAGAACAGGGGTAAGCATGCTTGTGAGTCAGGTCATGTGAGTGAGTCAGAGCAGAAGGGAGCAAAGGAAGAGTTCCAGCCAATCCTGGATCAGGCTTACTGTGGTCTGCCAACCGATCAGAGTCTGTCGCAGCAGGCTAGGGTGGGCTCCCAAAGAGCCACCACACTGCCCTCCATGTCACCTGTTCACTATCAGTCAGCTGGCATGCTAATCTGATTGACAGCACATTGAACGAATCACAAATAAGAAAAGAAAAAGTGGCTGGGGTTCACATGGAAATGAGTTAATCAAAGGCCAGCTGAGACTGAGCCAACCAAAGGCCATCATGCTGAATGACTGACAGTGAGTGGGTGGGGAGAGGGGAGGCAGGAGCCCAGCCTGCTTGTAGCTGTAGCTGTGACTGTGACTGAGACTGAGACTGCTTGCCTGCTGCCATGTGGTAGGGAAAGAGGAAAGGGAAGGGGAAAGGGGGTCTGGGAGCAGCCAAGCATGGGAGGAGGGGTCCAGTACCTGCACAACAGGAGAAGGGGGGGGAGGGGGTCAGGGAGCCAACATGGCAAAGGGGAGCCCACAGGGCAAGGAAAAGGGAAGGTGTTGCAGAGCCTGCAGGATTGGGGAAGGGGAGCACATACTGCTCTGAACGTGGATGGGGAAAGGGTTGGGGAGCCCATGCAGACACAAGGCCCACAATAAGTGTCCTGCCCTCCAGTGTGGCCCCCCACATTGAGTGAGTTTGACACCTCTGTACTAGGTCTAGGATGTCACCTTCCATGGTGATTTGGTGTGCATGATTCATTGATCTTTGAATAACGAGGATGATATTCTAGTATAGTGTTGTAGCGACATAAAAAGAGATATGCTTTTTCATTTCAATAGGAAAAATAAATGTAGCAGCATAAAGCCCAGTCCAGTTCAAGGTTTATGAGGGTAATCAGGGTTACCCATGCTTAGGTCTTTAATGTAGACAGAACCTTCCCTCAAGCAGGGTCCCAAAGAAATGTAACATATTGAACAATAAAATGGATTCAGTTCCCCCACTGCTGAAATGCAGGAGCCTGTAGGATGCAATATGGTGCAACCTGCTGCACAGCAGAGAGCAACACTACCCAACAAGTTAGGACAAAAAATGGAATTTGAAGGTAGGTGTGTCTATATTCATTTTACAACTATTAGAAAATGATTGGACATGGCTGGACATTTCAGCTTGAAGATGCAGCACCAGTTAAAAGCTCATTAAAAGTCAGCTCAAGCAGTTTTCTTAATAGTTGTGCAGGGTCTCTTTGGTCACTGATGAGCAGGGAGATTTCTGTGACTTAAAAGCCCCTGTGTACCCAGGGAGAAAGTCCTCATACATCAAACGTTCTAACAAGCAACAATGATTCTGAATCATTGTGAGCAGTGATGTGTGACTAAGTGCTGTGTTGCTGACTGATGTGTTATTTCATGGGTATGTGTATTATTGTGAGGCTTATTCTATCTCTTGTTATGGGGCTAAGTCTGTCCCATTTGCATACAACAGACCCCCATGACTGCGGGTATTTGCTGCAGTTGGAAAGGTCAATGGCTAGTACCTTGTAAAGGAGAAGAGCTCTCCCTGCTGGCCAGAAGACATTCAGTAAGAATCAGCATAGAGTTTCTACATCAGTATAACAAGCAAGGACTCCTGTGGCACTTAAGGACTTACAAATTTATTTATTGCATGAGCTTTCATGGGAAAATCTGACTTCATCCAACACTTTGTTAATCTTTAAGTGCCATAGGACTCCTTGCTTGCTTTGCTGCACTGCGTCAGTATAGGAGGAGAGAAGTGATTCTCAGTGTTCGTCACCCATCATCACTTGCAATTGTACATGAAGAACAGGAAACCAGTTGCTGCTCTGACCTTAGCATCATGTGAGATGCAGAAAACTGCTGTCTAATGCACTGGGAACAAAGCCTCTTGTCACGAACTGTAATCTCAATGTCTCCACTCACTGCTCCAGAGGTCAGTGAGTTGAATGAGTGGTATTTTCTGTGAAGGGAGCACATGCCCCATAAGTGTCAGTTAAATTCCTTGGTACAACTCTTACATGCACGGGGATGCAAGAATGAGTAACTCTGACACAAGTTGAATTAATTCCCAGACTCTGAATAATTTCAGAAGTTATTTCTTAAAGGTATACAGAACAATCCTGAAGCAGCAGGGAGATGAACTAAGTGGCTTTTTGCTGTAGATTGTTTCCATCTCCAATTTCTGTGATTTTGAGACTTCCATGCAGGATTTATTGGGCTAACTTTCTACCAAGCTGCCCCACACAAAAAGGATAAGGTAACCCACTGAGTATGCTAGGGTGTGATGGCATTATATGGTTGCTTCCAGCCATGGCCCGATAAGACTAACTTACCATCCAGGAACTGGGCAGGCAGAAAAGACAATTACTGTAGTACAATATGTTTTTAGGCATCGGTTAAGCAAGTGTGAGTGCAAAGTGTCAACCAAGTTCCAACGGGTAGCTATGTTAATTAAGCAGCAAAACAAAGAAGGAGTCTTGTGGCACTTTCAAAAACTAACAAATTTATCTATCTCATGACCTTTCATGCAATAAATAAATTAATTAGTGTCAACCAACTTAGTTGTCTGCAAATGAACAAAGCAGTTACATGACTTTTCCAGTTTCCCAGTATATGCTGGAGATGTCACGGTGTGGTGAAGCATTAGCCTCCAAGGGACTACAGCTGAGATGGAGGCAGGTTCTGCACTCACCCGGCCAGGGTAGCTCTGGAGGAACTTGATCTTTTCATATAGCTTGATGTTGTCAGCTCTCAGGTTGTCCAGCTCACTCTGGAGAGCCTGCATTGTGTGCTGCATCATGCGATTCTCCTGCAACACACCGAACAAATGCCATGATGGGATGGCCCACTGTTTGTAGATTCTTTGGGATGGGGAATGGAGATTTAAATTATTTGGTGACAGACATAAAAACCCCTTCCAACCACTGTGTAAGTTGCTGAGCTGAGTCAGCAGAGACTGCACAGATGCAACCAGCAAAGGGTTTACCTCCAGGGAGGTACCTACTACCACAGATCGAACTAAGCTAGTGTAAACCAAATCAGGGAGTGAGAACTGCCTAGCCTGGGTGCAGCCCAGTGCTTTAGGGCTTTAACCCGCAGGAGTGCAGTAGCTGCCCAGAAACACATGGAATGGTATGGAGTGTCTTTTTGCCATAATAGTAGTCCTTGGTTTTTACATAATATCTGTCATCAATGAATCTCCAAGGGCTTTACAAAGGTCAGGATTATTATCACTGTTGTGCAGATTGGGAAACTGAGGCAGAGAGGGACTGTAACTTGCCCAGGGTCACCCACCAGATCAATGGCAGAGACAGGGATAGAACCCAGAGTCCAGCACTCCCAAATCAGGTTCTTGTAAACTGTCTAACTTACTGCTTCTAATTCTTGATTCCTTGTGCGGAAGCGTTCCCTCTGACTGGAGATGATGGACAGCAGGGAATCCATCTGCCCTTCAGGTAGTGGAGGGCTGGGAGATGGAGGATAACCTAGGAAGTAGAACTTGTCATGAAAGAGTATTCTCATTGGGCGAACATTCAAGGGATACAAACAATACATGGCAACTTCCAATGAAGGTTCAAAGGACTTTACAGATGGCTAATAAGGGAGCTTGCTGGAAAAATGTAGACAAAAAAATTTTTCCCCCCTCAAAATTTGGAGGTGTTTAAGGCCCGGCTGGACAAAACCATGACTAGGATGGTTTAGTGGGAGTGGTCCTGCCTCTGGCAGGGGGTTGGACTACATGACCTATGAGGTCCTTCCAACCCTATCATTCTATGATTCTATGAAAATTTGCCAATTCATTGAAATTTAACTATTTGGTAGAGATTGCTCCATTCCTACAAAATTCCTCTGGAAACCGGCAGGGCTCTAGTAAAAACCTGCCTGGTCTCCCATGTCCTCAGCAGCTGTCTGACTCTCAGGCTTCCTGGTCCTTGTCAGCTTAGGCTCCCAAGATGCCCTTCTCCCAGGCAGCCACTCGGACACAATGCTCTGGAGCCAGGACTTCCAGTAGGGTGGAGAACATTAATTCCATTTCATGGGAACTGTGAACAATTATTTTTTCATTGCAAGAGGGAATGAAACCAAATTTTGAAAATTCAAAATCCTCTGGAAAGGGGATTAATGTTCATTGCCCAGTTGTAGTGCTAGTTAACACACAACTCCCCCAAAAGATAGGTTTTATCATCATTATCTTACAGGGTCAACTAATCTCTACCTGCCTTTGGGGAAAATTTCCCTAAGGAAACACCACTGGCCTTGTTAGGAGAGGGGGCCACTTTACTATTATTCTCTGTTCCTGGGACTGGGAAGTGCATGGTGAAGCTGCAAGTAAGATGCGCGTCTCTGAGTGGGGTTAAAAATGATGCGAATACATAACCCAGCTGGATGGCTGGCTCCTACAATGGCCTTGTAAATGAGGTGATGCGTTTAGGGTTTCACAGGGGACAGCAGAAGACATCCTATAAGACAGTGACTCAGTCTATATACAGTGGAGCTATTCAGAGCAGCAGGATGGGTGGCTTCAGGTTGTTTTTGCTTGGTGGAACTGTTGCCATAATACTGTTTATCATCCTACTTAAAAAACCTTTCTAAACAAAAAAGAAAGGAAATGTGTTCTTTTCCAGAGGAGCCAATAGTCATCATTTATTTGATTCATTTTCTCCTACAGCCCCTGGAGCGAACAGCACATGTAAAGGAAACATTTAGCCCTCTGGCTCTGGAGGGAATTCAGTGTGGAATGATCAAAAGCTGAAGCATGGAGTGTTTCACTTTCAGCTGGAATTCCAAGTGCATATGAAAGCAACAGTGGGGCAGCTGCAGGGAGAAGCTGATCAGGGCTGTACTTCAGGGAGAAAATAGCAGAAGCAACAGTTAGTTACTCTGTACAGTGAGAAACAACTAATTGTGTTCTTGATAGTAGGGCTGTGTGGGTAAACCCATTCCCAAGACTGTCAGAGTTTGCTGTTCAACAGGACAAAACTGGTGAGTGACATGTCAGGGGTAATTTGGGAAGATGCAGTCAGGGAGCTGACAAACTGCTGTGTGTACTGCAGGAGAGTCTCTCTTGCAGCAAGAGGGTGGAGAAAATAGCTGAGAAATAAACAGCAAATAAGGGATGACCTCCCTGAAGTTAACTGGACATGAAGGTGCTCATCTCTCCTGAAAATCAGGCCCAAGAACAGCTTAACAAGTCTGTTTCATTGTAGGAATTTATGGCTGTTGTTATGCTGCTCACCGTGGCCACCCTGATCATCAGGACAGAAGTCTGATTCTTCAGATCTTAAAGCACAGGTCACAGTGACTAAGGTAAAGGAGAATCTTCACGCACTGTCCACAGTAGAGAGCCTCAGCAAACCTTGCCACACCCATGAACTGGAGATCTGACAGCACAGCTGCTCCCCTTTCAGGGTTAAGTACCACTTATGAATGTAACCTGGTTAAGTACTCAGTAGGTTCAGTGACTGGCATATGAACATCCCTGATAGCATGCAAAGCTGTGATCTACCACAGCTCCAATGTCTGCATTATACACCTTTGATTACACAGCTCCCTAACAGCAAAGCATTAACTGGACCCGGCCCAAGCTCTTACCATAAAAGTGGGCTGTAGCTTCCTTAATGGGGTCAGGAACCTTCTCGAGATTGTGAACCGCAGCACCCTGAGTGAAGAAATCAGATGTGAACAGGAATTCGTAGTGAAGGTGAGTAACACAGCTCTGAAGGTAACAGGAAACCCACACCCCATCAAAGCAACAGTGCTCCTGTCCCAGCTATGGCCCATGCCACATTCTCTGTTGGTGGCTTTAAGATAACGTTTCCCAGGTTCTGTGGACAACGGCTACAAATCAGAGTTCCTGGAGAGATTTATGGCTGAAGTGTGCAAATGACGATGGTCAAACTCCTGACTTGATACTACAGTGACATTTTCATTGCACTGACACCTGTGGCTGTGCTCAATGCTTCAGCCTGGTCAGCAGCATTAAATTTCAACCCACCTAAAAGACCTGAAGATTAATATGCAGAGAAGTAGAGTGCAGGATGACGCAAACAACAGAAGCCAGAAGCACTCACAAGAACTCCAGAAGAACTGGAGTCTGGGGTTTTTCTGAAAGGGATGTATGATGAGAATGTAAGAATGGAAATCAGAAGAGCTTTTCAGGTTTTAACAGCTGTAACATGGAGCTTAATAAGGGAGGGGCAAACAAGGAAAAACACGCCTCTGGCCAAATCTCAAACCTGAACCTTTTCTTAATGCTAGGATGAATTCTGGTTAAGTTCCTCCCTTCTGTCTTCCCAACTGCCTTTCCTGAAATCCATCTCAGTAGGTGTGCCTTGATGATGTGCCTTGGTGTGCCTTGTATGATCCTAGGTGTGGCCCTTAAATCTTCTGAGGAACAGGAGTAGTCTAGAGCTGGGATTAAGGAGGCAGAAAAGAATTCTAGAGTCTAGGGAAACTAGAGCAGGCATTATTTTATTAGTTTAGCTAACTCAGCAGAGAAGATGAGGAACTGAGAGCCTAGCTTGGAATAGCACAGAGGTTTTAAAGGATCACGGGACTAGCTAGTATGATGGAGAAGTAGAATGGCAAAGTACTGTATCTGGGGTAGTAGAAGGGGACGGAGAAAGGCTCAAAGGCAGAGGAAAAGGAACTGAATGGAAATAAAGATTTTGTAATCAATGAGTCAGCAACTGGTAGGCAGCCTTGGAATTACCTCAGCATCAGGGCGATGCACTGAAGACATAGACTGGATAGTGCTGAGATCATGCTCCAGGTTGGTGATGAGCTCTTTCTGGTTAGCAACAGTAGAAACGGCTTCAGTGAACTGGATCTGCAACTCAGCGCAGCGTGCTGGAAAACAAAACCAGCAAACCAGCTAGTCAGCATGGAGGACTTTGACCTAACTCCTTTCTCATCCCACCCAGGTCCTACTTTGGTCTGATACATGCGGCATCTGCTGCTTTAGAAGAAATATGCAAATACAGCCACCTAGCATGGTGGGAAGAGCCTCCTGAGGTACCCAGTTTCCATCTTTGGGCCAGATTTACCACTAGTGCATCTGACAGATGTGCTGCAGGTGGAATCATCTGTTGCGTTGAGTCAATCATCCCTGCACATTCATTTCATTGATTCGATTTCAGATCATCTACTGTCCTCCCATGTGGTGAGTGATTGATTCTCTGTCATGATTCTTTCTGAATCACACTGTAAGAGCTGCAGCTCTCTGAAGGCAATCACTCTCCACGACCTCTCTTATTTATAAACCAGAACACGCCATAGGGAAAAAGGAAGGTTTTTGTCATCGCGAGACCCAGAACACTAAACAGTGCACCAGCTAATAACCCTGTTGCATTCCTCTTGTCTTGTCCCATTAGTTAAGGTGTGAAAATTATAGAGTGGGGCTTCACCATTTTCATTTCTCAGTGGTTCAAGATCAAATTCACTAAGTTCGGTCCTGCTTAGCCAGAGATCTGAAAGTCAGACTAGGCCCTTCCCTTCTTATTAATTGCAACCAGTTAAAGGATCTGCATGTTAAATGGCTTCCCCAGGTGCCCTTCCAGGAAAACAATGTTGTATGCTGTGGGTTACCACGGATGTCATTGATTGGTACTTGCCAAACAATTCTGTTCATTCACAAGAAGGAATAGGATCCAGCTCCGCTTTTCTTAGCTGGGATGGCTCTGCAGGGCTGACAGGAATAAGCAGCAGTAAAATCTTCTGTCCCTAAAGTCAGGAGACTAGGAGATCTGACTGATACATAAAGCCAATAAGAGCCAATAGCTGAGTCAATAGGTAAGTGTACCAATTTTAGAATAACTTTTCTGAGTAAAGCACCTGACAAGCATTTTTCCATGAAGAAATAATCTTTAGATGATCAAAACACATAGCTTAAAATGAAAGTGCCTGTTCATTACTAGTGTCACAGCTATAAATGTCTCTATACACCTGCACAATATAATTAAACCAACGTGTTTTGAACTTACTAAGCCCTGGTCTACACTTGCTGCAATTTTCAGCAGCAGTCGATGGAGATATGCAAGGTATGTGAAATACTTAGAGTATTTCCCATTGCCTTACTAACTCCCACCTACCACCCCCCTACACACTGTGTTACAGTGACTGGCAATGCTGTCTGGTCACCCTAGCTCTATGCCACTTCTGGGGCTGGAGTCATTATTGCGAACTCCACCCAGAAGAGCACATGGTTGAAAGTGATTTGGCGCTGTCAGAACAAAAAGAATTAGGGCCTGCTACAAATGGATTCTACTTTCAATATGATCTTGTATCTGCCAGTAATGGACTCTTATCTGTATCTCTCGATATTAGGAAAATCTAGCTCTCCATCTGCTTGAGTTTAGTAAAAATAATATACTAGAGGTATATAGATTTGAATCCTGCAGTTTTCATACAGGCAAAATTCTCATTAGGTTCAGTGAAGACCACAGGATCAAGCCCACAATGTATGAATTTTCAGGTGAGTGAACGCTCAGTTAATTAACTGCCTGAATTCCAAAGAGCTGGGAGGCAAAACGCTCATTTATCAAAATTTGGATAGTAAGAGATGCTTAGATTCCATTTGAAGAAGCCACATTTGGAAAACCACAACATATTATTACAGGTCCTTAAGCACATCTCTGAAGTCATCTAAGTGTCATTTTGAGCCATGCAAAGAAAAAGCCCAAATCACACACAAACCTGTGCTGGTTTGGAGCTTTACTACAAATCTGAAACCCGAAAGATTGGCTATGTTTTGTGACCCTTCAGCTTGAGTCTGTGCTGATGCCTTTTCTCCACTGAAACTGTGTAAAGTTTGTGCTTTTGACAGAAAATCAGATGAAACCTGGCAGGTTTGACTGTGCCTTGCAGTGAGATTTTGAGCTTGTTAGAATCTACAGTTTATGAAAGTTTAAACCTGCTGGTGCAGCTCTATTACTCTATTCTCACATGGCCCTGTGATACAAAACTGCAGAATTTCCTGCATATTTCCTGTTTACTGATCGACATGGCCCATTTTTTTAAAACCTGCAATTAAAAGATCATTTAGCAGCACAGGCCAGAGAAGAAAAGATTAGTGCTCAGGACTGTGAATCAGAAGTCCTGGTTTCTAGCCTAAGCTCGACACACCCACTTTCTGGTTTCGTGGTCCCTTTCCTTTTCCGTGTGGCAATATTTTCCATTTGTGAGATGGAGACAGTGCTTCCCTAACTCACAGAGGTGGTGTGAGGAGAAACAATTTGTGAATCAGAGAGACCATTTAGCAAAAGATGCCATATTAGTACTGACTGGCTCAAACAGTACCTTTATAGCAGCCAGTTGCATGTGGTCAGAGCATGTTTACAGGGAAAAAAAGACACATACTGCAGGCCCATTCCCTTATTTTTGCTGCATCCATGATCAAAATCCATTGCACAACACTTTACAGCTTTGGGATGAGAGTGTTGGGGCTAAAAATTTGTATATGTAAAGATATGGTCAGCAAAGAGCAGTAATAACATGAAAGTACCACTAGAGGGTGCTGTTTCTTAAGAAATGTGAGAGAGGGTTGGTGAGCTCTTGAATTCACTGCCCTCAGGCATGATTTCCTGATACAAAATAATTGGAAATAGACTTCCATTAAAAATAAAAGGGCCTGATTCTGCATCATTAAACTTCCACTGACACCAATCCTGTGCCCAGAGACATCAGCGGCAAAAGCCACCCACTGACTTCAGTAGGAACAAGTTGAGAGCTCTCTGCACCTTTTAAGACTGGCACAGAGAGAATGGCAAGTCCATAGGAAGGGAAAAGCCTCCTTTAACCTTAATCCTGTCTACTGGGATGTGTAGTGCTCACAAAGCAGCCAGTTTTTGGCACTGGCTAGCATGGGTGATGAAGGAAGCAGGAGCACAGCGACCTGGAAGTTTGCTACGTTTCAGAAGGCACTGTGCGCTTGTACTCTCTTGTCTTGGGTAGGGTAATCATTTGTCAGGCAAAAGGAGGACATGTCCTCCTTTTTTACCTTCACACCCTCCATTCAGCAGCATTTTAAAAATACATGATTTTGTCTGGCTTTTTACTAACAGGGGCTAAAGTATGCTGGAACACCCTATTTTTAGGGGGAAGTATGCCAGGGCCCCCTAAAAACAGAAGAATATTACATTAATGCTGCATTTTCTCCATGTGTCCTCCAATGGCCTCCTTCCCTGTCCTCCTTTCCATGTTTTCATATCTGGTAACCCTAGTCTTGGGGGAAGTGTTAGAAAGGAAACTCAAGCTTTTGCTAAGCCCATCATGGAATGAAGGGGATGGTCAGATAGAGCTCAGAGGCAGGGACCTTCAACTGAGGATGGGTCAGATAACCAGCTAAATGTTTAGGTGCCAGTTTGAGCCTTGCATTTGCCCAATGTTAATTCATACTCAAGAAACTGAATTAATTTAATACAACTGAAGAATTGGTCCTTGGCCACATTCAGCAGCAGTATAAAAGCATCAGGGTAACAGAGGGATGTGAAATAAATCCACATTATTTTGCCATTATACGGCAGCATCTTTTATTTGGGGATCTCAAAGTGTTCTATCGGGGGGGGGGGTCAGAATAATAATTGACATTTTACAGAAGGGGAAACTGAGGCAGAACAGTACCCAATGTAAACACAGTGAATTAGCAGCAGTTCTGCAAACAGTAGCCAGTTCTCTTAACTCTGACTTTCCAGCTCTGATCACAAGGGAGCATGAAGATCAAAGCATCCTTTGCTCATTTTCCTACTTCAGTATGTACATGTACACTCCTCAAAGTTTACATGCAAAGGAAACAATGTTGGGTCTTTTTTTTTTTTTTTGAGTAGTAGGATTTTCTGGAAAGTCCTGAAAAGATTATTTTTAACTCTTTTCTTTTCTCTAAACCTTAGAAACATGACGGATATGAATTTTTGACTTGTGTTTTTAGGCAGAGAACTAGAATGGAAGCTCTCTCAACCCTTATCTCCTTATCCAAACATTTCTTCTAAATATTCCTCAGATGCTTAAGTTAAATAGTTTTGGTTTTTTTTAAATAAGGAAAGCACCCTTCCCAGCTTTCAGCTGGCTGAATTTTAATTAAGTAAGAAAGGCTTCTCTCAGTTGCTCAGGTTGCACTTCTGAAAATACAGTAGATCTGGCTTGAGTTTCTAATGTAAAAGACAACAAATTCACACCCTTCTTAGCACAATCCACATCCTTTTTCTTGACATCCCTCTTTTCAAGCTCTTCATATCATAATTAAAAGCAAAAAGGGACACAACCCCACCCCTTTCCTTCTTCTATGTAGTTAATTTTTAAATTCACACAGTAGATAGATTACAGTAATACCTGTTTTACCTTAGTACTTTGCTACATCTAGCAGAACTCAATGTAACCTTTCAGACTCTCAGATACATTTCACCTGCTTATCTGTTGTTCCACATTGTTTGAATCAAAACAATTTGCTTGGCTTGTTTAAAAAATTTGAACTGACCATCTGATTCACCCTTCTCTGCATTTATCTATTCCCTTTCACACTGTAGTTTCCATTTCATGCCTCTGATGAAATGGGATTTTACCCAAGACAGCTCATGTGATGTGATAAATAAATCTGTTAGTCTTGAAAAGTGTCACAGAACTCTAGACTGACGCAGCTACCCCTCTGAAACAGTTTAAGAAAAGTGAGTTTTCACTGACTGTTCAACTCCAAGTAAATGTACTGCAAAAGATGGCACAAATAAGTTGAAATCCTGAGGAAACTAGAATTCTCAACTGTACAGCTCATTCTCAGACTTGGTGGCCTCCAGCATACTTGACAAGCACAACACAGTCCCAGTCACAAGGGCTCTCAGCACTTCAAGTGCTTTATGAAGAATGGTGATGAACTTAAACAATTGGACAATCTTTTAAGGCACTCAACCGTCAACAAGAACAAAGCATCAACACCTCCTGAAAGCTGTCATTCTGTTTGTTAGTGCTGCCTGGAGTGGCGATGGTCCTTTTTACCTGTCTACTCAGCCTGCCAAGGATGAAACATGATACAGTTGAAAATAGAATAATTACTGAAAAACCTTGTACATCTCTGGGAGTATTCGAAGTGGCAACAGACAGAGATTTGGAACGGTTATTGTTGTTAGAGCGGATAGCTTGAAACAGCCATGTTATGATTCTAGACTGTCTGGGCAAGTCTCTGTGTCCCATATCCACCAGCCTTACAGTGTATTTGTGACACTCTAATGGCTCTCAGAGGTTGTACTGAAGAAAGAATCCGGTGCAAAGCTTCAAATTTTCTCTGGACCTGCTGACTCTACCACACACTTTAGAAAAGGATGCCTACATTTTCATGATGCCGTTGCAATATAAGCTAACAAGAGACTTGTCTAAAACAATTCTGCAGATTAGCTTTGTGTTGGCATTTTACTGGTTGTGCCCATCTCATTTGAACCTCTGTTTAAATCTAGTCATTTCACCAAAGCAGATTTGAAGGCAGTTACAAAATTTTACTAGAAGAGTTGAGAATCACTGATGATTTCTCAGACATACATCTTGTCACATGCATCTCTTCTCATTTGATTTAAGCTATTCTGCTGTGTAAATTATATGAAACTGAAGAGTGACATTACCACTACCACATCATCCTCTTTGCTTCTCTTAATTCTCCTGCCAGAGCTGAGGTGGTGAGGGAGTCATTTGTCTGATTTTCTGTCATGGGTGGCAATGAGATTCTTCAGGCTAACTAGCATGCCAGGAACTGGGAACTGACATTTGTACAATGCTGGAATTCTGTTCCACTGCAGTAAAGAAAAAAGTATCTTTAATATTCTGTGTTGCCTGAGAAGACTGGACCTAAATATTAGCCTTGCAATGGGTATCCTTTTGGTTAAGAGAAAAGACAACTCATCTCACGCATGTGGGTGGTCAGCAGGATGCATTCTGAACTGGGGTTTCTAGAAAAGCTGGCCCAAACATGACAGTCCCTGGCTGCTTAGTGATGCATGCCCAGGTGAGAGAAATTAAGATTGAACCCCAAACCCCTGCACAATAACTAAGGTGATCTTAATTGTAGCTGAGATATATTGCCACTATTGATTCCAACAGGGCTATCAGGATATCTTCCATCTTTATGTTTAGTTCTAGTAAATCTGAATCTTGTCACCTGGATTTTAGTAAAACCATCACCATCACATGAATAAAAGCTGAACTGAGGCTCATCAGTAAATGGAATTCTTCTATTGGGTAATTGCCTGAGGGGCAGTTACAAAAATTCCTGGAGGTGACAAAGCAGTTTAAGTCTATGTTCCCTTGATATCTTCTGTATGAGATCTTAGAACCATTTCTGAGTTACTCAGCTTACAGGCTGATCCAACTGCTGTTGACAACCTTGGGAGTTGAAGCAAGCCAGTTGTAAGGACTGGATCATTCAGGAAGAATATTCTTATCACAGGGATTATTGAAAAGGATCATTTATGCCTAGAAGAGCTGAACTGGCAAACTGGAGTGATTAAAGGTATCTCCTGAGCAGAGTGTACCAAAAAGGAAAATGTTAGCATTGGGTGATTTTTAGTGCATCATTTACAGTTCTAAACTATTGTCTGATCATTGGTTAAGGCACCTGCAGATCCATTGTTCTTAATCGTTTTTGTTGTTCATTTGTGGTTGGGGCTAACCACATTGATATCCACAGAAAGAGAAGAAAAATGGTACAAATATGTTGACTGTAATAAGTTTAGACTAATCATGAATGTTCTGGCTAAGTTTGAGAGCCTCTTGCATTGAATTATTTGCCCATCTTTTTCATTTGAGAGAGAAATCATCAGATTGAGAACTGAGCTGTTTTCCTCCTTACATGACAGTTTAAAATTCTTGTCTTGAATAGCAAGAAAAATATTGACAGCCTGCACTGAGGATGGCACTTCAAGTGTGGCAGCTAAGAATTCAGCAGATGTACGTACAACAGAAGCCTGCATTAGAAGCCTTGGCAATTCTCTGAGTGGTAAGAACCTCAAGTTATGGGAATAACCCCCATGATTAGACTCTCATGGCAAAATCATATGCAGCATCTGTTTTCACAGATGGAGGAAACTAAATTTTAGCAGCAACTTAGTTTGAGATTACATGGCCTAACAAATAAGAGGCAATCTTTATGATTCCGCTAGTTGATAGCTTGTTTTTTAAATGTCCTTGAGACCTTGGATATAGATAACTTCACTGAAAACAAGAACAATAATAATTTGGCAAGCTAGAAGGCCCTTTTTTATTGAAAAATGATCATCAGTCCTCTTAGAAGTGGGCCAACAGAATGGAAGTGTATTGAAACACAGATGTCCTAAGGGTTCTAAGAGTACCTTATTGGCTGGAAGGAACAGGTATTCTGCAAGAGATCAGAATTTAATTTCCTATGCAGAAAAACACACATTTCAATACCACTGTTTCTAATAAATATTCTTAACAAAAAGGTCTTAATGAGGGGGAGAGACTGAAGAAAAAAATGTTCAATAAGATAGGAAAGTTAAAGGACCAGGAAGAGTTCTGACTTGCTGCTTCCGTGCCTGGGCTCCATTCCTGTCTCTGTCACAAACTAGCTTTGACCTTGGGTAAGCCACAAATTCAATGTCTCAGTTTCACCATTCATCAAGTTGGGATAGTAATGCCCTTTCAAATGGAGGCATTGTGAATCATAGATAATCTCTGTAAAAGCATGTTTTAGGAGCTGCTTTTGTGACCCAGTGAGATTAATGTTGTGCTGTGGTGGCAGATCCCAGAAAGAAAAATCTCAGCTTCATAACGAGCACCTCAGATGCTTCGGTGAAGAGCACTTACCCAGTAGATGCTTCCTCTGTCTAAAGTTAATTGTTGGGGTCCATAAGGATTAGGAGTTATAGTGCCTATCCTTGTTGATGGTAGAGCTTCCAAACTGGCCTATCAATTAAAACTAGTTTCAGGCTCTTTGCTGAACACATGCTGTGAGGTACATTACACATTTTGAGGGGATCTGGAAAGTTTCTCAGTATTCAGTAAATGAGAGAAAGAAAGAAAGATGGCATCATCATTCCAGAGCTTCTGAAAGCCTCTAACATCTTCTAAAAGATCTCAAAATTACAGCTGCACCCACATCTGAAAGACAACTATTCAGTTCACAAGGTTCTCATTCCTAAGGTTTTATTGGGAAAATTAATCATGTCTGGTCGTGAGGAAAAGGTAATTGGTCCACGAGGCTAGATCCATGCTTTATACCACAGCAGATGCAAGGGGTAGACTATCCACTCTTCTTTATCTCCGATGTCATCTTCTGTTTAGCTGATCAGAAACTGATCTTGGAGTACTCCCTGGTCCAGAACGATGCTCAAGTACCAAGGATTCCAAAAGTGAAGACCCCAGATCAGTGAGTCTCTAGATCTGGCCTCTCTGCCAACTGGGACAGGTCCTCTACTGAGGTTTTCTCTTCAATGCCTCTTGAATATGTCCTTTTTAATTCTATCCTGAGCAATTTGTATATTGTCACAACCCTCCCCATAGTACCACATTCTTGGGTTTTCCATATGGGGATCATTCATTCCACCATTCCCTTACATAGATTCTTTTCTCTGGGCCAACATACATTCCTGAATACTTAAGAGTTGGCGTCAGCAGTTTTAGAGATGATTGGAGCCGCAATAAAGCTGTAGTCTCCTTTTTCCACATTGCATTAGTTCCAATGAAATCAGTCTTTTACGTCTATCAAAACACCTGCCTCCCTGACTTTTAAATTAAAGAACTCATTTATTAATTAGTAATTTAGTCTTCTGTAAACAACATTCCTGTCAAAGATGCTGCTGTAGGTCAGAATCCAAAATGACTTTGCCTATCCTCTAGAAGATGATATAGCAGAAGCATCACCTCCTGAAGATTTTAAATCTTTCAGAGATGGTCTGATCAGGAGAGCAGATATAGCTGACCTTTTTCTAACTGCTCAAGACAATTCTCAGTTTGTCAGAGATGTTGAACAATCATCCAGGCAGAGTGGCTGTATTTGTTCATGAAGACCTGTGAGGTACACTTAAGTATTTTATGGATGACATCAGCATTCATCCCACCAACCTTAAAGAAGGCAGAGTGATATATTGTCTTCAAAGAATGGTTTATTTTTTCCAGCATCCAAACTCTTCTTTTTTAATAGTCTCTGAAGGATGAATGGTCCATCAGATCTCAGAACAACACTCCAGGGAGCAGAGATACACATAACATACAGCAAGGCTAGAAGTCAGATCAGCAGTCTCTTTCCAGTTGGGCAGCAATCAACCTGTGTTTATTTCTGTATCTGGGAAAAGACTATTTCTAGAATATTTCACCTTCTTTGGGAGTTTAAAAAGGAGGAAAAAAGATAGAAGATGAGCATCAGAAAGTTGTGATGCATTAAAAGCTGCCTGTAATGCTCAGGCACATCTGCCCAATTTGTAGCCATAGTTGTGACCACTGAAGAGTTTCTCGGCTGAAGTGCACTGGTTTCCCAGGAGACAGTCAGAACACAGGAAAAAACTTCCTATTGGTACAGTGCACAGGTGCATGCCAAAAGAGAAAATTATTAGCGCAACACTCAAAGAAAAAAAAAAGCTGCAATCAGCATTCCCCACACTTTGTGACCTTCTCCCTGGAATCTGTAAAAATTGTATAGTGGTGGTGGTGAAATGGTGGCAGAGGCTGACAGTGGTAACATCTGCAGTTAAATTTCTGCTGACACCTTTAGGCACCAAGGAAAGACCATCTCTCATCTTCAAACTATGAACTTCTGGTCTTCCATCCCAAGTGACTAAGCAAATTAGTTCTAGTCTAAGTAAGTACAAGGAAGAAGTAAATTACTGCTTCTAGTTCCCTGTTTATTTTCGAGAGTCACTAGAAAAGCTTGATTTTGGTTAATCATTTAGAGGTCCATGACCATTTTTAGATAGAATTGCTATCCTATGTACATTACTATGCCTATAGAACTTTAGAGGGGAGAATGGACAAGGTATTTCCAAGTCTTATAGTTTCAGAATCAGAGAATGCTCTAATGAGGACAAGTGTCAGGTCTATGAGTGAAGACAAAGAAATGCAAAGACCTCACAGATGCTCTCCCCTTTCTGTCTGCAAAGGGTGCCTCTCACATCAATACCCAGTCAGAAAGGTGGAAGGTTGATGTTCCCATCATTGCTCCACTGGAATATGAGACTGCTTTGCTGCATTTGAGAACAAATGTCCCATGCCTTTTGCCTGAAAGGTTCAGGGAACATTTGGGACAACTTCTGCCCTCTCTGTCCAACTTGCAATCAGCCACTAGGTGGGTTTTTTTTTTTTTTTTATACTGGAAACAAAGATTACATGGTGACTTGCACTGTTATTAAAGCAATATAAACTGGACATCAGAGAAAATCATAGAATCATAAAATATTAGGGTTGGAAGGGACCTCATAAGGTCATCTAGTCCAACTTCCTGCTAAAAGCAGAACCTCTCCCTTTGATTCAGGGGTCTCAAACTCACATTACCACAAGGGCCTCATGAGGACTTGTACATTAGCCTGAGGGCCATACCACTGAAACCTTTTCATACAACAATTTTGCGAATATAGGTAACAATAGTGTTGTTGCGGGCCATGGGAAATAGCTTTAGGGGCCACATGCAACCCGCAGGACACTTGTTTGAGACCCCTGCTTTAAATCAACCCAGCTAAGGTTTTGTCTAACCAGGCCTTAAAAGTTTCCAAAGATGGAGATTCTACCGCCTCCCTAGGTAACCCATTGTAGTGCTTCATCACCTTCCTACTGAGAAAGTTTTTCTTAGTATCCATCCTAGACCGCTCCAGCTGCAACCTGAAACTATTGCTCCTTATTCTGTCCTCTGTCACTATTGAGAATAGCCTAGCTCCCCCTCCTCTTTGGAGTACCCTTTCAAGTAGTTGAAGGTTGCTATCAAATCCCCCCTCAGTCTTCTCTTCTGTAGACTAAGTAAGCCTAGTTCCTTCAGTCTTTCTTCAAAAGAAAGAATCATACCTGGTGACCTGAAGACACCAAATTCTGGTCAAATTTAACAACCTCTGTCAGCCTGACTAGCTAGAATAGATTACCATAGCCACCTAGGCTAGCAAGATGACAGGAAGGAAATATCTTTTTGTCTTGGCTAAAGAACACATTCATTATACTAAATTAAGATCCTTCAAACAATCTCTCTTACAGCCAGTTTCTTGTTAATGCACTTTGAAATATTACCCAACACACAATTACCAAAATTCACTATGACAATAGGCTATGTTGTGTATATTCCTATGCACAGCATGCTAAAGCATATATAATGGAAAAGAACGAACAAGACAAAGGATCAGATTTACACAATTAACATAGCTTCATTAATTTAAACAGAATTTTGGCTATTTATAAAAGCTGAAAAACTGGCCTAATGTATGTTGAATGCAAAAGTGTTTAAAAATAAAAATTGGGTATATATGGGCAACAAAGTCTTAACCACTAATACAGTACAGGATGGAGATTTCATAAACACTTGAGAGGGCTCACACCTGCAAACTCATTGATTGTCATTAAAAAGTCACCATTTACCAACAGATTGCAGTTACTACTTGTTTCCTTTTCCAACTATAGGGGGAACTCTGATATCAGAGATATTATGTGGTAAGAAACCTTACCTTTTCTTAAAAATGACAACTACTGTAACTATGGAATTAGAAGCCTTAAAAAGGATGGGAGGTTTAGGCCCTCCTCCTCTCCAAACTAGAAAATTAGTGTTATTCAATGAAAAGAAATTTCCCTATGAAAGGAGGATTTTTAAAGGACCATACATGGTTATTAATGAGTTCAAGAAAACCATCATATTTCCTTTGCAGCATCATCTTTTTCAGCTTGTTTAATAACTGTTTAATAGAGTAAAATAATATTATAATATAAACAGTTTGTTCATCACCTTTATTACATCAAAAGAAATAACAGACAAACTAGCTTTCTCTTGCTAGAAACAATACAGGCCTGTCAGCTTCACTGTTTGAATTTCTAAAGTAAAATCTCTGGGCTTCCTCAAGACACCTGACCCTGGGAGAAGCCATTTTAAAATGAAAACAGTTATGTAACAGGAGTCTCCAGTAACAAGCACTACATGTCTGTTGGCATTAATGACAGACACCTCTCTTTATGGAGTGAAGGGTCTCTGTTCTTCCGGTAACACATCAGATTAAGTTTTGGGACATGGAGAGGATGTACATTTTTTTTTCTTGTAACTCTATGAAATAGTAAGTAGCAGACATCTCAGCTCTCTAAGACTTGCTCCTAACTCATGCAGAACCTCAGTGTTTTGGTTGTTCAGCTGTGAAGAGTTCAGGACGCCATGGGCCAAAGAGCTTAATTTGATTTTACAATAGGCAAATGATTCTGTGCTACTGAAAGAAACCTCAACTCCTCCAATGCAACTGTTGACTGTTTTAGAAAATGTTACACTTCTCTTGCTCAATTAGATGTACCATTCAAGTATATAGGTGTTACTATAACACGGTGCACCTGAAAGCAATTCAGAGTTATAAATATATGCAGAAAATTAACTAGCAAAGTGAGATCACTTTTAAAGTACACAAACTAACATTAAAATGATGGCAGTCACATTACAAGACAACCCTATTATACTCATAGAAATCAACAGTTTGATTAGCCATTAAATATGAACAAAATTCTATTTAAAAACCATAAGTTTTACACCTTACTGAGCAACCTGTTACAGACATTTCATAGGTAAAGGAACGCGGTTAAAGAGGAATGAAAGTTAAATATTAACATTATGTTCAATCATTTTATTTAAAGAAGCGTCTTTTCCCAAGATACTATATATAAGCAAAACCAATGATAGCAAAGACATGGAATGAACAAAGCTTTTCATATTGAACAAACTTATTTTGCTAATGTAAATTAGCATACTATAAACCAAGAGGATGAATAACTTGAAGGAACAGAAAAAGCTCATTAGTTAATATACATATGACTTCATAACACCAGTACTATGCAAAATCTATATTCTTAGCCCTTTAGAATTCCTCCTGTCCTGCATTTCCTGAAATAGTCATGAATAACTACTGAAGAAGAGATCATACACTCTCTAATTGCAGGACAAGAAAAATGTTAAAGAGCCAGGCATCTTGATACAGGCAAGGACACACTGATTAGGTTTTAATCCTGAAATAATTTCAGTGACCTTAAAGTCAGTTTAAAGAATAGATCATAACAAGACTGATAAAAGGGTAAGAAAGAAACATGCATTACAACTGACTCTGAAGACATTTCAAGCTACAGATTTCCATTTTTTTCTTTTAAAAAAATTAACTGTATAATTTAAATATCTGCACCTTAATGCCAATTCTAAAGTTGTAGGAAGTACTCAACATATTTACAGGAAAAACAGCCCACTAACATTTTAAGGCACCATGTGAGCAAATAACTTTTTTTTAAATGAATATCTGTTAAAAATAGTCAAAATATGAGCCAAATATTGGCCAAAGTTGTGCCACATCTGCTTTTCTGAATGCTAAGCACTTATGATCAGAGGTCACTGGTAACCTCAGCAATTAATGATGATTTTTAAAAATATGCAATATGCTATTTTGGTCCTCTTCTCTCTCAAGCTCATTATATCTTTTTTTTTTTTTTTTTTTACTTCTTACTGTTAATATACAATCTTACACCCACTGAAATGGAATCTTTATACTGAATTTATTGGAAAATTGACTAGGTTCTGAAGTTAATCATTTAAAGTAGCTGAGATACTGAAAACAGATTCTTCTGTGAAATCAAAATACACAGCTAAGAAAGTCATTTACCACCAAAAACCCATCTACTGATTAGCAAAATGATCAGAACCACCAATGTAAATGTTTGCTGCTTTGCCTCTCAGGTCTTGACTCTCACATTAATAAAGACAACCCACACATTACTGTGTTTGTATAAAAGATATTTACTTCAATTATCACACCTAGGGTGCTAGTGAATAATAATAATACATCATGTGAGTTTCATACAGTGATATTGCTTCTCCATATCATATAGGGACCGTTGTACAGTGCTGAGAACAAACATTATATGGCTAACCAAACAAAGACAGAAGAAACAATGCCATTCTGCTGACGGAGGGAGCACTTCCCTGCTACTGCCAGCCATATAAACTTTTACTTTTTTGTTTAAACAAATACCAAGAAATAAAATGTTACAAAAGATGAGTCACAGCAACACAACATGGGCTTCTCAAAGCTACTTGTACAAAAAAAAAATGACACTTTTTTTTGGTCAATTGGGTCTTTGTGAGGATTTGTTTTTTTAAATTTGTGATTGTGAACATAACAAACAAGCTCTAAAAAATGTCTAAGACTTAGTGCGTTACAGAAAATATATAAAATACTGCTAAAAATGTAAGACACCACAATACACGGGGGTAAAACTGAGCTTATTATTTAAAAACAAAAAATGTTCTCAGGAAAAAGTACACCACTTTCTGTTTGAGTTCATCTTGTGCTCTGTTAGTAGTCAGGGCATTCATCTCAAAAGTCTGCCCATTATCATGGCAAGTAGTTATTGCACAAATGCAAAGAATTAATTTCTTACTAAAAAATGAAAAGGGACACGAGGCAAACAATTAAAAAAAAAACAAAACAAAAAACCTCTCCCTCCCCAACAAGTTAGTCTCAATTTACTTTGGATTAAATGTCCAAATTCACACACTTGACATTCTTGGAGCATTTACAGAGAGTGGGACATACAATGCCCGTTTTCTTAAAAGGAACAGCAGAAAACGGCTTTGACACAGAAATGCATAGACTATTCTGACAGAAATGAAAACCTTTTGCAGAAATTATCTAATAGATTAACATAGGACTGTTTTCTCTCCCTCTATCAAACTATGCCAGAGGGAGAAAGTCACGACATTGCGAAAAATGTGATTTCTGAAAAATTATTCTGATGTTCTTAGTGGGACATCCTCAAAAGGCAAAGTGCAAGTTTGCTTCCAATCCACAGAAGAGTTGATATGCCCTGCATCAATCCCAGCTCCTTACATCTTTGCCTTTGTAAGGCTCTTTTTTGCAGAGCCTGTGCTGGTTCAGTGCTTACTGAAGGCCCTTTACATTGTCTCCCAAGCAGACATAGCTCCCGCGTATAAACAGGGCTATTTCTAAAGCAATATTTCAGTTCTTGCTTAAGCAGCTCTCTCTCTCTCCTGAACTGTTACCTACCAACAGAATGCTTGTCTTAATGTGTTTCTACATTGCAAGGAAACACCAACAACAACAACAACAACAACAAAAAACCTCCTCCAACATGGAAATTGATTTACAACTATTATTTCGTATTTCATACCAGGAAAAGTTGTTGCTGCACATGACTGTTTTGACCAACTTCATATGCAAGAAAAAATAGCTATGAATTCAGAAATTAAAACATATGCCAACAAAGATGAACATCATAGGAAACCAGTCACTCTTGTTTTAAAGTAATACTCTTGAACAGATTGCAGTGTATTTTGACAAAAGGATATTGCATCTGTATGACAACTTAACAGAGGCTCTAGGAGGCTTAGGATATCTTTTCTCTCTTTTTATTGAAGTCTCCTTCCTCACAACTGAGTCTTTTTAATCTCAAAACTAAGTGGTTTTTAATATTTATAAACAAATATTTAATAGACATTTACATATAGTCTTTTAAAGTGGATTGCTCCAGAAAACACAACCACAAATTGATATGGGTGTTTATCAGTCAAGTACACACCAACTCATCCAATTCCCAGAGCAGGTCAATTTTTCTAAACAGAATAGAGTGAGTTTGGTGCACTGGACCCTCTTTGTCCACTTAAGCATTAAGAAATGATATGTATATTTCTGTTGTGTCTATATAAAAATCTCTTTTAAAGGCATTTAAAAGTGATGTCATCATAAATAGGAAAGACCAGAATTTTGTTTTGTTTTAATGATGAAACAGTTTTATATAATTAGACATACAATGCTTCCTAAAGAGCAAGTTTTAGAAATAACAGATAAGTGCTAGAAAGAACTGAGGAGATAGGAGTGTAATATAGAGGGAAAATAAAAAAACCTTATTCTTAACAAGTACCAGGTAGACTGGAATAACCTTACAGTGTATCACAATTTCAAGATGACATGGTTCAGGAAGTTGAAATGAACTTGTGTTTATTAAAGTCATTTAGGAACACAGTGAAAGATAGCCATAGCTGAAGATCAGACGGGTGCTTGACCAATCAAGGTTTTTAAATGCTCACTGAGAGGCCCACTAGTATGATTTCTGAGAGACTGATGAGAGATTGTTATGCAATGTTAGACTATTATGCCAAGATTTTCATCAGACAAAGAGAACCAGAGTGAATATACTCTTCAGTAACCTGACTCCTACTAGATTAAAACTCATATTTGCTTACATTGGATGTACAGTATGTTAGCTCCTGAACACAGAACTAGAATACCTATTGCACAAAGTTTTAAATGCACAGTTGTATTAAGCGCTCTTTATCAAATTGGATTAGTAACCCTGGGCTACTGAAATGTATCTTGATTGGCCTTTCTTTTCCAAATAAAAAGTAGGCTCTTGAGTATGCTGAAATCTAGATCACTGTGCTTTAGATTATTCTCAATGAAGAGATGAGATCATAAGGCACCTTATCTTTCTGATTACAGAAATTTTGATAAATAGTACATTTATGATAAAAGGCTAAACATTTCTAGGAAATAGTGTCATAATATACAGGCTTTTGCCTTACATGAATGTTAAACAAATTAAACTAAAATTAAAAAATATACTCTAAAAAGATCCCTCCTCAGAAAAAGTCAGGAAATCCATGAAAATGGAATGGAAGCCTCTGAAGGTGAGGAAAGTGGAGACAAAAACCATCCACCAGCACAATACAGTTTGTGTTGTCTTCTTCGCCTGTGCTCCTTTACATTAGTTAACTGGAACACTTACTGTATATTCACTACACTAGCATTCAGAGGTAAGTAGGTGCCTTGGAAACACTTTTTAAGCTAATTCATTTACACACAAATGATACATTAAAATAGAATCAAGGGTCTAATGAAAACTAACAAAAGCCAGAGAAATGCAACATGAAACCTGAGTACCAGTCTTTTCACATGTGTAGAGTTTTAGTTCCACAGAGGTCAGACTGGATTTACAAAACCAATTAAATACTTAGAACATTTTTAAAATATATATTTCTGCTTCAAAATAAACAACGTCCTGTGAGAGAAAGTCACAATATGGAATTGCAGTCATAAACCTCAATAGCAGTAGAATTTTCAGCCTGCAAGGAGCACTAGAGATGAACTGCTGTTGATTTGCACTTGGTTTAATTTCCTGAAAAACTTTTCCTTTTTCAAAGCCTACCAATTAGTTTTCAAAATAAAAAGATTTTTTTAAAATGAAAGAATGGTTCTTTTTTTAGCTGTCCATACTGTTTATTGGCATAGCAGCTCATACTGTGTATCGAAGAATGTTTACTGCCTTAAGTTATTGAAATCTATATTGGATCCACCCTATTTATACATAGTTACAGAGTAAATTTAGGGTGTGATTTCCTCCTTAATTCTAAATTATCTAGCTTTCATGCATTTCAGCCAGACCCTTGACATTATTTTACGTATTCTGAATGTGAACCTTTTTGCCTTCGAGTTAATTAAACCCACATATTCCAGTCTGATCTCTGCAGTCCCATTCTTACGATGTGGATTTTATCTAGAAAATGGTACTCTACACATTAATATAGATATACACATTAGCAGGTAAATAACATTTTTAAACTTGCCATCTGCCCATTCCCCAAAACATATCATTTACCTGATAGACTATAGCAATTTCTTCCTGAGCTGCTGAGGCCTAAACTGTAAATCTGCTATATATTTAGGAACTTTTCCAAACAGGAATAGTGCATGGATACATACACTAGTGTAACTTTATGGACCTGCACAGATGGTGATAACACAAGTTACCACGCTGTTATTGTTACTAATGGAAAGACTGCGCTGTTATAAACATTACCACCCAATTACACAGTAACTAAGCAAAGAATTCCTGTCATCATTACTTCAGGAAATTCTTCTCCATTTTCCATGGCTCTTTGGGTGAGTACTTGGGAGTAGAAATGGGGGACAGGGTGGTAGTTGTTTCCTATGATGGTTTGGCATTTAACTTTTATATGGCCAGGGCTCACTTAACTGTTTCAATTTAACAGGGACACTAAAATGATATTGCCAAGTCAATGGATTTAGTTACAGAAAAAAATCTAGAGAGTGCTGTAGATTGTGCTCTTCGGCATGCAGGATCTGTCCTTAGCATATAGCTGTCAAAAATTCCTAACTTTTAAGTAGACAGCCTTCCTTCTCAACATTTTTTGTGCCTGTACATGCTCATGAATGGTGCTGAATTTACAGCGCTGCAGACTTTAGCCCATTTTTTATCCAAACAATTGGACAGGAGTGCAAGCTTCCCTACTCTGTCAGTGTGCCTTTCAGCTTGACACAGAAGGGCCAATAAGGGTGTTTCATTTTCATAACCCCTCAATTCCTGGCCTTTCCAGAGGATTCTAATAAGGGTGCCAATTAGTAAAAAAAAAAAAAAAAAAAAAAAATCACATGGGTCATTTTTGTGAGATGAACACATCTCTACAAGGACCTGACCTGAGACCAAATTCATTTTACACATACAGCAAAACAACTCTATCAGAGTGAAATTCATCCTATGTTGAGGAACTGCCCTCACAAAACTTAACTTCCATTTTCACAGCTTAGCTGGGTCTTTAAGTACTGAAGAGGCCTGATACTGACCGCCATCAGAGAAGAAAGTTTTTATCTTGTACATTGATAGGATATGGCATATTAAATAACACCGAAAATTTAGCAGCAGGATGATAAAGGCTATAGAAGTATATGGATACAAATGGTAACAGTGGACTTAGTTTTCCTAAAATCTGTTGTTACATATATCAAACAGATGGTGTATTCACTATTAACTATTTAAATCCATTAAAATGAACAAGGGAGGAAAATAACAATGGTTTTTGAAGAACAAATATGCCCCAGACTCTTATATCGCACTTCTCATCCATAGAATTGGAAAGCACCATTATTCCTATTTCACTGGTGAGGAAACTGAGGCACAGAGTGGGGGCACTGTCTTGGCCAGGGTCACCCAGCAGGCTAATGACTAAGGCAAGAATGGAACCCAGCTCTTCTGAGCCTCAGGCTAATGTTTATTTTCATTATAAAGCAATATTGAGTTATATTTTAAGTTGTTCAGTACTTTTTGAAAATCTTGAATTTGTACAAAATTTTTGCAGGCCTTTTAATTTAAAACTCTTTAATTGTATGTATATCATGGAGGAAGGCATGTTAGTGTTTGGCTTGAGGGAAAACAAAGCACCACTGAAACTGGAAGGCCAAGCTTAAGAGTGACTTAAATGGAAAGCTGTGTTTGACACCTGTTATAAGTTAAACTGTGGAAGAGTAGCCTGCCTGGTTAGGACTGAACAAACATCCACTGAAGACAGAGGAAAGATTTCCATTGGTGTCAGTGGACATTAGAGCGGACTTTAGACCAAGTAACATCTTTTCTTCCTCCCTCCCTATTTTTCTCACAATTTCCATGAAATCCTTGCACTTAGCACCTATGACACTCAAGTATAGGGAATGATTTTAAAACCTACCGGTAATATACACGGATATACAAGAACCTTAATGTAAGCAAGAGAGATGATTTAAATAATCTCATTCACCTAAAAGGAAAGCTAAGCTAGGCAAGTGAAGGAACAAACCTTTATGAATGTATTTATTTACTTGTGGTATTTGCCATGAATCACTTTGCTACATAACACTACTGATTTCTCAGAAACCCTGCTAAAGGCACTAGTTCACATTACCATGATGTTTCAGTTAAATAAGAAAGCTGTTTTGTATTTAAGTACAAAAATGCATCTGAAACCAATTACTTTTTTGCTATTTTTTAAATATGGTCAAAATGTTTTTCCATTTTTGAACTACCAAGTTCTTGCCAAGAGCAAGTTTCTCATTTTACAGCAGTGTTCTAAACCCACTGAAATTAGGGATTTTAAGATGGAAACTCTGAGAGATCTGGGGACTGCAATCTTTTATCATCTCTGTCTCATCATACCGCCAAATCTTCCCCACACACTAGTTTATTTAAATTAATCAGCATTAAACATTTTTCTTTGAGCTAATACTGGAATGATGCACTTTTCCTTAGCTTGCTATTTTCTTTTTTTTAAAAAGAGTGCAAAAAACAGTGATATTTTGAACTACAGAGGGCTGTAGAATACTGCACAGAATTTTGTAGTGTTCACTAACTCTTCCCTCTGTAGTGTCCCCACATGAAGGGTATGTTAAAAATTAATGCAAAACCTCTTACCTAATGAGAAAGACGTATGATTTTTACATATCTTATTCTAGTGAAGAGCTCATTGACAGATGACGTAGGTAGAACACATAAATGTAGGGCCTTAAGGGTGGCTCTACACACAGAGTCTATTTATAAATTTTTCAGGAGTGCAAGTTGAACTAAAACTATCAAACTAGCTACTTTAACAAAACCATTTTTTCTTGTGATTCTACTGATAGAGATAACTGTATTTATAAAAATGAAACAATAAAAATCAACAGGCCTGCTTCATTTGCTTTCCACTAACACAACAATAGAAGGCATCTTTCCATTTTAGTCATATCTCAGTACTGTCCTCCCCTTCCGGTGTACCCATCCAGAGATGAAAATAGAATTTTACTCACAGTATAAATATATTTACGTTAAAATAGCCTGACAGCTCTTGCACCATTATTTTAGACAAAGTATGAACTGTAAAGAGAAATACAAGTTTTTACAAAATGTTTTAAAAGAACATTTAAATGCAAACAGTCTGCAGAAAACCTGACAAGTACTGAATAGCATACCTTCAGCAAGTGCTCTATATTCAGTCTTAACCCTATAAAATAGTGCATACAGAACAACTCCACGTGTTTAACATGTTTTGCCTTATATAATGCTTCACTTTTCTTATTCTCAGCTAATCAATGACCGAAAAGCATTGGAGAATCACAGTCCAACTCTTTTTGCATTATTTCTCCCGTAGCTTTTTATCAAGTAATGGAGATTAGGGCTGTCATACTTATTTTCCTAATGACATTAATGTCAACCAACACATTTCATTCACATAAAGAAACTGCTAAAATCATTCCAAACAGATGCAATTTAACCACAGCAGTCATGCCAATTTGGAAAACTAGTAAGGAGCAAATCTCCGAATAGGAGAGTAAGGTAAGAAATCGATCAAAGAACTGGGGTCCATCTTAATTCCTAACTGATAGACTGGGGTCATCCTAATGGCATTCTAACAGTTTTATGCACTTTCTACCTAGAATATTAAGCCTGAAATCACAAAAGGAACTAAAGTGTTAATAAAGTGCCAAAAGACAGGGAATAAGAAGAGCATTTCATTTGACTAATGCTACAATAAATACCGATGACAACCCTTGGCAGAATGGGGTGACTTCTGAACTATGACTGCTGATGTCATTCAACAAAATTCGGTGCATTGGAAATGGTATGATGGAGTTTACAATTAACTGTTAGTGTTATAAAGGAAACAGCCTCTACAGGAGAGCTACAAATACTTTTTAGAAACTAACATAGCATTAACAATAATAAGCAGACACTTTTGAGTGTGGGGCTCCTCTAATGTAATGAGCAGAAACCTGAAAATTACGAAAAGAACACTTTTGAAGGCACTTAAGTATTGCTTATCAAGAAGAGAGGTTAACCCTAAATGCTGCATTTGGGTTCACCCTGTAAATTTTTTTTTTTCATATTATGCAGAGACAGCTCTCAGTAAGCATTATTGAATGCAATGAAGACACACATATAACAACAGGTCTGGGGACCTTAATGAAACAAAATAATAAATAGGAAGGGAAAAGCCCAAGCAAGAAAAATTTACCCACTTGATTGCATCAAGCACCCAGATCTCAACCTGGTAGAAATAGAGGGTGGCAACACATGGCAAATACATTGTTCTAAAGTAAACAAAGAAAACTGATTACGTTAGAAATGTAAGAAAATATCTGGGCCTTTCTTCTCTTGGCTGAACTGAAGATGTTTGTATTTTGTTGTCACTCATCATACATATTCTTTAATCGGTCATACATTTATAAAGGGAGCTGTGTTTTATAAACATTAGCTTGTTAGGAGAAACTGTGGTGACCAGATTTCTAAGGATAATATTTTGATTTCCCATTTAGTTTGCTGGAAGTTTTCTCAGCCAAACTGTATGTTCCTACAAATAGAAGTTACGGTACTTCTAGGTGGTGATATTGTAAACTGAAAATTTTCTCATTGGCTCATCCACAGAAAGGCCAGTTACTGTCTTTGTTTTTCAAATTTGAGCTCTGTACCACCAAGCTAAGTGCTTGGTTACCCAAGCAGGTACTTTGAAACAATAGTAACAGTAAAACAGTTAAATAAATCTCTGCTTTTCAGCCTCCTAGAGCCTTCTTTTCTTGTTCATGAAAAGGTTCTCGCTCTTTTTTTTTTTAAACAGTACTGACTCAGTTTGTGAAAACTTGAACCAAGTGCTGCTGCTGCATGTTGAAAGACTGTAAATGAAATACAGAACTGCTAAAACATCATGCAAGAAATGTGGTTTCACATCTTACAGTCAAAGTCCTACTAGTTAATTAATACAAGCACACTGAGGTGTAATATTAGGAGCATACCTTTAAAATGGGAACTTCTCTCCCCACCCCCCCAATCAAAAAAGCAATATTAATTAAACTTAAGAAGTAATGAATGCACCATTAAAGTGTCATCAAAAGATGCTGACCTAAGACAAAGGTTTCAATGATACACAATACGGTCAAAAAGTTTTCAATCAATAATATACAGTATGACAACTACATCTTGTAAATTATACCCAATACTGCCGGCAGTCTATCCCTCTAAAGAATATTTGCCCCCTTTCATCCCTTCCTAACAATCAGATAATAAAATACAGCACCTATAAATAAGCAAAAAAAAATATATATATATACCGAAATCATCTATTGTTAGTTTTAAAGATATGGCAATAAAGGAGTCTAAATTAGCGAACTTGTAGAAGCCATAACTGATCAACCAGCTTATTGAAAAAAGGTGGCAGTAATGCACTCTGTGTGTGCACAAATACGTAAGAAAATACACAGACGTATAAAATTGCACGCACACCCTCACGCACACACATCCTTCCACGCACCTCTATGCTCACGCATATACATATAGACAACAGGAGGAATCAGAGACAAGTCAGAATTTGATTTGTACTTTGATCAGTCTTATGATGTGCAGAAAATAATCTGAATCAGCTAAATTTCTGATATGCAGAATAGTCTGGCCTGGGATTCAAGAGCGGGAATATTTTGGTTTGGAGTCTGGGCTATTTACATCTTGGTCACAGCCCACCTGATGACTGTAACGTATTCTCTTTTGACACAAAAATAAGCATCCCACAACTAAAACATTTAAATCAGTGCTTGTGGTGGGAAAAGAGTCAGTAAATGGCTACCTACAATAGAAAAAGAAAATCTGTTTATCTGAGGAAGGCCCCAATTCCTTCTTAGTGGTGTGTGATATCCGTTTCATATGTAATGCTTAGGTTGTGACATAAGTCCCAAGAACTACAGGCTGAAATGCTACTGGCCAACTGTTTTTTTCTCTCCTTCTCTCTCTTTAACAATAAGGTACTAGAGACACCACAACTCAAATTAAATGATCAAGTACATGCTATTCTAAGTTGTCTCCTGAACCTCCTGGATATGAGGTCTGATCAGCGTGCTCTGTGGTTAGAGGTTAAAAAGCAGATTATAAAATACCTAGATTCAGATTTTTTTTGTCCTGATTTGGCCTAAAATGGAGTGTATTAAACAAATTCTGGTCTGCAAAAGACCAGAATCAGTTAAAGCTATGAAACAATGTGCACTACGTGTCAATATTCTATTTCACTTACAAGAAAACACTAAGTCAGCTACCACAAATTAAGATATTTTCCTGATGTGACTTTTTGTTTTGTTAAAAAATATGTGGAGTAAATGTGTCTTTTTTTTTCAATTCAAAGTTTCAAACAACACAATTCTTTTCTTTTCTTGAAAATATTTAGGAATCCAAACTAGTGTGTTTAGAGTCGGTTGACTGTGCAATCTCTTAGTGGCAACTGAACAGCTACAAAATTTTTTTTCTTTTTGAAAAATCTCCCCTTTTTTCCTGGTTTAAGTAGATAATAGTGTATTATTGTTCTGTAGCCATTAGATGGCAGATAAAAAGCCCCCTTTAAATATGTGGGTTTGATTCTTTTTGTGTGTGTGTATGTGTATGTTTTTGTTTTTTTAAAGCCCATACCAAAGAGGAGGGCACAAGGCAAAGCTGTATGAGTTATTCCAGAAATTGTGGAAATCACTTAGGGCATTAATAAAAACACTTCAGGGTACAAAAAAGCTTGACCACACATTTCAGTTTTCTTCCTTGAAAACACAAACATAAATTGGGCTTAACGCTCCTTTTGTTTTCTATATGCACCTTGGCCTATGGCGTTTTTGCCCTGTGGCCTGCAGGGCGGTAAGTGCGCAACACAATAAAACCAGTAGAGGTCCAGTTTAACTTCCCCAGCTCTCTAGAGTTGGGTGAGTTTAATCTCAAAACTCCCATTCAACGGGCTCTTCTCGACTAGCGGCCTTCTCTAAACGGTGTATTATGTTGTTCAAGTTTGCTGCTTTCTTTTTTCTCAAGGTGTTGTCCCGTGTGTTCTTGGAGCTTGCTGCCTCGGAAAAGCTGAATAAACTCTGAATAGAGTTGGCTTTCTGTGAGCCTCCAGCCAATGTGGAACTTGTACTTGGCACACTCAACATTTTCTCTGAATTTTCTTTTGACTTGAAGGAGCTCTCCCCTGTAAGGACTGAGGTGGAGGCAGCTGAGGTAGAGGCATCCTCTTTTGTAGCAGAGTTTGGCATTGTCTCCAGAGTTTCTCCTGAACTTTGAGACCCTGGTGGAGAATTCTGACGTGGTACTTTGAGCCTACCCTCATCATCAGTATCCTCCAGGCTCTCCATTCCCAAATGGAATGACTCTGTTTTCTCTGATGATCTGGTATCTTGTGTTGCCGCTTCCCCTGCTTCAAAAACTGACTCTGCTTGCCCTCCCTGAGACTTTGTGGTTGCATTGCTGTACTCGTCTGCCTCCAGACCACTTTGCTTTCCTTCGGGTGGGCCTTCCGTGTCCACACCATCACAACTGTCTCCTTCAGAGCTGTGAACTGCCCTGCTGCTTCTGCCTGAAGGAGAATCACTTGACCCAGCCTGGCTCTGGGTTCCTGCTTGGATTTCTTCAATGAACAGCTCTCGACGGATGCGAGACCTAAAATACATGAGAACACAAAAAGGTAAGTTGGATGCTGGCTATTCATAATCATGGACCATAATGTATGGATTCTTGAAGAACAGTCGCACTGAACCTTTTCTGTCACCTGTGGACAAATAGTGCCAAATATGAATCCTTACATGTGTTCACATATTCAAATTGAAGCAATTAGCAGGAGAAACATCTAAAACAATGTGAAATGCAGTCATGGGTCCTCTTTAATATTTAGTGTGATACATCATATACCAGCTTTTAAACTGCATTTTGTGCTAGAGACAGGCCAAACCTATTAAGTCCATATCCCTATAGAAACTTCTCCAAAGTGCAACAGGAGAAGAAAGGAGATGTTTGGATCTGGCTTTGGACCCCATTTTTACTTGGTGTAATACTCACAAAGTGCCAAAATTTAAGAGAAGCTAGACCAATAAAAGATATTACCACACTCGCTTTTTTTAAAAAATTTAATATTCTGGGACCAACATGGCTACAACACTGCATACATAATTATTGTAAACCTGATTCCTTCTGATTGTTCAGTTTAAGAATCATTTCATACTCTATGCAAGCAGTGTAAACTTAAGGTTTGTGCAGCTAACAGAACTGTTCTGGAATGGCAGAGTGTTAATCTGTAAATATACTTTTTAGTTTAGTTAGAAGCAATAATATTTTTTCCTTTAGGACAAAGCCAACCCAATACTGACATTTACACCTTCCGCAGGGTTGCATGTGGATTGTAAAGGGGGATTGAGAAACAAGGTCCAAAGATCTCCCTTTCTCACTGGAAGCTAATTTCAGGGAGCATGAAGCTTTAGAGGGTGCCTAAACAAATTTAAAAATTCCTCTCTGCTCTGAGGCCACAGAACTTCAGAAGGGAATTTTTGAAAATATAATTAAAGGGCAAACAACTTAGAAACACCAGTAACATTCTGCTTTCTGCTCCTCAAATGAGTCATGATGTGCCTAAAATTAAACAAAAAGCAGAAAAAAAAACAATTACAGAAAGGAAACCATAAGCAAAATAATGTAATCTGAATTAATTTTAGGGCAGTGCAGCTTTCTGATTGGTTGCCAGTCTATGAGCCCCACCTGACTTCCACCTTTATTTTTTATTTGTTAATTCTATTTCAGAACATTAATAGCCACATGGCGGGCAGTGCACTGCTAGAGAATTAATGTTCTTCACAGAGGGGTAAAATTCACCTATTGGTCAACTTGACCTTCCAGCAACATGAAGTGTGTAAGAATTACCCAGCAATTTATTGCCTATGTAATTTTCTTTGAGACTCTTCTAAGAGGTTTGCCAGGGCCTGGGATTTCACAGGCAAATGAGAGGATGCGTGGCTTAGGGTTTCATTTTGTCTTGCTGTCTAGGTTCCATTATATAATTGTAACTGGACCACAGAATACAATTGTTTATGATCTTTGGACATTATACTGCAGGATATGCACCATGCTCCTAGATAGTAAGAAGGAACCTCGGGTTGCTTCTCTTGAAATTACCACCATGTCTACACTATTCCCACTGAGCGAACTCAGTCAAAAACACAAATACCACCTCTGGTTTTAATGAAGAAGCGTTGCCTAGTCTTTCAAGCCACTGATGCAAAACCCTCTTACGTTCATATTTGTGGCAAGTTTTCAACAGAGCCTTGAACTCTTGCTGGAACCAATGTATACTGGGAAAAACACAGACTAGCAGCAGAGCTGTTGGAATGTCTGCTTTGTGTTTGAAGTTAATGACATGACTGAATTGCTTTAGAGGCAGCAGAGAACTTCCGCAGTCATTGCTGACACTGCTTTTTCCAGGAATTGGGGCGCTGTAATTTCCACTTGGAGATTATTCTTCACCAAACCAGGGACCATAGGTTGTAATATGAAGTTGCTATTAACATGACTTCCATGCAGTCTATGTTTGTTACTAAGCTTTGTTTACTTCTTATAATCTCACTTTGCAGGCAATGACCCAAAGCACAGTGCTCCTGGGCTGCGTTCACACACAGGGGGTTATTTTGATAAGGTTGTTTCGAAACAACTTGTATCGAAATAACACCTTATTTTGAAATAACTTAATTCGAATTGACAGTTTGTTAATTCAAATTAAGGAAAAAAGCTCAAAGTGAAATAGCAGGTTCAGGCAACAGTTATTTTGAAACAAGTCACCGCTGTTTCGAAACAATGTGTTCGCACAGTGTTGTTTCAAAACAATCGTTTCGAAACAACGTTGTTTCATCCCTGCATGGGGTTTAACTTGTTTTGAAACAACGCCGTTGTTTCGAAACAATGGCACCCCGTGCGTCATGTGAACAGCCTAAATCTTATTTCGAAACAACCTCTGTTGTTTTGAAATAAGAGGGCTGTGTTCACACAGCCCTGGAATGTTCACCAAGTCAGGAAAAGGAAACAGGTAATTTTGCGTCTGCCTATCTAAGAAAAATACACCATTTAAAATACTACATTTCCACTTAGGAAAGTGAATCAAAGCATGCTCATGAATACTTAGGCATAATTCTGTTTGCTTATTGGATGTGCAAATCCCTGGAATTGATCCCCAAGGCATCAGGGCTGGAAGGCAGGCATTATATACATTAGTTAGGAGACCAATACAACAATCAGAAACTGGTCCTAGTAGTTAGGAAATTCTGGGTAGAGAATGCCTATTGGTGGACGATAGAGACCACGCCTTAAAGTCATTCATCAGTGTTATTCAACATAGGAGTGTATGCTGGGCATGGTGCAGGAGTTCACTGGACATACGAATCTTGGTACAATTTTCTGTCATCTAGAAACATTGAAAACAGTTGTGTTTTACTGTAGTTTTTACAAATAAAGTTGAATGGAGTTTAATAGTTTAACGACACTGGACTGGGATTCAAGAGAACTGGGTTCAATTCCTACTTCTACCACAGGCACTCCAGGTGATGGTGGACAAGTCACTTAATCTCTGTGTCTCAGTTTCCCATATGTGAAATGGGGCTAACGTACTTCCTTTCTTTCACCCCTCTGTCTGTCCGACTATTTAGGATGTAAGTCATTTGAGGCAAGAATCATTTCTAATGTGCATTGGTTTCAGCCTCCAGCACAATGGGTCCCAACTGCAGCTCGGGCCACCGGGTGCTTCTCTACTGCAAATAAATACACTCACGTACATGTTATTCTGGTGAATGTGCTGAGTCTTGTGCTCTGGGAACAAATGGAAAGGTTTAGACATGTTTGCAGACATTTATATTTCAAAGTGAAATTCTCTCTAAGTATTTCCACAATGCCTCTGGCTTGACATGCATGTGATGACACAAAGATGCATGTGAGGACACTTATAATGCAGCGACAGTTTGCGGAATGTGTGGCCTAAGTCATATAACCAAAGGATAAGCATTGCAGTAATAAGATTCCTGAGAGACTGAATTCACAACAGCAAGGCATTATGAAAAAGGTATCAAATTCAAGAGGAGGAATACACTAAGGCTTGTAAAGATACAGACAGCATTTGTACCAGAATAGGCTGTGTGTGAAATATAAAACCGCAATGTGAGCTAAATTTGAAAATGGGCTCTTGACTCCTTTAAAATATTACAAGTAACACATTCTTTTCTTTCAGGATTCCTTACGGTTAGAATGGGAACCCTGTCCAGGTCCGTGAATTCATTGTCTTGTACCACCTTGTATATTTTATTAACAATAAAAATAATGATCTGTAATATTTGTAGAGCACCTTTCTGCTGAGGCTCTAAAATATTTTGCAGACATTACTTAAAGTTCACAAAACCCTTATTTCTCAGATGGTGAAACTGAGGCATGGCACAGTCAGTCAGTCCATGGCAAGATTTTCAGAAGTGCTAAGCACTCAAATCAGGTCATAAGTGACTTGCAAGGTCACACAGCAAATCGTTAGTGTTGGGAATCGAACCTACTCACCTGATTCTAGGCCCTGTGTTCAAATCATTAGACTGTGTTGTTTTTTCCCTTACACACAGGTTACTGTGTATACAACCTTAGGAGGAGTCTGAATTAATGCATAGCTTGGTGTGGCTAAATGTGATGATCAATCATGACTTGTCGAGCTTTCTCACACTGTGCCTAACAGAAGATCTCATGATAATGAGGAAGATAACACATGTCACCAGTATCTCTCATTCATCTGTATAGTGAGAACAGCACATTTTGCTGTCAGGCTGAAGAGAACATATTTACATAGGCATTATTCCAACTTGTGTATAATTGCTATAAGTGAGAAATGGAATAGCTGTCTGTATCTGGAGAACTTTGAACCAAGATGCTGTATTTGCAGTACACACAAATCAACATTTAAGTACAAGTCAGTGTTTCAGAATATAAATATTACCACCTACTGGTGACTATATTTGTCATTTTCTTTTGCCTTCTAGTGCATGTTCTATTTCTTAGCCCTGTCACTAACAAGGAGTCATTTTTGTTCCGTAGTGGCCCTGGAAGTGGTAGAGATAAGCTTAGAGGGAGAAATCTTTTGAAATGTGACTTGTTTGTTAAGATTTTCAGACTATCCTATAATAATCAGGGACTCTTGGATCAGAAGGGAAGGGACTGAGGCTTGTATGTATTTTTCTGCCCCCCAAATTATAACTTATATTGAGCCAGTGGCAATTTCTGTGAGAGTAGTGTAAGCTGATGAGGATTCTTGACCATTTCTTTGCAGGCAAAAGTGGTTTATCCAACTCCTTCTAATTATCGTATGTTGGTCAAGCACTGAGTCTTCAGTAGGCAGAAACCTGTGAAGTGCTTCTTTTTAATGGGAACAACAGACAAATCTCATTTCGGGATGACTCTTGGCATCAAGGATTTATCATAATAATGTAGCAAATTTACAGCCACCTCAGCCATCATGGCTGTCGCCAGGGCTATTCAGAATTACATGGAGACAAAGGACATTCTCCTCATCCCTAAGCACAGGTTCCACACCCTGAGCTAAAAATACCTCTTTAGGTTTCAGCCATGTGGACCCTATGACAAACAGAGCAGTGCTGACTCCATCCAGTAGAAGACAGTAGCGTGTAAACACACTGGTAGATTGCAATAGGAATTATACATAACCCACATGAGAGAGGACCCTCTGAAGTCTCATTCTGATGTATCAAATCAAAATGCAGCATTTCAATTTAAGTCAGTGTGTGGGTTTTTAAAATCATGCCTGGGGAATTAAAAACTGGCATACACTGTTAGCACACTTGTTATTACAATAAACACCTGACTTTTCTGTATCACTGCCCAGCACTAGTTAAGGCAAACAGAAATAAACAGCCTTTTTTGGCTGGAGTATCTATTGTGCTCACTGGAGATGCTATGTGGGACATGTACTGTACCTGTAGTTGTGGAACCAGTTGATCACTGTGCTGGTTTTCAAGTTGAGCTGTGTAGCAAGTTCCTCAATGGTTTTTGGTGATGGGTATGGCTTTTGCTGATAGGCTCGTTTCAGAGCTTCTTTCTCTTCTGGTGCCAACACGACTCGTGGTTTCTTTAGCTGATGCTGCGGCTGTGGGCTGGCTCCCTGGCTATAGTCTATTCCAACTGAAGAGGGCTCACAAGGTTGACTGTCACTAACTGAGCTGTGTCGTCGTTTCATATATGCTAAAAGAAAAATACATCAGATCAGCACAGAACCAGAGCAACCATAAAGTCACCAAATACAAGAACCACAGAACAAATGCAAAGGTCACACAGACTGAGCTGGGAAAAGGGGGGAAGGTGGTGAATGCTGGCAAGGGCAGAGCAGAAAGTGAATTCTGGCATGGGTATGAAAGACTGCAAGGAAAGGCAGAGATAGCTGGGAAGAGAGAAGAGATTGACCATAAATTTTTCAAGGTCCTCCACCCCGCTGGCAAATATGCGAGACATAATAGATGTACAAAGTTAAGTGTGGCATGTAGCTCTAACATTACTCAATAAAGGTCTAAATATTTTAGGAATATGGCGTTTTCACACATGCATTCCATCTTGACAGTTACACTGTGCTGCAACTGAAATGTTCTCTATTTCTTGGTGTGTAAAGCTTCCCACTGGATTCCATTTTAACTGCTGCTGACTACATTTTAAATCCAGTAGTTCATAAAAGCTGAAATCACAACCATGTTCCAACACAAGATGGTGCTTGGAACCTATGGAATTCTGATTATGCTGCCTCTGAGGTTTGTTCTTTTTCCCTACAGATCTTGTCTTAGATGCATATACTGGAGACTGGCTATAAAAAGGAAAGCGAGCCTATAGCTTTGACAATAGGATTTGACAAGAGCTCCAGCTGTATGCTCAGCCAGTCTGAGCAACTCCATTAGGATCCTTCCTCTCCACAATGGTGTGAGCCATCCTGCTAAGTGCAGTGAGGAAAGAGATTTGGCTAATGTCATTTACACTGGGTGAAGGGAGCCAGTTACTGTTGCACAAGAGCACTGCTGAGGAGGTCTTTCCCTTGCATTAAGAAAACAGCACTTAGAGATGAACTTAATCAAAACAATAATGAGGTGGCCTGACAGATAAATACCTTTTACATGTTTTATATAAGCAATTTAAAAAGCTGGCCTGTTATGTTCCAGATCATAACAGCCTGTCATCAAACAAGACCAGCAGAGCTCTGTGTGGCCTAAAAGCTTCTCTCTTTCACCAAAAGAAGTTGGTCCAAGAAAAGAGATTACCTCACTCATCTTATTTCTATAAGAAAGTTAGATTTTAACGTTTAGTCAAATCAACCCAAGCTATCCAGGGCATTTCAATCAGTGGTGAAAATGGTCATTTCAAACAAAACATGGAGCTCTGCTTCCATAGCGCCTGGGGTCTGCTGACTGCTTCCGTGTGCAGTGGTGGCAAAGATGTAGAAAACAATATTAGCTTACATTTGTAAAAGGCCTTTAATCTCAAAAGGATTCCACAGTGCTTTACAAACATCTGCTGACTATTCACAGGTTCCCTTCATTCATCATCACAACAGCCAAAACAAGGCTGAAGTACAGTATCTGTTTATTAAATCTCTGCAACACCACAGTGATTTAGGAGCAGCTATGAAGGAGAACAGCACATCTAATTAAAAATTAAAAAAAAATGTGTTATGGCCAACTAAAGTTGCCCGAATTTGGTCAGGTCACTGGGCTTAACACTTTTCTCTTGTGCAAAACAGATTTTAATGAGCGGTCAGAATCTCTCATTCTAAAGATGGCACCTTCAGCAAAGCAAAGCAAAGCAAAGCAAAGCAAAGCAAAGCTTTCACTTGTCATTCTGGGACAACACGTCAGACCAAACTCAAGGTGTGATGAGCACCATTTCCTATAAACTAGACTTTCCCGGGAGGTGACCCATCAGACCTGCCCAAATTCTGCTTTTCATGCTGTCCCTGTTAAGTGACAACAGCTATTGTCTGCATTTATGAGACTGGAATAAAGAAACTTAGTGATGACTAAGACCAATGTGCTCAAACAAACACCATCACCCACCAGTTCATATTTTTCCATCCAGAAAAGTGCATCAGACTATCGCTCCACTGGCTGAGGGAAACATATTATGGCATCTGTCAGCGTGCTAACCAGATTACTAGCTATGTGCTCTGTATGAAGCACTCTGGATACTTTAAAAATGATTTGCAAATATTTTAAAACAATCTTAACTCTAAATGAATACACATAAGGTCAGGAGAAACTTCAGCACAAGCTCATATGAGGACAGATAGGTTCATATCAAAAGGCATGAGACAAGCATTCCAGAGTTTTGAAGAATTTGGTTTTGGCTACAGATCTTAACCTTAACATTAACCACCACATCACAGATGACCACAATCATTTCCCAAATTCAGTCCTTGGGAAGGCTTGGACTAGGATCTTTGGCACTGGCCAAGCTCTGTTTTACCACATTTTTCATTGCCTTTGTTGCAGTTCTCTTGGTGAGTCTCCCCAGATTGCACTCGGCTAGAAATGGCACAGCCATCACCCATCACTTGGGTAAAACACAGCCTAAAATATAGTTCTTGTCCTACACGATACTGAACAAGCTGAGCAAAATGGAATGATGGGGAAATACAGGTAATGAAATGTTTCTGCTGTTCACTGGGTGATGTTTCTTTCCAGCAGCATGAACTGTGGAGTGCCATATACCAGAGAAACTATTCAAAATAAGGAGAGTGGGGAAAGGAATCTGATCATGGTTAGGCTGTAGATCCCTTCTAAAAGTCACTTTAACATACATTAAAAATCTGTTAAACCATTTCTGCACATATGTGTTACAGGTTGACTGTTCTCTGCTGTTTAAGAGTACTTGTTTGACTGCATCCGAACACAATTCCTCTATGCCCTTGAACCACTCAGAAGCCAAGCCGTGAGATGCATCCTGTGCAACTGAGGGTACAGCAGCTGGCCATCGTTCTGAGACAGAAGGTCCGGGATCATCGGTAGGTGCATTGGCTGTTCCAACGACATCTCCACCAGGTAAATGCATCACACCTACTGTGACCATGCTGGTGCCACCATTATGACCCTTGCTCCGTCCTGCTTTATTTTGATCACAGTCCTGTAAATTAGCGGGATTGGAGGGAATGCATAAAGGAAAGATGCCCTCCAACTGATCAGGAATGCATCCCCCAAAAACCCACTGCCTTGTCCTGCCCTGGAACAAAACCAGTGGCACTTCTTGTTCCTTGAGGTTGCAAACAAATCTATCTGTGGAACACCCCAACGCTGAAAGATCCACCGGATCACCCTTGTATGAATCTCTCACTAGTGAGTCTCCCAAAGCTTCCTGCTCAAAGTGTCCGTGATACCATTCTGGTTGCCTGGTAAGTTGATGGCTGACAGATGGACATTGTGATGGATGCACCACCTCCAAAGGTTGATTGTCTCCATGCAAAGGAACCTGAAACATGCCCCACCCTGCCAACTGATGTAAAAAGTACACGCCACATTGTCTGCTTGAACTTTTGCCGACTTCCCCTGAATCTGGGGTAAAAAGTGCCGACACGCATTCTGCACTGCCTGCAGTTCTTCAAGGTTTATATGATACCCTCTCTCCTGCAGGCACCATCTTCCTTGTGTGGTGTGACCACCTAGATGAGCTTCCCAGCCAAGCAGCAACGCATCTGCGGTAAATAGAACGGATGGGATTTGTGGTCTGAATGGCACCCCCGACATAGAATCATAGAGTTGGAAGGGACCTCATGAGGTCATCTAGTCCAACCCCCTGCCGGAGGCAGGATGACTCCCACTAAGTCATGGTTTTGTCCAGCTGGGCCTTAAATACCTCCAAAGATGGAGATTCCACTACCTCCCTAGGCAGCTCATTCCAATGCTTTACCACTCGCCGAGTAAAAAGTTTTACCTAATATCCAACCTCGACCTCCCTAACTGTAACTTGAGATCATTGCTCCTCGTTCTGTCCTCCGTTACTACCGAGAATAGTCGAGCTCCATCCTCTTTGGAGCATCCCTTCAAGTAGTTGAAGGTTGTGATCACATCCCTCCTCAGTCTTCTCTTCTGCAGACTAAATAAGCCTAATGCTTTCAGTCTTTCCTCATAGGGCTTGTGCTCCAGCCCTTTAATCATTTTAGTTGCCCTCCGCTGAACTCTCTCTAACATGTCCCTGTCCTTTTTGTAGTGGGGAGCCCAAAATTGAACACAGTATTCTAGATGTGGCCTCACCAGTACAGAATAGAGGGGAATGATCACATCCCTTGATCTGCTGGTAACACTTCTTTTGTTGCAGCCCAGTATGCCATTGGCCTTGTTGGCAGCAAGAGCACACTGCTGACTCATATCCAGCTTCCCATCCACCATGACCCCCAGGTTCTTTTCTATAGTGCTGCTACCTAGCTGAATGTTCCCCAGCCTGTAGCAGTGCATAGGGTTTTTCCGTCCCACGTGCAGGATTTTACACTTGTCCTTACTGAACCTCATAAGATTTCTATTGGCCCACTGTTCCAATTTATCTAGGTCTCCCTGAATCCTGTCCTTGCCCTCCAACATGTCTACTGTTCCCCCCAGCTTGGTGTCAACTGCAAACTTACTGAGAGTGCAGTCTATTCCATCATCCAGATCAGTGATGAAAACGTTGAACAGAATCAGCCCCAGGACTGACATCATGTTGTTTGGTCGAGTTCACTATGCAAGAGAGGTCTTGACGTCCTTTGACACTGATACGACATGGCTCAGTGAGTGCCTGCATGGTTTATAGACTGACACCAGGCACAGTTGCAGAGGCCTCATAGGCAACCTCACGTTCTGTACCATGTAGGTGGTGGCAGCCATATGACCCAACAACTGGAGACACACTCATACCGGAACCATCGGACTGTCCCGGGTAGTGAAAACTAGCCTCCGAATGCTGACAAACCTTTCTTCTAGTAGGTACTCCCTGGCCCTGACAGTATCTATGCACACCTGATAAACTGGATATTTTGAGTTGGGCATACTGTGGACTTTTTGTATTTTATCAAGAATCCAAGGGAATGAAACACATCCTCCGTCACCCCTACCACTTGCCTTGCCACCTGTAGCGTGTGCCCTTATAAGGCAGTCGCCTAGATAGGGGAAAATCGTCACCCCTCCCCCCCGCCCGTTTCCATAGATGGGCCACGACCATCTCTAGCACCTTGGAAAAAACCCTTGGTGCTGTACACAGGCTGAATGGCAGAACTGTGAATTGATAGTGTCTATCTTTTACTACAAAGCGAAAGAACTTTCTATGCGGAGGAAAGATAAGGATGTGAAAATAAGCATCTTGTAGGTCAAGGGAAGCCAACCAGTCCCCGTTCTCTATTGCAAGAAGTATTGTGGCAAGGGTCACCATTTTGACCTTCTGGACCTGTATGTAATTTCCGAAGATCCAGGATGGGCCTCCAACCTCCCGTCTTTTTCTGGATGAGGAAGTAGGGGGAACAGAAATCTCTGTCCCAGAACTCTCTTGGGACCTCCTTTATGGCCCCAGTAGACAGGAATTTGTCCAACTCCCCTTGCAGCAACTGTACATGAGTTGGGTCCCTGAAAAAGGATGGGGAAGGGGGGTGGAATTTGGGTTTTGTTGCGAAAGGAATGGTATAACTGCAACCTATGATCTCTGAGGCGCTTTGGTCTGATGTGATTGACTTCCATGCAGGGAGAAACGGACATAGTCTGTTGATGAACAAACGCATGCCTTCCTGCAGTTTGGTGGGGTGGTCTTGCAGTCCCCCAACCAAGCTCTCAAAATTGCTGCCTAGCCAGTGCTGATTGTGAACTTGGAGGTTGTTGGTTCTGTTGCCTCCTCCACTGCTGTTGTTGTCTAGATCTGTTCCATGAAGAATCAAATCTTCTGATGTTTTGAATCTGCAGGTATCTCGAGTTGTTAGGCTGATACCTAAACCGTCTCCTTCTCTCCGTAGAAGGATATATGTCTAGAGTACAAAGAATGGCCTGAGAGTCTTTCACCGTACTCATCTTTTCATTGGTCTTCTCTCCAAATAATTTCACCCTATTGAACAACAGGTCTTTGATGGTCGATTGCAGCTGCTTGGGCAGGCCCACTGAATACAACCACAAAGCCCTCTGGAAGACCACTGCCGTCACCATGGTCCTTGCTGCTGTATCCACACTATCTAAGGCTGCTTGCAAGGCCATTCTAGCAACAAGGAACCCTTCTTTAACCAAAGAGAACTGCTCTCATCTTTCCCCAGAGATGTCATCAAAAAAGTTTGCTATCTTTGAATAAATATCATGGTTATAATTTGATAGCATCGCAGCATAATTATTAAACCTCAGTTGAAGGGTGGCAGAAGTATAGACTTTCTTGCCCAGTTAAGTCCCACTTTTTATTCTCTTTCCCATGGGGTGTAAATCTAAATGCATTTTGCTTTGCCCTTTGATTAGCTGCCTTCACCATGAGAGAGTTAGGTGGCAGATGAGCAAAAAGGAATTCTTATAAATTTTCTTTGATGTCACCGCCACTGAGTTGGCGTTTGCCAGATAACGCTGGCAGGGTCCAAAATGCCCTCATCCATAGGTAGGGCCACTCTAGATGTAACAGGGGCCTGCAAAAATTTGATATAACTCACGCTGAGTAGTATCCAACTGCTGCAGCAGTATGCCCATTGGCTCAGCCAGCCTTCTGAACAGTTCTTGAAACTGTTTAGAGTCGTTCCCTGATGATCCAGGAGTGTGCAATTCGTCCTCACCAGGGTGCCTTGATTGGCTCTGGATGAAATCACAATCCTCCGACTCCATCTGCTGATCTTGGACATACAACTGTCGTTCCATCTGCAGCACTGCCAGTGATGACCATAACTGGCCGTGACTTCTCGCCGAGGGAGAGATCGTGGGTGTGGTAAAGACTGCTGACCCCTGTGACCAGGTGTCCCAGCCCCTCCATGGCATATAGTAACCAGCCACCCCCGCACGCCAAGGGGGGGTTGCCAAGGCACACCCAGGCCAGGGTAGCTAGTCCACACTCTCATAAGGATCATTATATCAGTAGCAATAAGGAAAAGAAGCTGGTTGATCTCCCTCCAACTCCTCCTCAGATGACACAAAGGAGCAATAGGATTGGCCTCCAGGACTGGAGCTCAGGTTACTCGGAGGAGTGGCTGACCAGTCATGCTCCTGTACACAGTGCTTAGTCTTTCACCTCTTCTTCTTCGGAGACCCAGACTGAGATGGCCTGGGCTGTGCCTCAGATTCCCTCCATTGTGGCTCCGACGGTGCTGCTGGCTGGGAGCAATCTGGAGCCAGAAGTCTGTCCTGCTGGGGAGCCGAAGACTTCATGCCCGTGTGGCACAGGCTCGTCACCCGCCTTAGATCTTGAGTGCTGTGCAGAGCCGCCACTGGGTGCTCTGTGTGCTGTACTAGCATCCTGCAGTGTGTTCATAGTTGGTGCTGGCCTTGTCTTCGACACTGAGTCGGCCGTTATGGGATCTGTTGCCATCTTGAGCAATTTCTGCTCTTAGCTGTCCTTATGGGGGGTATGCCTCGGGATCATCCCTGATTGACCATCAGCCATACTGGCAGCCTTTTCCTCCTGCTTCTCCTTTCTCTCAGAGACAGGCAGGGGAGGAGAGGACAGACTCCTTGTGTACCCCTCTCCTTTTTGAGATGGCTGGCCAGGATCAGAGGAGAGTCTCAACGATCCTTCCATCAGAAACAGCCTCATTTTCAGTTCCCTGTCGTGCTGCAACTGGGAGGACAAGTTCTTACAGTGCTAGTATTTATGTGAGGTGTGCCCCTCGCCCAGACATCTAATACAATCTGAATGGCCATCTGAAATTGGCATTGCCTCCCTGCAGGTCCCACATCTCTTAAAACTGGGGACTGCCCTCATGCTGGATGAAAGCTGCTGTGGCAGGACGTCAATGGCAAAACTGACAAGCCCTCCTGCTCTCTCTCTTTTTTTCCCCCTTTTTTCTTTTTAATACAGTCATAATAAAAAGAAAACTCCTACAGTAACTACTAAGAACTAAACTGTAACTAACTGATTAACTGACTACTTTACTACCCAATCCTAATCTAAAAGGCAAAGGTTCTCCAGAGCTGAAGAAACTCCATCACAGACTGGAGGCAGCTAAGAAGGAACTGAGGGGTTGGGACCACACGCACATTTCTTGGAGCTGTTGGAACACCCGCACATGGTCAGGGATGTGCACGTGGTCCAGGAGTTCTGCTATGAATTTCTCTGGTTGAAGGCTTGGGGAGCGCAGGCACCCCTACAGTGGAGCACCACGGTGACGCCACTCAAAGACAGAAGCACAGCTCACTTCTTCCATAACTATCAAACTATTCCTCTGCTACAATGTGGCTGAGGAATAATTAGTAGCAATGTTTTATTAGCAACAGCCAGAAACCTTTTCAACATTCTTTCATTGACAGTACCTGAATGGAGAGTGAAATGGTTAATGTGGCTCTGCAGTACTAAAATGGTTGAACAACAGGACACTTAGCTGCAAAAAAGAACTCAGGAGTGAATTCACTCCCAGTGCTAGCAGGACAACACTTACACAGCTGAGGCCCTCAGAAAATGTACAGCTTATCTTTATTCAGGCAGTCTCTCCTCCTATAGCACGTGTACTGTGCAGGACTGATAAGAATCCAGTTCAGAAACTAGTTTCCAAAGGATGCTGTTAGTGATACTATTTAATTACTTTTTATTTGGTTTTCTTCAATGCTGTATGGTGTAATCTCTTAGGAATGTTAGAAATCTAGCTATTTTGTCCATTTATTTTTGCTGAGTGTTTCTAATGCAGTAGGTGCCATCTCAGCTTCCTTTAGTTTACCGTGCTAAATGGGGAACCTGAGAGGACTATGCTCCCAGTGGAAGAGCTCATGCAATTTCTGATGAGACACTGCACTGTGCTGTACTCTGGCAGTTACTACAGCAGGGATTTGGCTCTCCTATAATTTTCAGAATAACCCCATTCTCATGACATGTGTGTTAGTGTTACAGCTGGACTTTAAATACCTAGGTGCACTACTATCATCCGGGTTAACTAGTGGGGCTGTACACAATTCAGCACTTGGCTAACTGCTCTTCGTGGTCTAGAACCATGAGTGCATAATAAAAGGCAGCTATTTTTGTAATTGCCATCTCTCAGCAATGGATTCAAAGTAAAGAGAAGGATCTGAAATTCAAAGACTATGTTCCAGAATCAAATTTCAGATAACAGTTTTGAAAGCTAACGGATAATGGTTTTTGATCTAAAGAGATGAGGAGAGGCCGATCTGAAAAAAAGCAGAACCACAAAGGATACTAAAATTTATTAAATGATACAAATGTGTCTCATCGAATCATTTTGAATCACTCCATTTATCTTTCTTCCTAGTGATTACCAGTGGTAGGCCAACATGAAGTTCCCTCAGGAATCACTGCTTACTCCCTTCATCTCAACTTCTGGGACTGGTTTTGATCTTAGTAATGAATATCCTGAGCCAGTTCCCATTCTCACATTTCTCATTGGTAAGTTAAGTCATGACTGATTCATTAGGGCAGTAGTAATTAACTCTATAGTGAAATCTAGCAATGGCTTCCTGACACTGGGCTTTCAAAGGTTGTTTTTTTTTTTTTCCTGGAGATGTTTTAAAAAAAAAAAAAAAAAAAAAAAGCTTTCCTTTCACTAGCATCTAGTTAGGCTATCAGAAAACTGCTGTGAAGCCCTTTTCAGAGCCGTCAATAATGCTATATCAATATAATATTAAGAATTTTTGTTTTAAAAAGTCACATTTGAAATAATAAAACAACATGCATCAGCAATCTCCTGCAAGTTACCTTTTTTCTCCATTCGCTTCATATCCATCAGTTTCTCCACATTGTTGGGATCATTTAGCCACAGCTGCATGCGGACAAAGGGCTCCCGTCCCTTCAAACTCAATTTGTGCCAGGGCTTTGGGCGAGCCAGAAGGTCTGAGACTGAGCCTTGCGTTAACCCTAGGATTGTCTCCCCAAACAAACGCTGACCTAATAAGAAATCAAAACTGAAATGTATTCATCCAGCCAAGAGGCAAAACTAAACTAAAAAGACAGAGGAAAACAATGCAAAAGGAAGTTTAAAAGGTGGAAGGGGACAAAATTCTTTGAAGAATAGAAGAATTCTCATATATATAGTCATTGTCAATTACTCTTATTTCAGACTTGCCTGAAAACCCAACAAAAACAAAAGGAAGACTAGCTCTTCCCAGGAGTGCCCCTGGCCCAGGAAAAGACCCAGGGCTCGGGTACTAGGACTCACTGCTTGAGAGCTGTAAGTGTGCAGCCGCTGCAGCCCGGGGCTCGGGTAGCAGGACTTGGGGCTTGAGAGCTGTAAGCACGCAACTGCTGCAGCCGCTGCTGCGGCGGACCCAGGGCTATCATGCTGGGACTTGGGGCTCGAGCCCCGTAAGCCTGGTGCCAGTGACGACCCTGGCTCTTCCCCCATTCAAGTTGGGAAATTACTTAGTTTTAGTTTTGTTGTTAGGGTCTGATTCTGGCAACCAGGAGGCATTCAAAGCCCTTTGGGGTCAGAACCTTCTAAGGGTCATAATGTACAAAATTAAAAACATTTTAAATAAAGATTTTAACTAAAAAGTGAATTCCAACAGGAGTACTATAGCTACGTAGGTTTTCTTAGGGAAGGTACTATAACTCCTTCTTATATACGATACAGACAATTTGATTACTGAAACAAACCCACACCGCTCCTGTTACATATAACATTGACACTGGTGTCTTCAGACACATGCAAATGCTTCCCATTTTATATTGCTTTTCCTACTAATGTAAATGTGCTCTAGCAATGCTGATAGGCACAGTTTACACATTGCAGTAAGTATGTTTTTGTAATTTTACCTAGTACTTGCTAGAAATAATTCTTTATTTAAGCCCTGTTTCAAATGGCATGCTCTAGCATGGCAGCAATCTGTATTTTGGAATGTACGTCCTTTAAGTACACATTGTTACTGTTCAATTTTATATGTTTAAGATTTAACTGTAACTACAGAAAATGTCCCTAGCACTCAAAGCCAGGCTATACAGTTAGTTTCTCAGCAATCTTCGCTTAATGCTTTCCTTGAGAAAAACTGTCCTGGTATGCAACAGCTTCTGCTTTCCAAGAGAAGTCTGTGGTTAGTTGTCAAACTCTGATTTTGGATAATGCTGTCATTCCTGTATATTGTAAAGGTAATTTGAAAAGCTTTTTATCTGCTAAGACTTGGCCTCAGGGTCCTGTGTCTGCCCCCAGCGTATTTTTCTTCACTTGCTTTAGGTATAAAGGATGTTAGCCAGTGGCTGTCTGGGGCCTACATGACCTAAGCAGATGCACACAAGTCTATCTATGCTTCCAGGTCCCAACAGTAAAGGCCCACACTGAGCCTCACAGCCAGATCACCACCTATTCTCTGCTTATAACTCTGTGCGCTCCGGCCCAAGTGGGTCTAACCTTCTCCTATGCCCCCCGGAAAACTTCTCACTAGCTCCCATTTTTGGTTTCCTGATTTATTTGATGGGGAGAGAAAAGGGAATGTATGTTTGTGGTAGGGACTCCTGAGGCTGCAGAATCACTGATCCAGATGAAGGGGCAGACAGACAGGTTGAAAAAACACTTGAGGGAGTAGTAATAAGGCATTCAGAGGTGGGTGTGGACATTGGTATACAGAGCTGGAAAGGGGGAACCCAGGATGGAGAAACTTGGACCGCCTATGCTTGTGTGTGTATTACTTTCTGTACAGCCAATATTACCCACAGCTGTCAGGCTTCTTGGTTTTTACTGAGAAAACACAGAATCATAAACTGATGTTTTGGCAAGTTATAAATCACTACCAGTAGCTAACGGGTGTATCATACCCAGTAGTCAAACAGCAATTGATGAGTTTTAATTACTCTGAAACCTACATTTCACCCCCCCCCCATCTTTATTGTCATGAGACAGTCACAAGTGTTGGTTTTTGTGTCCAGTGACTTACTTAGGTTGTGATCGTCAGGGAAGTTCTTTACAGTCTTTTGGCACTGTCCACAAATCCCCCAAATGTGGGACTTTTTGGTAGTAGTCACATCTTCTACACTTTGTGATGTGCCCCCCACCTCCCACTGGAAAATCCTGACAGTGTTGCCTACATCTCCTGTCTGGAACTGCTACACCTGTTATAGTGTCCGAAAATGAGAAGGCCCGTCAAGGAATCAATGACCTTCCACACACAATCCACTTTGCTGACTCATGTCACCCAAACCACTTTTCCACTATTGACCTTGCTAGTGGCCAATGGTTTATGAACTACTGTGCCACTGGGTTGGCTGGGACAGGTTCACATAGCCTCAGCACTCAATAAATCTGGCACTTCAGCACATTGAGGGCAAAAGGAGACATTTAAATTGGTTCCACACCTAATGCAGATTTTGGGGCACATTTCCTGGCTCTTCTGCTGCTTTTCAGGCTTGTCAGCCATACTATAGGAGAACAAAAATCACAGGGAAAAAAAGATTAAGTAAAAATGGCATCGAAATAAAGATGAACAAAAATACTTTTTGAACTCTTTCTGGAACAGCAGAGGAGGAACAGCATCCAACAGCATTCTGAACAAAAAACAAAGGGCCTTTCAACCAGGTACAGAGTATACTACTGTGAGTAGTTCCACAGAGGAAGTTGTCTAGACTTGATGGTACAAATATGAGCATGTGAGTAGTTACCTCAAGTTTAATGGGACCTGCTTTCATGTATGGGTGTTAGTAGAAAATCTGCCTAGAATTTTCTTTAAATGACTACGAATGACACTAAAAAATGTGTCTTATTTCAGTCTAAGAGGACAGTCCCTGTTACTCTGCAAGTGGCAAAAAAAAAAAAAAAAAAAGGTCATATAATCCCATTTGCTAAAATATAGTAGCCTTAGCAGTAAATGGGTATAAATAAGAATGCTTTCAAATGGATATAATAAATTGGCCCTTGGGTCAAGTACAAGAAAGGAATAAGAAAAGTCTAATTGTCAATCGTTTTTAAAACTCACAACACAATAGTCTTCTCTAAACTTCAACTCCAAGAAGGGCCTCAATCTCTAGATCCCCAGACTGCAGTTTTCTGTTTAAAATGAGCAGTCTCCATGCACTTCCACTAAGCATTTCTGCCTCTACCATTATGATGGACACTTGCTGCATTAAGTGTCATAAATTAGAGGTCTAGCATTTGTGTGCAAGTGGTGCAACAATACTCTGCCCTTCTCTACTGCCGTCCATCCAAGGACTTCAAAGTGATTCATGGACACGAACAACCCAAAACCTTGTGAGGAAAGGAAGAGGCACAAAGCACTTAGTAACATATAGGGTCACAGATCTCTTTGGCTGTCTTTCCTGTCCCACTTTCTTTGACAGCCCTGAATATTATCAACCACACCAGCCATGCATCCATCTGGTGAGTCTGTCTGGCACCAAAAATCTGCTCTGAAGCCAAGGGCAGTGTTAGCTTTTGTGGGGCCCTATGCAAGGTAACAGTTAAAGGGCTCTGTCCACTTTCATATACTACCCTCTTGCCCTACTCCATCTCTACCACATCCATGGTATCCCTCCTTAACTCATATCTGCATGTGATCTTCCTTCTCTTTCAACCCGTTCCCTCAGCTATCTGCAAATTCTTTAGGGCATCTGGTAATCATCTCTATATGGACTGTGAAGCAGAAACTGGAGGTCAAGTACAATTTCTCAAGTGGAAAACTGAACACCACAGAAATTTTGAAGTCTGACAGAGTCTACGGGTCTCGGGTGGACTGTGGACAGGGTAATTGGCATGCTATTCTGGGTCATGGGTCAGATTTCTATGTGCATACTGCAGAAGAGTGACAGAGTGATGGCTTTTGTCTGGACATAGCTATTAAAAACACAGATGATGTTCTTTATTGGATTACAGCAACTGCAAAACAGATTACATTTTAGACAAAAACAGTTTGATACTGTTCCTTCAACATTCTTTCTAATGACTCATTACTTAAAAAACAAAACAAAACAAAAAACAAAAACAGAAAACAAACACCCCCCCCCCACCAGCATTAATACCTTGTTTTATTTTCTTAGAACAAAGAACAAAGCAACTTACCAAGATTGTTGTCTGTTAGCACCTCTTTAACCCTCTTCGTAATACCATATGTGTCCAGTTCAGGAGACACAGCAACCAGTTCTTGAATGCTAAGTGCTGAATGGCCAGAGAGAGGCAAGGGTGGTGTTGTTGTTGACTGGGATTCAGAAGCAGGTGGCTCACTGGATTCTTGCGGTTTGCCATCCTTACTTGTCTCTATAGCGGGACATGGCTGCTGTACCAATTCAGTCAGACTCTTCACTGATTCACTGGAGCTCATAGGAGACTCAGGAGCAGGACTGCAACTGGCAGACGTCTTTGGAGTGCTTTCTGTAATTGAAAAAGGAAAAAAACTGGCTTTAGCATAATTACCTTGCAGTCAAAGCATTACAATTTACCTTCCTTCCCATTTACATTCCACATGCCTAAACAAATGCCCACGTATGCAAAAAGTACTGCAAAGGCCTAGCAGGTTGCTTTTAAGGACAAGCGTACTGAAAGATTTCTTTTTAAAACTATGATATTTTGTAATTTTAATATTTGATTCATCTCTGCTTTCTCATAGAGCAAGATATACAAGCACAACAGGAAAATAAAACTGAAAATCAATAAAAGTTCAATACTGTGGAGAGCTGCAAGAAACTCACTGGGCTGCTATAAGATCAAGATATTGTTTTCTGTGTCATTTTCTTATAAAATATTTGGATACTTCAGTTATCACAGAGGAACATACTGCATAAGTAAACATGATGTTTGAACACAAACACAATAAAATGGAGGCAAAAAAGGTGATAAAAGCATTAAGAATAAAAGCTTTTAGTGTACTGTATTTAGGAAAGTTGCTCTGCCACATTCACAAAAACTGTTCTCTCAGCCCAAGTAATTGGATTTTTTAAAATAGTTTATGAAAGATGCAAAAGAGACAGACATAAAAGCAGAAAAAGTTCTATATAAATCTTTAAGGCAATAAGAATCATACAAATCTTATTTCTTCTCTCTGCTCACCCCCAGGTCATCATACAAAGGAATATAAAACCCAGCAAATGTTATTTTTGTATCAGGAACAGCAAAGGAATTGTACTGTAAATTTGCCCCAATTCACTCAAGCGAGGGACCAATTTGGCAGATCATCCATCTTGTTCATTGTACACTGTCAGGGATGGCATGAATTCCCTACATGATAAACAGATTTCTTCTCAGGTCTGTGTCCTTTAACCCATATCAAGGTCAAAATTATGGCTGCCTGGCTAATAAACGGCACAGCACTGGTTCAAATTCTTTCTAATTTTGTCCTCTGTGCCAGCTTAAACAAATCTTACCAAATAACTTAGAGCAGCTGTAAATTTCCTATGCTGTTTTCTATCCATACACTGCAAACAACACATCTACAGAACAATAAATACCACCAACCAAAAAACCTCACAGTGGACTAGAAGCATTCACCAATGGCTATTTTTTTAAACTACTACTGCAGACTTCAAAGGTAAAAGAGCATATATCTCCACTATCACTGAAACGTGGTATGTTGCTGACAGATTGGATTAATTAAATTATTTTGTCTTTACAGATCAGCAGCCTTTAGGATCAACCAACCTTCTTATTTAGTCAAAAAGGTAATAATATCTGAATCTGTTTTTGGAGCGCAACACAAAGGAAAACAACTGGTATCTTCTATGGCCACTCAGTGTATGGTGATTTCAAACTATACAATATATGCACGGACACACTCTACATTCATTCTTATGAACTTCACTTAACTGAAAAGCTACTTCAAAGTCAGTAATTTTTTAAAACAAAAAATTAATTCCTCAGGAAAAGCATGTATGCTTTAATATTCTGTGTGGAAACAGTTTTGCTTTACTTTAAAAAAAAAATGCTGTTAAAGTAGAATTTGCTAACAGAAGAAAAAAAAAATCTAATTTAACAATTACCAGACTGTTGACCTCCTAACCTGCAGCCATTTCATATGTTTTATGATACAATTAGTTAGTGCCCATGCCTCTTCGCTCCCTGACAGGAGAAACACAATTCAGGGACACCTGGGAAACAGCAGATTAAGGATTCTGAAAAATAGCAGTTGAAGAGGGCTAATAAAACAATACAGTAAGACAACGTTTCTTTGAAACATCTTCTGTCCCTCACATTCCAGATTTTAGTGAGAAATACTATTGAAATGAGAGATCAGAGTCATTAACTTTGTATAATAAACATCCATGTGCAACTTTTCATACACATATTGCATTTAGAAGTAGAGACCATGAGGGGAGTAACTTTATTTTTATGAGTTGAGTTGACCACATTGCAAGTGGCAAAGTCCAGAGCCCCCAGTTAATGACTAGGTCAACCATAATCAGTCCAGAAAGGAGGCTTATTATACCAAAGAGATTATGCATGTTATTTAAAATGCATCCATGCAGTATCATCAGTTATGAAGAGCATTTGTTGTGTTTCTCTTCCACTAAGACAGTACAGAGGGCAGATATTTCCACGTGGACAATTTGCAAACATTGCTGTCTCAACTTTAGACACAGCATCTGGTTGAAATGCAAGAGGTTTGCTGAATGGATTGTGGGAATTTCTCTTGTTTTTCCTCTTAGGAAGAATTTTTATACATCCTGTTTCTCCAATCATAACACCAATATATGCTGAGAAGGAGGAGGAAAAGTTGTCGGATGAGGTACATGGTATGTATGATATACTGGGCACAAAAGATGAATATTTAAATGGGATAAAAGTAATAATTAATATAATGATAAATACATATGCAAAAACTAGTGTTAACTGCAACATTAGAAATGAGAAAAACAGACAAGGAGTCCTGTGGCACTTAAAGACTAAACATATTGATTTATAGCATGAGCTTTTGCAGGAGAAAACCCATGAAAACTCATGCAATAAATCAATTTGTTAGTCTTCAAGTGCCACAAGACTCCTTGTTTGTTTACTGAACTAGATGAACAAAGTTGCCCCTTTGGAAATTAGAAAGAATAAATTTCACCCTGATGCCATGTCTAAAATCAAGACAGCAGTGTTTGCAAATTTTAATGCTGGAGTTTGATTTTGTAGTGTTGTGTCAGCCGAGCAGCACAATTCCAAAAAGGCTACCTTCTTGTACTGTAGAATATAAGCTTTTACATAACCCTACGCTTCTGCCCCCCCCCCCCCAATATACTGTCTGTTCCTTATATGGCTGCTTTCAAATGTGAACTAAAGACAATCAATGAAGTGATGTCTGCCTAAACACACAGGAACCTGAACCTTTGAAGAAGTGTGATCAGGCTCCTCCCACCCCCAATGACTGAAGCCTAAAGGGACAGTTGAAATGTTGCCAAGTTCCAAAGGGGCAGCTGTGTTAGTGTAGTTCAGTAAAACAAACAAGGAGTCCTGTGGCACTTAAAGACTAATGAATTTATTTATTGCATGAGCTTCCGTGAGAGAAAATCTCACTTTGAAATGTTGACATTGTTAACTACCTCACTGCTCATTGAAACAGCCAAAGGGAGAGAGAAATGATCGTATTATGAAGATCTGCACAATTAATGTGAGTAGCATCTGATGCATCTGCAGCATGCCTGGTGGACACAGCTTGGGAGGATTTCACTATTCTCCTTGAGTATAACCTCTGTTCATAAGTCAGGAAATTCTGAAAGTTAAGGTTTCTACTACAACCAAGTGTGGGATCAAAACATTATATAAAACTAATTAAATGAATGAACGTAAAATAAATCAAGACTGCACGTGTGGATTCTGTTTGTTTTCTTTTTAAAACAGCGAATTGTATTATTTTTATAACAAAAAAAGATAAGGCTATACAATACAGTTGTGTTAATGTTACAGAAAATAGCTATGTTTGGAATTACTTGACCAGTGATAGTTTGACTGCTGAACCTGGATGCTAAATTTTTATATCTAATTTTTATGATATAAGGAATAAAACACTGCAGAAGTTCCACTCTCACTTGAGAGAACATGTCTAGACTCTGGTGAGCTAGCTGAGAACAACTTACCAACCTTACATGAATCAAAGGTTTCTGTTCTGTGGTGTGCATTCCCTCTTGCAGTGTATGAAGCCACAACACACTTAAAAGTGGGTATTTTTCAATCCGACCCCTTCTGTGCATTCTTTCCAGTTTTTCTGCTCACCCAAGCTCTATAGAACATCACACATTTTGAAGCATGGCTCAGAGCTCTTACTTGGATTCACGAGTTTTCGCTGTACATTCTATTGGACCTAATAGGGGATATTTCTGGTCCTCTCTCTTGACTGACCAATTTTCTGTCCAAAGGCAGGGTCAGATTCTACAATCTAAATCTAAAGACTTGGATATTGATTAAATTGAGCACTTTGGACTGAAATTATTCCATGGAAGTTCAGATATTTAAGCTGGAAAAACCTCCTTCAGCAGAAATACGTACTCCATGAAGCAAATGCAAGTCCTTCTGTACTGGACAAAAAAGGATCTCACCCTTGCCAGTCTTTCATTTCCTTCATCCTAGATTGCCCAAACTGTTTCACTTCAAGGAATCCAGCCTCTTTTTCTGTTTTGTAAGGAAGCACTTCGTTGTTATTTCAGCCAGCCATTTTTCTGTACAGCACTCCACCACATCCTCCCACCCTAGGTAATAAAAAGCTTCTGAAAAAACTTACTTAATGTGATTCCTTCAGCATGGAAGTCACTATCTTTTGGGATTTGAATTTGATATTTAAAAATTGGTGGAACAATCAAAGCCACTGCTGGGATGTGCCTGGCCTACGCTCTTGTAGGGTACAGGATACCCTAGGATAGTCTCAGAGATTAATTTAGCATGTTCAGTAAGGATAAGGTGGTCCTACACCCATGTTTTAAACTTTTGTCAAAGCAAGTCTCTGATTTCCATCTTTAAAAACAATAAAATAAAAAATCAACCAACAACAAGTTGTCTTCTTCCAAGCCTCAGATCCTAGGCTTCTTCAAATGTGAAGACCGCAGCACTTTGCTCCTACCCACACAGAAATAAATCATTTTGCAAAACTGCTATATTTCTGGAAGCTCATGAAGATAATACTAGGGGGCAATCAGTTTCCACTCAGACTGTCTAAACCTCTGGTTTTCAACCTGCAGTCCGTGGACCTTGACTATATCTGGTTTCCAAAGAGGCACACATCTCAATTTGAAGATTTTTAGAGGTCTGCAAATGAAAAATGGTTGAAAGTAACAAATACAAATGGATTAGATGATGTACAAGTTCCTGCTATGATCAATTGGAGAGTCAAGTAGTACTACGCCAGGTATGAGGTGGCTGCCACTGCATATCTGAAATGTCACACCTGTATATAGCATTACTGGATATTCCCCTGAAGGTCAAATATACCACATTAAGACTGCAGTGCATGACTGGGGAAGTTAACTCAGCAAGCTCTGAAGTTTTTCCAGAGTCTTTAAAACCAGTAGGTTCAGCAGGACTTCAGAGCAACGTCTCACTTCACGTAAAAGGATTAGTGAACGTGAATCATAGAGCTAACACCATTGACTTCAACAGGCACAAAGCTTGTGTGTTTGCTGACTCACCCCCGTTACATTGTCTGCAAATTGTGAGCGTGCCTGAGATTTACACAAAACTGGGTTTTTGTACATGCTCAAAGGGAACATTTTCTTTCATCTTCATGTGGACCATGCTGGGGATTATATTTTAAAATTGCAGGAGGGTGGATGGAATAATCTAACAGATCTTTGTGACATATATTATTTTGATTGTTTCAACTGCAAATAGCTTTTACAGTAACAAGTCCTCAACTGTTCTGTGCATCGATACTGCCCAGATGTACAGAAGAAAACAGTCAGCTGGATGTTCATATTGGAAATGAAGCAGCTTAGAACACCACAGATACTGGTATTCAGAGGCTTGCAGATGGCATCTGACAAGACTAGCTACGTGCTCTTTAGAACAGCACGGACTTCAACCCAATTGATATGCCAGATCTTGAAGTATCGGCTCCAAAAGAGGTAGCAAGAAATGTGGCATGTTAAAACATGAAGTAATGGATACTACCTTGTCAGTCCCAGAACCCTCAAATTCTAAAAGATGACATTTCCTGGTGGGAAGTCTACAGCATGGCTCCTTAAGTTGATTTGTTTGTATTTCTTTAGAGAACTAGGAGTCCCAGGAAGCACCAAGCATTTTGATTCAAGCTATGCTCTAGTTTTTACAGGCATGGAAGCAGGTAAGCTTCATTCCCTTTTGACCTTTCATGAACAAAATATAATTCAAAGCCTTTTAGTAGGACAACAGATCTGGACCAAAATCATCTGAGCTCTCAGAGCAAAATAAAATCTACTGTATAAAGACATTTGACTTTGCACAAAGAAGTACTCAGTTCTATATTAGTTCAACAAGGATGGAGTGAATAAGCAGTTTAATTTGTGTTATTGCCAAAAAACTGATGGGGAATAAGCTACAAAACATGGAGCTGTTGAGGAAAGATCTCTGAAATACTAAAGGTATTCTGGGGCCTCTAAAAGGGTTAAGAAAAATATTATATTCTGAAGACGGCAGGCAGACAACAGCTGCCTTAAGTTTCAGACAGAAGTGGATTGAAAAAGCAGATCCACTAAAATTTTCAGAGACAAATCTCTGCAGTTTATCCAATCCACTATTTAAATTTCAGTACACAGCCTTCTATATGCAGTAATAATAACCTAAATTCCATTTAGTGTTCATTTGAGCAGTCAGGATAAAGTCATATCTTATTATCTCCCCACTGTGTAAAAACAGCTTGAAGGTAGGAAGTCAGCAAGCATTTTCACCAAAAAGTAATTATTGTAAGTGACATTTTTACTGCTGGCATGCCATAAGGCGAACTGTGCATTTGGAAGGACGAGCTGCTGAAACAAAATGACAGCGTACTCTGTGACATTCCGACAAGAACCCAAACATTATTTAACTGGAGGTTGGTTTGATGCACCACTTTTCTTAATGTCCATAGCTCAGGCTTCAAGTCCATGCCAAACTACCAGTAGTCAAATTCAGAGTTACTTACAAATGAATATCAGAACAACATAGGGCATGCAGCAGCGGGAATAAGATACCCATGCTCTGGTTATTTCTTCCATGACAAATGATTATAGAAGAGAAAAGCAGGCATATATCAACATGGGATTTTCCCGACAACTCTGAAAAGAGCATTTGATATCCAGAACCCTATTTCTGCTCATAGGTGAGTTAATAAGCAGGTTTGGACAGGCTGCCCAAGCTCAAAGGAGTCCATACTGAGACTGGTTTAGCTCCTAGTTTTTCCCATCTACTTATTAGTTTGTATAATCTCTCCATTTTAAAGATTAAAAACCACAGTATGCTGGCCTACTCTCACTTTAGGGCCTTGTCCAGTTCCAAATGAGGTCAACAGCAATACTCCCACTGAGTTACGCATTCAGTGTTCTGGCATTTGAAAATTTCATGCAGAATTTGGACTCCATTTTTCTACATTGTGATTTTAACACCTGCGCAAGCTCCTCAAAACACTTTAATGAGCTTTCTGTACACTAGTGGTGAAATACAAACACAACTGTGACTTGCGTAAGTAATAAATCAGCTATGCTTTTACAGCACAACACAACAATAAAACCCTCTTATGACTAATTAATAGCACAGATCTAGAAGCACTGAATATTCTCTCAGAGGTAGGATTCTAATGGATTTGTTTTCAGTGAATGAATGCCTATTCACCATTGCAAATTAATATGGTTTATGAAAATATGAACCTCTCCAGAGCCTAAATATGTGTGACACACACATACAATAATATACAGCAAATATATGTCTGAATTCATGGTAGTGAATGCCAGCTATAGATTAGCGATTTCCCTGAGTGGTGGTTTTGTGAGGCAGTGGTGTTTACTGCAAATGTTTTACCTGAAAAAGAAAAATTCTTTTAGGTTTCAAACTTTCCAGGATTGGCCATACCTCTGAAAAAAATCCCTTCAGATATATTTGTGCATTTTTTAAAGAAAAAAAAAAGAACTGAATTCCTTTAACCAATAATTTAAGAATGACTTAATGAGAACAAAAAAGTCACGGATCATCAGGTGGCTGCTACTTCATCTTCTCTACATTTGGGGGGGAAAAGCATTAAATAAAGGTCCTGCTCATGAATGTGTCTAAAGTTACATATGTACCTAAGTGTCTGCAGAATTAGGGCCAAAGGTTCTGAGCACATTTGAAAAAAATTATTTCTGAGCATTGGCAAGGGATTATATGATCTTGCCACAATCTTATGCTGCATTTTATGCTAGTTCTAAGCTTATATTTACATCTGTTTTTCATCATGGGCACCTGAAAACCTAGAGAAACTAGGTGGACTTCAGAGAAGAGCAACCAAAATTGAAGTTTAAGGGCCTGACATAGGGTGGCATTTCAAAAGTCCTCCAGAAGTTAAGTGCCCAACTCCCTTTGACGGAATGGGAGGTGGGCATGTAACTCACTTAGACACCTTTGAAAATCCCACCCTTAGTGTCCAATATTAGCACAATGAAGTCACTGCAGGCCTGCCTGTAACTCCATTAAACTTTGCTGGCACTGGGGTAATTCCCATGCAGTTTTAAACTCAGTATTTCAAGTGCAGAGAAGAAAGGGGCATTTCCTTGGTCTCTACCATCCCATCTCTATCACTGTATAGTCCCAAACTGCTCACTTTATAATGTGATAGAGTAGCAAAGATGTTAGTCAGGCCAGGGCTCAGTCTCATCTAAACTAACACTTCTGTCATCATCTCACCTCACACTGGTGCTGGCAAATGGAAGAAAGTCTGAGTGCTACACCGCCCCACAGTTTGGACTACAGCAGTGTGCACAAAGGTGCGCTGCTGTTACATCCTGCATGAAAGCTCTGGAAGCCAACGACAAGTTCCTAGTCTGTATTAATATAAACCCTGTTTGAAGAGTAGGTTAATGTGACAAGGTGCCTTTTACCAAGTTCCAAAGGGGCAGCCGTGTTAGTCTAGTTCAGCAAAAAAAGCAAGGAGTCCTGTGGCACTTAAAGACTAACAGAATTATTTATCACATGAGCTTTTGTGGGAGAAAATCCCACTTTGTCAGACACTTTGAAGATGGGGGAATTTACAGAATGGGATGAAAATAAATGCAAGGGAGTGAGTGTAAGACATGGGATCAGGTCATACAGTAACAGCAGATCAGAGCAGTTGTTAAGATTCAAACACTGGGAAACAGCACATAGAGGAGGGTGAAGTCCAATCACCTGTTGTAATGGGAAGAGAATCCATAGTCATGATTTAATCCTGCTTTTACACAATCTAATCTGCATATATATTCTAATTCAGCTGTTTCTTTTTGAAGTCTTCATGCCCCATTCACTTCCTTGAGCACAGTCTTTAACAAATCGTCCACAGAGTGATTAGAAAGATGGAAGTGCTCAGAAACTAGTTTTTGCATATTGTGATTTCTGATGTCAGTTTTGTGTCCATTTACTCTTTTGCACACAGACTGTCCTGTTTGTCCAATGTATAAGGTATGGGGGCATTTCTGGCACATGATGGCATAAATCACATTGGTGGATGAATGAGCCCTTGATGGAGTAACTGGCTTGATTAGGTCCTGTGATGGTGTCTTTTGTGCAGATATGTGGGCAAAGCTGGCAAAGTGGTTTGTTGCAGGGGTGTGTGCCTGCTTTAATGTTTCTGTTGTTAGGTCTGTAGTTGCTGGTGAGTATGTGTTTAATGTTAGGGGGTTGTCTGTAGATGAGGAGAGGTCTGTCTCCCACGGCTTGAGAGAGTGAGGGATCTTCTTTTAGAACAGCCTGTAGGTCCTTAATGATCTGTTGTGGAGGTATGACTTGGGGGTTGTATGTGCTGACATGCAATAAATAATTCTGTTAGTCTTTAAGTGCCATAGAACTCCTTGCTTCTTTTAAGGTACCTTTTAGTCGATGTCCGCAGGATCCACATGGGGGAGTTATACTTTGGTGATCACTGCTATTCACACTCCTGTAGTCCAAACTGCAGGGAGCACAGAGGAACACCTAGTGTAGCTCTCTGTTTATCTAACTGACGCCTAGAAAGGACTCTGTCCATCTGATGGCTTTAAACCAAGTTTGTTACCAGGCAGAAGCATATGTGGCTTTACACACAGCATGGATGATATGCGGTTAACAACCACAGCAGTTAGCAGGATTTTACTCTTACCAAAACCCTAGACTGACACGTGGTTGTTTTCCTGTGTAACCAGTTCCTCACTTTTTGTTGTTGTGTGGGCCATTCCCATTCTTTGGCTAGTCTCTTTCTCCAGCCCCGTGTGGAATAGGACACCGCGGAGTGTGCAGCTTCATAGGCTGCTGGTACTCCTCTGTGCATGTGTCCTCTAGGAATCACTATGGCACAGCTGTCCAGGTGTGCACCCTGATGTGCTGATACATAGTTATGTGACATCACAGGAATTAATATGCAAACATGTCTGTAATGGAAGAGATATTTCTGTGCTGACATAAACCAAAACCTATGTAATAAGTTAAGGGAACTAGCTACAAAGTTACATTTATAGTTGCACAGTTCAAGGGCTGTAAAGAGAACATCTGTAGTCACCAACGATGGGCAGTGTGAACATCAGGGCTGTAGAGAATTACGTTTGTGCAAAGGCTATAACTAGTAGTAACGGAATAAAATTAAGAAAAGAGAAAGTGAGACTCTCAGGAAAAACATCTGGGCAGGGCTATTAGCCTGTGGAACAGAAACACCATTAATTGGCACATTTAAAGTAAGGCAGGAAAAAAACTCTGTGACCTTGCCTATACTTGTACTTTGCCAGCAAAATTTCTATTACTAAAGGGGTGTGAAAAACAAACCCCAAAACCAACCACTCTAAGCCACTGTTTCCCAACCGGTGTGCTGTGGCACACAGGTGTGCCATTAGGCTTCGGCAGGTGTGTTGTGGAATATTTTGGAAAACTACTCAAGGTTCTGGATTGCTTATGAATATTCATGAGTTTATTTGGAAACTATATGGTGGTGCACCTCAAAATAATTAAAGGCATCAAAGTGTGCCACAGAGGAGAAGAGGTTGGGAACCACTGCTCTAAGCAACACACGGTTTGCCAGCATAAGCACTTGGGTACCACATTCAGTCAATGGGGGACAGCTCTGTCATAATCATCAGAAAACCATGTAACCAAGTGGCGGTAACTATACTGGTGAGAGACCGTCTCCTACCAGTGTAGCACTGTCCACAGAAGTGCTTATTCTCCTAAAACTTACATTTCTCAGGGGTGTTTCTTCACCCCCTTGGGCAATGGAAGTTTGGCCTGCGTAAGTGCTAATATGCACAAGGCCTAAAAGATGTGGTTTAGGGAACAATCCTGAGCTGGTCAAGGCATAGCAGTCTCAAGCATGGGGCAGGGTGTGTAAGTGCTCCAGGACCCATGCTGAGGGAGGGGCCCTGCACCAGAGCAGGGTGGATTCCAGCAGGTGACGTGGGGAGCTGGGCTGGAGGGAGGAGATTGGGGAAGCATGCAGAGCCTGGGGGGGAAGTGGCAGGGGCTTGGGGGGGGGTCAGAGGTGAGGAGGCCCAAGTGAAGTGGTTGGGAAAACGGGTACCTCTTTCTTGATGACTATGTTGCTAGAAACTAGAGTTCAGCACATTACCAGCATCATCAGTTTGCTCTTCTTTCCACCTCAAGCTTCTTAAACTTACATGGAGAATGCAGGCTCTTCTGTGGATGTGTTCAATGTCTTAACCTCTCGTTTTCCCCCAGACATACAGTTTAAACCAGGTGCAATAGCACACAGATGTACACTGTACATCCTCTTCTATGCGGAAGAATATTCCCCCCTCACTAAACATTGTGGGCATTTATTTGCTAGGGACAAGTTACTTTAGGGGCCAATAACTAGATTCTTTTTCTCTTACAAAAGGCCAGCCCATCACCAGCCATATATGTCGATAAAGCAAATTGTTCTTCATCTTATCAGAAAGCAGCTGAATGGACTGTCCTTGTGTTTTACTGTACTAAATGCAAAACTGTTCTGAAGGAGAGCTGGCTAAAGTACTGAAAGAAAATGCCATTTACATTATAAGCAACAATATTATAAAAGCTATTAAGGTACATTATTTTACACATCCTCATAATCTCTCCATACTGCTTCACTTAATTTGTGATCAAATTGTTGCAAAAGGGTACTTAATGTAGGACAGTCAGTAAAAGTAATTTATCATCTTCCCGCTTCGGTGCTCACGTTATCAGAGAACTCATTTTCTGCACTCATCATGCAATCAGCCTATTATTTGCATATTAATCAGGCAGTGGACCATGAAAGAGCTGCATCCCAGCCAAATGCTGCTCTATCTCAGGAGGAACACTCAGTAATTATCATACATCAGTGTTATGATGTGGTAATTGATTATAACATCTTTCTGTTGCCCCTGGGGAGTCCTCACCACTAACTCAGCTTCAGGCATTCTGTGCAGATTTTTCTCTCTGAAAATAAGAGAAATCACTGCTGTCCTTTTATTAGGGTTTTCTCCCACCTTTACAACAGCCAGCTCTCAAAACATTTCCAGGTTACCTTTAAACCAAACAAAAACCTTCACATGGAAAAAAAAATCTGCTTCAAAAGAAGTGATTAAAAACAGTTGTGTTTGTTCCTGATCAGCCTCTTTTTCAAGGTTTGTTGGATTTTAGGTGCTGACCTTGCTTACATAATACTTTGTCCCATTAAAGAAAATAAAATGTTGCAACTTCAGTATATTGTAATTGTAAAGTTTGTACAAAACAGTTTAGCTGCTTTATTTAGGTGCCAAAATGACAGGCTAATTTTGGTCCTCTTGTAAAGGACAAATGAAACATCTGCCAGTTCAGACTTGCTCTATTTTTAGGACAGAAGTTCCAAAAGGGAAAAGGAAAGAAACAAATATAAAACAAAACTGAAAGTTACACTGAGGCCTAACCAACGACTTGTTCAGCTGTGTGAAGGTACGGAGAGTGGGAAGGGGCAGTTTCCTCATTTCCTTTACATATCCCAATGTTTCCTTAGAAAGCAAAGACAAAAAGTAGGGTGCTATGGTGGAAGAGGCATCTGACAGGTGGAGCTGCTGAAGTTTGTAAGAGAAAGCAACAGCTAGGACATGTATATTTTATAATGTTATGATGAGACAGCAGAAGTAAAAGTAACAACTTGCAAAGATAAAAGTTTTAAAAAAGGAGCTTGTTTTATCATTGTCCTAGTCTGATTTGAGATGTGCAGACTACTGATGTCAAAAGGAATTTTGTAGGTGCTCTGCATAGCTCAGGATCACACCTTTAAAATGTTAGCTAATACTCCTTATGCTATTTTTGGATATAGAGCACATTTCTTAAAGATGGACATTAATTGGGTGTCCAAATACTGTTTTTACAAAACATAATTCCTTAAGTGTATTAGTAGTATCACCTCTAATCATTAAAACTAAGACTATCAAATTCACTTTTTTATATTGTTTAGTTGTTGTATTTCACTCAGCTTGGACAACAAAAATAGACCAGTCAGTTTCAGTTTTCTTTATATTTGACTTCTAGTCTATTTAACTTTCTGCTTCCCACACAGTAGCCTGATATTTCAATGTTTGGGCTGTAGGGGAATATTTAGCCGGAAGGGAAATGGTTTCCACCAGAATTAAAATAAATCACAGGAACATTTTTTTTTATTCTTCTGGATGATTTTTTAAAACAAATTTAAAAATCTCAAATATCTATCTAATGATTAGGTCCAACACAGCCATTTTTTCCCCCACCCCACTGGAACAGAAGGCAGCGCTACAAGCTGACTTAGAGGATACTTAATTTTTCAGTTTTCTCTTGGAAATGATTTTATATATTTATCAACCAACACATCTCTGTATAATCTAAATATGATTTCATTGCAGAGGGGTAACCTGTAATTTTCTAGCTCAGAATGTTTACTTCATGATATTAAGAACAATTCCTGTTAAACAGACCTGCCTTAAAGGTGTATCCTCATTATGCGTTGGATGCAATGACCTGTACATTTTGAGCATACATTTCCTACGAAAGTAAGAGTCCTGTGGCACTTTTAAAGACTAATAAATCCTTGCTTGTTTTGCTGAACTAGACTAACATGGCTGCCCCTTTGGAACTTCCTATTCAGTATCTCAGAAGGGCAATAGTCCATTATCTGTTTTATGTGGCCAAAGCAAAGTAATTGTCATCCACCTCAACAGCATTTTATTAAATTACTGCACAACTTGAAGTTGCAGTTTGGCTGTATCCATGACTTTAGCTAAAAGGGATGAAATAGAATATTCCCTTCCCTGACAAGCACTCTTCCATGACTACTACCATAAGCCAAACCCTTATAGCCTCCTCTAAAGAGACACATGCCTCACTTCCCTGCAAGCAACCAAAAATCCAGCATCACTCTTCACCAGCTGCCAAACCCTCCCATTGCTAAAAGACAAGCGCCTAGTTGTGAGTACCTTTCCTGACCTCTTTTGCAGCTGCCAAGCCCTCCAGACTCCTGCTCAATACAGAGGAAGGTCCCTGACCCTTCTTCTCAGCTGCCAGGGCCCCATCTCTCTCTCAGAAGCTGCCAGGCCTTTTAGCACCACAACACAAATACTAAGGCATCCTTTATGTCAATGCTGCTTGCCGATTTAGGGCAGTTGCTCTTACGTTTTGGTTTGAGGTCATTCCTTGATACCCAGCTCCCCCAGAATTAGCAGCTGTCCAAAGGGTCCACAGACTGCCCGCTTATGAGAGGAGGAAGATCCTCTTCAAAAAAGGGGATGAATGGGGAAAAACAAATGAATGATCAATAACTTAAAGAAGTAGCGAGAAATAAGTGTTTTGAAGGCTTTCATACTTAACCGACCAGATCTTTACTTTGAACTATGGGAAGAATTTGCACCAAGAAGGTCACGTGGTCTGGCTGTTTTTAAAATACACTTGACCTACTGAATTATATTTCAGTAGGAAAAAATTCATCAACAATTTTAGATGACTGCAATCCCTTCAAAAGCAACTGTAAGTACTACACTGATCTAGAAAAATCTCACTGCACTGACAGAGAACGCTAATTAGTATTCTTCCATCTCCACCTGACAAAAGTAGTGGTGCCTACCATTGAACTAGTTAAACTTTTCATCATCAAGCTTCATGTTTACCAATTAATTACCAGAAGCCTTCTCTGAAGTAGGTATTATTTCACTTCTTACAGATGGTGAAATTGAGGCAGATTGGCTCATCTAAGGTCTTCCAAGTCCATTAGCTAGTCACCAGCCTTTCCTCTATTTGTGAACCAAATATTGACACTCAGCCCCAGGAGCACAAGCTGGGAACTGCTGCTTCTCTGTCACACATTTAGGTTGCTTGCGGTTAGGATGCACACATGATCTGAATACCTGTACAAAACCGGAGGGGAGTATGGGCACACAGGAACCTACATCCCTACTAAATGGCATGCCTCAGAGACCACCACCCCTCCATCCCCTTCCATCTTATTGGTCATGTAGTCACATTGATCACCACCATTCCAATCGATAAATAACTTCATTCATCAAAAACATTTGCATTCATTTGCAGAATGGAACACCTCATATGACAGTGGTGCTTCTCAGAAATGACAGTCATGCACAATAAGGTAAGAATCATGAGAAATGCAAATAGAATTCTTCCCATCTCCAGTACGAAGCTATCAAACTCCTCTCTTCAAGAAATCAGAATGATAACGAATCTCACTGCATCCAGAACATAAGAGCAACTCTCATATCTTTGCCTTAGTTTTTCTGTAACAGTTAATTAAATCAAGACCCAAACTAATATCTAACAGCTCCATGTTGCTGTATAATAGGGAGATTTACCCAATCCACAATTATACCTTGTTCCAAAGGAGTAGCCATGTTAGTCTAGTAGATGCTGTAGATGCTGATACAGTAGATGCTGTAGATGCTGATCCAGAGTAGATGCTGATACCAAAATATAACCTGATATTCTTCTGTGTTTAGTGTCTGTGAGCTTTAAGCATTAGCCTATTAATCAAAGAGCAAGTTTTAAAAATAAAATGGCATCTAAACTTCCACTGGTCAAAAAGAAAATCAGTATGTCCATTTTAACATTCTCTTCATGTATCTTTCTGCCTGTGTCTTTGGGTAAATCTTTTCTTAATTAGCACAGATGACCAAATCACCCAGAAAAAAAATTCTGAGTTAGTCAAGCAAATGCATCAGCATGGATTTTTTTTTTTTAAATGAATTGGGCCCTCATTTAGTTCCATTATTGACGGTCAAAAATGGGTTAGAATTTAGGAGTTGCCGTTATAGAATAACAAAAAATACCAAAACAAAACCCAGAACTCCATGGTGTAATGTTTTACCAGTTCTATTGATCTCCCAAGAAAGTTGCATTTTTAATACACTTTTGTATTTATCCTTTGTGAAAGTCATCTACTGTCCATATACTACTTTGAAGACCTGCATGTCTTTTTCGTATGTGTTTCTGTAAGGGTCATCTAATGACTTAATGTGGAAATCCTCATTTGCCAATACAGATGTGGGTGATCTCAGTGGATTTTGAATTTCCCTTTTCTTTGTCTTCCTTTCTGTGTATCATCCATCATTCCTAACTTCATGCTGCTTAGCAGTAGTAATAATGCTCATGGGAATTAAAGAACGGATTATAACTGCATAAAATGGAGAGCTAATTAAAGCTTGTTATTTAAATCAAAATCTTGCTTACGCTAATTATGCATCACCTAGTACTTTAAAAACCCAATGTCTATAGTATTAAAAACTACTGAAATATTGCATAAAATCTTTTTTTTTTTTCAAAGTAAACCCATTTATAACAAGAGATGATTAATCTTCATCATCCCCTGGGAAAGAAGTATGGAAAAATCTGAAGACAAGTATAAAGTTTACTCCAGATGTGATATTGCAGAATGATGATAGCTCATCTGTCTGTCTCTATTCGTACTGTGCTCATCACTGTTAGCTTTCAGTAACAGAAGCTAACAGATATAATTGTAAAACAAGCAAGGAGCCCTGTGGCACTTTTAAAGATTAACAAATTTATCCCATGTGGTTTCATGGGAGAAAACCCCATTTCATTTCATGCTTTGAAGACAGGGGAACTTACAGAATGGGAGGAAGATAAATGCAGGGAAGTGTAAGTCATAGGATCAGGTCACGCTTAACAGCAAATCAAAGCAGTTCTCAAAAACTTACCTGCATTTACTTTCCTCCATTCTGTAATTTCCCCCCATTTTCAAAGTGTCTGATGAAGTGGGATTTTCTCCCATGAAAGCTCATGCAATAAATACATTTGCTAGTCCTTAAGCGCCACAGGACTCCTTGTTTCTTTTGCTCTACCAAATAAAGAAATGGGTTGGGCCCTTTATTACTGATGCTAAAAGATAACTATGTATGCTTGTGTATATTTGGAGAAGTCTTGAAAGTTTAAAAAAAAAGTTGCATTCTCCTTGCTTTTTACTTTAGAAATGCCTTGTCTTCCTTGAAAACTCCTCGGAGGACAGTCAAATTGTAGCATTTACAGTACTCAAATAGAAGGTGGGATGCTGAATCTTTCACAAACAGCTTTTCTAACAACTGCTTCCTAGGCATTTGAATTAAAAAAATAGGTGGCAACAAAAAGTATCATACTGCCCTGCCCCTCTCAGCTGATTACAATTTACTCTCTTGTTACCTGAGATGTCAAAAGCCCAGTAGTTCTACCAGGTATAAAAGAGAAAACAAGAAATGAACGCCTCATTCTAAAAATAGAATTTTAGTCCTGTATATTTTTAATTGTAAAGAAGAAAGAAAAGGAAACAATCCTAATGTTTTCTCACCTGCAGGTCACCTCTAAGACAAGAATAAAGGATGGCAATTAAGGGTGGCCCCATATAACTAATAAAAACTTAGCACATTGCAGAATATTAGCACAAGGACAGTAACAGAATACGTGGAGATGGTAGGTCAAATTGATATACAGTGGATCAACCCCTTCTTAACTACCGTTAGGGACCAGTAAATTGATTGATAATAAAACTAGAGCCCTCTCCCCTTACATCCCATTTGAAAACCTAGCAGATTAAGATTACCTGTTAAACATATTATTTGATATTTTCTGTTATTTTAATTATTTATATAGATATTTAAATTAGAACAGTGACTTTTGCTGGATGAATGCTACAGAAATGGCGCTATTACATCCTTTCATGAACAGCAGTGTAAAAATGCCTCAGGAAATTTACATGTTCTTTAAAGGCTTGTACATAAGTAACAATAGCTCCATGATTGCAAAGAATGTTTCTAATTGTATTCATGAAGATTTTATTTACAGTGTTAGTTTTAAAACTGATATTTTGCCTATATTCCTTCCATTTTCAACTAACGCCTAGGGAAAAACTACAGAAGTTCTCAATATGAGAAATAAAATTATTTTCACAACTTAATATATCTTACTCTAAGAGTCTCATATTAAGAGAACTGGTGGAAACTCCAGTATTTAGGACATTGAATCTAACCTAGAGAAACAGAAAAAAAGTTACTGTCTTGCAATTGTGAGAAGGAGATAAGCAAGATTAGTTAGCACGTCCTTTCTTTCCTTTGTGAACTGCTGTAATTCTCTCATTTGTAGTACCCGATCTTCTTGCAACACAGAACACAAGTGTTTCTCTAGTGTGGAATACAGTATAAACGGTTTATGTCAGTTAACTGTATCACTGGTCAAACAGTGTGCATGGGCAGAGTTTGGTATCTAACAGCAGGACCACAGCTCCTTGCTGGAATGGTCTTCCTTATAAAAATCTTCAAACAATTCACCCTGATTTCCCATGCATTTAGTTGTGTTTGCTTTTAGTGAAGGGGAGGCAGGATGGGAGAGAGAGCTATTTACTTGGCAATCTTCCTTCGCTTTAAATTAGAAAACCCTGTTTACAACAACAATTAAGGGCAAAAAAATAAATAAAAAGCAGTTGAGGTACATAGATCATATTATCAATGAAACACTTTGGGTTTATGGCCATTGTTACAAGTCAAATTGATAAAACAAACCACATTAAAAGAAACATGGAGCCAATGATCTCATTTCAGACAGTCTTCCAGCCTAATGTATTCTGTTGAATTCTTGTATTTTCAAGATCTAACATAACAACACAGAAGGGATCAGGAATTAACTGTTGTTCAAACAAACAAACAAACAAACAAACAAACAAACAAACAAACAAACAAACAAACAAACAAACAAACAAACAAACTGAAGATGCTCCCGCATGCTATAAAAACAAAACAAGAATCCTCTAGGCATCAAGGCAGCAGAAATTGAATAAAATGTAGCAAATTGCTTTACGGCAAATTATTTGAAACCACTTCATTACCTGAGCTTGCACATCCCTGCTGTAGGGAATCCTGCAGTGATGTCACAGAGTGGAGGACTAGGTAAGAGAAGAGAGTAAAATCAGTGAACAATAAAGCGGACTCCCATTCCCCCAAACTAAATAACTCAAATTCTAAACCAATGTAAACAATCAATCAATCAAATGCTGGTCTGAGTTACAATCAAGTGAGGGCAAAATTTGTCCTGGTATCACCATAAATGGTCATTAGATTTTTGGTACTTCACAACAGGACAGTAAAAACAATGGTAAAAACATGATTCTAATGACCATTTCCCTCTTTAACATTTAATTCTTTTACCTGACTAAATGAATCAAAACTCTTCAGAGAACTTTAGAAATATTTTCCTCAACAAGTCCTATTAAAATAGGACTGAATTTACCTTTCACATGTTTTTCTAGATCTTCTTCCAAAGTTACTTGATTTATATGTTGAATTTATGCATAAACAACACTATCTTAATTGGTAACTCATTGTATCCTGCTTACAAATTAAGCAGAATCTAATCCTTCTGTGTAAATTACATGCGAGTTCCTTAACAGGCTGTGATGTCAAGGTGACAATTCTATTTACACAAACACAGGAAAAACTCTTGCTCACTATGACTTAAAAAAATAATTCCTCTCCCTCAATGTAAACAATGCTGTGGAATTTTAATTACCTTGTCCTTGTTGCTGCCCTTGTGCGGGCAGGACGCATTGCCCCAGCTCACCATTCAACCAGAGCTGCATACGAATAAATGGTTCTCGGCCCTTTTGCGTCAATTTGCTCCATGGCTTTGGCCTGGAGAGCATGTCACTGACACTCCCTTGGGATAGGCCCAACACCTGAGGCGAAGCAACCAAGAATTTGCGTATTAGAGAATTGTTTAAGGGTGGGTAACTGTTGTGACACACTTCCTACCAGTATCTCACCTCATGTCATGTGTATATTAATTGTTACCCAGGAAGTACACAGTAGCCTTAAATTACAGGTACATATTTTATAAGTAAATGGAAATGATTTTTCCTGTAAACACTGAGTTCCAGGGTACGTGTTTTAAATGCAATAACACCGACAAGAGCACAGAGCTGCATAACAGCATGTACAATGGGTCACGCAATGTTATCAATTCTAAGTGGAGGCTCATCAAGACCTGGTCCTATCAGGTAAATAACATCAGGAAATGATTTTCAAATATTTTGTTTTACAATAAATACACTTGGAATTTTCGCATCTATCCATCAACTGAATAAATCATTTAGAATATATAACAGCTTAGTTTTGTATATGTTAGCTCATCTTTAATAATAAATAGCAACTATACATGATAGTTTGAGAGAGAAAATCAATACCATCATGCTGTAACCAATTAGAACAGAAGGAGAAATGTCAATGAGTAGAACATAATTAGCTGCCCTGGAATTTGGTCAGGACACTTGAGCTTAACATCCATTGTTTTAGAAAAGTTGCCGCGGAATAACTAATAACCTCAAGTGGTCAAACTCCTTGTTTAATGTCACATTTGAAACATGGTACCTATAGTAACTTAATGCACCCTAGGATCCTACTGGGACGTTGATTCTGTAGCAAATCAGAGAGAACAATGCCACTTCCCAAATCACCACCACTACACTTCCTGTAGTTTTAGATGTTCCTTGGGAGTCTTCCATCCAAGTAATGACCCAGCATGACCCTGCTTAACCATGAAAATCAAAACTCAGTGCAGTAGCTTCAGAATGGCACACTAGACAAAGCATGTATTACCACAAAGGGCTCTCTCAAAAAGATACTAATACTGACTGGGAGAACAGACATAAAGATGATCCTTGCAGAGACGTAGCCAATCACTGTTTTCTGGCTGGGCACCCAAGTCTGCAGGATGGAACCAGCCATGGGCAGCTTTTGGTCACATGATCAGAAGCTGCTTGAGATGCTTCAGTTGCTACCCTTGTAAGGAGGTAGGGGAAGAGGCGGTGAGATCAGGCTTGTCTACTGCTGCACCTGGCAGCAGGATAAATTTTGCTGGTGCAGCTAAAGGGCTAGCCAGCGGCCATGAGCGGAGCAGAGGAGCCAGTGCTGGTGCCTCTGCTCTGCTCACGGCTGCAGGCGCCAGCTGCTGCTTGGCCCTTCAGCTGTCATGGCAAAGTTCATGTCATGGCCAGCTGATGAGGTGAGCGGGCCCCAGCCCTTCCAGACCCACCCTTGATTAAAGTCCTGGATCACTGACTGCATTAAGAATTCTTATTTAAAAATACAAGATTGAAGCACAGAGGGATTTTCAAATCCCTTTATATTATTTTTAAACAATAAAACTCAGGTTTCCAGAATCCCATAACCTTTGTTCACAAAAATCTGTTAGATTTACTGTGACAAGGATACTACCCAAATATTCAATGAGTTCACTGTAATGGATATTAAATACTGTGTCTCAATATATGTTCCAACTTAAAATGACTATAGCTAAGCAGTGAGACAGACATTGCAACCATGTGCAACAGCAGTGGGGTCTATTGTTTTAAGTAAATGGCTTACATCTGACTGTGTTCTGCTTCATGGGGCAGTGCCAACACAACTCCTCTAGGAATTAAAAATAGTATCCAGTGATTACACCAATCAGCCGGATTGTCACAACCCCGCCCCACCACATCCCCAAGAAAAAGCCTTCTGGGGAGGCTTGCATGTAATAGCTCAAACTAGATTCCCCAGAGACCAGAAGACAAAGAAATGACTTTTGGATAGATAGTCCAATTTTAAACTGACTCAGGGTTTTCCTTCTGATCCTGCAAGTGAATAGGATTTTTATGTCGGAGGTGGGAGGGCGGGGGCAATCCTTGAGAAAAGGTTGGAAGAACCTGACTGTCTAAGCCCACATAAGACTTATGGATGACCCCTGGATAGCAGATAGAAACTTGTATTGTTTTAATATTTTTTTCTGTAATGCTTGTATCTTGAGAGAAAATATGCTTGATTATAAAGCGTTGGGTGGTAACTTGTAACTGCAAGCAATTATACTGCTTATGGCCTTCAAAAAGAAAGAAAAGTGCAGATGCTGGCCTGCTTAGGCAGTCTGACTTGCTGCGAATATTAGTGTGGAAAAGGAATTGGGCAGCCTTTGTCTCTACCTAAGAGTTGATGATTGGGAGCTAGAAACTGTTAATTAGGCGCTCTTGATCAACCAGAGGTGGAACATACAGGTGCAGGTGGCCTGACCCGTGACCAGTAGAAATCAGCTTTGTGTTCTTACTAAATGTTATTAAAGAGGCTCTTTACATAAGTCAGAAGCTAGAAAATCTATGCCATTTCATGTAACACATGACTCGGAACCTTTCACTTTTTAGAATATTTTGTAACTACTGAATGCAAAAAATGTTGACCTTTATCTGGTGTACTCCAATCCTCAGGTCTGGAGAGTTTTCTAAGCAAAGTCACTCTAGAACAACGGAAGACTATAGTGCTACATATTTAGAGTGGTAGTGTAATGAAAAATAATCAGTTCTTTTACCTTTTCCCCAAAGATCCTTTGGCAGATGCCATTCTTTGCTAGCTTTTCTTTGACCTGACGAGTTAGCTCTATTGTATCCACTTCCTGATACATGTAAATCTCATACTGCTCAGGTGTCAATGGAGGAACTGAGGGTTTGGAAGGTTTTGACATAGGTACAATAGGAGAGGAAGGAAGGGGACTATTTTGTGGTGTTTCACTGCGGCTTGCCCCAGTCATGCTCAGTTCAGAGCTCTGGGAGTATGGGGATTCAGCATTTGGCCACTCTTTCCAGTATTCTGAAGAGGATGGTCCTTGGAGTTGGCTACGATCTGACCTTGTCTGGTTGCTGACCTTTTCTTTTCCACTGCTGGCTTCCTCAACCTTTGTATCTTCAGGAAGAGCAGTATTTCTTCTGTCATGCTGAACCGTGTTCCACCAATGGTCTTTCCAAACACCACCACGTCCCAATTCATTTTTAACATGCCGCAGCACACTTTGTGCAGAATCAGCTACTCCATGAAGCTCTAAAACTGGTGTCTCCTGGTGCTCTTTTTTCAGTCCAGACAGATTTTGCAATGCAGATATATTAGAATCCACAACAGATGCATGTTTTTTGAGGGATATTGCCAGTGGAGAGTAACTGGAAACTGAAGCCATGCCAGGTGTAGATATTACTTTTGGGGACAAGATGGAAATGTCAGCTTGAGACAAAGGAGTTGTTTTTAAGGCAGGTTCAAGGGCAGCCTGCTGTGCTTCCATTTCACGTCGGGCCTGTTGCAGAATTGATCGAATGGTCTCATCAGAATTGCCACTGGTAGATGCAGAAGGTGGCTGAGACGGCTCAGCTGTGAAAACAAACCAAAATGAAATGTAACAGGTTTTACATAAAATATATGTTCTTCTAATTTCAGTGTAAACGTTTCCTAAAAAGCCCGAGAAAAAGAACTTGTGCAGTGCATTTCAAAATACATACAATTAGACTTGCTCTAATCAAAGACGACAATTTTCAAAGGTAGGCACCAGAAAATATTTGCAGCCACACGTGCACACAGACACCCAAACTGCATATGTACAAGTGTTATGTGTTGCAAACAAAAACCAGTCCTATTTTTTTCCACCCAAATCTATACTGCCCCAAAACTGACATTAATATTTTATGGTCCCAGATATATTTCCTTAACCATTTTCTTCTCTGTTGCCCCAAAACATATTGAGTGTAAACAAAAACCAGGTCACCTGGTTGCACTGTTAAGGTCCTGTTAGAACAGAGAAAATCTGATAGAGTCAATCCTTCTACCTACAGAAAAGATCTAAGTGGTGGGGGAATGGCACTGTATGTGAAATAAAGTACAGATTCAAATGAAAATAATCTTAACTGACCCTAATTGTGCCATAGAATCTCTATGGGTGCTTGAATAAGAAGAATATGACAGTAGAGGTATACTACCAACCACCTGAGCAGAATGGCCACTGTGATTCTGAAATGCTCCATAAGATTATAGAGGCTAATAATAATAATAATAATAATAATAATAATAATAATAATAATAATAATAA
>ML681971.1:10617197-10629472 GCA_007922195.1 Podocnemis expansa
AATAATAATAATAATAATAATAATAATAATAATAATAATAATAATAAACCCCTCATTAATAATGGTACATTTCAATTATTCCCATGTTGCTTGGATACATGTCACCTCAGGGTGGAATGCAGAGATAAAGTTTCTTGATGTCTTAAGTGACTACTTCTTTGAGCAGCTAGAACCGAGAAGAAGAGAGGCAATTCTTCATGTAGTCCTAAGTGGAGCACAGTATCTGGTACAATAGACAAATCTAGCTAAACCACTTGATAATAGTGACCATACCATAATAAAATTTAACATCTTTCCAAGAAGGGGAACTGATATCAAAGTAGCCCATCACAGTAGCATTTAATTTCAGAAAGGGGAACCATACAAAAATGATGAATTAAATTTATTTAAACAGAAATTAAAAAATACAGTGTCAGAAGTGAAATCCCTGCAAACTTCCTGGAAACTTTTTGAAGACCCCATAGTAGAGGATCAATTTAAATGTATATTCTAAGTTAAAAAATAAACAGTAAGAGGACAAAGAAGTGCTACCATGGCTAAACAACAAAGTAGAAAAAGCAGTTAGAGGCAAAAAGATATCCTTTAAAAAATGGAAGATCTGACTAACAGCTAAACAAAGACTCAAAAAGTAAAAGCACAGTTTAGGTACAACAAAAGGAGGAAACCTGTTAAACAACTAATGGGGCCACAGGGCAACTGAAATGCTAAAGGAGCACTCAACAAATGAAGACAAGGCTATTGTGGAGAAACTGAAAAGATTCTTCTTCTTCTTTTTTTTGCATCAGTCTTCATGGCTAATGACGTGAGGGACATTTCCAAACCTGAGCCACTCTTTTCAGATGACAACCAAAAGGAACTGCCCCAAACTAAGGAGTCAGTAGAAGTGGTTTTGGAACACACTGATAAATGAAACAACAGTAAGTCAGCAGGACCAGCTCAGATCCACCCAAGAATCTGGAAGAACTTGAATGTGAAACTACCGACCTACTGACTGTGGTGTACAATCCATCATTTAAATAAGCTTCCAAATAAAATTAGTAAGCAGCAGATTTAAAACAAGCAAAACGAAGCATTGTTTCACACAACACAGTTGACTTGTGGAACTCCTTGCCACAGTATGCTATGAAGGCCAGGACTATATAGGGGTTCAAAAAAGAACTAGATAAGTTGACAGAGCATGGGTCCATCAATGGCTATTAGCCAGGACAGGCAAGGATTGCTGTATGCCAGAGGCTGGGAATGGCCAGTGAGTTGGATAACTTGCTGATTACCTGTTCCAGTCACTCTCTCCCAAGCACTTGGCATTGGCCACTGTCAGAAGATAGGATACTAAGCTAGATGAACCATTGTTCTGATACAGTATGGTTGTACTTACTTTTTACACAAAACAAACCAAGAAATTTTAAAACCTCAAGGACTTTTACATAGAACTTTATTTTTGCTGACTAATTTGGTTACTTCACCCTACACATAATGCTCCAAACCACAGCAATATCACTAAAAAGAATATGATTATTCAAAAGTTTTAAAACTAACCAGCTGTAGCAGGCTGCACTGATAATCACAGGCTCTAGGAAAGAACTTTTGTCCTCTGGTCTGTTTGGAGCCCAAGGGCATAAAAGAGAGGGCACAGAGACCCGGGGAAGGGCTCTAGTGGTGAACTAGTGCTAATGTAGCCTATAAAGACTAAAAAGTTTGTTTATCATTTGAGCTTTTGTGGGAGAAAATTCCACTTCGTCACACATTTTGAAGAATTATTTTCTTCCCATTCTGTAAGTTCCCCCATTTTCAAAATGTCTGATGAAGTGGGATTTTCTCCTATGAACGCTCATGCAATAAATAAATTTGTTAGTTTCTAAAAGTGCCCCAGGACTCCTTGTTACTATTTGAAGTGGCAACAATCATTCTGAAACACATTTTTAAAAACAGGAAATGGAAAACAATCTCCAGTGAACAACCTACATAGGAATGATTTCCCTGCATTCTATACAACCAAAGAAAGCCTTTTAAAAGTCAGCCCCAGGTAATGGTGATGTTCTAATCCCAATTTCTGAAAACCAGTGTGATAGGAACATACTAATGAAGGGCTAGCTCATGACTACTGGGTCAAGTACAAGGGCAGAAGTATGCTGCATCATGTATCATAGAATCATAGGGTTGGAAGGGACCCCACGAGGTCATCTAGTCCAACCCCCTGCCAAAAAAAGCAGGACCACTCCCATTAGATCATCCCAGTCAGGGTTTTGTCCAGCTGGGACTTGAACACCTCCAGAGATGGAGATTCCACCACCTCCCTAGGCAGCTTATTCCAATGCTTCACCACTCGCCTAGTAAGGAAGTTTTTCCTAATATCCAGCCTGGACCGCCCCAGCTGTAACTTGAAGCCATTGCTTCTCGTTCTGCCCTCTGTTACTACCGAGAACAGTCGAGCTCCCTCCTCCTTGGAGCAACCCTTCAAGTAGTTGAAGGTTGCTATCAAATCCCCCCTCAGTCTTCTCTTCTGCAGGCTAAATAAGCCTAGTTCCTTCAGTCTTTCTTCATAGGGCTTGTGCTCCAGCCCTTTGATCATTTTGGTTGCCCTCCTCTGGACTCTCTCTAATTTGTCCATGTCCTTTTTGTAGTGGGGAGCCCAAAACTGGACACAGTATTCCAGATGTGGCCTCACTAGTGCAGAATAGAGGGGAATGATCACATCCCTTGATCTGCTGGCAACACTTCTTCTGATGCAGCCCAGTATGCCATTGGCCTTTTTGGCAGCAAGAGCACACTGCTGACTCATATCCAGCTTCCCATCCACCATGACTCCCAGGTCCTTTTCTCCAGTGCTGCTATTTAGCTGATCACTCCCCAGCCTGTAGCAGTACATGGGGTTTTTTCGTCCCAAGTGCAGGATTTTACACTTATCCTTGTTGAACCTCATGAGATTCCTCTTGGCCCACTGCTCCAATTTGTCTAGGTCTCCCTGAATCCTGTCCCTGCCCTCTAGGGTGTCTACCGTTCCCCCCAGTTTGGTATCATCTGCAAACTTACTAAGTGTGCAATCTATCCCATCATCCAGATCATTAATGAAAACATTGAACAGAACTGGCCCCAGGACCGACCCCTGGGGCACACCACTTGTTACTGCCTGCCAACTTGACATGGAGCCATTGATTCCTACGCGCTGAAACCGTTGTTTTAGCCAGTTTTCTATCCACCTTACAGTCCATGCATCTAACCCATACTTCCTTAATTTGCCAATGAGAATGCTGTGGGAAACCGTATCAAAAGCCTTGCTAAAGTCAAGGTATATCACATCAACGGCTCTTCCCGCATCCACAAATCCAGTCATCTCATCATAGAAGGCGATGAGGTTGGTCAGGCATGATTTACCCTTGGTAAATCCATGCTGACTGTTCCTGATTACTCTACGTTCCTCCAAGTGTTTCAGGATGGATTCTTTGAGAAGCTGCTCCATGATTTTTCCAGGGATTGAGGTGAGGCTGACAGGTCTGTAATTCCCTGGATCCTCCTTTTTGCCTTTCTTGAAGATAGGTACTATATTTGCTTTTTTCCAGTCCTCTGGCACCTCCCCCGTTCGCCACGAGTTTTCAAAGATAATGGCCAACGGTACTGCTATCTCATCAGCCAGCTCCCTCAGCACCCTCGGATGCAGTTCATCCGGCCCCATGGACTTGTGCACATCTAGTTTCTTTAAGCAGTCCCTAACCTGACCTTCTGTCACCAAGGGCCTCTCTTCTTCTCCCCAGTCCCCCGTACCTAGTGTAGTGGGCTGGGAGCTGACCCTGCTTGTGAAAACTGAAGTAAAAAAAGCATTGAGCACTTCAGCTTTTTCCTCATCCTCTGTCACGAGGATGCCTGCCCCATTCAGTAAGGGACCTACACCATCCCTGATCCTCTTCTTGTTATTGATATACTTGTAGAACCCCTTCCTGTTATCCTTCACATCCCTTGCTAGTCGCAACTCCATTTGTCCTTTGGCCTTTCTGATTTTATCCCTGCAGTCCCGAGCAATGTCTTTATATGCCTCCTTAGTCATCTGTCCTAGCTTCCACTTCCTGTAAGCGTCCTTTTTATGCTTCAGCTCAGTGCAGAGCTCTCTGTTAAGCCACAGTGGGCGCCTTCCACATTTGCTGTGCTTTCTCCTTATTGGAATTGTATCTTCCTGTGCCCTTAGCAGGGTTTCTTTAAAATGCACCCAACTCTCTTGGACACCTTTCCCCTTCAGATCAGCCTCCCAAGGGATCCTGCCCATCAGTTCCCTGAGGGAGACAAAATCTGCTTTTCTGAAGTCCAGGGTCTGTGTTTTGCTTCTTTCCTTCTTTCCTTTAATCATCAACTTGAAGTCAATCATTTCATGGTCACTGCTACCCAGGCTGCCATTCACTTCTACTTCCCTGATAAATTCTTCTCTATTTGTGAGCAGCAGATCGAGAGGCGCAAGGCCCCTCGTCGGTTGCTCCAGCATTTGTACCAGGAAGTTGTCCTCAACACTCTCCAGAAACTTCCTGGATTGCCTGTGCACTGCTGTATTGGCCTTCCAGCAGATGTCAGGGTAATTGAAGTCCCCCATGAGAACCAGGGCCTGTGCTCTAGAAACTTCTGTTAGTTGTACACAGAATGCCTCATCCACTTCCTCCTAAAGGGTGTCACACTTACTTTGCCCCAGGAGCAAGGCAATCACAGGAGAAGAACTGGACTTTGGTTCTATCTAGCATTAAATATATAAAGTCAAACTATAAAAAATGCATTATATACATAAACCACTCATCACTCCGAAGTAACAGTTGTGAGGAGATATGTTCTGGAATTTAAGAACATAATTAGCCAACTAGAAAGCATATAATAATTGTTTAAATTAAATTCTCAAGTAAAGAAACATGAGACTAAGTCAGCCTTTACCTGTTTTCTGTACTTGCAGCTCCCTTTTGGCTTGTTCTAGAATGGATTTGATGGCTTCATCAGAGCCAGTCTCTGTGGTTCGGATTCTTGTGGTTATGTTACCTGAAGAGAAAAAGGAGACTAATGCTATTAAGCAATCTTTTCTGTAAATGATGTGTGTGTACACTACTTAGTAACAAATGTAGTTTATTCTGATCACAGTTTGCAGAGGTACTTGTAAGCCCTCACTGGGAGGATTTTAAGATTCATTGACCTTAACTAGTACTGGAAACATCTTTTCTTTTCAAGATATTTTTCTCTGCTTGAAATACACGGTATGCTATCATTCAGCAGCAGCCACAGGATAACTTTAATATATAACTAAATAGTAGAAGAATCAGAGACCATGTATTCAATTTCAACCAATAGACAAATTATATTATCCAGCAGGAATTTTAAATGTGTTCAAGTCTACTCCCTTTTTGGAGGGAACTAAAAACATAATAACCACTTTTAAAAGATCACATTAGCTGCTTTGACCCTATATGACAAAAATACACTGTACGTTTATCCCAGACTGGAATCTAAAATAGATTGGATATAAGAAAGCAATATTTGTTCTAGTTTATTTTACCTCTCTAGGATGTCAAAACATTAGGACAAATACATTTGAAAGCACTGATGACCTTTAAGATATTATCCTATAATATGAGGCTGATTTCTGGATTTTAAGCCAAGGGAAAAAAAGTCCTAATGATTTTGAATGTTACTTTGGTTGAGTGCATTTTTCATCCTGTAGTAATGCTCTGTAAGTGATCTATGTACACATGATGTCATTAAGAAGAGCCATATGATTTTCTGGAAGAAACAAAACAACTATGTTTTAGGGTGGCTTTTAGTTTTTCTTTTGTTTTGCTATCTTGCTAAAAATAAAATTCTGCTGCTAGGCAAGGCAAAAATGTTTACAGTTAAAAAGCACTTCCTACTTCTTCACTAGGATATTTAATAATCTGATCTTCAAAGATATCTTTGTCCAGATGTTTTCATATACAATGACAAAATCCACAGTATATTAATGGCAACTCAAAATCCTAGAAAAAGATGGTACTTTCTTGCTTGAAAGGCAGAAGGAAGATAGCCATGACAATTATCTTAGTAGTTTTCATTATCTGAAAAGCCACTTCTATCACTCATCTCTTTTTATATTCATACATATTTGGCTGGGGTATGGGGAGATTATCCAAAAACAGGTCAAGTTAGTAGGGTAGCAATGGAATTAGAAAAAGTGAAGTGTTCTTCTAACCCATGGTTTGTTTTATACTTACTGTCTGTTTTTCCATCAGATTCCAGGCCAGAATCAAACTGCACAGTTTTAAGGAAACACACAGCTAAAGCACACTCCGTTTCTAGATATTAACTGCAAAGAAAAACACCTGCCTGTGACGTACCTTCAGACCCATTTCTTCGTTTCGGTACTTCCTGAAATAGTCTGTTCAGGTTCTGGCCTGGATTCTCTGTTGAAAAACAAGTTTGGTAAGAACAAAACAATCAGGGGATGGTTGTGCTGACATCATGGGCTGTGTGACATGAAAAGATTGCTGCCTCTCACTAAATACAAGGGTTCAAGCTTCTCTTAAACCCTCTGAATTTTTGTCTGAGCATTAGAGGAGCAAGCTCCTTTGGAAAAAGCAAGGCCGATGGATTTGTTAATAAAAATTACAACTACATAAAGATAAAACGTTAAATAGATAAAAACTGAATGTCTAAAGATGGGTAGATAAACCTCTCAAGAATAATCATCAAAAGGAAGAACAACTTATATTTGTAACGATGCTCGTTTTCATTTTAACATCTAGTGAAAATTCTCCCTGTTCTTTTAACTATTTCTAATATTTTAATAACTTTCTTTTCATTTTCTCAAATGGAAGCTTCGGTCTTTACTTTAAATGAATCACACTGAGGTAGAAATGTGTGTTACTACTTAAATTTTCCATTTAAATAAGCAAAGCTGTTTTAAAATGATTCCATGCATCACTCATATTATTTTTTAAAAACCATATAAAACGACCAGAGTTGTTAAGGTCACAATAAACACACATTCTCAGCCAACAATCCCCAATATTCTATTGGAGGTACACATGGTAGCTGACATTTTTGAAAGTGACGTTTCACTCAATGATTCCTTCTAACATAGGGCTATTACCAATTAAAACAGGGTTTGATACACCAGCTCTTCACTGTTAACAAACATCAGTCCAATCTGTTGTGTAAAGAAAATCTTTGCTTCTCAAAGTCAAAGATACTGGATACTGCATAAGTGCTGGAAAACAATGCAGTTGGAAAATTTGATTCAGAAAGGTTACTTTTTGTAGCATGTATGTTCCTGCACTGTTGGTCTGCAAAAGAGTGAAGTGAAAAACAATTCTGTTGCACAAATGGTCTAGGAGAAACATTTTCCCTGTTTTACATAGTCACAGCCCAAAAGTTAAGTCAGTCAGTAAATAGATCTTACCTCTTTGTCTACCTTGGATGCTGCGTAGTGCCAGGATGTTCTGCTCATCTGAGAGGAACTGCTTCATCTTGTGAAATGGCTCCTTGCCTCTCACAGTCAGTTTATTCCATGGCTTTGGCCGGGCTAGTATCTCGCTCACAGATCCTTGGGACAGTCCCAAGACATAATGTCCAAATATCCGCTGTCCAATATTGTGCTTGATCAATTGCTCTTTCACCTGACGTGCAATTTCTGCTGTATCTATCTCCTCTCCTTCAGAGATGCTCCCAGCACTTTCTGACTGGCTGGGAGATGGGGCCATGCCATTAACATCTGGACTTTGTTGTAATGGACTTTGGGAAGATATGGAGTTTGTGCTGTAAGGACCTGTTGAAAAAATCATGCTTGTGCTTCCTGCTTCCTGCATTGCCTTGGAGTAGAAGGACTGCATTAGCTGTCGCTGGAGGAGAGAGTTTAGTGCAAATTTTCCTGTGGAAGCCAGGGGTAAGCTTGGGCTTGCCAGGGATGAGCTGAAAAAGTCTTGACTTAAACCCGCTGGTGAGAACTGGTGTGTACCATTAGTATTGGAAGCCTGCTCCCCTGTGTTGCGGTGCAACTGAGAAGGAGGGGAGGCCGGCAAGGTTGCAGGACGCTGACTCTCAGGCTGGTCTTTCCCTTTTCTCCTGGCTGACCCTACAAGGAAGGTCAAACATAATGCATTATGGGGGATTAAAAAGGGAAAAACCAAGATAAAATGCAAAGTTTGCCCCACAAAAGGGAAAAAGTGCAGTTTTTACAAGGGCCAATGAGGTGGTGGGTGGTTTTTTTTGTTTTGTTTTATTAATTTAAATTTTAATATGCCAAAGAAGGCCCCCAAAACAAACAACATGCATTTCATGTTTGCACCTTTCTTGTATGTTGCAGCCTGGAGAATCCCCCTTACAAACTCTAAAACTAAAACAATCACATGAAGTGCAATTATACATTCAGAATAAAGCCAGTTACAGACAACAGATTTCTTTAGTGTCTCTTATTCAAGACATTACTTAATGGACCTGGCTGAACCTAAAGCAGCAAACATTTACATTTTGGAACAAATCAATTTAATTAAAAGAAATCACATTTAAGTGGATGCAACAAGATTGCTCAGTTAAAGGAGTACACATTTCCAAATGCTGGAAACCCCAGCGCCAACTCTTTACCAGCAGCAATAATCATGTATCTGGAAATTCCATGACACCATCATTCAAAAAATTTGCACAAGAAGTATAAAATGCCCACATTAGGAAAACTAATAAAGACACAGCTACTTCAGTATTTGGCTTCTTAACTGATCTGCTAATGAAAGTATCTAAGCATATTAGATAGGAAGATTATTGTATACTGTATGCAAACACTCTTTCACATGGGGGATGGGGGGAAAAAAGGAGGAGAGAAGAGAGCTTTTTGCACCTCTGCTGATTCTGTCACTGAAATTGAGAACAGCCTTGAATGCTACCACTTGGTACACATCATGTAATGCCCCTCTCTTCTAACCTTCAGAGTGTCTCCCAGGTCTCCAAGTCTTATTCTATTATTCAGCCTATAAAATGGCAAAATCAAACATTATTCAAGGTCCTTGTTGTCCATTAATCTTTCTGTCACACACTAGCCTGGGCTCTCATCTCACATTCACTCTCCTTTCCTCAACAGATAGCAAATAAAGTATCAGAGCAGAAAATCACATCAACCTACCGCTCAGGTCACTATTCGTGATACGCAGTGTGGCGTTCTCAGACTGCAATGAGCGATTCTTCTCCAGCAGCAACACCTCCAGTGGTTTGGATGCATCCTAAAGACAGTCAGAATGTGAGGCTTGTTCTCCAGGTTAGCCACGAAGACAAACAATTTGGAGGGCAGAAAGGTGTGTGTGTGTGGGGGGTGTCATTCAGCTATTGTCAAAGAATTCAGTAAAAAAGAAGAAAACACTTGCCTTTGCTATGACTGAGGCTGCAGAATTCATCATGCATACATTTATGTGAATATTCAGATTTCTACACATGCTACTGAATAGGTATGCAGTTTAATTTTCAATATAAATCACTCATCAACTCAGTATTGCTTTTTAAAAAAAATAGTCCTGTTATAGTTTCCCATGAACAACTAAAAAGCTGTTTTAATTTGACTGAAATATTAATATAATATTTCTTCATCCTGGACCAATCCACTAGATTGCCATGAAAAACTTCCTTGAAATGCTGTGTGTTTCAATGCAAACTGACTGTATGATTATAAATTACATCAGTCAGGGAACTGGCCATTTATCTTCCACTAAATATCTAACTCTTGATTGTCAAAAAGCAAATTACAAGTAATCCTTTTTATGCCTGGAATATTGATATTCAGTTTGGATTTCAGAAGCAGGAATCCAATTCAGAACCTTTGATCTTAAGTGAGATTAACATGCTAGAGTATCAGAAGTTTCTACACTTTCCTCAGTGTTCAAAAGGTTGTTTACTTTCTTTTGCAAATAGTATATTCAAGGCTATTCAATATTTAAAATTAACTGTAGGAGGTTTTTAACCTATTAGCAGTTCAATACATATCCAATTAAAAGTTCAGTTTATTTGTATGTCAATGCTAGCATCTCAAAAGACTAAGCTTTACAATATTCAGATTATTCACCCAAATACCGGCTGAAATGTCATTCTTTGCCCTCGACTGCCTGAAGGAAATTTAATTAACAGGCAAAATGTTCAATTTGGCTTTAACAGAAGAGGCTCGAGATGCCAATGATCACCTGGTGTACCACAAATATTTTATGGATACTTAAGAGCCTGCAGTTTTCAGATCAACAGGAAATTGTTCATGCTTACAAAAGGTAACACTAACTGAACCCAAGAAAAAAATGAAGAAAACAAAAGTAGATTTAGTACCTGTGCACCAGAGCCCTCAGATGGTGAAAACTCCATGTACTTCAGTATACTGTAAAGGGTGAAAAAAATGAGTTATTTTCTATTTTTACCTTTCATAACAGTTCCAGTAATGAACATTAGCATTATCGTTTCTTACTCTCCAGGAACACAATAAGTGATAACTTGAACAACTTTCCTTGCAGTAATATAATCTGATAATGACTAGAGAGTAACTAATACAACTAGTTATTGGATAAGAACATTTTCTCCAGCATCATCTAAATCATTCTATATGCAATCCCGCCAGGCCAGTTTAGAGCACAAATTTAAAGGTTAATAAGGATATAACATTTGAAGCTGTCAGAAACAATATAAATTTATCTGTGATGCTTGAAGAGAATGAGAAAGTTATAACAAAACAGGGGATGTTGCCACCACCGTTATAGCACTGTACATAAAACATACTGGCTCACATATAAAAAAATACAAGCACAAATTATTTTTCTGACCAATGCACTAGAGCCTAAAAGGCAGTTCTTCATTTTAATAACATGCTGTTTTACAGCATGGGGAAGATGGACTGTTGAATATTTCTTAAGATATATAAAAGATCCAAACATTTAGAAATGCACTGAGAAGAATTTGACACAATCTCTCTCTCAATATTGTGTTAAACTACTCAACAATTAAAGAATATCGTTACATTTCTCTCTCCCACCTATTCAAGACTTTGGGTTAGACTAACAATATAGGAACAAACACATAGTGCTATGGGCTGGCTTTTTAATTTTTTTTTTTTTTTTTAAAGAGATTCACAGCAGATGGTTTGTTAATGTAACACTAAATGGCTACACCTTCTTTCTTACATAGAGGACATTCATTTACTGGAAAAAAAAACCCAACCAAACCATTTAACACAGACAGAAAACTTTTTATATACAAAACATGTCAGAAATATTTCATCTTTAGAAGAGCTCATTCAGAATAAAAACTATCATTTTACAGAATGGGAAGCTAATTCACAGAGAGCTTAAGGAAAATATTTCGGTTGGGTATGTTGATTCTGGGTGCCACCTAAACACAACTAGAGCTCGACTTTCACTGCTTTCCCTGGACTGGACATGTGTTCAGCACCTCTGAAAAATAAGATTGCAGGTGTAATGTTGGGGAACAGAATCAGGTGCCCAAAATTAGTGGGTGCTTTTGAAAATGTTGGTTTTAGTGACTTATGCAAGCTTAACACAGTGAATCAATAACAACCCAAGCACCTGTTAGTGCTACATATTGTAGTACAAGACAAAATCATCATGGCATAGGAGGATCCAGCCATGGGAGAGGAAAGGCAGCCCTGGTGGGGAACATCGGGGCTGTAGCTGGATTCTGGCCCAAGTAGGGAGAGGCTCCGCAGACCCCCTGCAACATGTCCCCAGACCACAGGTTGGGAACCACTGGTGTTGTAGTAACCCTTTGGGGAGGAAGGGGTTAACTATTTGGTCAGTGAGTCCCAGGACAGCCAATAGGAATGAAGCATAGCTTTTTGAATGGGAACAGCAGCCTTACCTGTTCCTCTTTGGATGTAGCAGAGCTCCTGGAAGGATCAGGAGGAGGCCAGAGGGGCCTGAGGAAGAATCCAGCAACATCCTTACCAGAGATAAGTTAAGTTTGGTACTGACCAGGCGTGAGTAGAACAGGGAATGTTTATTTAGACGCAGTCAGGGTATTTTCTTTGTTTTTGGCTTGTTTTTTTGGATTTTTCTGTGCTGAGCACATGTAATCCCCTGCCCCACTACCCAGTAACTACCTAATTCCCAGAGAAGCAACTCTCTGTGTTTATTATCTGTTCTTTTTGATTAAAGATTTTACCTTTTAAGTAAGTTCTGGTTCTGTGTCCTGGAAGGCAAGAGGTTTGTGTGCACGTGCCTTAGACTGCACAGGCAGCTACTAGAGGGAACCCTGTTCCAGTTCCAGCTCATAGGCAGCTGGGGTCCAGTCACTTTCCTGAGAGAGGA
>ML681971.1:10629482-10667311 GCA_007922195.1 Podocnemis expansa
TAGGAGGAATTCCCAAGTGCGCCTTCCTGGGTCTCAAGAGGTTTTTTCGCATTTGGGTGGTGGCAGCGATACCACTCCAAGGCCAGGAATTGGAGGCCTTGGAGACTTCTAAGAGCAGGCTTTAAGGCCAGTGGCTTTTAAGGCCTGTTGCAGGTCCCCACCTTCTGCACTCAGAGTGCCAGAGTGGGGAAAAAGCCTTGACAGGTGTAGAAAATATTTCAAAGTTGCAGTTCAAGTTGGAGACACAAAGAGAGAGACTTTCTATTCTAAAGGAACATTTGATGCTTATCCCTCCAAATCTATGGATGGACCCATGTCCATGAGATCTGTAGATTCATTCCAGTCCTCTCAAAAATTTGATGATCAGTCTTGACAAGGGAATGATCCTGTGGATCCTGTGACTAAAATCTCAGGGCAGAGGAGAAGAGAACCAGGAAGACTTCTCTTCTGAAGTTATGAGACAAGCAGAGTTGTGAAACCATTTTGTCATTCTCTTCTTTTGGTCTGGGTAACACTATGGAAAGAGGGCCAGCACAGCCACATTACCCAAGGCTGGGACTGCTAAAGAGTGCAGACATGAATAATTCAGTATGCGTAGGCTCTTGGAGCTGAGCCTAGTATGGGCCCAATAGGGTGCTGAGATCAAGGTAGCTGGCTGGTCCAAGAGGGCTGAAGGAGAAGGCAGGGAATCTTCCTGTCCAAGATCTGAGTGTGGAGTCAATTCAGTTCTTTCTGGGGAAAAAGCCTTTGCCTAAAGGACTCCAGAACTGTGGATCTCAAGCCCTTTTATGAATCTGTTGATGCTAGGCATCAGTCTGAATGGAATTACGGACTAGCATTCTTTCTTTCCTTGAGACCCACAGTGATTTTGCTCTTCTTTTTTATTCATTCATTCTTTTTTTTTTCCTGAAGAATAAATGAGCTCAATTATTATTATTACTATTTAGATGCCTCCTGTCAGTAGCATCTCAGAGCTGCAAGAAGAGACTTGGGAGCCAGTTGATGTATACTTTGTAACAGTTGGAACTTTTGCAGCTCCTCTTTCTGAAGAGATGGAGTCTTGGGAGGTGGAAATTTGAAACTGATGGCATTAGAAGACTAAACCTTCCAACTCATTTTGAAGGACTCTCAGATCTGATCCTGTGACCCTTACTAGTCAGCTCAGAAGTCCTTGTCTTCATTCAAATGTATAAGTTGATGTCAATTTGGGCATCTGAGAAAGCTTCTTGGTTCCTAGGGCATGGGCCAAGATCTGACAACGATTTGTCTCCTGCAAAGAATCTGAACTATGGGGTGCCTTAAAACTAGAAGTCTTCACTGCTATGCCCTCGGGTAACCAGAGAGCCAACAGGCAGTTCTGCCTCTCCTTCTTTGCCCTGATGAAGTAATGAGATGAAGAGTGTCACTCTCAAACCCAAGTGAGGCAGCACATGTGTGCATCTGAAGTAAGGAACACCACCAGAGAAAAGACTGGCATCTTTTAAAACCAGATCTCTTTACTGGTAAAGCTACTGTCTTGGATCCTGTAAGAGCCATGAGACTGTGCTGAAGAACCTAAGATGTTACGGAGAAATATGAGCCTTAATTCAACACAGATTACTAATACAATGCATGCAGTTTTTAAGAAGTTAGCAGCAATCATAACACATGAATGTTTCGTTTATTTTGGTTTTAGGTAGTTTGCCCTGTGCTTCTTATGCTGAAGCAGTGTTATGGCTAACAAGAGAACTTCTAGTTCTATTACCTTTCATACACACCTATACTTACTTATGAACAAGCAGACGAAGTATTTAGCTGACCGCTGACTGTTACAGACATGGAACCATAAAGGAGGCATGCATTTCCATTTTATTATATTTACTCATAGACTCTAAACTCAGAAGGGACCAATATGATCATCTAGTGTGGCTTCCTGCACAATATTTAATAATATGATATTCGAAACCAGAACCATACGAATCACTGGCTATGTAACACAAGGTCAGGAGGCTCCATATAACTAGCACCAATCAGTAGGTAGCAGGGAGGTGAAAAAACTCATTGGCACCTTATTTCTTTCTCCAACTTGCATAGGGCAGTTTTTACAAGGACCCTCATGATCTGCTTCTCTTAAATCCTTGTGGGTGCCTTTCCACTAGTGTTGGTGGTAGTAGTTAGTCTCTTTTGATGGCAGCCTTTAAAAACTCCTAATTGCCCCCTATAAATACCACAGCCACCAGCACCAGGCACTGGATCCTGTGCCTTCATAAGCTCCACAGACAGCCACTTCATACAATTTTGCTGACACGCTCTCATCTTCCTCCTCCTCAAAAGTAATATCCCCAGACCAGAAACTTAGCTACTGTACAGTAAGCAAAAATGGTCTACCTGTGCACCAGAAAAAATAGTTGGGATGGCAGTGAATTGAACCCTATAAAGGTAGACAATTTTGAATTTCCTGCCCAGATGCAAGCTGAACTAGGTTTTATCTAAGACTGGCACAGGTTCCAGGGTGCAGTACACTGCTAAGGTGGTTAGGGTAACCCCAATCCCTTGTACGCCACCACTGAAGTAAGAAGACAAAAATCCACTGAAATCTATGAAACCGATTCCATGTACAACAGAAGTCAACTTAGTTAGAGTTATCCAAAATACCCAGGAAATAATTAAGTTCTTCGTAAGACCTGCTTAGTCTTGCAGTAGTGACCAATTTAAATAAGTAATTACCATATATACTTGGGTATAAGCCGATCAGGGCATAAACCGACCCCCCCCCTTCTGAGCCCAAAAAAGAAGCTAAAATTGGTGACCCAGGTATAAGCCCAGGTCCCCTTTTGGCCTTGGCCCCTAGCCCTCCACCCACTGCTGCTGGCTTCCTCTGGAGTTTCTGACAGCTTCCCTACCCCAAAATCTCTATTGCTGCTGCTTTTCCCTTACCCCCCTGCTGTTCATTCTTTACTCCTGCCCTCCTGCTCTGCCCTTTCCTCACTGCCTTCACCCCTACTGCCCCCCTGCTCTGCCCTTTCCTCACTTCTCAGTTTCCTGCTGTTGCCCCCTGCTTCGCCCCTTCCTCACTGCTGCCCCCTGCTCATGTCTCAGTTTCCTGCTGTTGCCCCCCTGCGCCACCCTTTCCCCACTGTTGCCCTCCTGCTCCCACCTGCTCTGCCCTTTCCTCACTGCCACCCCCCTGCTCTCTTCTCAGTTCCCAGCTGTTGCTTTCCTGTTCCCCAACACCCTTTCCCTGTCACCTCCCAACCCCTGCTGCCGCTCTTCCCAGCCTGCCAGGCACCCCTCCCAAATCCCTGGTCCCTGTCACTGCTTCCCTGGGCTCCCCAAAATCCCTTGGTCCTCCTGCCACTTTCCCCAGACTCCCCGCCCTGCCCCCCAAATGCCCGCGCCCTGCGGCCGCCTCCCGGGCCCCCCAAAACCCCCCCCCCCCCCCGGACCCGCTTACTTGGCTGCTCCAGACACCAGGGTCCCTTCTTTCCTCCAGGCCCAGCCCTGGCTGACTGCCCAAGATGGCTGCCCGGCAACACTGGGGCTCCGCCCTGCCACATGGTCAGGGAAAGGGCTGGCTGGGGCTGTCTACTGTATTCTCCCGAGTATAAGCAGAGTGCCTGTTTTGAAGCCAATTTTCAGGCACAAAATTCTCGGCTTATATGCGATGATATACAGTAATAATTTTTTATTTCACTGTGTCGAAAATACCAATGTTATCCTGATCTGCATGTCTGGCAAGGAGCCAGAACTGTCACCACTATGGTTTCAAAATAACAAAGTCAGGATCTCATCCATACTGTACTTTAGTTCACAAAACCAAATCCACCGCCCCGAGTTCCCATTGACCCATAAACGTGGATACACTTCCTTCTTCTGACCTGAAAGAATTTCAGTGGCTAATGTACTGCTGGCTTTTAAAAAGTATTAAAAAAAATGCAAAAACAAATTCCCAAACTGATAAGAGGAGGAGGAGTTCTTGCATTTATAACAACCTGAAAAACTATTTTTGCATTTGGCTGGCAGCTTGCATCTTAAGAATCACAGTCCAAAATGAATGTATAAGGCCCTTAAGCCCTGAGTCATAGAGATATTGTTTGGGGGTTTATTTAAAATCTTACTGTAAAACACACAACATATTGAAATGTTAAGTGCTGGACATGGATGGACAAAAGCAAAAAGAGAGATCTAGACAAAGGCCCACATTTAACTCATCTGTTGTGCTTGCGTAATCAATATCCCAAAGCTTCTTAAACTTTTTCCATGAAGTGATCAATAATTTAATAGATAGATTGCTTTGTGGACACGTGCCCTGTCGTTTGCAACTTGCAATATCCCTTTAGCAACCAATGAGTATAATGTGAGAAACACTGTGATATAACAACTCTACTAGGCTCTGGATGAAATTTCTGTCCAAACTCTACTTTCTAGCTTTTGAGTTATTCTTTACTGTTCCAAGGACACAGATTTGTAACTTTATTTAACAAGCATTACTAATATACAGTTGAAAAAATTATGTAAGCATTTAACACTTACTTTAATTCTTTCTTCACTTCTTCATAATCAGCCTGCCCTTTTAGTTTTTCTTCCAGTTGCTTAAAAAAGAAGAGAGAAATTTCATGGTTTAGCTGTTTTGAGGGAAACTTTCAAAATAATCTTTGAATTATTCCTTTGATACAGCAAAGAGTGACAATTTGATTGATTGTATCTGTACTGCATCACACTCAAACAGATTATGGGGACAAATTTTTAAAAATTTCACAAAGCTATTAGAAGTAACAAAAAAAAAAAAAAAAGAAAAAAAGAGAGAGAGTAGTATTTTGGCATGTGCTCTACTTCAAGTGACCAGATATCTCAATTTTATAACAGCAGTCCTGATACTTGGGGCTTTGTCTTCTATAAATGCCTATTACTCCTAACCCCCCGCCCAAATTTTTCACACTTGTTAACAATCTGGTCACCTTGGTGTACTTTTATTGTATGGCTTTCTCTCCAAGAAAAGGGTTCAAGAAGCTAGTGACCAGAATGATTTAGGTGTGTAACACTCATTCTACAAGCATTACTTATTGCAATAACTACTATGATTATACACTGAAGAGGAACCAGTACAGCTGCACCCCCAAGATCTGCTGAGCAGATCTTTAGCTGAGGCCTGGGTAACACGCAGTCTCAGTTATTTGCCTTCATCACTGTGGAAAAGAGGCCACAAGCACTTACCCTTCTTACATAACCCATAATGCAATGCCACAGATTTGGACATCACCCCAAAGCCCTGTTCCCAACAGCAGTGCTCAGCACTGTATGATAAATGCTCTAGAAATCTTAAACTTGTGTTATGATAATTGCTGCCAAATATGCTATTTGCAGATGACACATCACTGCTAGAGACTGTACAAACAAAGAACTAAAAAGATAGTCCCTGGCCCAAAGAGCTTACAATACCCATAGTTTACCAAGAGAATATCAAGAGACTTTCTTGGGATTGTATCTTCCACAGACAAGCTGGGGATGGTCTGTTTTACTTCACTGGCTTAATTTTTGATCAGCTAACTGATAATAGGTATCTGTGGTAAAAAATAAATACTCTTCTCTCCCTGCAATTCTGACAAACAGCACTGCATTTCCGAAGCATGACATAAGCAAAGTCAATGTATTACACAGCAATAAAGTGTGCTGTGGCATGAAACAACCATATTCTATGCTGATTTTTTATGCCTAGAAAACTTCATACGGTAAAGCCTGCATAGAATCCAAAAGTTTCAACAAATGCCAAATTACAAAAACCTAACAGAGGGAAAACAGTAGAGATGCCCAATTTGAAGCAGTACCAGCTGAAAAAGGTGCTGAATCCTGCAACACTATATAGCTGTCTCAACAGATTAGATACGTCATCATCTCAGTAATCCTGCGGGCATCAATGAAACTTTTTCAGGGGGTAGACAGCAGGACCGGGCCTTATTAGGTGGAAAGACCGACTGAAGGAAAGAACTGCCAACCCAGTAATGAACGCACACTCAGCTGGTTCTCAAGTTTACTATCAAAGAAACCAAACAAAAGAAGCTCTATTTTCGATTCGATTACACTGCTGCTTTTTTCCTTCAACCACACAAATGTACATATACTACTAAAAAAAATCTCCAAGACCTGAAAGAACATAAAGATAATTCAGACAACTTCACAAGATATTTTTCTTTCTTCTGAAACACCATCATGGTTGCAATTTAGCTCTTTTCATGTTAATCCACTCTTTCCCCATAACTCCTACCAGGCATTTCTGGTTGTCATTTCAGCACTTCCTGGCATGTCAATTACTGTAATCTCTGTTCGCAAGATTTTGAAATTCTTTGAAAAATAAAAAAATGTAGGAACAGGAAAAGGCAAAAATGTAGAAACAGGAAATGGCCATCTATCTGGTTCATAATGCTGCCCCTTTATAAACTCATCTTTCTTCTTTTTGGTATCATATTCATCAGTCTTTACCTCCTCCCTTTTTATTTCTTAGCCTATCTGCTTCAACCACTTTTTCTAATAACGTATTACCTATGTCTTGCTGTATGCCTGAAATACTTCTGCCCATTTCTTCTTTTTATTGCTAGTTTCTATATTGCAACATTATGACAGTTCCATCAGTTCTGCTACAGTGGATTCAAAGGAAGTGTTAATGAAACAGAAATTATCCTATCCAGTTTAAAAAAAACCCAGAGCCACATAGCAGGAAATGCTATTATACCAGGCATCTAGCGAGTAACATGTTCTAACAAATCATCACCATAACGAATTCTAGGAAAGCAGAGCCAGTTTTAACTTGTGGAACTCACAGCTCCAAGGATATTCATGAACTGAGTAGCTTCTTATGAAGTTAAAAGAATGTTATATGAAGAATAATAAGTGCTAGCAAGTTTAAGACAAAACTGCTGTACTGTAGAATAGAGGCACTAGATGGGACCCTAAGAAGTCTTGTAGTTCAGTCCCCTGCACTCAAGGTAGGACAACATCATACTAAATTATTCCTGACAGATGTTTGTCTAACCAGGTCTTCAAAACCTTCAGTGATGAACGTTCTACAACATCCCTAGGCGATTTGTTCCAATGCTTAAACTACCCTGACAGTTAGGAAGCCTTTCCTGACATCCGGCCTAAATCTCCCTTGCCGCAATTTAAGCCTACTGCTTCTTACCCAATCCCTAGAGGTTAATGAGAACATTTTTCTCCCTCCTTTTAACAACCTTTTATGTATTTGAAAACTTGTTATGTCCCCACTAAGTCTTCTCTTCTTTAGACCAATGAAAACCATTTTTTTCCAGTCTTTCCTCAGAGGCCATGTCTTCTAGATTTTTAATCATTTTTACTGCTCTTCTCTGGACTTTCTCCAATTTGTCCATACCTCTCCTGAAAGGTGGCACCCAGGACTGGACACAATACAGCAACTGAATCCTAATCAGCACAGAGAACAACAGAAGAGTTACTTCTTGAGCCTTGCTTACAACACTACTGCTAATAAATCCCAAAACAATGTTACCTTATTTTTTACAACAGTGTGATGCTGTTGATTCATATTTAACTTGTGATCCATTATAACCTCCAAATCCTTTTGCATGGTACTCCTTCTTAGACAGTCATTTCCCATTTTCTGTGTGAGCCACTGATTGTTCCTTCCTAAGCAGAGCTGTAAGAGTTGTTTGCATATGTCCTTATTGAATTTCATCCTGTTAATCTCACACGATTTCTTCAGTTTGTCCAGCTCATTTTAAATGCCAATCCCAACCTTCAAAGCATTTACAAGGCCTCCCATTGTGATATTGTTCACAAACTCTAAGTGAACTCTCTATGCCATTCTCTCAATCACTGATGAAAATTTTTAACAGATCTTGATCCGGAACTGATAAAATACTCTGTAGGAATGGGTTACCAACCAGTCATGCTCCCACCTAACAGTCCCTCCATCTAGGCTGTACGTGGCTAATATGATACATCTGGGATCTTTCCTCTGAAGCAGCTAACAATGGCCATTATCAAAGGAAAGGTACTGGATCTAGAATGAGACTGGATTTTATTCTTGTACAAGAATACCTATGGGAAAGTTATCAACCTCTCTAACACACCCAGTGTTACTCCACAGAAAACCTCAAAGAATACCCTATGCATATTAAACAGATTCTGTACAGAGAATGCCACTTCTTTACAACGGTGGTGCACATTTTTGTAATCCAGATGTCTAAGACCATGCCAGGGACACTCCAGTTCCTTTCTGTAAAGCCAGATATAGCAAATCACAAGAATCTGGCTTAAAATGTATAAACCAGACCTTGTCACTAAACTAAAGCAGGGAGATGTAAATGAGCCAGCTGGCTCTGGGGGCTGGAGAAAGGATGCACCTTTAAACCTTTCTTGGTGCTACAAAAGAGTTCAGCCAGTGTGTCTAATGAGATTGTTGCTGAATCAGAGCATCCAACTTCGGCCACGTCTCTTTGCCAACTATTGCTAATAACTTTGTTGAGGTTGTTGATCCTTTTACAGCCAGCACTTGCCATCTGATGCATTCATGTGATTTAAAACCTGGAGTGCATTACAATTTTATTGCACTTTTGATACCAGCTCTCAGATCCATGAACTTTGACGTGTGACGATCAAAACGTAGATGACTGCCAAGTTACTCTGGCTTTAAGTATTAAACAAAGTCATGTAATGGAGTGAAGTAAAAATAGCACCACTTATGTCGATCTCGTTTTGGCTGCAGGAATATGCTAAGTAGCAAGGCATTTTATAAGGACACTTATCAAATACTGAATAACTAATCTGACTTCCACTTGTAAGTGAACCTTAATGTAAGTGTAGTTTAACGTAGATAGATTTCAGGAGGTTTTATGCACAGATATGTGATTGTTGTCACTGCCCAAAGCAATAAAACATTATCTATAGCTTTTTTTCCCCCCCAGTGTGAAGCTGTCTCCCTTGAAGTCTCAGACATATAGATCAATCTTATAACAGAAGTGCAACACAGGAAGATAGCTAAAACACTAAAATTACTTTGAACAATAAAAGGATCCATTGAGCCTAATGGGGAAACCCATAACTAATCTAGAGATCCCTGCCAAAGAAATTCTACATTTTATATATGTATTGAACAATACAAATAAACACATCCAACAACACAAGATCTGTCCATACTCCAATATGCCAAATACCTAAATCTTCCTAGTCAATCACTGTTGTAAATATGATACTTGTCTGAAACAACCCTTTGAAATGCACAGGGTGAAGTACAACAAAAGGTACAATCTCTAAACAATCTGAAGGAACCAATTTCTTGCTCTAAATATACACCTGGATAATAAACACAAAAAGTGTGTTCTACAGTTCCCCAAAGTCTAAAAATACTCCAGTCAGGAGGATACAAATAATGTACTTGTGACAGTGAAAAATAATTTTATGAAGTGTTATCTGATCAAGAAATCAACTTGCATTATTATACAGAAGAACAGACAAACAGCAAGTGTCAGAGTGCATAGCACACTGGGCCTATTCTGAACATTTAAAAATAATTACATTATTATTATTATTATTATTATTATTATTGAATAAAGAAATAAAGCCTTTTTCTTTTGTTAGACCTATGTTGGAGGGGTTACCAGGTAAATAATAACTAAAATAATCTTTTAGGTTGATTTTAACTGATAATGCAAAGAGCACACACACCACTATTCAATTCATGGAGACAACAATTTGGTGCCAGAGAGATCTCTTGGCTAATTACCGCTACTACATTTCTGCTGGATAGTGGGGAAGTTCTGATTTGAAGCAACAAGAGAGGTTAAGATAGTTACAGTTAGAAAAGTCTTGACTCTAGAGCACAGATTTTGATGATTACATCAGATGAAGGAAGATAAGGAAGCAGTAATTTGGAAAGGCACTGGAAGTACTGAATTCCCTCAAGAAATGCATAAAGAATATTGCTTTAATCTGTGAGACTGATTCATTTTTGTGAAAGCAACCATTACAGTCTTATAGAAATAACTGCTTTATAATCAAAACATAAGGTCTACAAAACACTATTCTGACATGGTTCCCTGTACAACAGTTTAGATTTTAGCTTTATCGGCACCGAAGAAAAGTGAACTGAACAATAATAATGTCACAAATAGGGCCAAAATGGCCCAAACATGATAAATTACACATAGTAGAACCTCAGAGTCATGAACACACAAGTTACAAACTGACTGGTCAATCACACATACCATTTGAAACAGTCAGCAGAAACAAAACGAAACAAAAAAGAAAATACTGTATATACTGTACTCTGTTAAAAGTAAACTTCTTAAAAATTAAAGAGAAAGTTTAAAAAAGATACGCCAAAGTAAGGACACCTTTTGTGCTTGTTTCATTTAAATTAAGATGGTTAAAAGCAACATTCTTCTTCTACATAGTAACGTTTCAATGCTGTATTAAGACAATGTTCAGTAACAAACTTTGGAAAGAACAACCACAGTATTTTGTTTAGTTATAAACAAACTCCATCCCTAAGATAACTCTGATGTTCCAGTACAGAATCAAAGCACTAAAAATTATCACTGAGAACAGACGGTTACTAACCTTTCCCGTAACTGTTCTCCAAGAGGTGTTGCTCATATCCACTCCAAGTAGGTGCATGTGTGCGCACGTGCACGGGAGCTGGAAGATTTTCCCTAGCCTCCCCTTCCTCCCTGTTGTCTACAGAGCCCCCTGGAGGCCTGCCATCATATGCTGCCATATAAGGGTCACCCTCTCCTCCTCCCTTCAGTTCTTTCTTGCCGGTAACCAACAGTGGGGTAGGTGAGCGGGTCTTGGAGTGGATGTGAGCAACACCTCTCGGAGAATGACAGTTACGGGAAAGGTTAGTAACCGTCTTTCTCCGTCAAGTGATTGCTCAGATGCACTCCAAGTAGGTGATTCTCAAGCACTTTCTGGAGGTGGGGTCGGACTAATTTCACAACCGAGCGCAGAACCGCCGAACCGACTGTCGCATCGTCTTTATTATGCTGAGTCAGTGCATAGTGGGCCGCAAAGGTGTGTACAGATGACCATGTCGTGGCTCTACAGATATCTACAATTGGCACTTGTGCTGCAAATGCTATCGACGTTGCCTGCGCCCTTGTTGAGTGAGCCCTGACCGAAGGGGGTGTTTTACCCTGTATCTCGTAAGCTTTCTTGATGCACGATGTTACCCACTTTGAAATCGTCTGTGAGGATACCGGCTCACCTTTCATTCTGTTGGCAACTGACACAAACAACTGGGTTGACTTCCTGAAGTGCCTAGTACGTTCAATATAGAAGGCAAGAGCCCGTCTGATGTCTAGGGTATGCAATGCTCTTTCCCTATCCGAGCTGTGAGGGTATGCAATGCTCTTTCCCTATCCGAGCTGTGGGGCTTTGGATAGAAAGATGGCAGAAAAATGTCTGTGTTCACATGGAAACTCGAGACCACCTTCAGTAGGAAGGAAGGGTGAGGTCGGAGCCGGACCTTGTCTCAGAAGAACACCGTATACGGTGGTTCCGTTGTAAGTGCTTTCAGCTCAGATACCCTCCTGGAGGATGTAATAGCCACCAGAAATGCTACTTTCCAGGAAAGGTATAATTCTGAACAGGTTGCTAACAGTTCGAATGGATGACTCATCAACGTTGACAGAACTAGATTCAAGTCCCACTGCGGAACCGGCGTAAGAGGCTGAGGGAACTTCCGCATAAGGCCCTTTAATAAGCGGCTAACGGTTGGAAAATAGCGGTCGACCATGCAGCAGCTTGTGGAACGCTGATATAGCTGCAAGGTGTACCTTTACTGAGGATACCGATAGTCCCCCTTGAGTGAGATGTAGCAAGTAGTGCAATATTACTGGGATGCCCACTTCTCTGGGGTTTCCCTTCTTAGTATCGCACCATGACAAAAGCGTTTCCACTTGGCCAAGTAGGTTGCTCTGGTTGACAGCTTTCTACTACCTATCAAGATGTCCCTTACTTGTGATGAACATTGCATTTCCTCTTGTGTTAGCCATTGATCTTCCAGGTTGACAGGTGAAGGAAACGCAGGTTTGGATGCCGAAGGAGACCTTCGTTCTGGCTCAGGAGGTCCTGATGCAAAGGTAAGACAATTGGGTTGTCCACTAATATATCCAGGAGAGATGGGTACCAATGCTGGCGTGGCCAGTCCGGCACAATGAGGATGACAGACGCCTTGTCCTTCTTTACCCTTGCCAGAACCTTGTGTATCATGGGAAAGGGCGGGAACGCGTAGAGTAGTAATCCCTTCCATTCTATCTGAAAAGCATCCCCCAGGGACCCCCTGCTGACCCCGCAGCAGGAGCAGAACCAGGGGCATTTGGTGTTTTCCTTGGTGGCAAAAAGATCTATAGTTGGGGTTCCCCACTTGCAGAAGAGAGTCAAGGCTATGTCCTCCCTGAGAGACCACTCGTGCATCCGTATTGCCCTGCTCAACCTGTCTGCAATAGAATTCTGACTTCCTGGCAGGTAAGACACCTTCAGTTAAATGTCCCTGGAGATACAAAATTCCCACAGCTCCATTGCTTCTCTGCAGAGATCTGGAGACCGGGCTCCCCCTTTTCTGTTTATATAGTACATTGTAGCAATGTTGTCGGTTTTGAGCAATACATGTTTTCCCCTCAACTGGGTCTCGAATGTGTAGCAAGCTAATTTCACCGCCCATAGCTCTCTGACGTTTGTGTGTTTCTGTCGCTCCTCTGCAGTCCAATGACCTTGTGTCCGAGGTGTGCCCGCCACCCTATATCGGAGGCATCTGTCACTAAGGAGATGGAAGGCAGCGTTTTGGAGAACGGAAGTCCGGCACATACTACATCTTGATTCAGCCACCACTTTAGAGACTTTATTACTTGGCTCGGGATGCACACCACACACTCGAGGGATCCCTTGTGTTGGTGATGGACTGACAAGACCCAGAGCTGGAGCGGTCTCAGGTGCAGCCTGGCATGAGGTACAACTTGCGTGCATGCCGCAAAGTGGCCCAAGAGACTCAGGCATGTTATGACTGTGGTCATGGGGTGATCTGAGATCAACTTGATCAGTGATACCATATTCTGAAAACGGTCTGGTGGAAGGGAAATCATTCCCCATTGGGAGTCTATGATAGCTCCTATGAATTCTATTGACTGGGATGGAACTAACTTCGAATTTTGCGTGTTTAACATCAGACCCAAGTCGTCGAACGTTCGTCTTATCATTAAGAGATGTCTCGACACCTCCTTGGACGATCCCTTTACTAACCAATCATCTAGGTATGGAAAAACGTGGATGTGGTGTCTCCTGAGAAATGCTGCTACCACTGCCATGCATTTTGTGAACACTCTTGGTGCTGTTGACAATACGAAGGGCAGTGCTGTAAACTGGAAGTGTTTGTCCCCCATGACAAAACGTAGAAATCTTCTGTGCTCCGTGGTTATTGTGATGTGGAAGTACGCATCTTTCAGATCGAGAGCAGCATACCAGTCCCCTGGATGGAGAGATGGGATAATAGAAGACAGGGATACCATGCGAAATTTTACTTTCTTGATGAACTTGTTTAGATTTCTCAAGTCTAAAATGGGTCTGAGTCCTCCTTTCGCTTTGGGTATCAGAAAATACTCTGAGTAGAAGCCTAGGCCCTTGGCATCGGATGGCACCTCCTCTACCGCCCCCAGAGTCAGCAGTTTTTGCACTTCTGCCAACAGGGTTTGTTTGTGAAAGGTGTCCCTGAAGAGGAACGGGGACGGGGTAAAGTGGCTTTGGGGAAATGAACAAAACTGGATAGTGTATCCTCTTTTCGCTGTGCAAAGTACCCAGGTGTCCGACGTTATATGGGTCCATGCCAAGGAAAAATGGGATAGGCGGTCCCAGAAAGGTAAACCAACCTCTATCATGACTGGTATGTTGCTCTCGATCGTGTCTTCAAAATCCTTGTTCATTAGCCAGAGTTTGTTGGGAAGAATCATCATTCCTGTGAGAAGGGTGGTATGACCTTCTTCCGTTCCCTGGGGCATTATGATTTCCTCTGTACCTTCTACGATTAAAATCTTGTCTTGGTGGTTGGAAGTGGCGTATTGCTGGCTGATTCCTAAAATGTCTCCTTTGTCCTGCTGTTGCCTGTGCCCCCAGAGATTTTAGAGTTGCTCTTGAGTCCTTTAGGTTGTCTAGCTTTGTGTCCGTCTGTTCTGAGAACAGAGACTTCCCTTCGAATGGTAGGTCCTGTATGGATTGCTGAACCTCATATGGTAGTGTTGAGGCTTGCAACCAGGCCGTTCGTCTCATTGTTATCCCTGAGGCCATAGATTGGGCGGCTGTATCTGCCGAATCCAGGGCTGCCTGTAAAGACACCTTTGCCACTGCTTTACCCTCTTCCAGCAGGGCTACAAATTCCTTTTTCATCTCCGAAGGTAGGGAGTCTGAGAATTTATGCATAGCGTTCCATGTATTGAAAGAGTATCAACTAAGGACGGCTTGGTGATTGGTTATCCTAATTGACAATCCGCCTGTGAAGTACATTTTCTTGCCGTACCAGTCTAGTCTCTTAGCCTCTTTTGTCTTTGGAGAGGGAACAAGGGCCCCTTGTCTTTCTCTATCACTGGCTACAGCCACCACTAGTGATCCCGGAGATGGGTGAGAGTATAAGAAGTCGTGTTCCCCTGGGGGGACAAAGTATTTCCTCTCTAGTCTTTTAGCTATCGCTGGCGCGGAGGAAGGTGTCAACCAGATATCCTTCATATTCTTACTAATCGTCTTTATGACTGGAATGGCTACCCTGGCTGGGCCTGAGGGAGACAGAATGTCTATCATAGGGTTCTCTAACTGTTCATTGACCTCTGATATTTGGATACCAAGATTGTTGGCAACTCGCCTGAGGAGGTCCTGGTAGGCTCTATTGTCTCCAGGTAAATGGAGTGGACCACTTTCTGGTATCCCCTCTAGGTGAGTTGTCCGCAGAAGGGTGGTCCCTCTGCGTCTCTTGGTCCTTTTTTAAACCTGAGTCCAAAGACTCTGTGTCCTCAAAGCGCTCTCTTTCTGTGCCATTATCACTATAGGCGTTCGCTGAGGGTGATATGTCCGGGTAAGTTAACACTGATGGAGGGGCAGCCGCGCCTCCCCCAGAAGATTTCGAGGTGACACTTGCAGACCTTTGATCTGAATGTGGGCATGGCGGGTGTGACTCTTGATGCTGTTGCATGGTCCATGGGAGCCAAAGGGCCACCCTGGGGGGTTACTCCACTGAGTTGCCCATGGTGGGAAGGGTTGAGAATTGATATTGCATTGTGCCATTACTAAGTCTTGACTGGGCTCACGTGCTATCACTGACCCTGCCGCTTACCCTGTGGGGGAGGGGCTCCTGCGCTGGCATTCTGGTGCCACAGGATTTGTTTGGTGCCGTTTTCGTGACGGTGCAGGGTCCCGATGCAAAGGCGGCTTCCCTCTAGACCGCTTCGGTGCAGGCGGCTCTGGCAACCTCACATGATCCACGGAACGCGGCACCGTGGCCTCAATAAGATCCTTTGCTGCCACGCAAGTTTCCAGGGTGGAGGGGGATCTTGGGAGCATAATTTCCTCCTCATCTTCCCCAGGCACCGTGTCCTGGCCCCGTACTGGGTCCGTGCTTGATGACCCTTGCTCCTGGGTCGGAGCTGCCACACGGGGCTGCTTATCGGTACAGGCACCATGCCCTGACTTCCTTTTGGCTGCCGCAGGGTCCTTATGCCCAACCTTATTAGCCGGTGACCTGCCACACTCGTCACGGTGCTTTTTTGTCAAGAACCAGTGATTTAGACTGGCACCGGGTTGTTGCTCCATTAGGGGAATCCTGGTGCCGCGGTGCCTTCCCCTGCTTATCCACCGCTTTAATCTGCGGTGTGGGCTTAATTGGAGCCGCAGGCAAGTTTATCTCCGACTGAGTTGGGGAAGGGCCCAGCGCCGACTCCATCATCATGATCTTTATTCTCCTTAGCCTTTCCTTCCTAGTTCTAGGCTGAAAGGAGCTACAAAGTCTGCACTTATGTGCAAGATGAACCTCTCCCAGGCACTGGAGGCAGGAGGCGTGCAGGTTGCTTTTAGGGACCGGCTTCTTACAACCGAAGCATGATTTGAACCCCAGGGACCAAGGCATGCCCCGGTCCTGGGAACTAACTAAAACACTAAAGCTAACGCTGACTATAACTATAACTATAATAACTCTAACTTAACTAGGGAGGGAAGGGAAGACCGAGAATATGTCTCGCTGAGGGAGAGCTAACATTGACCGGCAAACCGTCACTGCGGGAAGAAGGAACTGAAGGGGAGGGGGAGAGGGTGACCCTTATATGGCAGCATATGATGGCGGGCCTCCAGGGGGCTCTGTAGACAACAGGGAGGGAGGGGAGACTAGGGAAAATCTTCCGGCTCCCGTGCACGTGCACACACATGCACCTATTTGGAGTGCATGTGAGCAATCACTCAACGGAGAACAAAATATTAGCTTTGGCTGGGCAAACCTACAAGAATATAGACAACTACTGATATGCACGTTGGAGTTGCTCTGCCACCAGCTGCGATTAAAGGTCCCATCTTTGTCTCACTGGAGTTAATGGAAAAATTCTTACTGATGTTAGGGGATAGAGACGTCAAGCTATTTTGTCTAAGAAGTTTTCTGAAAAAAAAAAAATTCACAACAGAGGTAGAGCCAGAGAAAACCAGCCCAGTTTCTTTATCTCCCCACAGAAATGATACATCAGTAGAGGCTTTGATACCATTATTACCACCCCCCAGAAATAAGGGAGACCGAGTAGGCTTATTTCCTCTACTGAATCTTCATGACAGTTTTGCAAGGGTGTCTTAGAACATATAAAAACTGTCCTGAGTTGAATTTCAATTCAATTTCTAATGCACATTTTCCATGGAAACTAAACTATGATGGAGCAGAAGCTGTATCCTCTGAAAAATATGTGAATTAGAATGTGTTGAGCAACAGAGGGCTAAAGCGCTTTTATACAGCAGGGCTAGACAGACTTACACACTAAGTATCTAAACCATGGCTGGCTTAAATTGGTACTCCTAGTCTCTGACTTCCAGAAATGATAAAACTACATACCACCAACACTTAAAATCTTAAAAAAGAGCTAAATTAACTGCATTTACCATTTTCAAGTCATAACTGGTAAAACAGTGAAAAAGATGACAGTTATAGGAAACTGATTCACAACAGATGTCAGGAAAACATTTCTCATGTTTACTGACAGATCAGAAATGTATGGAATGGTGGAACCAAAGAGAATGGGGTCATTCAAGAAACATTACATGTACTGTCCTTGTAGTTTCAGGAGAGTGCTGCTGACTAATATGCACAAGACCCTGGAATGGGAAACTAGCTACAAATTAGGTACTATCTTGGGGAAAACAGAGAACCAAGAACTAAAAATACACTCTAATAAGGCTAAAACCTTTCCTTTCATTTTGAATGTTTTGTGGTGAATATGCATCCAAACAAAGCAAGTCCCTTTTCCAATGGGTGGAGGGGAGAAATCTAGGGTGGGTTTACAGGTTGACTGCTGAACAACAGATGTCCTTGATAAAAGTGATACTGTATGAAAACGTTGCTTAGAGAGTTTTAAATCCTGAAGAGATTTGTTGTGTGATTTTTTCAGACATATACATGGCAGTTAGGCTTTAAAATTACAGTAATTTTGCTGTTCTATGAAAAATTATTATTCAGAAAGGATCTGAATTAAAAATAACAAATATAAAATCTGAACTGAAAATATAAGTGAAAACAGAGATCAACCAAAAAACCCATTAATTAAAACAAACCCCACAGATGTCAGCAGAACTGCAATTAAACTGTATTCTGAACAAACAACTCACTCAGCAGAAGTAAAAGATGTTTAGTAACCTTTCATAACTGTTAATCTTTGAGATTTGTTGCAAATGTCCATTCCATTCTAGGTGTGAGAAAGTCCTGAGCACAGCTGCCAGAAATTTTTCCCTTCAGTATTACCCCTCAGAGCAGCTTGCAGCATCTTCTGCTTTCCCACACTGATAGCACTATTATAAAGCACCCAGTTGATCTCATGCCCTCTCAGTTCCTTCTTTCTGGAAAATCTCTGATGTACAGGGGTGAGAGAGAGAGTCATGGAATGGACATGTGCAACACCTCTTGAAGAACAACAGTAATGGAAGGTTAATAAAAAATTTTTCTTCTTTGAGCAATTGCACGCGTACATTGCACTCTAGGTGATTTTCAAGCCATTAAATAGGTGGCAGGATTGGAATTCATGGATATAAGGATTATAGAATAGTTTGACCAAAATAGGCATCATCTCTGGAATGCTGAGCAGTGGTGTAACAGGAGAATGTGTGCGCTGATGACCAGGTCTGAAATGGGTCTGAGATAGTTCTTGAGATAGTTGTTGAGCTGCCACAGGTCTAAAATGGGTCTGAAACTTTCCTTGGGTTTTGTGATTAGGCAATAAATTCTGTGCACTCTCTTCCATGGCTCCCATACAGAGCATAGATGTTCTTTGTGAGAGAGGTCACTGAAGAAAGAGGGATGGTAGGTGGAAAGAAGGGACAGAAATAAACTGGAGATTGTATCCATCTTCCACAGTGTTCAACATTCATCAGTCCATGGTGATGCAAAACCATGCTCTGAGAAAATGGAAAAGATGGTTTGCCGTAAAGGAGAAACAGGATACACAGTAACTAGTACAGTGGCCTAGAGTGAACACTGGGTTGGAACCCCCTGGATGCCTGAGTAGGGAAGGCATTGACATTGAGGTGGTGGGGGTGGCTGCCTACACCTAAAACCTTTTCTCCTTTTTCTATGCAGATCTGACAGCAGTAGGGCAGAGAACCTGAAGGCCTGTTGAGGGCTGTAAATGCTTCCTTGAAGAAGCTAGTGTGTGCAATCCAAGGGACTTAGGGATGGCCTTGGAATCTTTTAGACCAAGAAGCTTTGTATCAGTTTGTTCTGAAAAGAGCAAACCCCCTTCAGTAGGTAGAGTGCTGGGCCTCCTGTGGGAGTCCTGATGACTGCAGCCACACATTCCTGCTTATGGCTACTGCCAAAGCCATAGACCTGGCTGCTGGGTCAGTTGTATACAAAACAGTTTGCAAAGAGTTATCTGTTACTGATTTTCCCTTGTCCGCCAGTAAGCAGAACTCTTGTCTAGCTCCTTGTGGGAGTTAGTCCCTGAATTTCTGGATGGAGTCCCATATATTAAAATCGTGCCTGCCCAGCAGTGCCTGCTGGTCTGAAATTGAGTTACAACTCTCTGACAATAGTCATTCTTACCAAACGAGTCTAAGTTCTTTGAGTCTTTCTCCTCTGCTGAAGCATGGCTTGGTCACCCTCTTTACCTGGGGTAAACTGTCATCAACAGAGGGGAATGAACCAAATGGTATGGGCAGAGGGGAATGGACAAAAACCACTGACAGAGAGGAATGGACAAAACTTCACTAAAAATACAAAGTTACAGAACTTGACTAAAATAGGGTAAAACTGACTAGAACTAACTCTACACAGAAGGAAGAAGAAAAAGACCAATGATAGAGCTTGCAAAAGTTCTATAGACCATCAAAGGCAGTAAGAGGGAACTGAGAGGGCATGGGCTTGGCTGGGCAAGTAATAGCAGTGCTATCAATGCATGGCAATGGAGGGCACTCAAGCTATCCTGACAGGTATCGCTGAGGTTAAAATTTCTAGTGACTCTGTTTGGGGCAGAAATATACCTAGAGTTGAATGCAGCTCATGCGAAAAATAAATCCGTTAGTCTGTAAGTGCTACATGACTCCTTGGTTTTTTTTTGCATACATACAACCACTCTAAGAAGAACATAGAACGACAATGGATGAGTGGAATCTGCTCTAGTGAACATGTTCATCTAAGTCTTACTTTAAACAAGGCCTGAGCAAACTGTACAGAGAGCACAACTGATCCTTACTTTAAGTGTGCTGTTCTTGGCAGTCAGTTGCTGCTCCAGCTGTGATATCTGGCTGGTGGAGTTCTCACGAAGTTTGGTAAGACTGCCCTGGAGTCTCTGGACATCTTCCACAAGCTGGGCAATTTCCCGTTCTTTTGCAGCCAGTTCCACCTCCAAGCTAGATCGTGTCAGCACCTCTATGGCCTGCTCCTAACATAAAAGAAACAACATTACAGCACATCACTAAAGGCAACATGCTCGAACAGGAAGCAGTTTGGTCAGGAAGTCAGAATTACCTCATTACTAATCCTCATTCTGCCACTGACTTACTTTGTAGACTTGGAAAATTAAGCTCCTTGTTTCTCAGGTGGCTCGTGTATAAGATGGGGAGAATGGAGAAACCGGACTTACCTAAATCACATGGGCACTCAGAGGACCCAGGAGATAATGTCTGCACAGTGCTTTGCAGATACAAAATGCTCCATTTAGCATTACTGATTATTATGAATGATACAGCTGTTTTGCTGCCAATAAAATCTTATACTTTAAAAAATAATCAGCTAATATGTCATTTTCAAAGAATGGGAGTGAGTGTTTGGCCTATAAATTGCAAAAAAAAGCATGTTTTTGGCTACTGAGGGTATATCCACCAAATATTTCAGGCATCGTTCCCAGAAATACTGTGCCAGAAAGTGCCTCTTCCACAAATTCTGCTTCTTGCTGAAAAATGACTATTGTGTGCTGATGTCATTTACTCCTGGGAACACTGAAAATAATAATGGCCCAGATTTCTTCCTCCCAGGGAAAAGTACACACGAAGGGGACACTAGGAGGAAGACATTTTCCTGGGGATTCCCTTGAAGAAATACCCCTCTCCAAATCAGGATTTGAGTAAAGACTGCAAAGGCCTGGCCTCAAAAACTTGACATTAAAACGTTACATTGGGTCAAGACCCAATGTCCCTCTAGCCCATATCCTTTCATCTGACAGTGGCCAATGCCAGGTGCTTCAGAAGGAATGAACAGAACAGGCAATTATCAAGTGGCCCATACCCTGTTGTTCACTCCCAACTTCTGGTAATCAGAGGATGGGGCCACCCAGAACATCGGGCTGCATACCTGAGCATCTTGGCAATAGTTACCTGTCCTTCATGAACTAATTTAATTATTTTGACTCCTCCCCCATACTTTAGGCCTTCACAGCCTCCTCAGCAATGAGTTCCACAGGTTACTAATTACTATGCAAAGTACTTCCTTTTGTTTGTTTTAGGTCTTCCATGTATTAGTTTCACTGTCTGAGCCAGTGATTCCCAACCTTTTCTCTGCCGTGGCACACCCTGACACCTTTAATTATTTTGAGGCACACCACCATATAGTCTCCAAATGAACTTATGAATATTCATGAGCCAATCTAGAACTCTGAGAAGTTTTTCAAAATATTTTGTGGCATACCTGCTCAGGCTGCCTGATGGCACACTTGTGTGCTACTGCATACTGGTTGGGAAACACCAGGCTAACCCATGGTTCTTTTCTCATGTGGAAGAGTAACTAAAACTTCCTCATTCACTTTCTCCATACCTTTATCAATTTTATAGACCTCTATCATATCCCGTCCTGGTCATCCCTTTTCCAAGCTCAAAAGCTTTTTCCGCACCCTTCATCATTTTTGTTGCCCTTCTCCATATCTTTTCCAGTTTCTATAATGTTTTTTGAGATGGGGTGATCAGAACTACATGTGGCATTAACTTGGCACATCCCCATTACTTTGGCTCCCAAGCTGAAAAAGCTCCCAGGACACTGGGGCCGGAAGGAGGAGGGATAAAGAGGAAGGTGGAGCTCTGTTTTTAATTCTTTTCACCTCCTCTTTACGGGACCTGATGTCTGGGTAGAGTAAACTTGTACCCTGGCCCCATCCTACCCTTTTCTCCCCCTCTTCCTTCACAATCATTCAATCTCAACTTCTTTCACAGCACACAGACCACACAGAAATGTCACGCATTGTGCTGTGGACGCAGCTGCAGCCCCCTTCCATGAAGAACTGGAGGAAATCCTTGTGCAGAAGGAACACTCCATGTGCAGATCTAGGGAGTGTGATCTAGCCCAATACTCAGTACTTATACAGCACTTTGTATTCAAAGACAGCTAACAGAATCTTTAAGGAATAAATCCCACAATGTTAGCAGGATAGGTAAGTACCCATTTTACTAATGGATGAAGTGGGCCACCCTGATGAAGAACGACATGCAAAAATTCACACCATGAGTCAGTGGTGAAAACCCAACTCAAAAATGCTGTCAGTTGGTCCTTGTTATAACAGATAACACTGCCAGATGCTGGCCATATATTTTCCAGAGTAGAAATTAATTAAATGCCTTTTCGCTATATTCCCAGCAGCTGGACTGATTCACAGTCTCTATATGTTAGTGGCACATCTCACATGGAGAGCTAGAAGTATGACCAGCAGTTAACAGTACTGTCCTATTACACTGAACTATACCTTCTTCCGGGGGGGGGGCTCATTTCCTTCCATGAAACATCACAACTTACACAACTGTCAACTGCGTGTGCCTACTGAGACCAGAGCACAAGAGTTTGAAGTAAGATAGCTAATGATCATTTTCATCCTGCAGTAGTTGTCATATTAAATATGAATGAGGTGCAAAAGTACTATTAGATACAAGAAAATCCTAATGCTAAAATAATATGGCTGGAATATAAATTGGGAATAGAAGGGGTTAGAAGTTAAGGAAGGTATTCTTTTTATTTATACAGTTAGGTTTTGCTTCTGCTACTGTTAACTTCAGTGAGAATATCACTGTGCATGTAAACATTTTTCAGGCTTTTTGGTTTGTGACACAACCTGTAACAAAAAGTAATTTTAAGGAAACTGTGTGTTCTGTCTGAAATCCATTGGAGAATATATTTGGTTCATAACAAGTACCACATACTACACATCAGGAACTGTTTTCGTCAAATGAGTTGCAATCAGAGCCAATTCCCCCCCCCCTTTAAAAAAGATAAACACCCTATGCTTCCCTGACAGGCTAAATTAGAAAGGAACTGTCCTTTCAAATGTGATTGTTAATCCAGGAAAAACTCCAAGGAATGTAATATTCTATGCTGGGAAGGTGGAACAGGCAAAGTGGCAATGTTACCTCCAAAAACAAAACATGAACACCTCTTTTATTTTAAAACACTTGGAGGAAGGGGGAAAAAAGCACTAAGTCAATGAAAATGAAGAGAACACACCAGTTTGCTAACTCTTATTTACCTATGAACTAGTTTTTGTAGTAAAAGGACATGTTAGGTGAAAAATAAAACAGTCAAATGTAATTTTAAAACATTCTTCTAGAGCTATACTTTAAGAACAGCCCAACACTGCAGATCATGCTCTGGTAGGCCACTAGTGCAATTTTTGGGTGAGTGGATGACTGAAGTCATTTGGCCTACAGACTCATGCCTCACTATGCACTCAAGAATAAGAATTAACGGACACAAATCTGACATCAGGAATCACAAATTCAAAAACCAAGTAGGTGAACGCTTTAATCTTCCGGATCACTCCATTGATGATTTGCTAATAGCTGTGCTCAAACAAATGAATAACAAATCAGAGCTTCAAAGAAAAACTGCAGAATTGAGATTCATATGCAGATTTGATGGTGGTGTTTCAATGTTAAAAATAGTTTTGGATTTTTTTCTCATTACAACAGGTGATTTGACCTCTGTATGCCATTTCTTGGTGTTTGAATCTAAACTACCACACTGATTTGCTATAAACCAGGCATGGCCAAAATGTGGCTCGGGAGCCACATGTGGCTCTTCAATGAAAAAGTGTGGCTCATGGAAGAACATCAGCAAATCAATTTAGTAGGTAAAAGTATATGGCTATATGTCTCAGTGCAGCTCTTGAAGGTTTAATAATCAATTTGTGTGGCTCTTGAATTCCATAAGTTTGGGCACCCCTGCTATAAACAGTCTGACCTGATCCTATGACTTACACTTTCTTGCATATATTTTCCTTCCATTCTATAAGTTCACCATCTTCAAAGCATCTGACAAAGTGGGATCTTTCTCCCACGAAAGCTCACAGGATAAATAAATTTCTTTGACTTTAGAAGAGCCACAGGACTACTTGTTTATTATGCACCCAAGGAATATATTAATGTTCTATTAATGTACATGCTATCGTATGGCATTGATTAATTTATTTTTTGGCTGTTCAGCTTCTATCAACTTGAAAGAATCTGATAGATACAGCTGTTTTCCTGACTCCCTGAGCAAAAGTTGAATGAACAGTAACTCCTCCTATCATCCAAAGAGCAGGCGGGATTTCCATTCTCATCCTCCATTTTTGACTGCCTGCAATCTCAAAGAACAGTTTGCCCAACAAAAGTGAAAATTTACAATCCCCAGGAACACAATTCTGTCAGTTAATACAATACTCCAAACAGATACTTTTATAGCTGTAAGCATAAACTGAAAGGCTGGATTGTAGGAATGTCAAAAACCTGTAAGAGTAGTGAAATATTTTCTCTCACCACATCAGGTGCCTTCTGGATCTGTGTTGCAAGCTGGAGAGATTTGTTAGCTGATGAGAGCTGCTCCCTTAAGGTTTCTGCCTCTCTCTGAGCCACCTCTGCCCTCTGAAGGAAATGAAAAGGGGTGAAAAGAGAAAGTATAGTCGGTTTAACAACTGACAATTATTACAAGAACATTCATCAATTCATGCCTGACTGACTATAATTGATTTTCCTAAACACTGAACCTAATAAATGTTAGGAAAAATACATAGAATGTGATGGATTTTTATTTTAAACAGTACAAGGAAGAAATAATTGAGCGATTATGACAGTAATTTAACGCTAGGAGCAAGGAATCCCCTGCTGATACTAATGCTCTGGCCCACTGAATTTCCCAGACTGAATAAATACAAATGGAAATGGAGTCTTTTTACTCAATTTCATTCTGTTCTTCTAGACCAAGCAGATTTTATTGCAAGTTTCCTCATGGGAACAATTCTCATGGGTAAACAGTGAATTAAAAGACATCCTGGCTATTCTCCCTAAAATATACAAATGGTGTAGGTTGTCTTTAGCAATTATTTGCCGGAAAGTGAATTGTAAAGTTTTGCACTTTCAGCAGCTCTATTTATGTAACAATATTTAAATTCAACAACTTCGCATATATCAGGTATCAGCTAAAGAATTTCAGCAATATCTGAAAAGCTTTTTGATGCAGCAACTGTCTTTTCTTCTGTTTGTACAGTGCCTAGCACAACAGGGTTCCAGCTACGACTGGGGGTCCTAAGCATTACTGCAGTATGAATCATTAAAAAGATGAAAATCCGGTAGGATTCAGAGGATTGGTGGATCACAGACGATTTCCGAAAGCACGTGGGAGGAAAAATAAGTCCTTTTTATTACCCGTTCTCAAGTTCCAATTAAGAGAAACAGCAGAAAAATCTAACTATGTTTACAGTACACAGACCCCTTTTGGCTTATTAAAAGTGATGCTTATCTACCCTGATTATCACTTGCTTCATCCAGCCCCACCAATTAAAATTTAACTCCTCTTCTAGGACAAAGCAACTAAAATCATCTTCTCTATGCCCATTGCTGACACCACATTGCTCCCTTTTCTAAAGCCATCAGTTAGCTCAGTCCAGCCTCTAGAAGTAGCTTAAGAATTGCCTTCGAGGCTGTGTACAATGCTGCCCCCACCTACACTTCCAGTCTTGGCTCTTTCTATGATCCAGCTTTTTCTCTTTACTATGGCAATTATGTGCTCTTTCTTTTCTTCTCTCACTCTCTTCTTCATGCCTTCTTCCACACATCCTCATTACACTTGGAATGATGTCCCTATTTTGGTGCGACATACCCTCTCCCAGGAGTTAAAGTAAGGGGGAAACGTGCCGGAACGCCATTTCAGGGCTCATTATTTTTTGGGACCAGCGTTCTGCCTCACTTTAACCCCTACTGGTGAGTGTCAGGGTGGGCCCCGCTGCGCTCCCTTTTGGGAGAGGGAAGCTCATGTGGGGGGGGACAGACCCTAAGCCCTGTTCCCAGCCACCAGGGGTCCTCCCACTTGGTGACCAGGGCCCTGGCCTTACCCCGTCCACCCCACCTCTCTTCGTGCTGGAGTGGGACGTCATACCGGGCAGCAGGCTCTGGCCACGGACCTGCCCTGCTGGCCCATCTCCTTGTCCCCTGCTGTGCAGGGGAATGGCCCCCTGCACCTGCTGGGGCCCCACAAAGTCAGCAGGGAGTTGGGTGTGGAGTGGGCATTGGGGCTGGAGTTGGATACTGGAGGTAGGGTGTGGATTTTGGGGGTGGGTATTGGGGGCTTGGTAAATATTGGGGACAAGGGAGTGGATATTGCAGGGCTGAAGATGGGTATTGGGGCAGGGTGTGGATTTTGAGGGTGTCTACTGGGGCTGGAGGAATATTGGGGATACAGGGTTTAAAGTAAGGGGGAATATCCCCAAATGCTGGTTCAGAGCCCACAAATATGAAGGGCCAGCATTCCAGGGCCCCTAAAAATAGAAAAATCCAGCAGAACATGTGTTCTACGCTGTTCTGGCTGTTGGCCCCACTGTTGTTAATCACAATACTTACTATGTTATGAAGCATTTGCTAGTTTGTGACAACAATTACTATAGCCATAAACACCATATAAAATTATAAATATTCTTATGGAGTGATAATGGAATGTTCCCTCTAAGCTGCTCTGGTGCGCTGCAGCGCAGCCCGCCGCAGCCGGCAGCCAGAGGCCCTCCGTAGAGCTTCTCTGGCCCCAGGAGCTGTGGCTGGGCTGTGCAGCTCCAGCCACAAGTAAGTTTGTGGGGGCGGGGAGGCTGCTGGGGAGCCGCAAGCGGCAGGGGGGCGGCCGGGAGCGGGGGTGGGGGTGGGGGCTGCTGGGAGCAGGGGGGGGCGGCCGGGAGCGGGCTGCAGGGGCATGAGCGGGCCCACAGGGGGTAATGCAGCAAGCGGGGGGGGGGCAGCGCCACCATCTCTTAGAGGGAACATGGATGGATGGATGGATGGATGGATGTGGTATTCAGAGGTGGTTGCAAATGTCTACCTGGGCTGGTGCCCGCACAAACATGAAGGGGACCTGGATGATACAGGAAGGGGGCCCGCCAATTAGGAGGGTTCTGTGGCCCACCAAATTATACTTTAACCACTGCCTTCTCCCCCCACCCTTCAATAAATTCCTCAAGTTGAAACAAAAGCAATGTCCACAGTTGCATTACATTAGGAGGGAAAAGAGGGCTAGCAAATTTTATCAGAATAAATTATTTTCCCCTTATTTGCATTAACAGTGTGTGTGAAAGTATTTAATAGTTGCTAAACTACTGCAAACCAGAACAAGTTACTACATCTAGTATTGTATAAGTAATGGATTTTTGCACCCTGAAGCAATTCTGCTGATGGCTTCCATTCAGAGCAGCATTGTCTTGAGAACCTATTCACTTTGCACACAAACAAACCACAGAGAATATTTCTAATAGATATTACATCTGCATATATGTTAAGTAGTCAGCTGCCCTCCCTTCCCACATAGTTTCCCTAGCCAATTTAGCACATCTGCTGTGATCTTGTGAATAATAATAAACAACATTTCATAAGATGCATTGATATGAAAGGTAAATTAAACTTCCCACAACTCAGATTGGAAATATAGTAATTTTTATAAAAAATATTATATGCTCTTCAAGGTAATGACTGCATATGCCTCAGCATTTGAAAAACACTTGTTGGACTTCTGGATGCTCCTGCAACATAAATAATAAAATACATAGAAAAAACTGGGTTAAAAGAACATTAAGGTTCCAAAATCAAGCACACAAAAATTATGAAAAGCAGCCTATATCAACCGGAAATAGAAACCTGAAGAAAAGTCCTGCTCAGTTCTTATATCCCCAAGTTGGACAACGCTCAATCTGGATAGAATCAGAGAATTTAGCTGCCAAAGTACAACAAATCTCAACTCAGGATATTCAAAAACAGATTTTTTCAAAACTTATAAATTCACCAAACCTGGACATTTTTTTGTCACAGCTACCTGCCTTTGCCAAATTTCAAGTCCCCACTCCAAAGCATGGAGGCACTAGAATCTCACAACAAAAAATATAAGAATATTAACACAGGAAAAACATTTTCCCATATTCATTCCCAGAAATGGGGGGACATCCAGCACAGCAATCTTAGGCCCAAACTATTTGGCAAAGTTTAGAAAACAGGATATTTTAATAAGAATGGTTAACTAAGCTAACAGTTAACTAAGTTATGCCCATTCATGCTAGGATGTATGGTTTCTTTAATTCTGAATATTTTAAATAAAGACCGTCCACACCATCAGAAATCACGAGTGGCAGGCAGTCATACAGCTAACACTGAGAAAGACCATTCCCATTTCCAATGCATCCAATGAAACTGTATTCTGGATACCTCAGTCAGATCAATCTTTTCTGTTCTATGCTACTAGCAGACTAGCACAGAATTCTCTCACTTGTGACAAATAAAATTCACATATTCTTTCACGTCCTTTACTATAGGTATACTCCTTATTAGTGAAGCCAATTAATAGGTCATGATCATTTACCATGTGAATTTCTCTTTTTTAAAAAAACTAGGGCAACTTACTTAGATGTAATTTTCTTTTGTAGAACTTCATGACAGGATGAAGATTATAAACCGAGCACTCCTTTACTTAGAGTAAAATGTTAACTTGATCAAAGACCAGAGACAGGACTGGGAAAATGGTATATTTCATTTAAAGATTTTTCCCTTTGGAGTTCTGACAGCTGAATTGCCTTTTCATGTACACAACACGTATCAAACACTGCTAAAAACACAAAATGTAGTGCATATTACCATGAGTAGTTCTATTGAAGCTATAGTTATGACAGCACTCATGATGCCTGGTAGTAAGATTGTGCAGCACTGGACCCTCTATTTGTAGACCACCCCACAGCCCCCATGTTCTTTTCGACCACCTAGTTGACTAAAGCACATTAGTCCAACAGGTTTAATTTTTTTTTTTTTTTAACTTTTCAACCATTATGAAGTTTTCATCTGTATCTAATTTCACAGGAAAGCAGTGAGTTATCAGAAAATCAGTGACAAGAAAAGCTCTCCAGGGCTTTCGCACCTATTTTTGCAGCACTGTAGAATTATACAAACATGAAACAAGAGAGTTTAGGTTGTCTTCAGTCTTCCCTTCAGGCCACTGACCAGTCCTTTTCCTCACTGAAACGTCACTAGGTAAATATACTTCCTGTTGGAGCACAAGCTTTTACAGATGGCTCCTGTTTATCTATGAAAATAAAATTAAACTTACTTTGCAATTATATAGTTCTCTCCATGCAACAATCTCAAGGCATCTCCCTTTTACCGGAGTTCATAGCCATAGTAGTAGTCCATTATCTACAACAGGCCTTGACAAAGCTATGTTTTTGGTTGCCATGGTGATAAGGTTTTAGTAGCCTGTCGCCTAGCTCCACTGAAGAAATGTAATGCCCAACAAAAGTAAAATTGCTGGCATCTAGCTGTGAGCCAATTTTATCCATCCCTGCTCTATAATCTTCTGCTTATCCCTTTATAACTAAATAATCCTTTTGATTCATGCATGATACCACACTGTCCATCCAAAATCCTCTCTCTCTGCCTTGTGTTCTTCTGTCGTTTCCTTTCCAGTGCCCGAAAACATGCATTGCCTACTTAAAACGTATCCTGAAAATCAACTCTTTGTTTTCATAATATCTCTGACTAGTATTTGTTGAGTTCTACTCATATTCCATACTTTTCTGTTGGTTAGATGGCCAAGCCATGATATTTTCTGAATTCTTCTCTAATATCAGTTCAAAGTATTGTAGCCCTAGACTACACTTCAAACTTATGTTAGTTTTCTACAGCCATTTAGTTATATTGACCTAGTCCCTGGCATGTATGTCAATGGGAAGGATTTCAGGTAGGTGAAGTACCTATGCCAGTTGGAGCTAGCATCTTCACCAAGTGCTACAGCAGCACAATTGCAACACTAAGTGTAAATAAGCCTATTGTTACCTATTAACAAGTGTTTGACTGTCCTTGTTTCACAGCTGCTCAAGAGCTAAAGAGTCAGGAATAGAATCCAGATATTCTAATGTTTGCTGCATCAGGAATCATGCTGAGACGACTATCTTCATGGTGAAGAGAAACATGACCATCTTGTCATCAGTGTTGCTACCATCAGTTCTGGACCAAAACTGTTTTTGTCCTATGCTTACCTTTTGTCTATATGCTACTGATGGTGCTGTTAACTGAACAAGGAGAAATCACCTCACGTATCGGTCTGACACATGTATATTTCATAACAATTGCATGCAGTTGAAATATAAATCTAAACAATTTTCCAGCATGATTAAAGCTAGAGGAAAATTACACTCAATTTAAAAAAAAAAAAAAAAAAGGTTCCATGAAACCTATTTCTGCCAAAAGCCTTTTCATTTTTCTTATGCTTTTAGGACAAAAGAAAATGGTTGTTCTGCTTACACTTCCTACAGAAGACAGTGTTTTTTAAATTTTAGTATTCTTTTGTTCTAACATTTTTTTAAATCTTTAATTAATAACCTTTCCTGATGTTAAAATCCAGCAACACAGTTCCTTAAATGCATAGCACTAATCCAGTCTAGATCCTTTAATACATTGCTATGTAACTCATCAGACACTCTGAAAAGAACATTTCCTTTTTTGTTGGTCCATTAGGATAGAACTTTCTATTTTCCCCAATTATCTCTACCCTACAAAACACTAAAATGCATGAAGGACAAATTCAGGAACTATAGCAGAATTGTGAGGAGGAATGGGGAGACCAAAGAAAATATGGTGACGTTCCAAAGATACAATATAGCATAACGTCCTTATGAAAAGATATCTAAATTATATATTTCCACTTCCTTCGCAACACATTCTGCAGGGGGAAATCTCTCTTACTCTCTTCTGTCTCTTTCTCCACAGGACAGACTGGAAACATGACATTTCTTAAGCTGAGTTTATTTTTTTGAACAAATGTTTGATTCTTCAAGACTTTGCACTGATGATGTTATAATGTAAATGACAGTCAAGAAACAGTTGCTCACCTGTAGTAACTTCTGTTCTTCAAGATGCATGTCCTGAGCTGCTCCACTGTCAGTGTAGTAGCTTCTCTGTGCCGTTGCATGGAGTTTTTCCTAGCTGTAGTCTCCCAGGCTGCGCCTGTGCAGGCGCTGTCTTGTGATGGCCTCAGCACGGCTTCGGCGCGAGTGTGGCTGTTTCCCCTCAGTTCCATTTCTTGGTCACGGTAATCTGAAAAATACAACTGGAAAAGAGGGGAGGATGGGAGGGTGGTGGAGCAGCACAAGACACACATCTCGAAGAACAGAAGTTACTACAGGTGAGCAACTACTACTTCTTCTTCGAGTGATGTCCTCTGGTGCTCCACTGTAGGTGACTATGTAGCAGTTGTTTTTATGGAGGAGGGTTTTCATGTACAGTTGACAGTATTGCCCTTCCCATGTGTTGTCCACTGCTGATAAGCCCAGTTCATAAAGTGCTGTGAAGGTATGCGGTGTTGACCTGGTGGCTGCTCTACAGATGTCTGCGATGGACACATTTTTAAGGAAGGCTGTAGTAGGTGCCATGGCTCTTGTGGAATGTGACCGGATGTTGTGGGTCATCGGTTGATAGGACAGTTCATAACAAGCATGTATACATTCTCTTATCCATTCTGATAATCTTTGACTGGATACCGAAGAGCCTCTTGAACATTCAGCAATTGAAACAACAAATTCTTTGATCATCTGAATTGTTTTGATCTGTCCCGGTAGAAGGTGAGAGAACGCCTGACGTCAAGAGTATGAAGGGAGGCCTGTTGCTGATTGTGATGGGGTTTCGGGTAGAACATTGAAAGATGTATTGATTGATTCAAGTGAAAGCCTGAAACTACTTCTGGTAAGAATTTTGGGTCCAATTGAAGGGTAACCATATCCTTTTGGAAAGCTGTATATCATGGGTCTGATCTAAGCACGTTTATTTCACTTACTCTTCTTGCAGATGTGATCACTATTAAAAAATAAAACTTTTAATGACAAATGATACAAAGAGCAGGATGCCATGGGTTCGAAAGCCTCCTTCACAAGAATGTGAAGGACTAAATGAAGGTCCCAGGATAAAACTGCAGGTCTTACTATTGGGTATAATTTTTGCACCTTGAACAGGAAACGTTTTCTTGTTGGATGTTTGAATATAGACGAATCAGCTAAATCATTGTGAAAAGTGGAAACAGTGGCTAAAGGTACTCTTACAAAGCTATTTGGGAGTTTTAAGATTTTTAATTCTAAGATATAGTCTAGGGTCTGTGGAACAGAACAGAATGTTGGCACAATCTGTTTGTCTAAACACCAGTAATGGAATTGTTGCCATTTTTGGGTGTATTATTTTCTGGTAGCTGATTTTCTGCTATTTAAGAGGATAAAACATACTGTGTCTGAGTATGCCATGTCCATTCCCTGGAACCGCTGAGGAACCATGCTATTAGATGTAACTTGTGCATGTAGGGGTGATGTGACATTATGTTGCATTGGTAGAGTAACGTCAGAATGCATGGTTGTCAAATTGGTTTGTATACCGACAGACTGAGAAGTTGGGTGTACCAGATTTGTCTGGTCCAGGCTGGTGCTATCAGAATCATGGTGGCTCGATCTGCTCTCAGTTTCAATGACTTTGTGTATTAGAGGGATTGAAGGAAAAAAGGTACAACAGGTGCTTTGACCACTCTACGAGAAAAGCATCTTCTAGGGACTGGAGATTGGAACCCATTCTGGAGCAATATAGCGGACATTTGGTGTTGTGAGAACTGGTCAACAGGTCTATTGCCACCATACTCCACTTCAGAAAGACATTCAACAGTACCTTGTTGTTCAGTTGCCACTCGTGGGCCGCAGGGAATACTTTGCTTAAGGTATCTGCAGTCATATTTTGGATATGTTGGAGATACGTTGCTGATACAGTTATGGAGTGAGACATGCATCAATTCCACAATCTCACTGCTTCTGTGGAAAGGGATGGAGATCCCCCCCAGTCAATTTACGTAAAACATAGTTGCTATGTTGTCTGTCATTACTCTTATTGCTTTTCCTCGAATAGTTGGGAGAAAATGTTGATAGGTGCATCTAATTCCCTGTAACTCTAGTACATTTATATGTAGTGACGCCTCTGTTCTTGTCCACCTGCCTTGAACTGTATTTGTTTCGAAGTGTGCATCCCATTCTGTCAATGATCCATCTGTTATAATTGTCATTGATGGTTGGGGACGTGTGAATGGAACTCCCTACAGCCAATTGTTTGGATTTTTCCACCAGTTTAGAGATTTTTTCATCTCTGTAGGGGTTAAGTGAGATCTGTTTACAGAATGACGATGCTGTTTGTATACTGTGGCGAGCTCTCATCTGAAGTCCTGCGTGTAGTACGACCACAGTGGAGGCCGACATGTGACCTAAAAGTCGAAGTATTGTTCTTGTGGGAGTTATTGGTGCGATCTGTGTCAAGTTCAGAAGGTTTATTATTGCTTATATCCCGGGGGGGTGGGGGGTGGGGTGGGTACATTTGCTCCGCTGGAGATAAGAGTCTAGGATTGCGCCAATAAATTCTATTTTCTGTGATGGTGTTAAAGTGGATTTTTTTGCATTTATTCTGAGGCCTTGATTTTTGAACGAGATCATGAAGTTTATGGCCTTACCACATGGTCTCTCGATGGTGCTGTGATCAGACAATCATCAAGGTAGTGGTAAATCATTACGTCATGTGTTCGGAGGTATGCCGCAACCACTACCAAAACTTTGGAGAATACTTGTGTAGCCACTGACAGACCAAAAGGGAGAACTTTGTTTTGGTAATGTTGATTGTCAACTGTAAATCTCAGGAATTACCTGTGGGAAGGATGTATGGTTATCTGAAACATAAGCATCCTTAAGGTTGAGGGCTGAGAACCAATCCCCAATTTGCAGTACTGGTATAAATGCGTTAAGAGTTACCATCTTAAACCTTTGTCTCTGTACATATTTATTTAAAGGTCTTAGATCTAGTATTGGTCCCCAGCTACCTGTTCTTTTCTGTACAATGAAATAACATGAATAAAAACCCAAATGGTGAAACTGGTATGAAACCAACTCTATTCCCCCTATTTGTAATAACTGTTGCACCTCATCACTCAGTATATGCATGTGAGTAGGTTCCCTGAAAAGGAATGGCCAGGGATGGTAATTGGGAGGGATAAAGCTGAAAGAAATTGCATATCTCTGTCTAATGATTTCTAAGACCCATTTATCAGAGGTTATATTAGACAAAGTGCTGTAGAATTTTCTTAAATGGAACTCAAGCTTTGTATTTTGGATATTTGTGCTGTAACTCATTGGGGATATCTCAGATCCTCAACCAGCCTCTCAAAACTGCATCTTAGAGACAGAGGATTGAGAGGTTGCGGGCTTTTGTGTTGTTTGCTTTTGCTTATAGGATCTTTGTTTGCTCCTTTATTGTTGATCTTAAGGTCCTGGATGGTACTGAGATTGGTATCTCCTCTTTTTGAAAGTGGGAGTCTATATCTCGAGAGTCCGTAATGTGGCTCTCGAATCTTTCATTGAATGTAGTACCTGATCAGTTTTATCTGAGAATAGCTGATGTTTATCAAATGGTAGGTCTTCTATCTTATTTTGCAGGTCTTTTGGGAAAGCAGCCATGTCTAGTTAAGATCCTTGTTGTCTAATGACAGCTATAGCTGTTGTTCTTGTGGCTGTGTCTGCTATGTCCATTGACGCCTGGAGTGAGGTTCACACTACTTGTTGGCCTTTGGTAAGTAATGATCTGAACTGCTCTCTTTTATCTTCTGTGACATCTGGTGTGAGTTTTGAGAGTTTTTTGAATATGGAATGATTATAGTTGGATAGTAAAGTGGAGTAATTTGCTATTTTCATTGTTAGGGTAGCAGAGGAATATACTTTTTTTCCCTATAAGATCTATGCATTTCCAGTTTTTGTCTGCTGGGGTTGATTTAGTTTGGATTTTTGTTTCTTTGATTTGCCGCTTTGATGACAAGAAAGTTAGGAACAGGATGTGTGTGTTTGTGTGTGTGTGTGGGGGGAATGTAGTATTTCCTCTCAGTCCGTTTGTTAGTTGGTGGTATTGAAGCTTGAGTCTGCCAGATAGCGTTGGCAGGTTCCAAAATGGCTTCATCCACTGGGAGAGCTACATTTGATGGGGCCATTGTGTGGAGTATTTTCAACAGTTTATGCTGCAAGTTGGTAACCTCTTCTAGGGGAATCTCCAGGACTTGTGCATCCCATCTGAAGAGGTCGTTAAATTGTTTATGGTCATCTGGTGGAGCGGATGCAACACGTATGACTGCATCCTCTGGAGAACATGATTAATTGTGCACGGATGGTTGTGGTTCGTGCGGTCCGATTGTTGACCTAGATGAAGCATGCTCTGAGGGCCTCAGAGATATCAATGCATGGGTCGTAGTTGGTGATCTGCCCCGTTGTACATGGGGACTAGCATTTCTATCAGAGTATCCCCGATAAGGTGAGCAATGCTCACGATCATGCCTACTGCTGTGATGATGATGCCTATTGTAGCAACATGGTGGTCAATAGTGAGAATAACGTGAACAACTGTGATAATGAACTGGAGTACAAGATCTGCTATATTTGGTAGCTCTGATAGCTGATGATCAGTAGAATGAAAAATGGGTGTCCTCCAGTGCGCTGTATCTATGGTATGAGGAACGTGGTGACAAACATATACTTTGAGAGCAAGAAGAATATATGCTAGACGGGTTTGGAGAGGACAGATGATGGTATTTGTGGGATCCTTTATGTGGTGGGGATTTTAAAAGATTAGCTTCTGGAGGTAATGCTTCTGTGTTCTTTTGAATGCTATCCATCTGAAGTTGTAATAGTATGGTATACATGGCTAGATTATTATGTGCCAATGCTCCGCCTTTTGATGTTGTCGGTTCCATGGAGTAGGCCCCTTGCAGGGTCACCTCTAGGTGCTTTTTGTTATTGGCACCATCTCTGAAATCAGCACCATTTATGATTTCGGGGTAGCTGCCAGTGTCATGCAGCATGCTGGAGAAAGTGTCACAGCCAGTGCCACATGTTTGGCTGGTGCCGATGCCTAGTCTCATCCCCTTGTTTTTTAGAGGATTTGTGAGAACTGGCTGTGTGCCACCACTGGGACTCTACCTCTGTGGTGGATCTTCTAGGAGATTTTCTGTGTGGCAATCTGCCCTTGGGACTCGCTGTCTCCCTGGCTGTTGGAGTCTGCCTGTTTTCACCCTGAGGTGAATGTCTTTCCTTTGAGTACTTCAGACTCAAGTTGGAGTTTGGACGTAGGGACTTCTCCATAAGATGTAAATTTACTCGGATGTCCCTCTCCTTTCGTGCTCTAGCACTAAGGTTAGAACAATGGCAGTATTTCTGTGGGATACGAGAGTCTCCCTGGCAGTGAATATAGGGCGAACAACTGTCAAATGTGGGCATTTCTTTGTTACATTTAGTACATGTCTTAAATGTTGGCGATGATGGCATGTCTTTTTCTTCTTCAGGTGGTTTTGGGTTTTCTTTTGTTTTGTTTTGTAGTTTGTCGAAAAACGGCTTGCAGGAGAAGGATGTACAACGGAAAAACTAGGGCTTGAGGTGGAGGGCAGGAAAAGGGGGCGGAAACGTGAACTTTTTCTTTTTTTTTTTTTTTTTTTTTTTTTAGGTGTTAGGTAAGTATAGTAAATACATGAGGAAAAGTCAATTAACAGATTCTTATTTCTTCTCCAAACAGGGTTTCAAAAAGTGTGAAGAGACAGGGGGAGAAGACTCCGATGTTGAGCCGTGGACGGATGAAAAGGAACTGAGGGGAAACAGCCGTGCTCGTGCCAAAGCTGCGCTAAGGCTGCTGCGAGACAGCGCCTGCGCAGGCGCAGCCTGAGAGACTACTGCTAAGAAAAACTGTGCAGCAGTGCAGGGATGCTACTACACCTATGGAGGAGCACCACAGGCCATCACTCGAAGAAGAACTGGCACTTCCTTAATGTAGGTGTTCCTACCTCTTCTCTGTCTGAGGAACACATTTTTAAACTCCTTTACCAAGGAAGACTAAATTGTACCAGTTCGCTACAGACTTTTTAAAATTTAGATACTTAATACTTGTTCATATAGATTTAAAAACTTCACTACTGTGAAACCACAGGCACATGACTCATCTAATAGTTTGGAGTCAAGGAGATATTGTATGCTTCAAAAATTCTAGGAAATTTAAACTTGCTGAGTTTTCAGGACCCTTTCTCAGTAGAAGAGCTGTAAACGAACTACCACGTACCCTTTGAATACCCTAAATATTAAATTAAGAGCTTATTACTTTCCAACACCTGAGATCAGGCAGCTATGCTTTTTCTACAAACTAAATACATCATCAGTTGCAAAAGAGAAGGAAACGGCATTTCCCACTTGGCGTTAGAAGCTGTAGGTATGCCATCAAATAAAACACAGAAATTGTAGGGAAGTTGGAATTTGACAGCAAAATGAAGGAGGAAATGTTTTTCAGATATCAAATATTTGTGTTTGAAATCGTAAATATACCTACTACTATAAGCAGAAACATTCTGCTAATGCTCTTTGTAAAACCAAGGTTTTATTGTTCTTTGAAAATCTCTTCTTAACTACTTTACAGCTCGAACTATTCAAATATGAATACATTCTTTCTATATGGTGATCATTAACCTTTAGGCTAAACTACAGTGAATTCGTAAGTTTGGTACTCATAGCAGTTTTTAGAGTGACTAGATGATTGTGTTACTATACTTTATATCAGAAATGCGTGTGTGTGTGTGTGTGTGTGTGTGTGTGTGTGTGTGTGTGTGTGTG